>JAUEPU010000032.1:0-728852 GCA_030435615.1 Armillaria luteobubalina | reverse complement strand
CTGTTTGGGAATGGCCCAGAAGTCGCCTCAAAGGGACAGGGCGGGATTCTGTCGACATGGTGAGGGAACAGTACCAATTTTCATTATTTGTCTTCTCTCCCTTGTTCAAATGTTTAATTGCGGAATTTATTTACTAATTAGTCAGACATTTAATAAAAGTACATTTTTGGCTACCCAAAAGCGTGTTCCGGGCCCGGGAGCGGTCCATGTGACTGGATGTGACCCAATGTGCCTCAATATGCTCGATTGGGACCACAAGCATCGGAATCACTGTTCCGATGATTGCTGTCCTCGCGCGATCTCACGAGATCTCTTGCGCCCTCGCGAGATCTCGCGCGCCCTCGTGTGCCCTCGTGTTCCCTCGTGAGATCTCGCGGGATCCCGCGAGGCCTTGCCTGCCCTCGCAAGATCTCACATTTTTGTCCAGTAATACCAACTATACTCATCCAGGGATGGTTCAGTATGAGATGCTGGAATTGGTGGAGGAGGACTTGTAGGAGGCTCGTTGACTATTGCAGGGTTAATTACAGGGAATGGAATCGATTGCAGTGGGCTGCTGCCTGTAGGATAGGAGGATATCAATGTATCAGTAAATCAGGATGAATGTGAAGCAGTGGGGGCTGTCGAAATTGATGAATTCAGAGGTAGTGGCTGTTCTGAATCTATTTCAATCATGCCTCGACTTGGGTGGGTGAATGATGCATCTCCAGCCAAAAAATCTGGAAATGGAAGATCTGCAGCTGCAAATACTTTGCTGCTGCGACATACTTCTTCAAGCCCATTGGATATCAACTCTTCTGTTGCTCAGACATTGTTTGCTTTCTCCCATGATTTAGAATATGCAGCTAGAACCTCTGGTGAGACATAGACACGCTCAGTTCCATCTGCTGTCCGGTTCCATTCCCGAGCAAATGCCTCATAATCAACTTTGCCTTTACCTTCAGTGCTTGCCTTCACAGAGAAAACACGTATCTGAGCAAAGAAGTAACGGCGAGCTTCTTGAGTGGTCGGAGGAAGTACAGGCAGAGCTAAACCCTGTCGTTGTCACAGCCAGTTGTTACTTGCATTGAGTTTGTATGCCTTGGAAGCTTCATTGTTGTATGATGCCATACCAAAGCGAATCCGCAGTGACTCTAAGGAGTATGAATATCAGACACAAGAGTTTAGACTTAAAGAACCTATAAATACCTGGAAACAAGCAAACCCCAAATTGTTCCGTTGTTCTCTCATAAAGGTCACCATTGATCCAATCAGAATAGGATGATGCACCCTTTACAGTATCAGAGAGGTAATTCAGAAGAAATGATGTTCGGTTGATCAGGCCAAGATCGTGATGATAGCTCCAGTCAACATCGCATGTATGCTGTGCATAAGCCTGCATCAAAAATTTAGCTATGGAATTAATAATTTAAACTTTGCTTCACCTGGAGATTGTACCATGTTCGGTGATCAGTTAGGCAGTTGACAGTGAGACATGGACCAGCTTTGAGGCATAATATAGTCAATATTAGAATAAAATCTGTAATATAAGCACATACCATGGAGAGCACCAAATTTCCTGTAAATATCACCATGTGGACCACCTTCAACCTTATTTGTTCCCCGAGTACATCTCCACTTTTGTATTCCATATTGATCAGTTCCAGCTTTCTCATACAGGACAATTCCCAGGTTATCAGAGAGATATCCCTCATGAGCCAAATCCAGTACAGCATATGCCTTTGCCCATGATTTTTTTGAAAACAAGGGTGCTCCAGTTTTAGCATCAATAGCCCTTCCAAAAGTCTCAAACACATGCAAAAGAGATGGGACCAGAACACTAGGTGGTGGAACATAGCATGGTGTTCATTCTTCAATAAATCGGGGATTCCAAGCAAGCATTTTTTCAAAGGTGAGATTGAAAAATTTTTGACACACATGATCAACTCTCTCACATATAAGAGGATCCCACTGAAGTAGATGATCACACATACTACAGAGAAATTCTGGCCGAGCACCATGATGACGTGGAGTTGGAATCATTTGGAATGCATGAAAGATATCCTTTTTGATAGTTTGATATGTTGATTGTAAATCAGGTGGAGATTGGACAATTTGGTGGAACAATTCAAGACCAGGAAGTTTGGATAAGCCTGAGTCATTGGTATTCTTCAAGAAAGACATGCTTGAATTATGAGTGCGTTTTTGACCTGGGAATAATGATTAATATTGGGATATGGTTCAATGTACAAAGTAAAACTATACCTTTTGGTACAACTGATGCTGTTAGACCCGAACCTCACGTGATCCAAACAAGAGTAAACTCAGGCTGTCTCGTGTTCGGACAGTCACCTGAGAGTCTTGGATAGTTCGGATTTAAGTGAAGGAATCGGACTAAGTTCTTAGTCGAGCGAGTTAAGAGGGAAGTTCGGTATTAATAAACTTTAGCTCGAAGCTGGGGTACTACAGCGAAGGGCTACCTACTTATATACGAAAACTGTAGTACTAATAATAGTTACAACACACAAAGACAATACGGTTGTCGTGATGGAAGCATGAGCCGTAGTCGATAAGTACTTGGACCAAGTCGTCCGGTTTTGGTATGGTCACGTGGGGTCAGGGATGGCTCGGTCTTCTGATATTTTAGGAAAGAAAATGAATAAGTGCGAGAAATCGTAACATTACCCTCTCGTTAAGGCAGTCGTCCCGACTGCCATTAGGGCTCTTCCATCTCCTCTAGTTCTTCTTTCAGTGTTCTCCAATAGTCCTGAATATACTCTACCCATGCTTCTCCATCCGGGTTTTGAACCTGAATTCTTTTCCCGTCGTTTCGTTCGACTGTGTAAAAGTAATTCCATGTTCCGTCCCCGATTTCCTTGTACTCGTGTCCCACAATCTCTTTTATCGCTTTTGGGTTTACGATTACTTCAGCTGTTACTGCTCTTCCATGTTCTGCTTGGCTCTGCTGATAGTCTTCTATCGCTTCTTGGGCATTTTCCATATCTTCTTCCGTTACCCAGTCGTTGTGTTCCCTTGTCCAGCCCGTCCATTTTATGAAGTAGCCAGTTACTAGTCAGGAGGGTTGGCCTTTCTTTCCTCTTACCCTTCAGGTTCGAGTGTCGAGGACTTCTTCGACTTCGTATTGTTCTTCATCTTCGATGAGGTCTGGTGGTGGCGGTGGCGGTAGTTCTTGGTTCGGGAATGCTGGTGGTGTATACGGGGTTAAGAGTTTCTCGTTGAAGCAGGGATGAATGCGCCAGTGGGGAGGAAGTTTGAGTTTGTAGGCCGAGGCGCCTGCCTTTTCGAGGATTCGGAATGGGCCTACTCGTTTGTCGTCGAGCTTCTTCTTTGGGCGTGGGAGGTGGAGGTTCGTTGTATCGAGCCATACTAAGTCGTCCTTTCTGTATGCTACTGCTTTGCCCTTTCGCTTGTCGTATTGGGTTTTCATTTTGGCAGCAGCTTCTTGAAGGGCTTGTTCACATTTCTTGTGGATGTTCTGCATTTGGGACGCAAAGTTTCTGGCTGCAGGATTGGTGAAGGGGCTACGGCGTTCGGTTTCAGGGACAACTCGGGGATTGAGTCCATAGACGGTGAAGAATGGGCTTTGGCCCGTTGCGGAGTGTTTTCGGTTGTTATGGGTGAATGCTGCCAAAGCGAGCCATTCATGCCAGTCGTCTTGTTGGTACCTAGTGAATATCCTGAGGTACTTCTCGATTTCTTGGTTAACCCTTTCAGTTTGTCCGTCTGTTTGTGGGTGGAAAGCGGTGGAGGCGTTGGGAGTGATTTGGAGGATTCGATAGAGATCCGTCATGAATTTGGAGACAAATTGGGGGCCTCTGTCCGAGATCACGGTTCTTGGCATACCGTGAATGGCGAAGACTTTGTCGCAGAATATCTTGGCGGTTCCTTCCGATGTGAGAGTTCCGTTGCATGCTACTGGAATGATTTCTTTGGAAAATCTATCTACTATGACTAGGATGGCGTCGTATCCGCCGGATTCTTTAAGACCGGTGATCAGGTCTACAGAGATATGGGTCCATGGTTCGGACGGGATTGCATTGGGGTGGAGAGGTGCTTTTCAGGCTTGAGTGTTGGATTTGACTCGTTGACATGTCTTGCATCCTTTTACATATCTCTCGACTGTTTGCTTGATTTTTGGCCACCAATATTCTCTTTGAACGAGTTCGTTGGTCTTGTCAATGCCTGGGTGTCCGGCGGTTAGATGGTCATGGGACATGGCAATAATTTCTCCTCTTAGCTTCTCGTCTCGGGGTACGTAAATCCTTCCCGTGAGCATCAGAAGTCCTTTTTCCATGGTGATGCCTCGTTCGTGGTTCAGGGAATCAGAGATTCCTCGGTCCCACTTGTCGGTGTTCTTGGTAGCACGCTTGATTTTCGAGTGAATGCTGGACGTGGTGGGCATGATCATTGCTCGGAAGTGTTCGGGTTTAAGGACTACGATTTCATCATTGTCCTCTTTTCCTTGATCGTGATCATCCCGTCTGGATAGGAGATCGGCTTTTCGGTTTGCTGTGCCGGGCTTGTGATGAAGGGAAAAATGGTATTCGGCGAGTTCGGTAACCCAGCGGGCTTGTCGGCGGTTTAGCTTTTGGGGTTTTCGGAAGTATTGAAGGTTCTGATGGTCGGTCCATACTTCGAAGTCAATGGCGGCTCCCATTAGGTAGTGTCTCCATTCAGCGAGTGCGAGCATTATGGCGAGGAGTTCCTTGTCATATATTTCGTAGTTTCTTTCTGTCGTTGTCAACGATTTTGAGAGGAAGGCTACGGGTCTCCATTTGCCATCTTGCTGTTGGCTTAGTACTGCGCCAATGGCTCCTTTGCTTGAGTCTGCTTCTACTCTGAACTTTCCATCTTCTTTTGGCAGGGCTAGGATGACGTCTTCTGCCATTTGCTTCTTTAGTTGTTGGAACGCCTGATTTTGGGCTGCGCCCCAGTTCCAAGGGGCGTTCCCGGTGAGTTGGGTCATTGGTCGTACTATTTTGGAATAGTTTTTGATGAATTTCCAATAGAAATTCGTGAAGCCCAGGAAACTCTGTAGTTCTTTTTTCTTGGTGGGTGTGGGCCATTCCGTGATTCCTTTTACCTTGATTGGGTCCATCCGTACTGATCCTTCGCTAATGATTACTCCCAAGTACTCCGTTTCTAGTACTTCAAACTCGCACTTTTCGGCTTTGAGGAACAACTTGTGCTCCCTTAGGCATTTGAGTACTCGTCGGACTATCTGTCAGTGTTCTTGGAGGTTCTTTGAGAAGATAAGAATGTCGTCGAGGTATATGGTTACTTTTCCTTCAGCGATTAGGTCATGGAAGATGTCGTTCATCATCCATTGGAACGTGGCGGGGGAGTTCGTAAGTCCAAAGAACATGACTGTTGGTTCGAACAGTCCTCGGTTGGTGCGGAAGGCGGCTTTGTACTCATCGCCTTCCTTTATGCGTACATTGTTATATCCCCAGCGTACGTCTAGCTTGGTGAAGTACTTGGCTCCTCGGAGTTTGTCCATGAGCTCCGAGATGAGCGGTAGTGGGTATCGGTTTTTTATGGTCATTTCGTTGAGCTTCTGATAGTCTTGGACGGGGCGAAGGGCACCGTCTTTCTTTTTGACGAAGAAGAACGGTGATGCGAATGGGGATTTGGATGGTCTGATTCGTCCTGTGGATAGATTTTCATCCAAGAATTTGTCAAGTTCTTCCTGTTCGTTGCGGTTCAGCGGGTATACTTTACAGTCGAGGGTATTGCTGGCGTTGGGGACGAGTTCGATGGCATGGTCCCAGGGTTTGCGGTCGGGGAGTTCGTCAAAGTTGTCTTTTGAGAACAGATCTTGGAAGTCCCGATAGTCAGGGGGTACCATTTCCTCGAAACTCTTCTTGGGTTTCCCTTCACTTGCTTTTGCGGCTAAATCATTGGCATGGTGGATCGCCCTGATTTCTATTTCCTCTGTCATGTCTACTGCTAGTATAGTATCTCCCTCTTCTAGCTCTTCATCCCATCTGTCCTCTGGGTCTGCGTCCGGTAGGGTGAATGGCTGTTTCTGGCATTGACATCGTCCGAATATGATCTTTTGCGTCTTCCAGTTGATGACTGGGTTGTGGCGGATTAACCAGTCGTGTCCGAGGAACACTCTTCTTGTGCCTAAGTCCGTTACTGCTAGGTCAATCCATTCTGAGTGTCCCCCAATGGTCATTCGGAGTTCAACAAAGTGAGTGACTTCGCCGGCTTTGTTTTGTGTTCCGTCGGCATTGTAGACGGGAATGGGGGCGCTGGTTGCTCAGGTTGGTAAGTCATGTTCTTCTACATACTTGCGGTCAATTGAACTGCCTGTGCATCCGCTGTCGATGAGGGCGGTGGTTTTGAGGGTCTGACGGTTGGTGAGGGTCTCAAGGCGGATCTCGGTGGTTAAGTCTTTTGCTCCGGCTCGAGTGCTTCTTCGGATGTATCGGACCGGTTTGCGTAGTTCCTCCAATTGTTCGAGCGCTTGGGTGCGAGGAAGGGTGACAATGCGCATTAGCATTTCTCGATCTGCTTCAGCTTGTCGCATCTTGTGTGTCCAGTGCGCTAAGATAGCGCGGGCTTCGTAACTGCCCGTTGCTTGTCTGATTGCGCGCCATGTCCATTCTGTTTCGAATGGAATCATGTATCCAGATTCCTCCTTCTCGATCGTCTTTAGCTCCGTCCAATCGTGGTCCTTTTTCACCTGTGTCCACCACCTGTTATATGCCTTCATGTCAGTAGCGTCCGGGTCCCCCTTTTTGTGGTAGCGGTGCCCTTTGAGATACGCTTGCCACTCAGGGTCGTTGTCTTTGTCGTATTCTTCTTCAGCCTTCTTCTTTGTCCGTCTAGAACTGCTAGGGTTCATGGGTGTTTCCACCAGGACGTTGCCGCCGTTGGTAGCCGTTCTTTTGGCTCTGCGGGTTGGGCGTCTTGCCTCCAAAGGAGGACTTTTTCGTGTTGGGGATGGCCCACATGCGTCTGCATTTTTGGCTGCAGCAGCCATTCGGTACGACATGTCGTCTTCGTCGTCTGGTACTTCTTCTAGAGAAACCTTGCGTGAGTGCGGGAATAGTGGAGGGGGACTTATCGGGTTTTGGGCACGCCTACCACCCGTCTTGCGTGGCGGACGAGGCGCTTGTGCCCCGTCAGTTGAGAACTGTTCTGATCCGGGGGAAGACTTTTCCGTTCTGTCCTGTCCGCCCTTAGTCGGATTGTCTCCGGCATTTGGGTGCGTGTCTACAGGAGGTGCAGTTAGTTTTTCCCGAGGGATCGCTCCTTTGGTCTTGCCGCCCGGGGCCATTGCCACTCCGTGCTCCCTCTGCTGCAGCTGTTTGCGGTCAGGGATTCTTCTTTTTGGGGAAGCCGCACGCTTCTGCTTGCTGTCGTTCCTGGATCTGTGAACCTTCGACCGTCCTGGGAGAACCTCCTTCGGTGCGTGTCGCAACTTATCCTGAGAGATCCCAGGCAAAGATCCCAAGTGGGACTCGGCCGGAGGGGGAAGTATCGTCCCGCTTCCCGTCGGGGTTCGTTCCATCTCGGCGAGGTATTCCTTGTCTTCCTGATCCATTAAGTTAGTTAGAATACTATACCAGTTCTGCGATTCCTTGGGTGCTTTGCTGGGGACGATAAAGGTGGGTATATTCGAATGCGTATGAGAGAGTCCTACAGAAGTATCATAAGTCCGTCCAGCAGTATGTAAAGCACTATGAGAGAGTCCGGCCGACCGAGTAGAATCGCTTACTCGTTGGCCCCGTCTTTTACCTCCTTGACTCCCAAGGATGAGGGCGTCTTCTCCTCGTCCGATTCTTCTTCCTGTTCTACTGCCCGATTGTCTCGGCGATTATTGTTGCGTGGTGTAAACCTTCCACCTCCGTCCCTTGGCTTTCTTGGCTGTCGGCAGTCCGCGGTGAAGTGCCCTTTTTGATGACAGTTGAAGCATCGCCGTTCCCGTCGGATTCAGTCTATGTCCATCGGTTGGCCTTGGCCGCTGTAGACTGGTCCGGTTCCAGTGTTGGTGCTGGAAGGTCCCGGCTCCTTGGCTGGTGGAGGTGGCGTGTTCTGGTACCCTCGGGGTCTTGTTGTCGTTTCGGGGCAGGGCGCGGTTATCGTTGCGAGGGGCGTTCTGGCGGTTTCGGGGATCTTGGGGGCGATAGCCTTTGTGGGTTCAGTCGAAGGCTCGTTTGACTGCCCGTTGGTCGTTGATCTGCATGATGCGGCGCTTCCATTGTGAGTAGGTCTGGGGAATATTTTCTCCGGATGCAACAGCCATGGTGTACTCATCTGGTACCCCGGCTCGTACCGCCGCGACTATGTGGCTCTTCTCCCCTTGATCCTCCCACCTGCCTGCAAGCTGCGCCTGTTGTTCCAGTTCCTGGAAATATCGGTTCGCGCCCCCGTCCTGCATTCGCAGTCCATACATGCGCTGTTCATGGACTTCTTCTACCGCCGGGTCGGCAAACTCCTTTCGGACTATTTCGACGAAGTTTCTCCATGAGGGTAGTCGGTACCTTGTGTCGGTTTTGCTGAAGTATTTCTCTGCGTGATGTACCCACCAGGTGAGTGCTTTGCCGCCAAAGTGGGATGTAGCGAACGTGATTTGCTGTGACTCTTCGTAGTAGCCTCGGTGTACTTCGAAGTAGAGGGCGCACTGGAGGAAGAATCTCTGGATGTCATCGTGCTTCCCGTAGAACATCTTGGGCATTTGCATCATCGTGGGTTTGACTCTGAGGAAAGGGGCGTCTGCATCAGCATGTCCTCTGGCATGTCCCGGGTTTGGGGCTGGCGGCATTCGGTCCGGTGGCGGTCTGGGTAGAGACCATAAGTCTCCTCTGCCTCCAGGAGAGTCTGGGTCTGGCGTGGGTGGTGGTGGTGCTCCGGGAATGTGAGGGTTATCGAGGTCCGGTGGCGCATTATTGGGGTTGGGGGGAAGGCCATGCTTCTTCCGCAGGGCATCCAGGTCGTTTAGCTTCTGGGTCGTTTCGTCCCTGGCGGTTTCTAGCCTTGATTCCTTGGCTAGAATGTCGTTGTATAGGTTCCGGCGGGCCTGGGCCGTTGCTTCTCGTTCTTCTGCTGTCTCTTCTGGTGCTCCGGCAAACAGCCGGGATTTCCCTGGAATTGGAGGTCTGCCTCGTTGCCGAATTGATCTTTTCGGCTTCAGGGGGGAGTCGGGCATCAGTTTGGGAGGGGGCGGGTATAGTTCGTCGTAGCTGGGGATCAGCGCCTTTGCGTAGAGGGGAAAATCTTTATTAAACATGAAAACTGCTTGTTCGTGGGCAGTGTGGATCCGTATCTTTCTCATCTCTTCTGCGTCCTGCTCTCATTCTGCTTTCATATATCGAACACCCGCCGCGCTTGCTAACCATGAAATCTCCTCGACAATGTGCATGTACCTTTCTTCCACCCTGAGGTCGTATTCTTCTTCTACCTCCCCTTCAGTTAGGAACGTCCTCACTTCCAGATAGTCGTCGTCGACCTCCGGCCAGTCCGGTTCTCTGACTGAACCACTCGGCTCCGCTGTCGACTCCGTCTCCTGAGTCTCGTCGTCCTCGTCCTCTTCCAGTATTCGTAGGTTCCCTAGGGATGAGGTCGAGGGGGATGCGGTTCTGGCTGATTCAGAGGGAAGGGGGGTAGACGACTCCGGCGGGAATCCGGATGGTGGCAGGGCGGAGTGGGGGAACGTTATGGGTACGATGCCACCACTCGCTGGGAGTTTCTCCCTCTGCTCGGGGCTCAAGTCGCTCCATTCGGATGGGGATATAACTCGGTGGCTGTGGCCAAGGGTCAGTGAGTGGGCTGAAGGAACGTTGATAGATCCTTCTGAGCTCGATGGCTGCGTGGGCTTCGGAGATGTGGGCTGGGGTAAGGGGACGGGGCTCTTCGGAGGAGGGGCGGGTGGGGAACTCCTCGGTGCTCTCTGTGTCGACCCTGATGACCTGGGCGACAGAGGCGGTGTATTCCGAGGCGTCTTCGTCGTAGAATGGGGCAGGGGTGCGGGCTCGGTAGGGGTGGTCAGGGAAATGCGGGAGGCCCCAAGGGCGAGTGCGTCCACACCCTCTTTCAGCCTCCTGGTCACGTTCGCCCAAGTACTCTTTGGTCTGTGGCTCGGGTACGGACTGTTCCTGGTGCTCGAAGGTTTCGAGCTCGATCGTCTGTGGCTCGACATGGCGTTGTTGGCGGTGATGGGGGATTAGGACTCCTAGTCCTATGCCTATGATGACAATGGTGAAGGGTACAAGAATTGCCACAAGGGCGATGTGGAACTCAGCGGGGGTCAGGTCTCTGGTTACTTGCATGGGTCTTTGCTTGCGTCGTGCACGAGGAAAGAAGGGAAGCTTCAAGCTAATTGTTAGACCCGAACCTCACGTGATCCAAACAAGAGTAAACTCAGGCTGTCTCGTGTTCGGACAGTCACCTGAGAGTCTCGGATAGTTCGGATTTAAGTGAAGGAATCGGACTAAGTTCTTAGTCGAGCGAGTTAAGAGGGAAGTTCGGTATTAATAAACTTTAGCTCGAAGCTGGGGTACTACAGCGAAGGGCTACCTACTTATATACGAAAACTGTAGTACTAATAATAGTTACAACACACGAAGACAATATGGTTGTCGTGATGGAAGCGCGAGCCATAGTCGATAAGTACTTGGACCAAGTCGTCCGGTTTTGGTATGGTCATGTGGGGTCGGGGATGGCTCGGTCTTCTGATATTTTAGGAAAGAAAATGAATAAGTGCGAGAAATCGTAACAGATGCTTCATAATTGGCTTGTAACATTTGTGCTGTCAAATTACTTGATGAATCAGTGAAGTCCTCCTGAAGCTGTTCATGATATGATTCATCATCTGATTCATCACTGTCTGATTCCAGTCCAGGCTCTATATCCAGTGGAAGAACAGGCTCTGTAAATGGCACAGGCTCCTGTATATTGATGGAAGATTCCATAGCATCAGCATCATGCTGTTGTTCTATAAGCAACAATGAAAAGAAATAATATTATTATAACGTACCACATTACGATTGTCAAATATTAGGAGAGATGTTGTTGTAACCATTGAAAAGCTTGATGACATTGATGCCTCTTGCAACTGCCCAAGAGTAAATGCACCTAGCTTGGTCCTACTATTCTTTGATGCTGAATGATGATTTATTGAATGATCAACATGAAGCACAGCAGCAGCAGATGGTTTGAGAAGGGTGTCAATATCAACAACAACACGGTTTCAGTTTGGAACTTTGACATGAACACCCTTGAATGGCAAAGATTGGTCTGCAGAAATTTTTCCATATGCAATGATATCACCTCCTTCTTGAATAAGAAGAGCTATGCGGGACCCTGCTGGTGTATTGATAGTGACATTGTTGAGCAGTGGTGACTCTGACAATTTCTCAAAAATGCAGTGGGATGGAAAAACATCAGTTGCAGCATACTGAATCAAATCAGGTCTGAGCTTTCCATCTTCCCAGCGCTCACTTTTTCGAACTGCATCCTCCTTTGAAAGATATCTCTCTAATGTCTTTTCAATCAATGCATCAAGACTTCCACTCTCCTTCCAGTGAATGGCACCTCTCTGGATAGCATAGTCTTTAAGATCAATAGTTGCAATCAGCTTTCCTGAAAGCTGTGGGAACTGCTTTTTAAGCCGTGTCATATCTCCTTTGATGCCTGAGCCTATTTTAAATATGCGGTTGGATACTATTATGCGAAGGAGAGATGGTGGAAGAGATTTCTTATCAAACCGATAAACCTAAAAATATAAAAGATTAAAATTTATAGCCATCACAATTATACAATATACTGTATCAGTATGAGAAAAATCTCAGGTGGGTCCTGATGGGGTGCAAGTTGAATGATAGAGACTCCAAGAGTCCTTGACATGTTCCATTCTGCATCAAAACTTATGCACAGAGAGGCATCTTCATCAGCATCAAGTGGGGCCATTAATGAAGACATAGTACTCTCAATGATTGCAACAGTGGTAAGAGTGACTGGACGCAACATTGATGGAAGCTCAAATGGAGTCAAACCATGAGCCTCAGCAATGGGTGTGAGATTTTTTGAGAGTATTGGAAATACAGAATTTATCAGATATTTGTCCTATAGATCAGAATAGCTGTTTTAGAAAAATACAAGGCCAATTATAGAATTTTACCTTCATAGGATCATCTGAAAAAACAATACATGGGTTATTGTGCCCATATCGTTTTGCAGACTCTGAGATTCCTGTCAGGGGACCAATGCATTCTTCATGAGCCTTAGTCAGAGTCAATGCTTGGGACCGAATATAGTGAGAGGTCATGCATGTCCACATCGCACCAAAAACATTAATGCCTTCAACTTTAGCAATATGCTTGTTGACCTGCAATAAAACAGTTTAAATAAACATAAAGATGTTAATATATAATTGTATCAAGTACAGACCTTGTGTGAGTCATCAATAGCCAGTTGGTCTGGTTCAAGTAACGATGTATGCTGATTGGCATCAGCTTCATCCAGTTCAACAGCCTTGTTTAACATAGCTGCAAGATAGCATTCACCAGGAATGAAGCCACCATAGCCATCTACATCACTGAAATTTCCAATTGGAGGAACCTTCATGGAGGCATCCAGGTAACTGCGCAAGTCAGCTGCATTGGCTGCTTCTCGAGTCTGGACATGCTCAAAAAGTGATTCTAAATACTGGAGTTGTATGACATTGAATCAACAGGTGTGCATTTCAAACAGTAGTGAGCGAACACCAGATGGTCCCATCTTATGCTGATTACTAACACAGAGAGTGCTAATAACATTGCATGACAGGCCTATTTTGTGGGAGAGTACAGCAGGAAAGGCCAAACGCACATACGGAGGTAATGAGTTTAGAAGATGTGGGCTCCACCCATGAAAATGTGACAGACAGCCCTGCCGGCAATAATACGCCCATGCAATGATGTAGAATGAATCTTCAAGGTCTACAACATGACGAGGTGGTAGTGCACCATTCTTTTCAAGGGGTTTACCGCAGTTGGGACAGGATAATACATCAACAAAAAAATGTACAAGCCAAAGCAGGATGTGTGGGCAGAAGAGAAAGGTGGGCTCAAACCGATGCACAGAGAGAGACATGATTGGTTCTGGAGAACGGATCCAGAGTGTTGGTGGTGCATAAGGCTTTGACTCTGTGAATGTTGGCGGTTGGAGCAGGACCTTGCCACCATTTTTATTGTGGATGAGTGGGTGTATAACGGTAACAAAGTACCGGTACAGCCAGTCTTGCATATATTTTGGCTTATTAAACCATGCTGGTGGAAAATGTCTCAATTTTTATGAAGAAACTGAGTCAAAAGTAAGACATACCTCCAGATTCATCACCTGTGTTATGGCTCTGTGCTGCTGGTTCATTCCCAGTATTGTGATACACATGTGAGGTCTCAGTCTCATTTTGGGAGTCCAAGTCATCATCTTCATCGCTCTCAGCATCCGAGAGGGGTCCTGCAAGTGGATTAAAGAATGGTTCTATAAGGGGATGTGAGTATCCTATGTTGCGACAAAAAAAAAAGTTCATACGGCTCAGGGGATGATTCGCAGCTTTCCGCAGGTCTCTAAGACGTTTCTGGTGTGCAGTTGCCTCTGCTTTCAATCGTTCAAGCTCTGTGTGAAGAGGCAGCCAGAAAATCAGGAAAAACTCCGAAATTGAATGGAGAATCCACTTACTGGCTATAGCATCACTTTCTGCCTTATCCAAACCCCTTAGAAACTCCTCTGAGTATTCCTCCTCTTCAAATTTGTATTCATCATCAGCATCCAAGTCTACAGATACCACATACAGTGGGTAAAATATCTGAACTCCAGAATAAAACATACTGACCAATTTCCTCCTGGGATGGAATATCTCGTGTCTTTGGGGGCCGGCCTCGCTTTGGAGCACCTTCTGGTCTTGGACCATCCCTCACACCACTTGGACGTGCCATGCTGTAGGATACAGAGCCTAAAAATCGAAAAATGCGAGCTATTTATAAAAGAAATGCTTTCAGCATGTGTATCTTCATTAAATGACTAAATAAAACATACCAGACTGACACAGACAAGTTACTATGGTAGTAGAAACTCGTTAATGCAAGTAGTGACAGAATACACGATGGGAGGAAAGAAAGAACGGTTGTGCGGAAGAATCTCGGGACGATGGCAGATAACAATAGGGGCCGATGGCAGATAACATTGGCAGGGAATTGCGTCGTGAGTGAATAGTGTTGTGTCCATTGCATTTTTTACCACGAATTTTTACTACATGGTTAATACAACTATATTCAATTTATACATACAAAATTCGTGAGCTACAATGAAGAAACGACGTCGAAATAAATTTTTCAATGCGTGGAAACTACCTGCCCAATTGGCACCAAGTCATAATATTTCGAGTGCAAGACCTCAAGCGTAGAACGTATGCAGCGCGTACGACGTGCCGAGGATGGTGCTGAGGTTCTTCAGGAGTCCCCGAACGGCGAAGCGAGTGTTGGCAAGAGAGCATGATATCGTATATACAGGCTTGTGACAAGTTCTCGGCCGACGTAGCTTTGGCAACATGATAATTGTGAAGAGAGGGTAATACCTCTTCATCAATCACTAGCAACTTTCGATAAGCACTTGATCTCGACATGAAAAAAAATCTAACCTTCGGGTCAGGGGAATGATAAATTCGCCACGTTCTCCAGCAAAAATCACCTCGGAGTCATGTCTTCCTGGTAGAAGCAGCAAAAGGACGAGTCTGGTTGATTCTTCGTTCCCCGTCCTAGTGGTAAGTTGAATTGTCGGCCCTTCCGTGTTTGTTTTGGCATACCGCGTTCGCATATTTTCGGCTACCTCTCGAACCTGTGTCGCCACAAGTCAAAACTAAGATCACAGCTTCAGTGTTCCTCTACGCAGTCGGGTGTTCTCCCAGGGCGGTTCGCACAGACCTCCTGCATCAGCTGTACAAACTCCACAAGCAACGCTGGGTTCTTGAGCCCAGTCCCGCACGTACGGGTTCAAGTTCGGTCTTGACAGTCGGATGCTTTCCGCCCAAGAGTCGGTATAACGACATCGGGAACTCCACAAGTAATTTGCACCGAAATTTGATGCAACAGGAGACGGGCCCGGTCAAGGAGACAGACGCCCCTCCGCTGAGATCAAGCAAGGAAAAGGGAGGGAAAAATCGTAGTGTGGTTTTGACGATATCCCCAATTTCATAACTGATTCGTAACCAAAGCAAGAGCTCCCACTCACTGGCATCAACAAGGGAGTTTCTGCCGAATACTGTGTGATATGGCGTTGATCGCATGGACTGGCGGCTGGCGGCTGGGGAGGGTCGAGGACGGCAAGGATGAAGAAAGGGAAAGAAGCAAGGTCGACTATGATAAGCCGTTCTTCAGAGTGTGGATCAAGAATCAAGGTGCTTTGTTTCGCGCGCTGTCGTTGAATCGAATAGAGAGGACCCAGTGTCGAGCCGCTCCATAAAATTGATGTATTACGGTCGCCATCGCTATCGCATCGAGGTAAAGGCCTCGTCATAGTCACTGATGCTGAAATTAGGCACAGAAACGCTGGATAGTCGGCCATGGACTTGACGCCTAGGGTGTTTTCAGGCGAATCTGGTGCGGGTTGAATTGTGAGGCGGTAATCGTGAGCTGGACGGCAACAACAATGCACGCCGAGAAGAGAGGAGGCACACAGTGAAATAACGTGTGCTCCCCGAACCGATCGAGCAGAAGCTCGTGGTGGTAAGAGGCAAGGCGATATCGCACAGCCACCTTTGCGTGTTACCCTCTGCGACGAACTTGTTCTGCATCCCTCACCAAGTCTCTTTCGTCTGTTACTGCAATTCAAGATTGCGACGAGTAATGGAAGAGTATTCTTCTAGCTTTGCATCATGCCCTCGCGTTCTTTTCAGGAAACTCCGTCGTCGCAGGCCTCGACATGCATGGCAACCGATTTTGAAATGGAGTGTGTTTTATCACGGGTGAACAATGCCTGTTCGTACGAGTCTTCCGGATTTAGTTGCGTCCTCATCACTTGAATTGGACGGTCAAGTAAAAGGAAGATGCGAAGCTCCGCTTGGACGTCAGATTGGAAGTCGAGATTGCTATCCGGACTGAAGCGCATGGCTACATCACGCTCGTTGAGTATGAAGTGAATGATTGGATGGCTATTTTCAGTGCAAATGTGTTGGCTGTGGCAGGCTTCGGTGCCTTATTCGCACGTTCTGACTCGTGTTTAATCCAAGATGTGTTCAATATTCCGGGGTTTCGTACTAGCATACACGAACACGAAAAGCTGTATTTATTCCCTATCTTGAATGACACCCTTGCCTTCCATGAAAGAGCCGTCGATGACAGCAGAACCACTAAACCAGCTGGCGACTAAGTATAGCACCCCTCCGAGTCGCAGTCTGTCTAGGTGTGTTCGACCCGGTGTCCAAGTTAGACAGCGTGATCTAAAGCCCCTGGGGGCCCGAGTTGGCCGATCGGAAATTGATGAAACGGCCACCACTGCCCCTTCCTTCCTACCACGACGACGATGGAGACGACGCTCCTCACCCACATCGCCTCGCAGACCGCCTCCAACATCGACTTTCTCATCGCCAACGGGTACGTCACACAAGCAGAGGCTGCTAGCCTACAGCGAAAGCTGTCTTCCCTCCAGGCGTCGTCCACACCCAGACCCGCTCCTTCCACGTTCAAGTCGCCCTCCCTGCCTCCACCAGCGCTAGCTACGCCAGGACTCGTCCAAGCTAAAGCACTCTGGGCATACAACCTCGACGCTTCGGATCCCGACGACCTCTCCTTTGCCGCCGGGGACATCATCACCATCGTCGAAGAGACCAACGCCGACTGGTGGCTCGGCGAGTACAATGGCTCTAGGGCCCTCTTCCCCGCGAACTACGTTGAGAAGATCGCTACGCCTGTGCCAGCACCGGCAGCCCGCACCCTCCCTCCCGCATACATCCCACCCACAGGCGGCCGCTTTGTACCCCCAGCTCCGTCAGAGAAGAAAGAGTACAAGCCCTTCATGGCTGCTCACTCTGGCGCCAATGCCCCTCCGCCTCCTGGCGTGGGAACCAACTCTGTTGGGCTCCAGCAGGACCCGGGCCAGGATGGGAAGAAGAGCAAGTATGGCAAGTACGGTAATACGGTGCGTCGTACCCTTTTTCTCGTATATCTCTCTCTTATGTGTTGTGTAGATGGCCCATTCTGCTGCGGGTGGTGTAGGTTTCGGTGCGGGTGCTGCTATTGGAGGTGGCCTCGTCAGGGCGATATTCTGATTAGAGAAAGGGTATTTATTTGTGATAAACCGTGTTATTTATTGATCCTATACCTTACATTGAACAAGAACTCTGTACTTCATCAGATCCGTTCCTAGCTGGATAATCTCAAACGCATCAGATTCGCTTGAAACTACTCCTGTCCAATCTCGTCACTGGTAACCGTAACCGCACCTGCGAACGCGGAGGCGAGTTAGGAAGAGCAGCTTGTGCCCCTGCCAAGCCTTCGCTCTAACGTACAGTCTCGCATGGCGCCTGCCGTACGCTCTTCATCGCGCTAGCACATGCATCTAGGACCCTACCTCCCACGTACGCTATTCGATCCAACGACAGCGGGTGAAACAGAACACCCTGATTTCGGACTCTCAAAAGCTGATGGATGACCTTACTTCTAATTCTACCCCGCCAGATCGCCATATCAGAAGTCTGCTGTCGTCGCCGGCTCTTTCACACAAAAGGAAGGCGTAGAACGGTGCAATCGCTCGAGAACGAGAATAAATACTACAGCTTTTCATGTTCTAGTACGAAAGCCAATATTGCACCCGTCCTATTTTAAACACGGAAAAGGCACCGAAACCTGCACAGCCGCCCTGAAAATAGCTGTCCAATCATTCTCTCGAGGATATAGCGATGCACTTTAGCCTAGATGGCGACCTCGACCTAATCAGTGATCTCTCGGACGAGATACAAAAGCAGAAGACGAGAGAGGAAGTTCGTTATAGAGTACTAACCACGCAAAGGTACATCGCCTTGTCTCCTACCACCACGAGCTTCTGCTCGATCAGGTTCCTTCGAGACTGCAACACAGTTTTTCTTGTTCTGTTCACATATAAGACGTGGACATCGAAACGGTCGCCGGTCTTCCCACCAGGCTCCTTGCCCTCGAAAACGAGCTCCCTTCAATCCTATATCTGACATTCTGAGTGCTCCTACATCTTACTGCTACCTGGTTTTGTTCTTCCTAAATCGACAAGTCTGCGGCTCTTCTGATATGAGTGGAGTGGGAACCTCACGTAGCGTCGGCGACGAATAATCTACCTCGCTGTTTCAGCCTTTGGGATTGCGTGACGACGAGACTTACCTTCAAATGTCGAGTCTCGAAGATGAGCGACTCCCGAGTTTCTCAATGACAGTTCCTTATCTAATTCGAACTGTATCTTCTTTTATTTAGGTGACTCGGACCCCCTCTTTTCGCTCGGTACCTAGTCCATCGTCAAAGCCAATCTGGCATCGATTTCGAAAACACGCACGCAATGTACGATGATACGATGGTTCTTCGGGATGGCACACATTCAGTCAAGATCGAAACGAACGTTTGGAGGAGTGTACCCTTATAAAACAGTTACCATGGGAGGGTGGGATTCCCGCCCACGAAGATGTCTTCTGGTGGCGCGACCTTTATTGGATGATTACTCACTTCTGGCGCACCATACTTTCTTTAACCAAAAAGGGTTGCGTTTGATAGGAAGCGAGCCCAAGTGCAGCATCTGGATGTTGGGGTACGCGATGGCTCGGGGATTCTGCTTGATGATCAAGTCTACTACAGATTTGATTGGGCCACTCGATAATCTGTAGCTGTTGGAGTCGCCATTATTGAGAAATCGTGCCATCGTCGTCTCGATGAAGGCGATTCGCAATATCGTATTCGAATCCCTATGCAACTGTAATTGCGGGCGAGTGCTTCCAACAAGCAACGACATTCATAATAAAAGTTATGCCGCAACCTCCTGGGTGCTAATTTTCCTGTTGTGGTTCAAAGGATGCGGTTGGCATGTTGGGGCAAGGAAGGGGATCTAAAAGATCGAACCCTTTCTTTTCTTGCGGCATAGTATTGGTCCCGCTTCTGTTGTTTTAATGTAGGGCCTGTGCTTTCATGCATAGCGATATTTCAACTGACTAAATTGACCCAACTCATTCGCTTGTGGGGAGGGCGCGCCTCCTAGGGCTCCCTGCTTCTTGTTTTAACAAGCATATTGACATCCAGTATTTTCCCGAATCCGGACAGTACCCTTACTCGGGGCTTCTCTCGGACGGTCACGGTCAGGGTCCTCTCCAGAGAAGTGCATAGTACCATATGTACGGCCTAGTATGCGCATGTACCTTTGACGCGTTTCCCACACCACCGTATCGACACGATGCATCGCACTGGAGGCTCTGCCCTCAACGAGTGGAACACATCGTTCACTGGACAGTGGAGTCGATCTCAGGCTCTGGAGAGCTGGACTCAGATCGAACTCGACTACAGACTTTCTGAAAAAGCAGCACGAGCGCAGATTCTCAGGCAAGTTCGGGGACTCATTCTTGTTATTTCTTCCCCTTGGAGGTCTGTCAAGTCGACACCGCAACCGGTGGTGGCTGTGGTTATGGATGTACTGCAGCAGGTATGCAACTACTACAGAGCGTTTAATCAGTAATAATCTGAATTGTCAGGAACTGGATCGCGCGTGCGATGCAGAGTGGTATCACACAACCTGCATGAAGTGTCTTCGAGCGCTATGCAAGGCTCGAGGCGCAGTGCCCTCTTCACTTTTTCTTCGGGACGTGACTAAAGAAGGGGATAATGCCATCGATGGTGGCGGATTTGCAGTGAGTCCATCGCAGTCTTGATTAATCATTTTTTTAATCGTTGCGCCTCTCTGCAGGACATCTGGAAGGGGCGTTTTCACGGTAATCAGGTCTGCCTGAAGGTTCTTCGAGTATTTGGCACGGATGAGCAGAAGGCAAAGGTTCTGGGGGTGAGTCGTGAGAGTACTAAACGAAACCACCTCTTGACCTACCATGAACCTACTACAGGAGTTTTGCCGGGAAGCCCTTGTCTGGAGGCAACTCCGTCATCCTAATGTTCTTCCCTTCTTAGGAGTCAGTGAAGAACTTTTTGCTCCCAGATATTGCCTAATATCTCCGTGGATGGTCAATGGTAATATCATATCCTACCTCAAAACCCATCCTGGTCACGATCGTCTTACGTCGGTATGCCAGACATCGTGTGAAAGTTGACGAGAACTGAAGACGTGCTTTTCTTAGCTGGCGCAGATCGCCGAAGGGATGAAATATTTACACAATCATAATCCTCCGATAGCTCATGCCGACATCCGTGGGGTGTGTTTGTTGTGCTACATCTCGTCGTTTTCTGACGTAGACTGATCTTACTAGGCAAATATTCTTGTAACGGATGATTTACGTTGCTGTCTAGCTGACTTTGGCCTTTCACTGTTTGCGGAATCACAGAGTTTTGACAGCACTTCTAAGATGGGTAAAGGCACTGCCCGCTGGCTGGCTCCGGAGCATCTTGATCCAAACGCAGTAATTGATCAGGCATATATCACTAAGAGGGATATTTATGCATATGGTTGCACGGTTGTTGAGGTAGGGCCAGCAGCTTACTGTCGCCTCATTCTTATGTTGTTCTTCCAAGATATATACCGGAAAACCCCCTTTCAGTGATATCAAGAATGAACCTGCCGTCATATATGCGGTGATTTCAGGAAGGCGTCCACGGCGACCCCAGCATCTTTTACAAGATGGACTATGGTCGCTTGTAATGAAGTGTCTGATACCTTTTCCCCATCAACGTCCGACTGCAGAACAGATTTCAAAGGCCTTAGCGGGTCGCAATGGACGTATTGGTCGAGCTGGTGCCAATACCGTCGTCCAGAATCACAGAAATCTTATTGAAACTAATCTCTCCGAAATTTTTGAAGAGTCGTATCGCCTTCTTATGATACCTCCTGCACCTCAGGCTGTCCCCTTGTCACGTATACCATCCAGAGTGGTCATACTACCCTGCCCCGTTGAAATTGGTACTTCTCGCCGCCGACCGACGAGATGTAACCACCTCAGACAGTCAAGGGAAATCCCTTCAGGGAGTCCTACTCCTGAGCCTGCTGGCCATCTCGCAGACTGTAGAGTTGAAAGTGAGTTAGCTTGGATCACTTCAGCTTCATATAGTGAACCGTTTCACCCTGAAACTCTTCCCTATCTAGGAACATCTATGTACTTACCTGATAGCGATTCGAAGCCAGGTCTTCATCGGCGTATCTATAATTACCTTGCTTGCAAGGTCTCTCAGGGTCGACTTTCAAGATTACGTTGGCCCATCGTGTTGCGTGATTTTTCCCACAGCATGATCCCATTGCGTCATCGCCACGGTGAAATGTAATTTGGGATGTAGAACACTGCTTTTCACGCCAATCTATCTGTAAAGACAGAGAAATATAGCTTTGTGACATGATTCTCTATTTTGTGAATGATTAAATCATTAGATGTGATTTCCATGCTGGAAGTGATATCTTGCGATTCGATTTTGTAAGACAGACAACTGAGACCATATGTGGCTTGCGTGACAAACAGTAAGAATCGGACCTCTATTTCCACACTGCTCGCTGCTCTCTTGAGCAAAACCGGGTACATTTGATGGGAGGCGCAGCATTCGGACATTGGAATAAGCAATGGCTTGTACTAAGCTTAACCTCACCGAAAAAAAGGTTTTTCCAAACTAGGCGAATGCAAGATTCCGAGGGGAGCGCATGTGTATCTTATTTTGCCTTTCACCGTTTTGGGTGTCGTCCCTCAGATGCTCGCTTCGCTTTCATTTCAATGGCTGTCCCCTTCCCTACTCAAAAACACAATGATCCTGTGACGTTTCTGAGGGACAATTCCTAGTCGCTGTATGGAAATACCCCTGTCGTGCTATTCATCGAAAGTAGCCTATCAAAGCTGACGTGGTTACTATCTCTCACTTGCTGCCTATCCGTCTAACTGTCCTGTTTGCCCTTTGAGAAGGCTACATAACCAGCTCTGGGTTAGTACTTGTTGTACTCGATAAATTGACTGAGATTTTACGTCTTGCTTATGGGAGTGAGGGGCGAGTCGCCGTTACAATCGAATTATAACCCACGTCTGAGGCAGGCAGTTCGACTATGACGTTCCCCTCCACCACATGGTGAAATTCAACAGAGACAAGTGGTTTTGCTCTATCTCGTCAACCACAGCTATCGTTCTCAACGCACCATTCGTCATGTGTGTGGAACTGCCAGGGAACCGAATCCCAAGATCCACTAGGAGATTGAGTTTCGAAATCCTCGGCCGTCTATCTGCTTTCAGCGGCTGTTGTACGTCAAACGACTTTTACCGGACAGAAATCCAGGAGAGGCTAATATTAGAAGGTAGGTGCGGTATGGACTGTAGAAATTGAACATGGGCATCTATTGGTGATGGCGAGGAATGGCTACTAGAATACCCGCTTTCCGAGCAGGTTAGGGAAGGATCAGTGGGGACGTAGTTTTTCAAGTCGGATTCGGCGAATGAGAGAGCGTTGAGTATACTCGTCTCTTTACCGTCGGGGATTCCGTTAGATGATCAAGTCTACTACAGACTTGATTGGGGCACTTGCGGATCTGTATCTGTTGGAGTCGCAACCGTATCGACGAAGACGAATCGAATATCGTATTTGAATCCCTATGTAACTATGATTGCAAGCGAGTGATGAAGAGAAGATTGATGCAAATGTACTGTGCGAATGCAAGCTAAGAAAATTGTGCTAGAAATGCGACGCTCCCACCAGACGGTGATTCAACAATTGTGCCTGGGCGGGGGTACCATGGACAATGGGTCGCCATCCAATATATTTCTCTTTAACGGCAGAAATGATGATCAGAGAAGAAAGAGTACAAACCTTTGATGGCAGCACACTCTGTTACCAACGCGCTTCCGCCTCCTGGCGGAGGCACGAATACCGTTGGCTCCAGCAGGACTAGGGAAGAAGAGCAAGTTTGGCAGTACGGTAACACGGTGCGTTGCCCCTCTTTTTCACGTATCACTTTCTTATATGATGCAGATGCCCCATTCTGCTGTGGGTGGCGTAGGTTTCAGGGCGGGTGCTGCTATCGGTGGAGCAGCCAGTATATCCGCGTTCAGTACGTAGAAGCGTTTCGTGTGCAAATACAAAATAACGGTGGACCTGAATGATGAGATTAGATCATCTGTCGGGAATAAAAGCGACATTCATACGTGTAGGAATCTGCAGGGAGAGAGGTGCTAAGCGAAGTTTACAATTATTGACATGAGGTCACTGACTGTCCAGTAACATGCCAGAGATCATTACCGCCTGGTATGTCAGCCTGTTGCGCATGGATGCCAACCTTGGTGAAGACAGATCAACGTGTACCATTGGAAGCATGTGTACTAGCGGCAGGACTGACGAGATCGCCGTAGCGCGAGGCAACATCGGCGATGCGAGGCTGTACTGTCCATCGTATACAAAATATGGCAGTATTTCTGGGGAACGTCAAGTACAAATTATCCAGTAACTTCTGAAGCTGTCAAAATACATACATTATAGGGACCTGAAATATATGTTTCATATTTGATGTGTGTCCAAAAAAATTGTATTTCGTTTGTATTTCGTTTGTATTTTGACGTGCTTCCAGCCATTGTATCTCCCCTTGTAGGCAGGCCTACCAGCATGACCAGGGCAGGACATTGTCACACCCTTCCCTTTGATGGCTATTGCACTGCCACCCCTCTCCTCTGCTCACTATCAGGGTCCCCCGCCCTCCCTCCCACTGTTGCGCACTTTTTGTCCATTTTAGGAAATTTGCTGTCTATGCTTCTAGAATACTTGCGGGCCTTATTCCCGCCCTCCCGCTCACTGTGTAGGTCGGAAATTAGAGATATAAGGTCTTCTAAAAATAAAGAATGGGTTAGTAAGCTGGCCCCGCCCCTCCCACGCCCCTGGACGATGGATTCGGAATGGGGAGACTGGATGTAATGTGGCAGTGCAGCCAATTGATGGGATCAGCCATCAATATCGGTCCATTTTTGGGAATATTTCGGATTGGAATGCTTTCTGGGTAGTGGATGGGCCACAGGATAATACTATGATATGCACAAATATAAATAGCATTGTTCTGTGTCCTTTGGTGAAGTATTGGAGCCCTAGAGAAGGGGTAAAATAGGTAAAATAGTGGAAAATTGCGAAAAAAAAAAAAAAGGGGGAAAATTGCATTTGGGGGGTGCTGCATGGATTGGATTGCTTTGGAACTTGCATTGATATATTCTGCAGCATAAAAAATCCTCAAACAACACCTGTTTTCATGTGTGGGGCATCAGGATTGATATAAAATATTGAAAAATAGCAAAAATTGGAGGAAAATCGCATTTGGGGGGTGCTGTATGCATCACATCGCTTTGAAACCTTCAGAAATGAATTCTGTGACCTTTAAAACACCTAAATGGACCATGGTTATATTTCTGGGCTCTCAGTATCAATCATCAGATTGATATTACAGTTTATGGGGAGCACATATCAAAACACACATTTTCAGGCTTCGGAAAACTTCGGAATTTATTCCAGTAGATTTCTATACCTTGAAAACACCAAGAACAGTCCAGGATCACAATACATAGCTCCAGAATTCATGGGAAAAAGAGAAAAACTGAATTTGTGAAAAGTCTTACATAGCTCGCATTTCTGACTGCTGGGGAGGATATTTATGGTACTAGATACTCAACATATACCGTATTGGAATGTGTACAAACTTTCAGGATGATACAGCATGTATTGACAGAGATATAGGTAGATCATTCAAAAAATGAGGAGAAGCACATTCCAAATCTCGATGTTCCGGTCATCCTATGGGCCGGGGACTATCAGATTTGGATTCTCTGACCCAAAAAATGGTAGGAGCACTCATCATCCATGGGATTCATGTGTCTGAGCTCCAAGGTAAAGAGTATGCATTCCTTATACACAAAGATATACTGCTGTATGTGGATTGCACAGTAGTAAAAATGAGACATGGGGATGATAGTTCCCTCTACCATTTTTTGGGTCAGAGAATCCAAATCTGATAGTCCCCGGCCCATAGGATGACCGGAACATCGAGATTTGGAATGTGCTTCTCCTCATTTTTTGAATGATCTACCTATATCTCTGTCAATACATGCTGTATCATCCTGAAAGTTTGTACACATTCCAATACGGTATATGTTGAGTATCTAGTACCATAAATATCCTCCCCAGCAGTCAGAAATGCGAGCTATGTAAGACTTTTCACAAATTCAGTTTTTCTCTTTTTCCCATGAATTCTGGAGCTATGTATTGTGATCCTGGACTGTTCTTGGTGTTTTCAAGGTATAGAAATCTACTGGAATAAATTCCGAAGTTTTCCGAAGCCTGAAAATGTGTGTTTTGATATGTGCTCCCCATAAACTGTAATATCAATCTGATGATTGATACTGAGAGCCCAGAAATATAACCATGGTCCATTTAGGTGTTTTAAAGGTCACAGAATTCATTTCTGAAGGTTTCAAAGCGATGTGATGCATACAGCACCCCCCAAATGCGATTTTCCTCCAATTTTTGCTATTTTTCAATATTTTATATCAATCCTGATGCCCCACACATGAAAACAGGTGTTGTTTGAGGATTTTTTATGCTGCAGAATATATCAATGCAAGTTCCAAAGCAATCCAATCCATGCAGCACCCCCCAAATGCAATTTTCCCCCTTTTTTTTTTTTTTTCGCAATTTTCCACTATTTTACCTATTTTACCCCTTCTCTAGGGCTCCAATACTTCACCAAAGGACACAGAACAATGCTATTTATATTTGTGCATATCATAGTATTATCCTGTGGCCCATCCACTACCCAGAAAGCATTCCAATCCGAAATATTCCCAAAAATGGACCGATATTGATGGCTGATCCCATCAATTGGCTGCACTGCCACATTACATCCAGTCTCCCCATTCCGAATCCATCGTCCAGGGGCGTGGGAGGGGCGGGGCCAGCTTACTAACCCATTCTTTATTTTTAGAAGACCTTATATCTCTAATTTCCGACCTACACAGTGAGCGGGAGGGCGGGAATAAGGCCCGCAAGTATTCTAGAAGCATAGACAGCAAATTTCCTAAAATGGACAAAAAGTGCGCAACAGTGGGAGGGAGGGCGGGGGACCCTGATAGTGAGCAGAAGACATCCTGCTCTAGTAATACAAATTCACTAGAATTATAGCCGGGCCCTAGCAAGGTATTGCCTATTGAACAGGGCATGTGAAACAAAAATTTCAAATATAATTTTGTATTTTGTACACTATTGGGTCCCAACTGTTGCTGGAGAAAGTGTATTTGCGAATTTACAGCCATCATTGGAAAAAATGTATTTGCTGGACAGGATAGGTTGGCGATGCTGGTTTGAGCAGGTGCCGAAAGTAGACAAAGTTCCGCTGCAAAGTAGTCTGCTTTCTCTCTTTCAGTTAATGTGTTCCTGCAGGACGCGTTGAGATCATGTATTTATTGAGAGTTAAAGACCAACCATTACACACGAGTAATCGATTCTTTGCAGGCCGGCCGTTTCCTATAATGTTTAGCGGAGACCAGTAATTCAGGTAGCTGGGCAGCAGCAAAGATGAACAAAAATATTGAGAGTTCGTTTTCACGGCTTTACCGCCACATTTTATTTACTCATATTTACCAGTTATGTTACTACTTTGACATTTCGCACCTATCTTTACTTGACTCCGAACCCCCTCTGTCCCTACGTTGTACAACAGAATATACCACCATTTCGAGTCCAATACGCCCTCCTTCCGACCTACCAGGACCTAATTCCAACCAAAAAGAGTCGTGAAAGAAGCATAATAGTTTCGCTCCGGTTAGGTATTCATTCGTTCGAAGTGAAGCGGCTTTTATACTTCGCTTCGTGGTCGTTCACTACCGAAAGGGAGTAGAAACACCGTCAGAAAGTATATGTGATGGCGCCATAGAAGGGCTGAAGAGTTCGCATGCCAAGCTTATTATGAACGACCCTGTAAAAGCTTGTAAGCACTAGGATTATTTGGTTCCACAGCAATAGAAATCGGGGACACAGCCGCCCTCTATGCCCGTCTTTATTATGGTAAGTGCGGTCTCTACCATTCAATAAGATGACGAATAACCTACTACGCAGCCGCTCGAGCACTCGGTAAGGCCCTGTGGCTGTAATTTAGGCATATTTGACGCATAGTATGTTTGACAGCAGACTGAGAACTAAGGCGCATGGAGTAGTTTAAAGTAGTCGGTATGGGCCACCTCATACGAGTGGTAGATCTGAGTCCTATGCGTTTTCTTCCTTCCATCCATGGGTTGTACAAACTTATTATCCACACTACACTGCTTGTCAATCTCCTCGGGCTTTGTCTCCCGCATGACACATAGATTCCACAAAGAATGTTGATCATCTCCGATACCGTGGGCTTGTTTACAACGACTCGAGCCAATCGTTGCAAAGGGATGTAGCGTACAGTGATGCCCATAAAGTCAGCAGAAATTCAGGCCGAGTTGAAGACTGTGAATTCCGTGTCGGTTGCCTGTGATGCGCTACCAGAAGATGTCGGCGAATCGGCTGACTGGGATTAGGGTATAATAGCGGAGGGACGTCGGACAACAAGTTCGATGTGTTTGATGTCGGAATAAGGCAAAGGTGATGGTAGCGGTACCGTGGATTGCAGCCACAGACGAGAGAGACTTGGTGAGGAATGCAGAACAAGCTCGTCGCGAAAGGTAACGCGCAAAGGTGGCTGTGCAATATCGCCTTGCCTCCTACCACGACGAGCTTCTGCTCGATCGGTCTCTGACAGGATTCATCTGAGACTGCAGCACCTTCAATATCCTAATGATGCATTCCTTGCCACGAGGTATCGAAACGGTCGCCGGTCTTCTCAGCGTGATCGCGACACCATGGGAGTCGTGCGCTTGTCCTTGCGTTCCCATGTCTTGATCCCACATTCCGTCACCCACTGACCGGCGCGTCCTACATGTCACATTCGATGACAACAAATTACTCTTTTGATGATATTTTCCCTCGATTACCGCCTCACGTCCTTTCAGTCCGAGCTGCATAGCCTAAAACGCCTTAGATCCGCCTCAAAATACCCTAGGCGTCAAGTTCGTGGACGACTATCCAGTGTTGGCTTCTAATAATGGCAATAGTCTTTCAATCATGTTCCACTCGCTTTGGAGAACAAGTTTGGTGTATTTATTTTTCAGACCATCATTATACTGCCACGGTCTACATCCGCCGGGAGCTTGTCACAAGCCTTTCATATACGATACCATCTACTCTTGCCCACACCCACGTCGCCGTTCGGGGGATCTTGAAGGACCTCAATGCTATCCTCGGCACGTCGTACATGCTGCATACATTCCACACCTGAGGACTTGCATCTCGAAAGACTATGCCTTTGACACTCCTCACGTCCATCTCCGCCCGCTTCTGTTACTGTGACTTGACCTCTATGGTAGATGATTTATCCGAGCGTACAGTGCAGGATCAAAAGATGTGGCAAGATGCACTCGACGAAGGAACTCGTCTATGCAGATGTGTTTCCTTGACTATGTCTGGACTCTGGACACTGGGATGGTTGCCTTGACGAACGTGGCAGCTGTGGGCACATCACATAGATTCATGAACAAGGGAGATCGCGAGGATGTGCTAATCCCAATCATTGGACACGTCCTTCCAACGCAACCAACTGAAATCGAATTGGAACCCAGACTACCAGAGCACTCATTTGACGACACTCCCTCGATCTGAACTCAAATTTTCACTCTTCTTTTTGTCTACCGTGACTTGTAAGAAGTCTATTGGCTCCTCATGATAGCTGTCAACGTAAATCTAATGCCCGGTCAGCCTTCTATGCATCCTGTCAAAGGCTCAAACTCCAACAGGTGGACGTAAATCACTGACGCAAAATGTATTGCAGATGTCTTTACTCCAAGTCATAAGACGCGTCTCTGCTTAGATTATCTGTTCTCATGAACGGTCAGAAGCAACCTACACAGTTCGTACACTATTCATTGTTCCGTTGACTCCGGCGTATTTTCTTCCCGCAACGTAAGAAAATCTTTCGATTCAGAACATCTTACCTCTATAAAGCTGGCCAGGGTGCATCATGCATCGAACATCAAGCCTCCAAAATCAATTCAATGCAACACACTTTCTTCGCAATTATCTCTCTCCTCCTTGCCACCATCAGTGTGTGCGCAGTGGACCCAGACCAAGTTCCTCTCCAAGATGGCGCCCTCGGCGACGTCGAGGTCGTGGCGACGCCCGTAGTCGACGACTTCAACACACCCACCAAGGCTAGTGAACAAGTTCTAGTCGCGACTACACCCACACCCTCCTTCTACTATGGTTTCACCCAGTGTAATTGTGAGGGTGCGTCATGAATCCTAATCTGAATTAGGGATCAATTCTAACTACCTGGCAGGCGACCTATACCGCAGGGGAGACCTCAACTTTGTCATCATAAATGGAGCGATGGCTACCCCCATCCCTACTTTATACACGTATGTATAGACGCCTGTCCCATAGATGTCAATAACTCATTCCACTTCCAGGAATGATCCTAACGGCTATGCCCCTCGTACCCCACACCTCTTCCGCGACGCCGAGAACCAATTCGAGGGACAGTGGAAGAACGCGGCATGCACAAGGGCTGGAGCCGGTAACAAGACCAACCTTGTCGAGTATGCTATCAACAACACACCTGGGACGAACGGGTACAAGTTTGATCGTGTTGTGTACACGACGTGGAACGTCGGCAAGGATCAGCCTATGTGCGTTTTGTTTTTTATTTTTTGAGGGGTCGGATAATTGATGTGGTTGCGGCATGTAGATTCTGTGGGTGTATGACCCATAAGGGCTTGACGGGTAACAAGTTCAAATTGTGTATGATGTCCTAGACCACTTCGAAGGGTGTATGAGTGAGTCTACTGGCTGAATCTGAATCTACCTTCTGGTAGCAGGACATCCACATTCGCCAAGGAATCTAAATAGCTACTATATGAGAACAGAGAAAAATGACCGAGATGGTACGAAGCGAATAAAGTTGTGTAGTAAATATCCGAAGCTATTTACTGGTGTGGTGTCTCTTGACCTTTAGTGTCGGCGCGTGAGAGATTCATCGACGTGGATAATGGCCGCATGCAACTCCTCACATTGAACCTCATCCTTCCGAGGCATGTATGCGATTCTTATTCTACAAGCCGCAAACTCTGGACGTCGTTGCTTTGTCCGCCGTTATGAATCCCAGCTAGAAATGACCGTCAGCACACAGAAAGATGCCTGACTTGCCGACGCGTGCGCTGATGCCATTACCAAAACTAAACTCGCAGTGTCATTTGTCATTGAGGGACATAACTCATAAGGCACTCGTTAGGGAATCTCACGAGGAAAAATGGCTGTAAAATAGATCGCCGTGACTGGAAAGAAAATGTGATAGAAAGTGAATAAGAGACGTGTACAAGGGTAAAAACATTCAGAGTGAAGACGGCTCGACTGAGTGTGGTGACCAAAACGTGGTGGCCTAACAAGGCTGCGAGAAGGGATACCCAGACTGAGAGGATGAAGTACTTGCACCAAGGTGCCAGTATTGGTCGGAGGGTGTAGAGTCGGTGGTACGTGGCCTCCATTCTACTGATACTATCACCTTGGGACGGGAGAGCTCTGTGGTAGTCAGAGTCTGTGTCTCGTCAATCGATAGGAGGAATCCAAGCGTAGAATATTCGGATATGGAGTACTGTATTGCTCCCGATCCATCTGAGTCCTTCACGCAAAGTCGTTCTTCAGCTGCAAGGTGTGCGGCTTCGGCTTTGAAGTGAACGAGAGATAGTATGGCATGGCGAGCCAGCTTCACCTGTAGTTGATGCTCAGAAGTTGAAAGTCTACTGAGCGGTCGACTCGAATAATGCTAACAAATCGACTCTTGAGTGAAGAGACGCCATCGTTCGCTGCAATTATGAATCCCTTCTGTAGCTGCAACAGAATAAGAAGATATTACATACCAACAGAGACAAATGGCTTCAGAAAGAGTATTTTCTGGGACTGTAGGCAAATGGAGAAGCTGAAGCTGAATTTTGACCTCGATAAACGCCGGATACCCTTCAACCATCCAAGAAAATATCGCTATTGCCACTTTATATACAGCATCAAAACTCAAAGGCTACGACAGAGAACGGCAGGACACCCACACACTAACGCCAGTCGAAAAGAAAAAAAAGTGTATTTTTTTGAAGGATCACCGTAATACGCGACTCTGTTGTTGCATTGTGCTGGAAGAGGAAGCATTGAGGTCAGATACATTCGGTATCGTGATCAGTCATGATCGTACGTGTAAATTTTGGATTTCATGGTGTGAATACGAAGATTGTATCTCGCCTGTGTTCACAGACGTCTATTAAACAACTGCAGCGGATACTGGAAACGAGATAGCTCTTCCTCGAACCTTTCCATCCTGAGGGTCATCGATTGACTGTCCCACGGCAAGCCTCGAACGCTGGCACCAATTAGTTAAGAGTCATTCAGGGATGCTCGATGTTCAGCTTACCTATCTTTAAGTTTTTCTATGCCGGCCTCTCGGTCGTCCTGTGTTCCGTCTGGATCTGACATTAGAGGTTTGGCCTGCTCGATCAGATCGAGGGCCCGTTCCAATGCCTCTGTATCCGTACCAGCGATGTTTTCCTATACAGGCTCAGGTCAAATCAGGGCCAAACAGTGATTTTACGTACTCGTATGCTGTCCCACAGGGGTCGTAATAAATCTGTCTGCATCGAATCCCTGAATTCCGGATACCGAGTCGGGCTAACAAATCCAGTGCCTTGTATCTTGTTAAACTTCGATTGTAACGCCACGTCGGTGGGGAAGAAGGTATTGTAGACAAACGACGAGGAACCCTGAGCCCAAAGTTAGCAAAGTCCAGGTTATAAACGTGACACTTACAGCTAGTTGCCAATCTACGTTATGGCGCCTCCAGTGCAGGGTTACCATCACATCGCGCGTATCTGATTCTGTGCGAGGAATAGCCTCCACCCGTAACTCGAATTCCGGGTCAGGGGAGTTCGGTGTGTGATAATATACAGATCGTGATCCGTCGACCGGTTGGCTTTCAGTTTGAAAGCCGATAAAAGACATGAAAGTGTGACAGACGACTTTCACATGCAGTTCGCGTTCGCAATTAGTTCCAGTTGGTTGCATAGTTGTGCAAAGATCCTGCATGAAACTTTGCTCATCGTAGACGCTGAGCTTTTCTGTCGCCACGCTGCACTGTCGCGGAGATCAACGGTGGGAGAGAATATCGTTTGGGAAATGCTCACTGGTTGCAAAGCTAAGGGCAAGCGATAACGGTGCATCATTGCCGCGATAAAATCGTGATATACTTCCACTATCAAAGAGAACAGGTCCCGTGCCACTGTACGAGTCATCAAGAGAAGTCAACAGTCTATCAGAGTGCCAGACGTACGAACGGCAGTCATTCGCTGAAGCTGAAAGTCCCGAACAACCTCTGGACCTTTACCAACATCAGTCTCACACTGCATACCTTTCAATGTAAGGTGTTGTCTCTTGTAAAACTGTTTCACCGATGCTGGAATGGAGATATGAGATGAGCTTGTAGGGATTAGGACACTGCGCACGATCATAAGTATAGAATGTTGTCTGCTCTCGGCCCAAGACAATGACGTGGATTGGGTTTGAATATCCTAGACGACTATTCGATGCCGCCAAGCCTGGTTGAGATTAGAGACCAACTTTAGATGATGAACAGGAGCATACACGTTGCCTCGGCAATGGCCTGAGCATGTACTTTGGATGTCGCAGGTCGATTGGACTCTACGACGAGAAGAGCAGCATTATGTACGATCCTTAGCTCTAATTCGTATTCCGATGCATCGATACCCTCATTTTCGGTGTCGTAAGCAAATCCGCCAAACTCGATCAAGATATATTTAACACCCTTCATCACGGTCAGAAACAACCGGACAGGGAGACATAGTACTCACCAATGAACCGAGGTGAGAATATTTCTCATGGTCCCTCCGATATGTGGCAGACCGCCGGGCTCTACCCAACAGCTTGAGTATGACGCTGTCGGGTAGATAAAGAGTTTGAAGAGGGTTTTCGGACAGTTGTTCACTTCCCAGTGAGGGGTCAAGGCCAACGATTCGAGTAATATTCGGCCAGGTGAGGTCAGGTAGGGAAGGAAGAATCTGTCGTAGTTTTTCGACGACTCCGCTATGTGCCCCGAGGGCAGAACAGATCTGGGTCCAAAACAGGAGATGTTTGTCTCTGTCCCTCGCAGGAATATTCCTACCAAATACCGTCTGATACGCTTTCCGCAGTGTTTTGATCGCGTCGTCGACCTGCACAGGGGGGCCCACCCCCAGCCACGTAAATGAGGGCGCCGTGACCGCCAGGGTGAAAAAGGGGGTTGAAGCAACATCGTTGTCGCACATCACTGATAGGTGAGAGGAGTTGAGAGGAATCGGTGTTTCACTTGTCTTGTCATGGTGGTTCTGTTAGCTGTGATTGGTCAGCACCATTAAACGATCGTTAATGCTGTTACGCAAAAGTACCATCGGCGGTGGGTAAGATATTGTATATCCTCGTACGTGTCCGTTTGACACGATTAATAATACACCAGCCTCTTGCAATGCACGGGGCTGGGAATCATAGACGTCCCGGAGAAGAAGACAGAGACGCGGACCGCCCCATCAACACAAGAGTTGGCTTGGTATCAATATCGACAGCTTCATAAAGAGTTGCGGTCCCGGCCTCGATATGAGCGCGTGGGCGAGAAAGTGGAGATCAGGCCAGCAGATGGGCGGGGATAATTCAATCAGGGTGTCGAACTAGCGTACATCACCATTGCACCGTCTGCCTTTGAGAATAAGGGAGCGAGTAAGAGAATGGTAGAAGAGACAGGTAAACATTGCGCTAGCATTGGTCCGTGTCATGAACCGAGGAATGATAAATGGTCGGTGGCAACGACGGACCCAGGATGACGGGATCCAACAGTCTTTCAACCAAAATAGGTCTGGTAGGGCAATATTTGAAATAGAGAATTTCCATGTTCATGTATGCTAGAACAAATCCAAGATTGAACATCCTGGATACCCAATACCTGGTCAGCCATCAACATCGCCAGTCACAACGACTGAAAAACGCACTAAAACCCGACAACCAACTAATCGGCACCGAACAGAGCCCTCCGCAAATACCCATTGGCACCTATTTGTGTACTCGAGCACAGGACGGAGAGGATATCGTCATTGACTTGAACTTGGATGGCGATCTCGACCTCCAGGTACACGCCTTGCTTGCCCGTCCGAGTCCATTGTTGAGGGCACGACCAGACTCGACAGACTTGTGGGGTGCGCCAAAGATGGACACCGGAGAGTATCCGTACGAGTAGACATGTTTAGGGCCAAGACGGGGCGACCTTTATAGCGTTCACATTTTTGACTGCCCTCATCGTAGTAACTAGTCCTACCAATGCACGTCCGAGTCGAGGACAGCTGTAAGTTATGTGACGACTGGGCTTCTTGAAAATAACACGAGGGTAGGAGAAGCAGGAGAATTGCGCGACCAAAGTACAAAGCGAGGGCTGGTCCTCTATTTTATGACGTAAATGTGGAGGAAGGCGTGTTTATTTGGTCTCTGATGTCGGAAAACACCGAAATGGCTTATTTTGTCGAATAAGGTAATAAAAGGCAATAAGCGAGACCGGCAGATTATTCGATCTAATTAGAAACAAGCTTTTGCTAATATGATACCATATGAGGAAGCCGGTTGGCTCATTTGGCACTTATAAGGTGCCGGCTTGTCAGGCTGTTGTCAGGCTTATTTGACAGCCTAGTACTGGTAAGGTCCGAATAAGGTGCCTTACTAGGCACCAAATAAGATGTCAAATATTCGGGTCATAAAACAAATTTCGGAGACATTTATTTTCCTATCAATTACACAATCTAATCTATTGAGTTTTTCTTATTAATTATACAACATAATCTATTGAGGAAATGGTATCTAATCAGTAGCTAAGGAACATTAGTAAAGGTTACAAATTCATTACGTAAGCAAAGTACAGAAACAATGGAAAATTTACAATAGTAGGAGTTGAACCAGCAACATTAGTGATATACAATTAGATAATCATTAGGTTATAGTAATATTACAGCTAAACCATAGTGCCTTTATATATTAGTGCATCTCGTTTAATATTAGATGACGCCTGTCCACCAGGTATCTTTTTTTTTCATACCTTTGGTTGCATATCCTCCTTATTAGTTTAAATTTGAATGCAAAGAACAAATCACATTGAACATAGAAGCCACGAATATATGCCATACACTAAAATCAAGCCCCGTATATATCATCCTCCTCAATAATGTCATCATTCTCCTGTGCTCGAGTTCGACGGGTTGTATGAGTGTTTCGACGAGCAGGCGGCACTTGAGGCTGAGGCGGCGCTTGTGGCTGAGGAGTCACTGCTGTAACCTGTCGACGTCTACCCGGCCCTCGCTGCTTGCTGCCCTCGCTTGGAACCGTTCCACCTGTCTCCACCACATCAATCTGGCTTCTATTTTCGGGGCCAGTAGCTGTAGGATCTGTTTCTTGTGAAGCGGCTGTATCTGGAAGGTGTTCAGTTTCATGATATCATTCAATTCAGCACGGTTTTACCTAGAGTGACTCCTGCAACACTGCCGACAAGCTCGTCAACAGCAACATTTACAGTAGCGGCTGATGCAAGTTCCCTGTTATGTGCAATGGTTTCATTGGCTACCTGCACATCAAAGGGGTCGTCATCAGATCCAGAGGAATCAGTGAAGACGTTGCCAATGTCAATAATCTCGTATTCATCGGAGCGTGATTGGTCGCCACGATTTGAGCCTCGACCTTCAAAAAGGCAACGATTAAACGCAGCAATAGTCTCCACCATATGGGACTTGTTCAGGTTCTGGATAATTGTCATCTTGTAATACTTGAAGTCTGCAGCATACAGAATGAGCGAGCGCCCACCACGCTTATCAAAACGTTCGTCCCCAGAGAGAACATAACAAGCCTAGCAAAGTCTTCGTGACTGATAGCACAAGCGACAGTTAGAGACTCTGGAACTCACTATAATAGCCGCAAATGCGATGGTGCCCGGGGTGATTCGTTCCATGTTCCAGAGGACAGCATTGGTAGGTTTTTTTTTGACGACCTTCCTTTCTTTGATACTTGTAGCACTGAAGAAGATAGCAAGAAGTACCTGAGATCACAATATTCATCAGCTGAAGCATGTGCACAAAGTAGCCCTTACGTTCATCAAAATCTCGCTTCGAAACAGGTATCGATTGTTGTCCTTTACGGTGTTTGGCCAAAAGATAGGTGGAAGAGTTGAGTAAACCTTCTTCTGAGCATCGAAGCCCAGAAGTTGCTGGCAAACGGGGTCTGAGAAAGGGTCAAACCCTTTGACCGCGGCCGATGGTGGGAGTAAAGCCCCGAAGATAGTGTAGAATGCCTTGTGTTTGACGTGGCTGACACAGGTGGAACGACCGTCGGAGGCAGATCTGATAAACTGAGGAAAAAAATCATCAGTAAACGAAGGAAAGGAGAGTAGAAATGGTACCTTTTTTACTGCTGGACTGTAATTTCTCTTGAAAAAAAAATGATGCTCCTCCTTCAACACGGCGTACACCTCAGCATAGAGTCCTTGCTCTTCTGAGTCCGGAGATTCGTATCGCTCGGGACTGAGAATCAGCGTGTTGTCTACGGACTCGCGCGCTTGAAAGATTTCGGTGTCGTCCGCCCACGGGTCGATCGTAGTGACACAGCGGTGGGCGAAGTGCCTAATGTCGGAAGTCTGTTCTGGCGTCAAAGAGTTGTCATGCCCTTTCTTGCTGTGGGACGGCATCGACATCTCAAGCAGTCGATTCTTCTCGATGAGTTCGTTTACTTGCAGTTGGGTAGACCGAAGTGTCTACAGAACGATGAGCCTCTCGAAATGAGAATAAAGACTTGTATGTTACCTTGTTCAGAGCCTGGTAAGATTTGAGTAAGCGTGGACTATCAAGAAGACCCTCTGGCATCCGAAAATAATCAACGATTTGCGATGCAGTAAGCTCGACGGGAGCTAAAGTGGTATCGGGACTTGCAGTGAGGAGGTCCTGGGTAGAAGAGGGCTCTTGTTGTGCCATGGGACAAAACAATAATGGTAGTAGGGTGTCGTTTCCGATGTTCTTTTGTCCTTTTATGCATCCGGGGGCTGCCTCTGATCAACGTGAAGTTGCGATGCTCGCAGGACACACTTTGAAACATGATGTGAAGCTGAACAGCAACACGTACTAGGGCAGGCATGGATGACAAGTTAGACACACGATGAATGTGGCGAAACACTTGGACATACCTCAGGGGAGACCGGACAACGGACATCTAGTCACTGGTCTTCAGTGTGCTGATGTTGTCCTCGGTTTATTCAAATCCGTCAGGGATACACGATGGGTGTGGACGAATTATAGCAGAGACCGCGTTCGTGTGGACGACATGAGGAGGATTTTTGGTCTAGCGGTGATCGCAACTAAACGGCTGAGATGATACAGAGAAATGGGGATGTGATATTAAACAGGGCCCAAGGCGTAACGAAGCTTGGTGTTTGACGAAAATCCAAAGAATCCATTGAGGCGATGCAGACCTCGAGGAGTGGTGACAAACGGGGTAGAGAACGTAGACAGGTGGCAGTCATCAGCCAGGTGATGCGAGGAATATTGGGAACGAGTATAGCATGATGTATTTCAGGGAAGAACGAACAACGATAAGCCTATAGAATGATAAAGTTATATTCAGTATTATAGAGACAATTACAGGAATATTCCCGACGAAAGACGTCAAGGAACAGGGCCGACAAGCATTTGTCAAGCCCATCCATCCGTCGATGAAAGACGTCAAACGGATAGGCCGACCCTACAGGTCAAGCCCAGAGCTGCTCATGGTGGTGAGAGCTAAGTGTCTTTGCCGGATTTGTCAATGCTTAGTCAACGGAGTCTGTCACATGACCCATCAGTTACAAACGTGATCACTAATTATGGTGCTTCACCTAACTGCTTACCACTGACTGCGTTCAAGGACAATGTCGGTAAGTGTTTATATTTCTATTTTATTTCTATTCTTCTTTTGTGGTTGACAGTCGCATCACCACAGTCGTTTGACGTCTTTCGTCGACGACTTTTTTTCTTTTCTTGTTTCTTAACCTTGCTCAGCAGAGTGATTGACGTGTCTTCGTCGTCACTGCTACTTGACGTCTTTCGTCGGTAGCTTGTGCGATATGCAGTGTATTTTCGTTGTCTTTCGGCGGCGGTCCTCCCCCATACCGACGAACGACACAACATCTCCGTCCGAGAACTATTTTCTGCTCAAGTTGGCCGCGCACTATCGCAATCATTGGAAATTTTCGTGACAGAACCAGATACTGAGTATTATACAGAACTCGCTACCAGAACACTTCACGCCGTCCCACCTTGGCGCAAACCCAAAACTATTAACGCACCGTGCGGCGCCCAGTTTGCATGCGTAACCCGTATTCTATTACTTTGGTATTATTCTGATCCATTACTTGTGATCCCTACAGCACTGCGGCCTTTTGACAGCCTGTATGGGACCATTCTCGATGACCTGGACATGTTTGTAGTAACGCCCAACGCTAACATGGTAATGCCTCACCCTCCCCTGGGGAATCGCGAGGTATATATGTGCAAAAATTACCGGTACGGCTTCGATGATCCCTTGCAATGGCCCCAAGCATTCGTCCCCGATTATCCACACTATGCCTGCCTGCGCTGGTGCACTCCAGAAGTCAATGATCCCCTCAGACCTCTGTATCTGGGGGTTACAGAGTACGACTGGCAAGAAATTGACGACTTTGCGATTGTAACGAGTCTGGGGCGCATGAGATGGTCCACTTTTCGGAGACTGCAGGCAGGCTGTAAAGCCGTCATTGAGACCGTCGCTGGCATAGAATGCAGCGCTGTCGTCACCGCCAATATGCGTAGCCATATAATCATGCTTGAGCGCTTGCTTGCGCACCTGAGTGACCTGCTGATGTCGTACCAGAGGATGCGTCTCTGTCATGCGGAGACCCAGCGCGTTGCTCGTGAATTGCACGCGTTGGTCCAATACATGACTCTATACAAGCCACTGATGGAGGCGCCTGAGAGCGATGCTCCTCCCATGCCTGTGGACGACGGACTTGTTGGGGCATTTTCAAACGACGCCACAACCGTGCAGTCATTCTTCAAGGCCGGTATCCCAGTCTGGCGGGTAATTTCTATCAAAGAACTACCTGGTGTGCATGTCGACAAGGTCTGCGAGTTCTCAAACTCACCTCATCCTGAAGAACCTTCTCGCTTGCACCTCCCCACAATATTCACTGGTTTGTCGAGAGATCCAGCGAAGTACAAGAAAATTCATGAATTCGTCACACATTCCATGTGCTGGGTGGATCTGTTTGCGCTCTCCAGTCCCATAGTCAAATACAGGGCTGACATGCCTCTCATCAAGGCGAATACAACTAAGTCAAGATACTCTCCATGTAAGTTGCATCTATTCATGGTGCTAGTGTGTGTACGTGCCAGTTCTGATAATTCATGTAGATCAAAAGAAGCAAAAGATTCAAAGCGGAGCCAGTAATCACCTGCAAGATCTTCAACATCAGCTTTTGCCTCCGATTATTGAGCCATGGCACCTGGCTTTGCTGGCTGTGGACACAAATCCTGCTCGATGTCACTCCTGTGGCCGTCCCTCGCCCGAAAATAAAAAAGCTATTCCCTGGGAGAACCAATATGCATTTCCACGACCGGATATCATTGCGACGCTCAACACTGAGCAAAAGGTACACTCGTACCTCATATCCTGGCTTCGGTTGTGAGGTCCTCTATTTGCACGACTGACCATTCCGGAACATCTGCCACCAAACCTTTATCATCAAGAATGGCGGACAGTTCTTGGGATGGGGTTTTTGCATGGTGATCCTGCTAGCAGAACAGCAGCTGAGAAGAGATGAACAGAGGTGTGCAAGATGATGGACAGTTTCATGGAGGAGCTACCACTACATACCGACAACGCTGCGAGTTCAGCATTTTGGCGTGGTAAGAACTATGAGGCTCTGCGGCAGGAGGAATGCCAGGAGATCCTTTGGGAGTTGGCAGAGGTAAACTTCCGTTGTGAGTTCAAGGCACTGCATCGACGTGCCACAGGCTCCAATGAGCAAAATCTCCCCATTATGCGCTGTTTTCCTGATGGTGATCATTTGCCTGGGCAACTTGACATTGGTGCTGCCAACTATGGATTAGGGGATCTTTTGTGGCTTCGTCGAGCTCCATATATCTTTGCTATGAAGAAGGCAATGCGGACATGGGAGGACATGCCACCTTCATTGTTGAGTGAAGTTAGGACAGCAGGATGGACTGAGAAGGAGTTTCTGTCGGTGGAAGAAACAGTGGCCAATTATTATTGTGATACCTTCTGGCAGTATTTTGGGCGTGCACCGGTCCTTCCTCGGCAACTCATGCATTGAACTTCAGAGGATTATGTTCCAGAGGCTCGGCCGCAGATGACAACCAGTCGCTCAGGAGTATATGTCGATGTTGAGGAATTATCTTAATTTGTTTGTAAATATATACATATAATATGCTTGTAAATACACTGTAATATTGAAGGATTTCCTGCCATGGCTGTCAGACCAGCCACAATTCATATCACTGTGTGTGTCCTGTATCTAAAGCTGCATGATATACCATACTATATGGTGTCTGGCCATAAAGTAACAGTCCAGACAGTTATGGAAGTATCTGTACACCACCTTATACTATAGTCATTTTGAAAGTTCTGTTGGTGTTGGTATGGATGCCTCATGGCTGTTGACTGTTGAGATACCAAATGTGCTGTGTGGAGTCCAACAGCCAATACTTACTGTTTTCCCCCTTCTGCAATAGACCTCTAATTTTGATTAGTATATAAAGTAGTGTACCTTCAAATCGAGCCCCTCCTGTGTTTGCAAGGGTTCCCTGCTTTCCCAGAGTTCCCACTATCCTTTACTCGAGCCATTTGAGGCTGGCTCTTTGCATACAGCCATACACATGGCCATGACAGACATATTATATGGACCATACACCATCAACAAATTGGAGCTGACAGCTGTATACCATACACAGTATGGTGCAAAGCCCTAGTATTTGTGGCTATGAGGTAAGTCACTATAAACAACTCAATTTCAGTAGGAACAGCTGTGGTGGTCAAGGTGGTGTACATTTCAACATCTTCTGAGTGCATTCTAGCCATAGGATTGTCTATTTTAGCTCAGTCAACACGACTTCAGGGGCTTTTGAGTCATGCCGTAGTAGCTAGTAAAAGATATCTTGAATCCTGCAGCTACCTAATGTGTCAGAGAGCTGCCAAGCACAATGGTGAGTTATTTTAGTATGTATTCAAACACATTCAAGGTCCTGAGAAAGGTGTACTTCTCATTGTACATAGATATACAGTTGTTGATGGCTATATTGTATGGTGTGTCTAAAGGTGCTCATGGTGTCAGTATGCATACCATACACAGAAGCTGTATACCTGTACAATACAGGTATGGTGTGCAGCCCTACTTTGAACCTTGATCTTATATGTAACATTTTTCATTGAATGAATTACAGAAAATGTATCGCAGTATACTGTATATAATAGTACAAAGATCAATCTTTTTTTAAAGAATCTACTTTTTGATATTTAAGAAGACTTTTAATTCTTTTCATCCTGAAAAATATATCAGCATCAACAGTGTCCACAACAAAGTAATCCTGCCCATTGCTCAGATCTGAGCTGTTATCTTCAACCAGTAATACTCCACAGATAATGGCATAGATTGAAACAAATTGTGAATAGACTCGAGGATGTGCACGGATACGATAAAATCCTAAATCCTTATCACGTCGGTGTTTCCAGTGTTGTCTCCCATCGGTAACAGTAATATCAAAAGGATGAACCAATGCCAATGGATATCGCTGTTCCAAATATTCACATTCAAACAGCTGTACAAGCCGTCCAATGTATACCCCTTCATCGGTGTTGATAATCACCCCATCATAACGTGGATGGTTATAGAAACTTGGGCTACAGCGCAATAAATCTGTGGACTTTTTGAAATTGACGAGTGACTGATAATTAACAGTCAAAGTATGGTAAATTCGGATCTATATTTGTTTGTTAATTGGTGTATTGTTCCTTTTATAAAATTGAGCACGTACTATGTCATTAGGCCGATATTGAATATATTTTCCTGCAGCTACAGTGCCTTTTTCTACCATATTGAGAAATGTTGTCATGAATAATCCAAGACGAATTCGAAAGCATTCATAAGCTGGATCTGAATGAAAGGCTGCCTCAAGCTCCTCTAGTGTACGTGGATCTCTTGGAGTGAACCGAAGACTATGAAGTGAAGCTTTACTATCAAGAGGTTGAATATTTTGCATCTGACGATTATGATGCTTGGCTTTAGATGAGACCTTTGTTTCTTGTTCAACAGATGCCATAGCCTCCTTCTGATGTTTTTTGTTATGATCCATTCTTTGTCGCAATTTCATAGCAATTCCATATCTATGATCTGTCATAAGAATCTTGAAAATCATGTTAGAATAATGTTATGTGAATTTGATTATAAGTCATACCTGATCGGCAACATTCTTGAAGTTTGTCCGAGTCTGATAAGCCTCCTTGAGTGGACCATGCATACATTCATTGACTTTTGTGTTGTAGTTTTTTGTAACCCCCTTTGCAATAATATCATCAAAGAGATGTTGCTGCGTATGCACCTTTGGTATAGACCAAGATGTTACATTTTTCCAAACTATATCATCTGTGGCTTGTGAATAAGCCTGCTTTGAAATTAGTACAGTATAAATATATTAGATTTGTAATTACCTTCAAATTGGCTTCAAAAACTCCTAATAGCTGTCTTCCTTCTTCAATACTTTTTTCCATATGAACATCCATTGAGGTGTACATGTCTAACTCAAGGTAACTTCAAATAACCTTGAGAAGCAAGTAGGCACTGGGATTATCTGCTTTTGATAGCACAGAATGTGCAGCAAACAGTATTTGCTGCTTAAACAGTAAGTATCATAGTAAGATATAAGAATGAAACTTGCCTTTGACATATTCTCGAATTTTAAAGCATCCGAAAAGTCGAAAGTAGTAACATTGGGAAAGTGTATCAGATTTTGCCATCTTGGAAAGTTGGCGATACTATAAATTTATGAGTTTTATTTCATTATTTAAAAAACCAAATACATACAATTCATCAATAATAACTTTTGCCTTACATTTATCAGGTCCTTGTATATTCTCCACATGCTCCAATAGACGTAAAAGAAGATGCTTGAAAAGACCAAGATGATATGCATGCAATCGATCCCAAGAAACTGCTCTATATGGATCACTTTGCTCAATGCTCCAGAATACATTCTGAAATTAATTAGAAACATGTAAATATCTCAAATTCAAAATACTCACTTCCACATCTTGTAGACCAGATGATTGTAGAATACTATCTCCCTTTTCTTGTGCCTGATCATAAAGCTTCTGCATGTTTTCTGTTGTTCGTAATGGATATACTTCTGTAATATCCATTAATTTTTTATCTGGAGCCAAGCAAACAGGACAAGGATGGGAAGAACGGACACCACGTATCAACGTCATCATGCAACTGTATAGAATAGTCAGATATAGAAACTTTGAGACAATTTAAATACTAACTGTTCTTCATAATCAGCTGAAAGAATGAAAATAAATGGATAAATGACAATAGTTTCCCCAGAATGTGGCAATGTGAAGGCATATCCAGTATATGAATACTCTGCAACAGATTCCAGAATCTTGCGAAATGATTCATGCCAAACAACTCGCTTGAAATTGATCCATGATGGTTTTCCCTTGTGTTTTGGATCCTCTTCAACCTGATTAAAGTCAGATGTATATCAAATATAATCAAGCATAATTCTTACAATTGGAAGCCATCCAACAACAGTTCCACCACCCCAGCCTTTTCCATTGCGTATTGCATCAGGAAGATTAGCAATATGTGCCATAACTGGATATCCTTTTGCTGTCCCAAATGATGATAAGCGTGTTTTGTCTGCATATAAAATATATGCCAATGGCTTTCCACCGGGAGGTAGTGAGCTCTAATAATGTGATCAACAATATAAAATCTAAGAGAGAAAAACAGTATACCTGAACTTTCCATAGTAAATCTCCTGTCCAAGGTTCATCAAAAATCTGCATTCTTGTATTTGTTTTCTCATCCAACTGAAAAATCTTCATGGCATCCCATACAAAAAATGGTGATAATGCTGGATCACTGAGGAGATTAAGTGTCCAGTCCCATAAAGGCCAAAAGTGAAGCATATGTTCTCGTATCTCTTCTCCATATTCCAAAGACAACTTTTCTTTTTTAAACTAAAATTTAAAAAAAAAATTAGCATCTAATATATGACAATATAAAATAAAACATACTGTTACAAGTAAATGCTCTGCTTGTGACCATGCATCATTAAGATCAGACTCATTATTGATTGTGTATGCAGATTGATGATCCCCTGCTTGAGTCTTTAATACTTTGAAATAACTGTCTCGTTCTTGGTGGTTCATGCCAGTATGCAGAATCAGTTCAGCTAATTCAAAGTCATTTTCAGACACAAAAGGATGCCATGGTTTGTCAATGAAAGAACCCGTCATCTCCACAGCTGTTATCTGAAAATACTCCTCACGTGTTAAAATACATGGGTCCAAGATTGCTGAAGGATGATATTCAATACAGAATTTTGGATTATATGGATTCACCAGGTCAAGAATCGCATTTGCAGCATCAATTATATCGTCATCAGATGAACTCTCATTCTCATCTTCAGCTAAACATGACTTTAATAAAATGAATAGAAAATATGGTTGATATACCTACATGAGCCGGGTTCAAATGAAGGTGAAGACGCAAGGTCTCTCTGACTGTCAAGTTGCAAATCTACTGACAGAGTATCAGAGAGCAATATATAATGGTCCAGCATTTTGAAATATTACCTTCAAAGCATGAATCAAGACCTGTGTTTGATGGTACTTGATTATTGAATAGCAGCCTTGGAGTATTGGCAGCTTCTTGATGCAGGTGAATATTTTCAGCATTGATTTATATTATAGAAAGCAAGAGACACACCTTGTGCTGTGTTAGCTGCCTGACTAGGACCCTGCTCCAGATTAAACTGCGAATCAACAATATCTTGCTCGATTCGCTGTTTACAAGTCCTTTTATGGTTCCCTATGCCATTCACGTGGAATCATTTGAGACAGTAGGGGCATTGTGGACGTTCACGTATCAATGACATGAGAAGAAAAGAGAAAAGCTAATGATCAACAAAATTGGAGGAGAAAATATGCCAAGAAACTCGGATGTGGGGGGAGGGGGAGGAAAGGAATCAGATCAAACTTGATGATGGGGTTTAAGTATCTTTCTAACCGGTTCCTTATCACTGGCACAAGTTCCGGAGTATTTCAGATCAGCTGCATGGAAGTGTGAAGGCTTGATGAATGAATGAATTTCATTGGAAGATAGCACATTCAACCTTCACAAATGAAACATCTATGATCAATTTATCACTCTCCATCCGTTCCGAAGCCAACACTCCAACCAATCGAAGCCAATCGAAGTCATTGAACGAGGCGGCTGCAAGTCTGATGACCCGGTCCGACGGGCTGGTTCTGATGTCAGCAAACGGATCGGGAAGAAAAGTATCCATCGATCACCACCACCACCACAGTGCCAGCCTCGCTGTTTTGCACAACCACACGCCCCATCTCCCACACAACCTAGGGAGGACGGGGCTGCCTATCATTCCTTCTTTACCTTCGACGGGCTGGTGACAACGCGTAGGCGACGGGACGACAACAAGGACGACAACGATACCGACGACGAAAACAAGGACAAGAACGACGATGGTGGTGGCAGTGGCGGATAGATGGATGAGGGGACGGTAGAGCTGCGGTGACAACAGTGCATCAAATTGCAGGCAAGCTGACAGATGGGGGAAGGTCTGCATCCAGGGCAGAGGCGATGAAGGCCGACGCGCGAAGACGGCAAGCCCAGGTACAAGCCCAGCTCGAAGATGATAGGAATGACGCCTCGAAGACGACAATAACGATACCTCGAAGACGGCAAGAACAGCGCCTCGACGATGCAGACGACAAGAGCGACGCCTCGACGATGAGGACAACAAGAACGACACCTCGACGACTGCAAGAATGACACCTCAACGACTGCAAGAATGATGCCTCGATGGCGCCATCAACGCCCCCTCCACCGCTCCCTCCAGATGACAGGAATGACGTCTCGATGATGACAGGAATGATGCCATTGATACCACCACCACCGCCCCCTCCTACACCCTGCAGTTTGGGGACCTCCCCTCATGCCTGACCGCGCGCGGCCAAGCAATACCCATCAAGCTACTTACACCTGTCCTGGCACTCTTATGGGTGCCTACCTACCTTTCCTACTCATTATATCTCTCTATTCTTACATATTCAAGTTATATTCTATACTATTCATTTTTCAATCAAGTGTCCTGTATAGTTTCTGCTAGATTCAGACAATACAGGAACTTTGGAGGATGCAAATTGTAAATTCTAAGTCATAATATAATATTACTGCTATTGATCACAGAAATGGATATTTTATTTGATAGTGGGTCTTTCTGATATCTGGAATGAGTTTTCTATGTATGAAAAGCCTCTCCTGCAGCAAAATACCTGTAATATCCAGTTGCTTATAAGCCCCTTGTTATCCGCTTATAAGCCGGGCTCACCTAATTTGGTTCGCCGGCTCAGATTTGCCGATGATTTGGTCGGGGATCGCTTATCCGGGCCATATCAGCGCCTTATTCGAGCATTATTAGTAATTTTGCCTTATAAGGCATTTAGCAACTTTCCGACAGACGCAATGCCGAGTGATGCCAGCCACACTTTTGGTGTCGATTTTCACGAAATCAACGCATTTTGTTTTGACATTACTTAGCGACGAAATCACCTTAGAATTCTGCTTCCTTCATCATCATGCCTTATTCGTGCTACGATGGATAGAGAATTGTCGCTGCTGTACGCAAGCTAGCCGATTCTGCCTTCGCCGACTACCTCGATACCTACTCGATTGTGGATTGTCCCCTTCTGCTCTGTAGGCTTACCGGGTCTGACTTCAATGCTATGACCGACAACCTTCTCTTTCATTCCCTAGCTCCTTTTTTGAAGCAGACGTTTCTACAATACGAGGATCTCATGCTTAATGGTATTCGGCTCCGAGGCGGCACGCACTCAGATGGAACTAGCATGCCTCCGGAATCAGAAACTAAACACCACATGGCCTCACAAGCAGTGGTCACGGTGAAGCTCTCAGATATAAATCCGAGACTCGTTGACATCAGCATCCGTCAATATGTCACCCACGCCCACCTCTCAGCTAGTGCCTAGTAAAGACGGTGCACTAATCTACGCTGATGCCGCCGGTGACCCAACGAAGCCCTGCCTCGTCTTCGTTCACGGCTTTACCTTGAGTGGCGCCGTGTTCGATAATCTCTTTACCAACCCAAAGCTGGTAACGAACTTCTATCTAGTGCGTTGCTCCCGCACTCTTTCCTCAAACTCTTTCATTAACGCTGTACTAGGTCAGGTACGATACGCGTGGCCACGGCCGAAGTGCGATGCCAGAATCGTTGGACGATTATTCCTCTGAGATCTTCGCAGAAGACTTCAAGGCCGTGATGCACGCCTTCAAGATCAAAAAGCCAATTTACGTCGGATGGTACGGGTGATTTGCCCTAGTTGAAATGAAAAGAATTCATGGAATCCTTGCAGGAGTCTCGGAGGTACATGTCTCCTTTTTGACGCAGCTCTCGTTCTCATGTAGTCATACAGGTATCATCGTATGTGATATCGCTGCACACCTCCCAAAGGACACCCTAGCCGGAGTCGTTTACCTCGCAGCTCTACCCTTCATCGGACCAATCATGGACCGCGTCGTGAGCCCCCTCGTCCTCGGTTTCCTCCCCGACCTCTTCAGAACAGACGACGTCAACCTCAACGCCAAGACCACCATAGAATTTGTCGAGTCCCTGTTCTCCGACCCCAAAACTGTGCCGTTCAGCTTGAAGACGTCCTAGTGCGGTACCGCACTGCTGCACCCTCCGCAGGTGTGCAAGAATGTGGTCTCGCGAGCGCAGGATCCGGAGAAGCTGTATGAGCTTGCGAAGAAAGGGCTCCCGCTGTTGGCGTTGAGCGGTTCGGCTGATGAACAAGTCTATGGGGCCGTGGTGGTTGAAGAGATGAGGCCGTATTACAAGAATATGGATGTTCATACTGTCGAGGGTGGTAGTCATGCACTTTTCTACGACAACGAGGCTGAGGTCGCAGATAGTATTTCCGCCTTTGCATCTAAAGTCTTTGCTAGTAGATAGACCTAATATTGAATAGATATGAGACTTCTACCGTTGGAAAGCAACGTGTTACGTCGAATGTACCATATAGAGCGGACCTTAGACGTTTCTCCGAGATCCTGTGATGGCACCTTCTATTGTAGGATTTGCGCAGAACTCGAGAATCCCCAGTAAGATAACGCCGTAAAATTCTAAAAGAAAGACGGGACCATCTTCCTTTGGCAGCAACCAGGATCACAGACCCGTCGAGTCAGTGCGACGGCGATGGCGACGTACGTCCGAACAATCGTCTGGAAGCACACGCCGCACAAAGGCTTTCAGTTGCGGCAGGGGTCCCAATCAAAACCAGGGGATAGTTGGCACCAACAATATGCTGAAAAGATAATGCTACACATATCCATCAAGATCTTCGAAAGCGCATCTAAAACCGTTCGCCGTACCTCGTCGGCTCTGCACTCGTCCCAGCTCTGTTTAGTCGCCCTGCACCGCTAGATCGAGCCCCATCTCTCATACATGTCAACGCTAGCACCTCTTGAAGCTTTCGTCGAAGGCTTAATTACGCGGAAGACGTCCAAGATGGTGAGGAGGTGCTTGCTATCCTAGCCACCCGCGCTGAACATGGGTAACAGATGCTCGATGAAAATCTTCGGCAATTGGAGGTAACGATCTGAAGGAGTCGCGTCGCTTTGATATCCATTGATACGGCTGAGCCTGAGTACGCCTACATTCGTGCAGATTTTGACAGATTTCGACCAAGTCCAGTCCTACATGAACAGTCAGTCCATATACAGCCAATATGGCAGAGTATCGCGCACAAACATAGGCTTCAGTAGTTCCCGCTTTTCCTCCAGGATCTTTGTTGATGACAGGGTGCCGGTTAATCCAAGGACATTCTATTGGGTAGATCGATTCAAAAAACTGCGCAAGAACATTAGCGTATGCACGTGACGATGTTGGATGAATTGCTATATGTACGTTCTCGATGGCGCCCACTGGACCGCACGGCGAGTGTCTTCATGGCTGTGGAGCACGATTCCAGCGTTGAATACAACGACAAAATATCAGGCCATAGAAACCGTCCGAAATATATACGTCGACCACGGTCCACGAATTCTGTGCATCAGAGATAGAGAGAGGAAAAATTGGCGATCAGGTAGCGGGTGAGCGTAAGAGGGAAAGGAACGGCTTAGAAATTCCCTCCGATCATCTCCGATATTCAGTTCAAATTGGATTTTCGATGCAAAGCTTTCCCAAACGGTCACTAGTAAGCGTCCTGAGCCACTCGCTTTTTCTTCTCGCGACTTCGTTAAAGGGCTGCTAGGGTGTCCTGATGACTAAAGGACCATCGCTGCGGTACACACTAAGCTATCTGACTATTACATGCTGTTGATTTCGACATCGAGTGGCTCGACAGTATCAGATTAGCTGGTAGCATCGACATGGAATCTAGGACCGAAGCCAAGCTGCAAGGGGGCGCACTATCTCGCTGCTTTTTGGCCACCGTTGACTATAAAAACAGGCACTACGAAACTCGGTTTCCGTGGAATGGCATGCGCCTCACTGAAAATCTGGGTGCCACACGCCTTGCATGTAAGGATACTACTGTAGACGAGAGGTACATACCAACCTTACCTCGTCTCCCTTCCTTTTCTTACACGAGTCCAAAGAAAAGTTGCATTTCCTTTGGCGATTCCCAAGGTTGTATGTACTCCGTCAATTTCGAGCGTACATCCCGCCTTGTCACCAGGGCAATCCGGCTCCAGTACAGCGCACGGAACGAATCTCTGCCCATGGCACAATGGGTTCAGATCCAAACCGTACAAGTGACGTCGGTATTCGTAGAAAAAGGTTACCGTGCAGCGCGGTGCGTCCTTCAATGAGCACCAAGTCAAGGGTCCCATTCTGTCCGAATTACTCTGGTTTGGGGACCTGAAGAAGGCGTTTATGGCTGTGCACGGTTATTTCTGCGATCTCGATAGCCCTTTCGTACCCGCGAAGCTCCCAAAACATGGTTTACAGCCGAGTCCGATCCTTCTTTCTTCATCCACGATTACACGAAACGGCCCCGACTGTCAAGCTGCACTCAAACAGCTGTAAATCGAGTCTTTGGGGCTAGCGCTCATGATTCGAGGAAAACCTTTTTTTTCTGTCTTATTGACGATTGTGAAGTGTCACATCCATTGACTGTCGCAGAGGAATGTCCTCGATTTTTATGTAGGACAAGGTCATTGAATTCAATGCTGCGCTCAACAATCGGTTTCATAGTTTCCTCACTCATCGCCATAGTTACTTAGCGATATCCTCTTCTAGTACTTACGGCACACTGGATGTACCTACCAGCATACCGATACTTCCGGGATCAGAAAACCGAGGACCCCATGGCCCCACGAGCGCTATTACGATGACCAATACGATCATGCCGAAGGTCTCATATAATATTGATCTGCAAGTTTATCGATAGCTAGTATGTCGCTCACTTCCACCGCCCAGCTAGTTCCTTCCAAGGATGGTGCACTGATCTACGCTGATGCTGCCGGTGACCCAACGAAACCCTGCCTTGTCTTTGTGCATGGCCTCGCCTTGAGTGGCGCTGTGTTCGATAATCTCTTCACCAACCCGAAACTGATACAGAACTTCTACCTAGTTTGTCATTCTCATACTCTTCCTTTGGAACACCTTCATTGATGTTGCACTAGGTCAGATATGATATGCGTGGCCATGGCCGTAGCGCGATGCCAGAATCATTGGACGATTATTCCTCTGAGATCTACGCAGAAGACTTCAAGGCTGTGGCACAAGCCTTCAAGATTGAAGGGCCAATTTTCATCGGATGGTACGGAGCGATTTGTTCTACTAGTCGAAATCAACTCACGTAGCCTTTTCAGGAGTCTTGGCGGTGCTGTTACATCTCTCCCTTTCCTGTTCATTCCTCGTCCTCATGTACCCATATAGGCACCGTCGTATGCGACATCGCTGCGCACCTCCCAAAGGACACCCTCGCAGGAGTCGTCTACCTAGCAACACTGCCCTTCATCGGGCCAATCATGGGCCGCGTCGGGACGCCCCTCGTCCTCGGCTTCCTCCCCGGTCTCTTCAACACAGACGATGTCAATCTCAGTGCCAAGACCACCATCGATTTTGTCGACTCTTTGTTCGCCGACCCCAAAAATGTGCCTTTCAGCTTCAAGGCGTCTTGTCTCGGAACTGCGCTGCTACAGTCTCCAAAGGCGTGCAGTAATGTTGTCTCGCGACTGCAGAATCCGGAGAAGCTGTATGAGCTTGCGAAAGGAGGGCTCCCGATGCTCGCTTTGAGCGGTACGGCTGATCAGCAGGTTCGTGGGGATGTGGTGGTTGAAGAGATGAGGCCGTATCACAAGAATATGGATGTTCATACGGTCGAGGGCGGCAGCCATGCACTTTTCTATGACAATGAGGCTGAAGTGGTTGAAAGTATTGCTACGTTTGCATTTAAAGTTTTTGCTGACAGATAGAAAATGTACGTGGAAATACGACAGGTTTCTTCTGCTCGAAACCGCTCAGTGTAGTTAGGTCTGGCAGCATTGAATTTTCGTCTAGGATACTCATTTCCGATGCATGCTATCATCATGGACCTCTGCCAGACGACGTTTTAAATTTATCATCGTGAACAGCGCCTCAATTTTTTCTCCAGACTGATCCTCAACCCTCTGAAGCTTCCGCAAGAAATATCTACATACGAAGATACTTTCTCATTAAATATTTTGAGGAGTGTGATGCTAGCGAAGATCCCACCAAGTTTCGGAAATCGCTGCTTCTACAATTGAACAATTGACTTCTGCCTGTATGTCCAGTTCTGATTGTCTACCTTCTTGTATTGACTCCAGTAGTCATACGGGGCTTGTTTTCTCTGTTGATGGAAAGATATCATGACTACTAGTCCAAGCGAAGATAAGCCTTCGTCATGATATGGAGAGAACGGGATGCAAATGGGCACTCAAAGTGATTGACAAAACTAGAATGCCCATGTTGAATCAAGACAGAACACAGGAAGAGGGAGAAAGTGGCTTGAAGAAACTGAGCATGCAGCAAGCTGAATCAAACTGAAGGTTTTCAGGAAATACACTGATGGATGTGTCAAGAATGGGATTAAAGGTTGTATTAGTGTGGACCCTGTAGTGCAGAATTGGGTATGTCTACCTTGTTTAATGCCTTTTCTGCTTCTGCTACTAATCTGCCATTCTCAGACATGACATCACTAGGAATATTGAATGGTGTGTCAACATTGTATTGAAGGTGTGTGATCTAGCTAAGTTTTTGTTCCCACCAACTGACATTTTTGAGTCAGACAATGAGTCTTAACAATTTTCTATCTCTTTGCAAGTGTTAGCCCCAGCACAAAGCAGGCTCAGTCCTTTAGCACACACACTCTGCACTGTCTCTTCTGTTAGCAGAACAAGCTATCAATGTGAGATCCCTCCACCAGCCAGCAGACCTTACCAGTGCCATGTAGAGTCATGTCAATACTCAAAGATTTTACTAGACTTACTCAGCTACAGTATTAGGATACCACTAGAACTTACTACATTACATGTAGAGGTATAAAAGCCTTGTAATTGTACTGCAATAGACATGTATTTTCTTCATCACTCTCATACTCTCTCTATTGCTGCTAATACCTTCTTTGGTGATATGTGAAACAAAACATTATTTGTATTACACAAGAAAATTAAGAGTCTTAGTCATAATCTGTAGATTCTTTAACTTTTCTCTTTCCTTTGGATTGGGTAATGTGAGCACAGACACTTTTTCAAGTCTATCATTTGGTAGCCTTCTTCCAATCACCCACCTCTCTAGTGTTGTATGTGCACTGATAGCTGTATATATTCCTTCTGGAATTGGATGATAGTGTTCTGCAGTAACTTTAAATATATGTTTTTCCCCATAGATATCAATTATCAGCTTGCCAAACCTATCAGCATCTTCCATATTTCCCATATTCAATCCCAGCACAGTTGCTTTTTCAATACAGTATCCCTCACACCAGTCTTCATTTTCTTTTTCATTCCAACCAACCCATGCTTCACAGCTGTCTTTTGTTGGAAGAGGCTCTTTGATGACCTGATCCCATGATGGTCTCCATTTCTTGCCCATATTTCCTGGTTCAGGATACAGAAAGAATAGATCCCCTCGTAACCATGGTATAATAGTGTTCACCAGTGCAGTCCAGGCATCTTCAAGAGATTGATTCTCATAATATGCTGGTATCTTTGCTGATTCAAGGCAAGATGCTAACCCAGTGATTTTGTCTAGAAGATTTTCTGATACTCAGTCCCTCATCTGAGCTAGTATACCAAATATATCATATGAGTCTGGAGAGATGTTATCCAAGGCATGCAGCTGCTTGTAAAACCTTGTCAGCACTTTGTCTGCATAATGTCCCTCCCCATCTATTGGCTTGGCATGCAAAGGTCCATCTTCTGTATCTCCAGCAATGATCTGATCCTCACCAATCTCCTGTAGTGTCCATGCCCATCTGAACCAGGACCAATCACTATCCAAGTCACCCTCCTTCAAACTCAAAGGCTGTCCTAGACCACTCAAGTACCACACTACCACCTCAGCCACATGATACAGATATCCAATAGTGGCCACATCCAACTGCCACTCTTCTGCACATAGATCCTCTCTTTTTCCACCTTTCTGTCTCAAACAGAGGACATCCAACCATGTATATTCAACTCCAAGGTTCAGCATCTCAATTCGAATAAGATCCAGGTTGGCCCCCTTTGGAATAGGCACAGGCCACTCATATCTATTGATGGGCATCCACACATTGTTCTGGTCTGTCTCGTCCACCCAGGCATGAGATATGGGCTTTGGCCACTGCTTGTTTTTTATGACCCAACATGGCACCACTCGATTACTGTATAGATCCCAAACATGCTGAGGAGGAATTTTTATGTCCACAATGCTGTTACCAACAAGTGCTCTTTGTTGCATATCCTTGTCCTTCTTCTTGCCTGTGTAGAGGCTGTCTTCTATGGCAGTTAAATCATGCCAAAAAGGGCGGAACTGGGCATATACAGTGCCAAAGTCATAGTTCTGTGTGATGCAGTTACTGAGAAGATAGGATAGGGATGGAATGTTCTGAGTGTATGATGTTCCTAAGGTGGTATTGAGCTCATGTAAGAGCCCATGAACACCAAGTTTGCTGCAGGAAGTATCTGCAAGAGAGGATGATATGACAGGCTTTCTGCCATGGTAGGCCCACTGCAGTGGAACTTTTATTGATAATTCTTCTATTCCAGTTTCTTTAAGTGCGGATATCCAGACTTCAGGAGTCTCACCTAGCCTCTCTTCATTTCTTGAGTGACTTAGGGCATCAGAACCATCAATGCAAGGTGAAGACCTGAGATTGTACCTGGAACCACGTAGTTGGCCCATCCTCCCGTGGAAGTAGTTGAAAGGGCGATATCAAATCATTGATTGTGACCATCGAAGTGTTTATATAGTTGCGGCACCTGCTTAAAATGATGCTTCATCAAGCCTGTATCCGTCGGGGACCGGAAAGTAACTCAAAGAAAACTAGTTCATTTCGCCACATCAACTAATGAGCCCAGTTCATAAGTGCCAGGTGTCGACCGTATCAATTAACGAATGACACAGATCATCCATGCAACATTGGTGGAGATCACCCGGCATTCCTTTTTGGACCATTACAACCTGTCAATTACGCTCACTATTCTGCACAACAAACCCATTGCGTCACTGCATATCTGTGCCTCCTCTTCCACCTGCCAATTTGTGCCAATGAAAATTCGAAACCGCTGGGAGCCCAGGACTGTGCACAAACCTGCTATGTTGAGAATTGCCAACGACAACGTGGATGGTGATGGTGGGGTGATTTAGGCTGGTTAGGCAGATATAGACCGTGCGAAGTCTGAGGGTGGGGCTGAACAGTAGAGGATAGGCAAAGGGAAGAGTGGAACGGCGAGCAACTGGACTGGGGGAAAGGGTGGTGACAAAGGGGAACATACCTTACGAGCGAAGCAGAGGCCTCCTTCCCCCAAAATGACAGCAAGATCGATGCTACTGTGCCAGCGGACCAATATCCATGATGGACAAGCAAGAGTGCCAGTCCCATCCTGCTTGGCACCAGCACGACTCTTCAGCTTCGTCCACCATGCTTGTATGCATCTGCTTCATCACTTGTTGAGCTGCCAAAAAAGATTCACTTGGCTCTCACACGTTATGGGCCAGCTTCTTCATTGTATGTTATGAAGACATATACTTCAATTATGCATTGTGAGAGGATAAACAAGGTAGTGACCTCGACCTGATTCACATAATGAACTCACTTTCAACCCGTATTCATTTTGCCTAGTATTGAATCGAGACACTGCCATCATTCGAATGAGCAAACATCAAATCCGTTTCGTTTCGAGAACAGAGCTGCCAACATTGACACAAAGTCAGAATTGCAGCAAGCTGAGTTTCAAAGTGCTACCGTCTTGTAACGGTTTGTCATACCCAGAACTTATCTGGGCACTATCTTTGTCACAACAGGCGCCATCTACAATATTTCAACAAAGCGGCACAGTAGATGCTCGGCTTCTATATCCACATTGATCTATTAATAATACAGCGATCTTATGGAATCTGATGGTGTCGCACACGATTCCTCACGGATCTTCCTGGGCGTTATTGTGCGGCTGATGGTAGAGCGATGGAATGGATCTAGGGGATCTAGCATGCACTATGATGTTCACAGGCCAGTTTGCCCAGTTCACATTCCCAGTAAAAACTCCGTCGAACGCCAGCATCGTCGTCGAGTGCGAACAACGAGGGCTTGGAGCGTAGTCCTGAGCATGTCTAAGGACAGGTCATTCCATTCACAGCTTGAACTCATTTCAGCTAGCTGTACTTGTCGCCATCGTCTCATTCAAAATTATGAGAATATGATGACGATGTCCGAGAGTCTGAATGCCAGCATGAACGTTCCGACATCGAGCTCATTCTAGCTTAACTGTCAACACTGTCTACACAAATTGGCCTTACTCGCCCGCTTTTGAGGCTAGGCTAGTGACCGCCATTCTCTCTACCTATGCTTTACTGTTCCCAGTAACTGGTTCCCCATTGATCTGTGCCCTCTTGCTCGCCATGGTTTATTGTGTGGCATAGGGTATGAATAGGGACCCCGAGGCTTTCAAGTTTTGCAAGGTCTCAATTTGACTTGAGCTGGTCACAATGCCTTTTGTGCAGATCCATCCTTAATAGTCTGGGTGGCCATCACTTTCCACTTCAGGCTGTCATATTGACATCGCTTTTTGACTCACATTATCAAGTAGTTTTTCTCGTCAGCTCGGAGAACCAGATATTGATGTGGTCTGAACCATCAAAATGCATGGTCTGTTTCGCGTCTCTAATTTCTTGAGGCTCAGCACTTGACAATGATGTAAATCTGATGCAAAAATGCACGAGGATAGACATAACGTCTTGTGCGGCACTGGAGACACTTAGGAGCCGACGACTCATACATCAGCCTATTGGTCAGATAGAGTTCAGCGGCAGTCTCATACGCTTCTGTTGAGGAGCACCATTGGCTAATCAAACTTGCTTCCTTCATATATAGCTCCGGCTTAGAACGATCATAGGGTCAGTTATATTGGTGGTGCTGGCGCAAGGTCCCAATAAGGAATGGCCGGGTACGCAGCCCTAACATGGCGAACTATGTGCTGTGGCCATCACCAGCAATTACTGAAGTCATCTGACCTTGTGATCGGATGCAATCCAACTTTGCTACTACTCTAAAAGTTAATTTTAGAGACACAAATGTGCTACATCCGTACACTGGGTATTTGAGTACACAAAGTGCAGGGCAACTGCTCTGGCCACTCAATCAATCATCACAGCTTTGCCAGGCTCGAAAGTTGCCTCTGGTCTGTGCCTCCGCGTGACTCATAGCACAGATGTGCTGCTCCCGCACATTGATGCCTCAAGACTGCAATTTGAGACACAAAAGAGGAAGAAAGGAGCCTCACCAAAACCTCGAGCATTGACCGACCTCTCACCAACTATCCTTAACCGTCTTTGAACGTATTACTTTTTATCATGTCATTCCAGAATGTCCATTCCAATGCGTATGTATGTCCTCGTTTTTAAACATTCCCTCATTTTACCCGATCTTACTGACCAATAGCACTTCTTGTGCGTATATCATCGCTCAATGTTGGCATCCTTCCGACAGTGGCAAAGTCGTTAAATCAGCTAGGTGCAATCTGATTCTGGTAGCTTGTATTATGCAGCTCATGACGAAACCTGTCTAGTTCCCCTCTTTCCGAAATTCAGGATGCTTCCACATTAGTGAAGCCCGAGCCAGTGTCAGTGCTAGTGTCTTCAAGCTACAATCCATGATAACTCACCTTATGTTGCTTTAAGACCTGCCGGGTACTGGGTCACCAAACTCCTTTCAGTGCTCCCTGAAGATTGGGCAACAACATTAACTCTTGACGCCAGCTATTGCTTCTGCTATGAGCGCAAACCCACCAAGGAATTTTGACTCCGATGTCCCCTTCCCTACTGCGCTAAGGATATCTACGGGTATGAACTCCGCATGCATCTGAAGGCCAGTCATCCTCATTTCTCCCAGCATGACAAATACCACAAGGTGACATGTCCGGAATGTAAAGCGGGCAAGATGGAAGTTGGGAGATATGTGGACCATGTCCTCAGGACACATTGCGGTGTATCTACTCGTCATTGCGCATACTATGGTACTGAATTCACCCCAGAGGACGACTTGACGAGGCACTACATCGAATTTTGTCAAGGGCTCACTCACTATCGACGCCAGTAGACTATGGGGTTCAGCCTTGTATAGCTGTCTCTATGTGTTTTGGTAGACTCGTCAGCGTCAGCATGCCACTCCATCTCATTATTTTACCTTCACTGTATCTCTTAAACACACGGTAGTAGTACGACAATGTAGGGGTTACATAGCATGTAGCAAAATTACTTCTAATAGGTCGTACTGCATTTTTCTTGGACACCATTATCATGATACTGTCTTAAGAAAGTATGCACAGTCAGAGCTGTACCGGCCCAAGCGAAAGTTACTCAAGCTGTACCAGTTGGACTTCTAACCCTCATCATCAATTGCTACTCACCGCATCTTCCATTTTATCACAATGATGGCCAACGTGCATGCAGCAGGAGCTTTCTTTTGTGACCGATTCAAGAATCATGACTTTTCGTGAGCAGCAAAGTCTAGCATCCAGTAACATTTGCCACTTTCTTCCAGGTCTTTCTGTACACTGTGTCTGGTAGAAAGCAGCTTGGGTGCAGAGGGGTCATCTGATATAAGACCCACTTCTTCCATGAGTGCTAGAATGTGAACGATGTTGGTGACCAGGTCTCGATATCACATATATCATCAGCCTTTCCAATATATTTGGCCAGTCCATCATCATACTGTCATGTTTAAAGCTCAGAAAGCTATGGGAACCAAAATTTAAAATGTGGTACATTCGGGGCAATCTTGTGTTTAGCTTTCGTAGACAATGTTCAGCGTTTTCTGCTTGCAGAAGCCTTAGTTTGATGCAGACCATGCTAAACCAAGGACTGTTCTGTCAATGACGAACTTGTGAAGCGAAACAAGAACTGATGGCAATGATAATGACATGAACGCCTTCAACAAAGGCAGTAGACTTGCTATACCATGAACAATGAGCTGCTATCTGTGATACTTTAGCATCGATGTGGAATTCGCCATGAAGCAGTGTTGGAAGGGCAACGACCAAGAGTCGAAGGTCAGGGCAAGGACTTTGTGACAAGTCCATGACAAGTTGGAAAGTCATTTTCTGCCTTGACTTTCAGGGCACATGACTAAGCATCAGATGTCCATATCTTCCCATCATTGACACCTCTCCCTAGCAGACTGATATATCAATCACTGTAGGATAGTGTTAATCGTAATATATTAAAGGCCTGTTCCTGCAGTGACTGATTGATATATCAGCTGCAGTGGGGTTTAAAAACAGTATTCTTTGCCCTCCTGAATTGATCCAGCTGTGCTCATCGTTACCAATGATGCCCAGTTGTCCTCTGTGCCTTCCCTTGACTGACACTTGCCGACTTGTCCAAAAACAGTGGTAGGATCGTGCCTAGATTGCATTGGGATCACGCCAGGCATGACAATCGTTCTCAAATTAGTATGCCAGGTACACAAGTCAGCAACATTTGGTTACTTCTGTGTTCTCGGTCTCAATTGGTCTCGCTATTACATGCCTTGATCAGCATAACAATGTCATTTTTCTAAAACATTTGAGTAAAATAAACAATTGGCTGCAAAAAGATCATCAACATCACATGTATCACCGATTCCGTTCAAAATACTGACAAATATGACTGCATATAACAGCCTGAGTTTTTCATATATATCACTGATAGTCATGTTGACAGTATGTTTTATATTTTACAAAATAAGATTCAAAGCAGCCCAATGTCATTTTTATAAAACATACAAATGAAAGATACTAAGGTATCCCTCTGTTGGAATACAAGCTGAAAGTCAGTACGAAGCTGACTTGATGGATTGATCGATTGGCATCCCAATATGGTAACTAGGTTCAAGCTGTGTTGTACTCACTCATACTCTTGAGTACAGCTTTGTTTGTACTTATAGCAATTATTCCTTAGATACTTATGTTCCTATGATACTTACCTATGCATTAGACTACGCAGTTTTATTTAAATAGGACTGTATTTTGGTACATAGAATAATATCTTCATTCACTATACTTGTGCTCAAGTGCCCACTATACTAAGGATTTCAATAGGTTATGGGCCCCAACCATACCTAAAAATCCATCGAAGCACACCTAGTATCATCTCGTCTCACTGATAAACGCTGGTCGTTTATTACATCCTATCTAAACACAAAACCTCGAGCTACCATCCCCAATCATGTCTTCTGCTAATAGCAAACTCGGTGAGTATTTCGTCCGTCTACCACACTGCAAGGCCGATGGAACGAACTGGATATTCTACCGAGATCGCCTAGTATTTGCTGCTGAAGCTGCTGGCCTTGGAGACCATTTGGACAAGGATCACAAGGCACCGGATCCACCAGTCCCTGCAGATCCACAGAATCTTACAACAGAGGAGACTGCATCTATAGTTCGTCACCCAGGAGTGGTGAGGCTGTGGAAATTGGAAGAAGCGATTGTAAAGCAGGGAATCGCATCGACGATTCCAGATTCCCTTTTCTTGAAGGTCAAGGGAGAGGCAACAGCAGGGAAGATGTGGGGGAAGGTGAAGGATGAATTCGAGAAGAAATCAAAGATGATGACGGTGGATTTACGCCACAAGCTCCAAGACGAGCGTTGCACAGAGAATGGAGACGTCAAGGCTCACCTAACAACGCTCCAATCCTTGCGCGAGGATCTCATTGCAATGGGAGCAGATCCAGGAGATGAAAACTTCGTCGCAATACTCCTAGGATCATTGCCACCCTCGTACGACCCATATCTAGCAGCGTTAACAGCAACGTCTGCTCTCCTCAATAAAACTCTCAACCCAGACACTTACCTTCATGGTATTGGCAATGAGGCTGACCGACGTGCCCTAAAAACCCGGACCAAAGAGGTGAAAGAAGTTGCATTCAATGTGAATGCAAGCTCATCTAAAGGTGGCCGGAAAGGAAAGGGAAAGAAGTCCAATGTGGAGTGTTATAACTGCCACAAGAAGGGACATATCAGCGCAGATTGCTGGGCGAAAGGAGGAGGAAAGGAAGGGCAGGGTCCGAGGCAGAAAGGCAAAGGGAAGGCTTCTGCAAATACTGCTGCAGATAGCGACGATGATGGCATTTGGGCAGCCACATACAACTCTGAATCGGAGGAGGATGATTCCAGATGGTTGGAAATGGTAGAACAAAATGTGGCTGAGTACTTGGCTGCTGAGTCTTTGAGAGGGGAGGAGAACAGTCATTTGGAAAGGCCAGAAGTCGAATATGTGGACGAGGAAATTGCCTGGCTAACAGAAGATGGAAATATCAGTCTGGATGAGATGGAAAGCAGCAAACTCGACACAGAAATGGACGACTCACTTCCTAATTATTCCCCCCATGAAATCGACACTGAAAGCGACTATGGATTGATGCCAGACCTTGAGGATGTCACAGACTCCTCAGACGATGAAGACTTCGATGTCAGCAACTGTAATTCGATGCCAGACTTGGAGAGTGTATCCAGTTCGGAAAGCGACTTGGAATACGATGAATACACATCCTGGACATCAGATATCGACGAAATATTCAGTGAAGTCGATGAAGAAGATATTCCTGACCTAGAAAGTGTCGCAGACTCGTCGGAAGCTTTGGAAGACGATGTGGACTCACTGGATTCGTTCCAAATGGATGGATACCTCAGTGACATCGAAGATTCGTTTGAAGTCATCTCAGATGTATGGATCGACTCAGAAATCGATTCAAGTGGTCCTACTGGTCAAGAGACAGTACCTGATGAAGGAGACGAAGCATATACATGCACCTTCGATAGTGCATTCCTTGCTGGCACAGGAAACTCGTCACTGGTCGAAACAGAGCTGTATGACTCTGGAGCCTCGCGTCATATGTCCCCATATCGCCACAAATTCATTAATTTTGTCTCCATCAACCCCAAGGACATAACAGCTGCGGATAACGGAAAATTCAGTGCGCTAGGACGAGGGGACATGAAAATTACGATCCCAGGGAAGGGGAAAGACAAGACAACCATTCTTTTGAAAGATGTGTTGTATGCCCCGAGTCTAGGCATTACCCTTGTGTCTGTGAGCAAAATTGCTGCATCAGGACATGCTGTATTATTCCAAGGGACCAAATGCCAAATATACGACCCCAAGAACAGGTTACTGGCTGAAATTCCGGTCAAGCATGGTCTATATCGAGTGGAGAATGACTCACCAAAGGCAATGGCTGTAGATGGAAAAGATGGTCCTCCAATAACCATAACAATCGATAAATTACATCGGTTGATGGGCCATATTTCTCCTGAGGCTGCAAAACGATTGGTGAAGGAAAACCTTGTCGAAGGAATCGTTCTGGATGAAACAGAGTCACCAAAGTCTTGTGATTCATGTGAATATGGGAAGAAGACTCGGAAACCTATCAAGAAGGTTAGAGAGCGAGAGAGGGCGAAGAATTTTGGAGATGAAGTCCATTCTGACCTTTGGGGACCCTCACCAGTTGAGACACAGCAACACAAGGAGTATTACATCTCCTACACCGACGACCACACCCATTTCTCGACTATATTCCTTGTCAGAGCGAAAAGTGAAACCTTCGAGACCTACAAGCAGTATGAGGCTTGGGTTAGGACACATTCCGATGCCAAAATCAAGGTCTTACACACGGATCGAGGTGGAGAATATCTGAGCAAAGAATTCTCTGCTTACTTGGCTGAAAAGGGCACCAGACGAAATTTGACTGTGCATGACACCCCCGAGCACAATGGAATTGCAGAGAGACTGAACCGTACTTTAGTCGAGAAGGTTCGCGCCATGCTACATGCTTCAGGACTGCCGAAGTTTTTGTGGGGAGAGGCTTTAAAGCATGCAGTTTGGCTTAAAAACCGAACTTCAACTCGAGCTTTGAAGGGAAAGACCCCATACGAGATGGTATATGGCACCAAACCGAATCTCAGGGACCTACATGAGTTCGGAACCAAAGTCTGGGTGCATGATGACAGAAATTCAAAGCTGGGAGGCCGATCTCGAGTTGGAAGGTGGTTAGGATTTGACACTGTGAGCAGTGGTCACAGGATTTACTGGCCAGAAAATCGTTCCATCAGTATTGAAAGGAGTGTAAAATTCGACGAATTGGCAGAGGTATTCATGCAGAGCCCTGGAGATGTGCAGAATGAGGGGGAGAATAGAAAGGAAAGCATTCCGCCCACCTCTCAGCCTCAGAATTCGAATTTCGCAACTGGAAACGAGCCTGTAATGACGCAAACACTGCCTACATCATCCCAAGATCACCCTGTAACAACGACACCAGATACAAGCTCGAATCAATCTGCACAGCCAAACTACCTTGGAAATCTGTTACAGCGCCAAAGTCTAGATCCCTCAAGTATTGTGGAAGGGAAACGAGCATGAAAGGAGTCTCAGAAGCTACAAGACATTCGGTCAGGTGTTGGGATGTCAAGCTCAAAGCCAGGAGATCCGAAATTCACAAGAGGATTGCAACCGGCAGCAGGAATGGCAGATACTGCTGGATACATCGATTTTCCGAACCAGTGGACAGAAATTGTGATGTTTGCAGCCATGGCAGAGTCTGAGGCTATTGAGCCATCATATGAAGAAGCCAAGCGACGTGCAGACTGGCCCAAGTGGGAAGAAGCAATAAAACTCAAGCTCAAGACCCTAATCGAAGCAGGTACATGGGAGATTGTACCCAGACCAAAAAGTCACAATGTTATTGGCAGCAAATGGGTACTCTGCTGATACGCTTGGTATCAGGCTACCCGTAGATTTTGCGAATTTTATACAAATTAATGCAAACTACTAGCTGTACTAAGGACTAGAGTGGAGACTTCGCACTGCTAAGTCGAGTCATCTAGATCAGTGTTGAAGCACCTAAAACCATAACAGAAGAGGAAGTAAGAGAAGACATCTAGATGAGTCAACTCTACAAGCCTTTCGAGATTACTTGCTATTTCCTGTTTAAAAACAGACTACACATAGTCACCACACAAACGGGACCTCACTGTATCTAGACGAACTCAAAAACCAGAAGTTAGAAAACCTGAACTAGATTAGCTTGTCAAACTTGACAAAGCTGAAAACCACTTCGAATAGTTACTAAGTCACAATGGAACCAAAATCCTCCATGAACTTAGTCTAAAAAGAAATGAATGAGAAACCCTGAACCCTGCATGAAAGAATAGCCTAGTCAGGAACCCGAGGTACCAGTCTAGATCATGCAAGTGATCACAACCATACAATCTTGGTACCTCGATCGATCCACGATCAATGGTTACATCCACTAAGATACTAAGGCAATTAAACAAGTACTGAATGAATAGCCACACAGCACCATAGGAAAGCGGAGGCAGGAGTGCCTATGGACCAGCATGGCACTCCTAGGCAATAGAAAAACCCGTCGCCTCCCCGTATAACTGAATGAATATCTCGGAATCACGCAATTCTTATAGAATAATTACTCATCGTTTGTATTACTACGCATAATCACGCTACTAGTAGTCTAGATAAGCAACTCCTATACCTAGACGTAGAATACTATAAAATACCGTCATCTAGACACACAACAGCAGGAAAGCATTCCCCCACGTTTGTGCTAGTGGCCCATAAGCTACCTAATCAAATAACGGATTTAAGTGCCTGTCCTCGACTGAGTAATTCATTGCTAAGTCACCCAATAAGAAAGAACAAGTAGTTGAAGTGAAATAAGCCCTAGAATGCTTTGAGTTTGAACAATTGAAAGAGTCAGCATACTCTAGAGTCTGTGTACTTGACGTAGGATCTGTGTATCCTTTGTAGAAGTCTGTGTACTTCTTTGTCTCGAGTCTGCGAACTTGTGTTGAGAGTTAGTGAACTCTAGAGCCTGTGAGCTCTTTGTAGAACCTGTGTGTTCTTTGATTGTTTGAGTTAAGAAGTAATCTAGACCAGCTATTGCTCGCCTAGACGACGTTTGTTCTCTGAACTAGACCAGTTCCTACCTACCTATTAAAACCCCACATCGTTATAACTCATTATCTCGACTAGTGTATCTTGTGTAAACATCTTCTAGATCAGAATCAGAAGTAGTTTTCAAACACTTTACATTGAATTATCAAAGTCTAAGATCATACACGAGTGCTTCTACTGTACTCAACCTTGAACTTACAAACATTGGTGATAGTGTGAGTGTTTAGAGTGAGAGTTAGTCTCTAGATTTCTCATCTAGAGTTTATTTTTCCTTTGAGCGCTGCCCGTTACTGAGCACATCACCACATCAAGAAGAAGTCTAGTGGAGTAATTGACAAGTACAAGGCTCGATTTGTTGGCAAGGGATTCACACAGGCAGAAGGAGTTGATTATTTCGAAACCTTTGCTCCTGTTGCAAAGCTAGCTTCACTCCGAACAATCCTTGCTATTGCTGCCCAAAACGATTGGGAAATCGAAGTATTTGACTTCCATGGAGCATTTCTGAATGGGGAATTTGATGATGATGAAGAGATATATATGGAACAGCCTCCAGATCATGAATTTGTGGATCGACACAAGTTTGTACTTCGACTTTGCAAGACTATTTATGGCCTCAAGCAAAGCAGTCGAAAATGGTATGAGAAGCTTACTGGAGCTCTCAGATCTCTCGGATTTTCACCACTGGAAAAGGACCATGGTGTATTTTGACTTGCAATGCAGGAAGAATTAATCATTCTGGCTATACACATGGATGACTGCACCATCACTGGCAGTTCTACATCATTGATCAAGGAAATTCAGGCTCGCATCTCCGAATTGTTCAAGGTTACCTTGCTAGGCCCCATCAATTGGTTAATAGGCATGGAGATAACTTGAAACCGTGCTGAAAGGACCATTTCACTCAGTCAAGAATCGTATATTGACTCAGTGTTGCAGAGATTCAATATGGCAGATTGTAAACCTGCTGCAACACCCATGGATCCAAATATTCAGCTCTCTCGAGACCAATGTCCCACAGATACATTTGAAATCGCAGAAATGCGTCGTGTACCTTACAGGGAACTTGTCGGATCAGCAATCTGGATTGCAACAGGCACGTGGCCTGATATAGCCTACCCTGCAACAATCCTATCTCGTTTCAGTGATAATCCTGGAAGACCACATTGGGAAGCTACCAAGCGAGTTCTGCGCTATCTCAAGGCTACAAAATCATGGAGACTTACCTTTGGAGCCATTGGAAGAAACCGAGGCTTGGAAGGATTTGTAGATGCAGATGGTATGTCTTTAGAGAACAGAAAAGCCATTTCAGGCTATGTCTTTCTCATTGATGGAGGAGCAATTTCTTGGAGCTCAAAGCAGCAAGAAATCGTCGCACTTTCGACCACCAAGGCAGAATATATTGCACTCACATATGCTGCCAAGGAAGCACTATGGCTCCGACAATTCATTTCGGAATTATTTCAACCTATCAAGGAACCCATCACCATGCACAATGATAATCAATCAGCACTGGCACTTGCTCATGCCGAACTAGGACAGTTCCATGCATGCACAAAGCATATTGATATCCATTACCATTTCATCCGATACACAATCCAAGATGGACAAATTAAATTGATCTATTGTCCTACAGAAGACATGATTGCAGATATCCTCACCAAGGCTTTACCATCCTCAAAGGCAAAGCACTTTGCTACTAGCCTTGGACTTCTTCCAGCTTGAGGGGGAGTGTTGGAATACAAGCTGAAAGTCAGTACGAAGCTGACTTGATGGATTGATCGATTGGCATCCCAATATGGTAACTAGGTTCAAGCTGTGTTGTACTCACTCATACTCTTGAGTACAGCTTTGTTTGTACTTATAGCAATTATTCCTTAGATACTTATGTTCCTATGATACTTACCTATGCATTAGACTACGCAGTTTTATTTAAATAGGACTGTATTTTGGTACATAGAATAATATCTTCATTCACTATACTTGTGCTCAAGTGCCCGCTATACTAAGGATTTCAATACCCTCTTGCTCAGCTTCACTCAGCTGCCTTGAACGTGCACATCATCTCTTGTCTTCTTCCCTCTCCTCATCACTCGAGGCTACTACTGTCTAGCCATTTACATGTCTGTCTCTCATGAGTCAGACTGAACCTGAGTGTGATGGACTCTGAGGTAAGCATGACAAACTTGGTCGTATGGCAATAATGACATCACCATGCGAGCACAAAACTATCGCTCTATGAGGGAGCTGTTTTTTTGAACTTTGCCTCAATTTTTATATCAGTTAACTCCATCAGACAGCAAAATTCGGTTTAGCTATTTTTCTCCACCCAAAACCACCTCCGGAATTTTTGTCAGACAAAGACACCATAATGGCAAGCATTCAATCAATTAGTGTAGTGTACACTGACTTCACCGACACCTTTATTGGTGGATTGTCCACAAAAATATCTGGTTATCTTCAAAATTAAATAGCTATACTCTTATGAATACTTTGCATTGTGGTAAGTGCCAAAATCTCCTTTTCACATGGCAAGAAATGATAATTCCACTTTTGCATAGCGGTACAGTGTAACATAAGGTGACCATTTTGATGAGAATACTCACATGATGGATTCTAACATGATGCAACCTAAATGGTGTTGATCCAGCATGCATCTGGTCCATATTCCATCCGATACTGTCTTAATTTGTACACATGTTTCATGGTAATTGGTTTTTAAAATTCTATTTCATTTGTTTTATTTATTTTCCGAGCTTCTAGACACTTTCTTGGCTCATAATTTCCTTGTTTTCATCTTGGACATGATACAGCATTGTACAATCTGTATTTATGAATTATATTGACATACATTTTTATGTATGTCATAACAAATATGCGATTTCTGTGCAAATGTGGTGATTACATATTTTTTGAGGGTATGATGGATTAATGAGGATCTAGGAACAGTAAAGAACTGGAAGAAGATGCCTATGGTGCTCAGCGATCATTTTTGATCAGGGGTTGCATAATATATTAATAACAGAGAAAGCACGATTGCAATTGCTTTATTTTTAGCACAGGGCGCACACTGATGGGAGTGCTTGTTGATGGTGGCTGGCAGAGTGCCCGACGTTTCATGAGCAAGTGATTTGGGATGGTGGGTGTGGTCACATGATGCTTTACCATTGTTGATATATCAACCCTTGACTGCAGGAGCAGGGCTTTAATATATTACAATTATGTATAACATACACTCTTTGATATATCAATACGTTAGGTAGCTCTGTCATTGAGGCGTCGTTGAGTCAACGCTTGTGCAACTAAGGCAAGTCTTCATGGCCCAATGGGCTCCATCCTTCATTTGTTCCCTCTATATATCTATCTCTGCCTTTTCTCTGGCATATTTTCACACTATTTCTGTGCTCCTCTTCCGGCTGCTCGCATGACCTTGACATTACAGTAGGTCCTCTCTTTCAGATCTTTTAGTGCATCCAATTCGGCTCAAAAGATTGGATTACCACCCATCAGCGTAGTGCGACACGAAGTTTAGTAGAGGAGTGAGAATTCTCTGAGCTATGTTATCTTGATGGTGATGGAGGCTTAGATATTGATATCGATGATATTTTAGCTTCCAATGTACATACTTACTGGTCAAAAATCGTGGTAGTAATGTTTAAATTTTTTGCAAATGCGTTATGAACCCAGTGATGGCAGGCCTCGGCCCCTATAGCCCATACCAAAGGCCATGGGAAAAGGTCAGGGCAAAAAATGCCCTGCCTTTGGCCGACTGCTGACTTTTACGTGACTTTGCGGCAAGTCGCTGACCCGCACAACACTGCCATGAAGGTCAAATTCAAGGGGGCACTATATCTCCCCGCTACTATCGACTACATGTCGAGGAGCCATATATCTTGATTCTAGAATACTACTATATAATCTTGCAGAGAAACGATGATTTGAACCTTTCATTGTATATAAAGATGGTACGTATTATTGTATCAAAGATAATTTCTAATTCTACTCCTCTGCGTCGAGTCCGCTTAACTGTGTGATCTGAGTATCATTGATCGGTTACGGCAAGCGCTTGCCAAATCAATTGCTTTCCGACTACACCTAGCGCTTCTTAGCACCCTTACGGATCCCTGTCGGTGGTTGGAACTCGGCGTTCGGACATCCTTGCTTACAACTCAGGTTTTACTTGAGTACTCATTGGCTCGTATATCAGGAATAATACTCAGATTTATAACATGGAGGATAGGAAAACACCATCGCTGAAGAGATGGACGGGAACGCGGAAAAAGGGTTGGACATAGTTCTAAGTAACAATGAAAGACATAGGGAAGATTAGGAATGCCGCAGTGCAACTCGTGACCTGATATGCAAATATGCCGACAGTTTTCCAGTTGAAATGGTGAAATGATATGCGTAAGAGTATGGGGTCACCAAAGAGAATCTACCAAGGAACATTAACAACAGTCAGACTCAAGGACAAGACCAACAAACCACGAATGCCGAAAATCCTGAAAGGCAGTACAGTCCTGCATGATGTGCCGCGTCACGCTTTGTGATCGGGTGTAGTGTAAACCACAGTACGGACATAGAAAGATAATATTGCAATGGTGCTCGAGGACGTGCTTCGGATACGACCTCGCTGCGAGGTCGCCCCGCTGGCACTGTGAGTCGGTGCATACCAGTCGTAAGCTTATCTGAGAGTAGCCATGGTGGAAATTCTGAAGATGCTGGCGGATGTCGATTGCTGCGATGGTTTGGTCGCAGCCTAGGATGGAGCAGCGGTGTAGGCGGTTGGGATCAAGAGGACTCTCATAGCAAATGTTATAGTTGGTAGAGAGACCAGGGAACACTTGTCTCCAAGAATCGGGTGTGGACGGGGGTCTTAAAATGCTATACCCCGGACGCCTGAACGTGACATTAACACGATATTGCAGATATACGGCAAAACTTACATTTGCATAGGGATTGGACGCTGAAGCTGAGCGTTGAAAATAGAGAAGTCCCTGCAGAAGTTCTGTTAAGAGCTGTCCGAGTTAGGAGTCATATGGTATATAGGATCGCACCTATAATTCAAGTTGTGCGGGGACATTACAGTAGTGAAATCGAAGGAACTGCTGTATCAGAGCGTCTACTTCATTCACTTAAATACTTTCTTTCACGTCTCAAGGTGCGGCCATAATGCCCAATGTGCAGGAGCAGCATACTAGCTTTGGAGTGAATTTGCAGAAACGCAGATCAGCGGCCAGCACACAGAACTCAGAACAAAGATCATCACCCAATGTGCCATTGTGCGCCAGTGTGCAGAGGTAGCAGCTCTGAAGTGAATCCTAGAGACACAAATGAGGCGCGTCAAGGCTTTAGGCTGTAAATGTGCATAGAAAGCAGACAGAGTCTCGAATGAGAGGCGTCGTCCTGCGACTCCAGCAAAATTTACGCAGCGTGCGAGTGCGCCAATGTGCGGCAGTAGCACACATTGCAACTCTAAAGCGAATCGAGAGACGTAAATCAGACGCGCTGTGTCAGCTGAAGTGATCAAGTAGGCACCTGGGTGTCCACAGAGATCCTTGCAGCGTAAGAGACGCGCTGGTGGGGCAGCAACATAAACACATTCGCCAGTGTCGTTTTGGCGAGGTCAAGCCGCTCCCGTGAACGGTATAACATCGTTAGCGATAAGTGAAGAGTCCCTTTGAACCAAAGGTATCATGATAAGTCGCAGTAAAGACACAGACAGTGGACACAGAAGAGAGACGATCTATGCGAATCAATCCATTGCGGTCTTTGTTATGCCTCAATTGGTGTTGAGCGGTCGGAAACCTTCCCGGTGGCACGGAGACAGAAGTACCGAAACGGTTGCTCGCAGATATCGAACATCTGCGGAAAATTAACGAATCAGCGCCAGCACTTTTGCGGGAAGACGATTGGGGCGCACCCTGAAGCAATTGTCGTAACTTGAAGTGAAAAATAAATAAATAATTGCCGCAATCAGGAATTCCCACGATCATTTCATGTGGCTTACGGGTTTGCAAGTTGATAGTGCTATTCTATCTCAAATTATTTGATTTGAACATGTAGTAAGGTACTAACAATAGCAATGTGTGATACTAACAGTTTGAAATGGGAGTAAGGCTCTGACTTTGTCAGAGTACCGGATGTGAGTCAAAACATAATACCCAAGCACTAAGTTAGATAGCAAACAAAGGTGCAAGAAGGATCAACAGCCGCACAGTGTGATAGATACCGGGCGGGCGGACTATCTGGTACATTACGCCCAGAAATATGTGCCACTGTACACCTGGTTCCGGCTGCAAGTGGGCTCCGCAGATACATCTGTCTCGAGAGACTGTGGAGCCAAGTTACCGGTAAGTAACAGCTTTCCAACGGTAGAAATTTATCATATCTGCTCAATGTTACGTCTATCTACGACCTCAGCCTCATTGTCATAGAAAAGTCCATGACTACCGTCCTTGGCCGTATGAACATCCACATACTTGTAATACGGCCTCACCTCTTCAACCACCACAGCCCCACGGACTTGCTCATCAGCCGAACTGCTCAGCGCCAACAGCGGGGAGCCCCTCCTTCGCAAGCTCATACAGCTTTTCCGGATCTTGCGGTCGCGAGACAACCCGCGGAGGCCCCAGCAGTGCGGTCCCGTACTAGGACGTCTTCAAGCTGAACGGCACAGTTTTGGGGTCGGAGAATAGGGGATCGACAAATTCTATGGTGGTCTTGGCATTGAGGTTGACATCGTCTGTTCTGAAGAGGTCAGGGAGGAAATCGAGGACGAGGGGGCTCACGGCGCGGTTCATGAGTGGTCCGATGAAGGGTAGAGTTGCGAAGTAGACCACTCCTGCGAGGGTGTCTTTAGGGAGGTGTGAAGCGATATCGTAGACGATGATACCTGTTTGACAACATGAGAACGACAGCTACATCAAAAGGCCCGGGAGATATACAATAAGTACCTCCGAAACTTCTGCAAGGACTGCATGAGTTCTTTTCATCTCACCTAGGGCAAATCACCCGTACCATCCGACGTAAATTGGCTTTTCAATCCGGAAGGCGTGCATCATGGCCTTTAAGTCTTCCGCGAAGATCTCAGAGAATAATCGTCCAACGATTCTGGCATCGCACTTCGTCCGTGGCCACGCGTATCGTATCTGACTTAGTACAGCATTAATGAAATAGTTCCAAAAGAAAGGGTGCGAGAACAACGAACTAGATAGAAGTTCGCTATCAGCTTTGGGTTGCCGAAGAGATTATCAAACACGGCGCCACTCAAAGTAAAGTCGTGAACGAAGACGAGGCAGGGTTTCGTTGGGTCACCGGCGGCATCAGTGTAAATTGGTGCACCGTCTCTGGAGGGCACTAGCTGAGAGGTGGGCGTGGGCGGCATATTCACGGATGTTGACGTGAAAGAGTCGTGGGAGACAATGTTCCAATCTCCCTTAGATTCGATTTCTATCAGGCGAGAGACAGGTTGTCTGTCGTATAGACATGTATCAAGGTGGTTTATAATACGTATATCTTCCGACCGCTGGCACAGATATTGCGCTGAGAGATAGAAAGAATAAATTCTCCCAAAATTCCCTGTGTAGTAGCCGAGATTAGGCGAAAATGATGGGTATTAGCGCCTTTAACTAAGGCAGGGGTATCGATAAGATAGTTATACTGAGGAGACACCTTTTGATTCCGAGGCATCTAACATCCATCAGGCACCGCACCATCATCCTCATAATTCGCAGCATTCACTCCCAACCCACGACTAGCAAAAGCCATCCAGAGAATACTCCGTGGAATAATGTTACGTCCTCACGCCTGCGAGATTGTCCACCACCCACGTCCCGGTGACAAAATCAGTGATGTTTCCACCTGGAAGCTCTTTCCATCTGAAAAAAAGATAATATGTCAGTGTAAGCCTTTCCACAGATGTCATGTGTGGCCTTACTCAGCCATTGCATCCGACCAACCTGCAAGAACTCAGCATTAGTCGCGAAACACCCACCCTCACCCATCCCATTTGCTTCAGTTATCTGCAAACATCGTTTCGTCCCGCCTCCAGTCAGAAGGTTTGTAAGACCATGCGTAAACTCATGTACGATGATTCATTCTGGACTCCACCGTCCCAATTGGGAGTCATCAAAGTCCAGATGTACATCCGACATGTCCCAGACTGCCCACTAGCCCAAGATAAGTACGGATATATTTCACAAGAAAAACCAATCATACTCTGGAGGGCATTCTTCGTACCCGACGCGTCTTGCACAGACATCAACACGCGGTCACCCTGTGCTCCTCCCTTCCCGAAATTGTCCGTTTGAAAATTGTAGCTCGCTCAATTCGTACGCAAAATTATGGAATGTAGAAGGCAATGATACGGATTGCATCAAGATTTCCGCCTTCTGTTGAACCGATAGTCAAATTGTACGGGTATTCAAACGTGTCCAGAGATGATTCCAGCGTAGTAGTGGATTGCGTGTCCTTGTAAGCGACGGCATTGTTTCCACTTACGAAAGATAGATAAATCTTCCAAGGGTGAGGGCGTATAAATCCTATGCAGTCTCCCCATTTTTCACCCCAACCTCCGGGAGAGGAATCAAAATCTTCGGGATTAACCAGAGTTTCTTCACATTCGGCGACAGATGCCTTGGTTACAGGAACAGCACTATACTACTATAGACTGCTTAGTGGACCAGCTGAATATAAGGGGTAAAGATCCACACCGTAGCTTGAGCCACAAAGTCCGTCACGGAAAGGATTTCTTCTGAATGGGCATCGATGAATGCTTCATACCAAGCATTCGTCTCCTTGTTCTGCACTTGGAGGACATGCGTAAGCGCTATAGATCCGTCGGACTGAACTAGTTATTCCAGCGAGGAGAGGCCATTATGAGTGGCAGCGAAGGGGTCCTCGAATTTGCCGATATAACGAGCATTTGAAGCTCTTTAACCGATGATCGAGTCGACGGACACAGACGGCGAAGAAGACGCGATGTTTGCTACGTGTATAGCGTCAATATATGAAAACAATAGACTGAGAAGATTCCTTACATGTTTCTACGAAAGATGAACCCAGAGCAGCCGCCTCACCGTTCTTGAAAGCGGCATTAGCTACAGCGTTCGCAAAAGGAACGCCGTCCTGAGAAAACCATCATCAACAGAAATATCGACACGAGGATTCCAAGGGCTTACGTGATATTGCTTGCCGTACCTGTAACTTATGACATCTTCAGAGCGCCCAGAGTGATAGCCGATAGCGGAGGAATCGACACCGAGCTCTGATGCGATGAAGGATGCCATGGATACTTTCAAATCACTATCCTTGACCTTGAAAGACGGGGATTCTGTGACCTTTCCGCAGATCTGTCCAAGAGAGCTGATGAGAGGTGTGAACGGGCGCGTATGACTATGGAGACCACCTTGAAGATTGACTTTGGATGGAAAGCCTCGATCTTCAAGTCGCGTCCAATGGTCCTGACGCGATGAGTGGCGTGTTTGGCAGGGGAAGCCCATGAGGCAGCGTATGGCAAGTTCGGGAACAGGACTGCGAGGAGGATGGAGAAGAGGAACGCCCCAACAAAAGGTTGCATTCTTGAGGATAAAGTGAATCCACGGCGAGCTGTGTCTCTTTTAAGGATACCAAGAGGACACCTATCATTCGTGTATCGTTTTCCATAGCAATAGAGGCGTTATTTCCCCATGCGGACCATGCAACAGGACAGGGCAGCACATGGCTACAGAACAGGATGACGAGAAGGGAGAGACTGGGGAAAGTCGGAAACTTGAAGAAGATAAGGAGAAGCCCGAGCCGTGGTTCGGCTTAATAGAAGGGAGTCTTTTCGAACAACAAGCGCGTCCCCTTGAATCTAAAGGGAGAAGAGTACGAAGGGAGCGTGTGTGCCACGGACCTTGCGCAAAATTTGGAGCTGACGCCAGGTAAAGGTTGTGTGAAAATTCTGCATCTTTCCTCCGAATTTCAAGGAAGATAGCAAGGGTCGCAGAGTGGCGAAAATGGGTCTCGGCGGTTCACTTTAGCCACCTTAATGTACGAGGTTGACCCTTGAAGGGACTTAGATGAAATTATCAGTAATCATATAGCGAATTCGAGTGTTGCCGGACTCACACTTGTCCCGTCCGAGTCACCCAAGCCATTCTTGAGACACACGAAACAGCCAATAATGCTGCCTATACTTGGTCGAGCTGAAGGTATAGAAATCGATCAGTAATAGCACTCAAAGATCCATCGACAGAGCTTACAGGTACGAACCTCGAGGAGTATAGCGAGCGTTGTCATTCGTGCTAGTCTGAACCTGTCTGAACTTCTTGCCTCATGGCCAGAATTTAATTTAATTTCTATCCTTTAAAAGTATAGAGAAGGTCATTGACGAGAAATATGAAACGAAGGGAGAAATGGAACGAGTCGCCATGATCATAGCAGGAAGCAACGTTATCAAAGTTGGCTTCTTCCCGTCACCATCAATTCCCTTTCCTCTGCGATTTTCGTCAAAAAAACTAGCTCCTTGCTTGGCATTCTTCTCAACAACTGGATTCAGGGCTGGTCGGTACGTAGTAGAAGCCTGCATATCTGACCTTTTCACTGATTTTTTTCCCTTTCATTCAAAAGTTGGGTTTTTTTTTGCCGCGGAATGAAATGGGCGCAAGAGGGTGGTTTCAGGTAGATCTTCTTCTTCGACATCTGCTGGAGCGTGAACAGTGATGTGAATAGGTTTTGGCAAGGGCCTGGTTCTCCGACCTCAAGGGCAAGCGGGGGCGATATCTGTTGTCAGTAGCTTTCGGCCTTGGACAGGTCTAAATGCTAGATATCATTGTGAACCAAGGGTGATATGGCATGCTCGCTGGTTCACTTCTTCAACCTGTCTTCATTGCTCAAATCTGGGTAGGGACGACCTTCGAACATCCCCCTAGAAAGGAACCGGCCAAGAAGAAAGCTTGGACAGTTCACCATGTATCCCCTCCGTGTTGCATCAGCAGACATCCAGCCGAGGACGCCTATCTCCAGCGATTCACCTCCATGTCTGGATAACTTTCCTCAACAGTATCTTTATGGGTAAGACCATGATTTTTAGACGTGCTTGTTCTCAAACCAAACACCCCAGATATACGCGTTGCATAGTCGACGGACTTTAGTTGAAAAGTAAACTGAGTATAGTCGTCAAGCCTAATCAAACAGTAAGCCACTTCCGTTTTCTTCGTTGTGTTCGTGTTTTCTAACCATCAAGTTATCTCCAGCTTCAAAGAACTGCCTAGGCCGTCGCCGTGAGCTAAAATCGTCTGCTGCTTTTTAAGTTGAACGACAGCAGGTCTTTCTGTCCCAATCACTGTCCCACAGGCCGCGGCCAATGGATCCTTCTTTCCGGTTGCATGGACACCGGACACGTATGGAAGAAGTTCAGGCGCTGCCATCATGCCAGATGCAGTGTAGAACAAAACTCCTCATCTTGGAAGAGCGCCCCTCGCGTACCTCGCGATAGACACGTCGTGTCACAAGCATGTGAACCGAGTGACGATCACTTTCGAAGGCTGCCGCTCTCCCCAGTCACAAACCGATAAACACGCCCATTCAGCGGATGGAAATTTTTGCTCCTTGAACCTCAACATCATGTACCATATCAGTTTCCTCCTTGATTGAGGCACCAGCGAGAAATCACTGAGTTCAGAGCTGGTGGTATTCCAAGGGGCGATCATCTCATCCCCCCATAGTTCGATTTGTGTCTTACGCAGGCAGCAAGCGTGTGTAGACTACCCGGAGAAATCATGATCAATTCCACCACCCTATTCTCGTCTTCGTGCTATACCGGATCCTGCCTTGCAAAGCGTATTCTGTGCCGTATGCTTTTTCGAAAAGAGGTGACAGTTTATCGACCGCGCTTCTTCCACTTGTTCGGGCACGATCGTGCAGTGGCGAACGCAAAAGTGGATTTGGCTCTCGCTGATGTAGCGATGCGCGCCAAAGCGTCAGACGGAGCCTTCGAAGTTGCTCTGACGACTTCTACAGCCGACCGATCACTGATGTGCCTACTATATTCCCATTTTTCTCCCTCTTAACCATGACCAGTCCTGTGACCGTGTATGAACTTGACAGGGATGCCGCTGGACATATCGGTATCGTTCCCGAGGTTGCCGTCCTGATTGTTGGTCATGACATCTTTAGTACAGCTCCTTTCGGCCTTGATGTTTACCAACGGACCGTTGTTTTCTGTCTCTCAAAGCAGAATTGGACCCACGCTTTCGTCTTACCTACCAACCTCTACCCCACACCACCTCGTAGCTTTTGATCTTGCCTTTCAAGGTCCTCGCACACCAGGAGGTACGGCGTTGTTCGAATTCTCGGAACGCATCGCGTCTCTCACCTCCTGAGGCTCATCGAAGACGGATATTCGACAGCGAAGGCATCGCTTTCCACATAGTCATCTTCCATTTTGAATCAAGTTATTGTCGCATGCCGTTCTTATACATACGGCTGGTTGTGGCCCGGATCGACCTGTGTAGCTGGTTTCATAAATGCCGCCGTGTCTTAATCGTGCTTCATCGACAATCTATGAACCTCGCTGACCTATTGGAACGTCGACGGCAATATGCTCCTTTCGCACGTTCGCATGACATTCTGTAAAATGAGCTGGAAGCCTCTTCCGTCCCAAACCTGTGCTTGTGCCGCCGACTTCTATATCGGGTTACAACTTTATACTACCATCCGAACAGCTTTGTGCAATACGCGTGCGTTTGGATATGCGAAAAGTAAATAGGGATGACTTCAACCCAATCTCTTACACCATTCCCCCCTCTATCAAAAAGTCATCCCTTGACGATAGGTAAGAACTAAAGGATTTCTGTTGATGAATGCCCTGACAGAATGCCTACAGTGTTGGATGGCTTTTCTCCCTTTCTTCATCCCAAGTTCGCTGGACGAACGAGCGGTTTTTTTTGTCGCTTCCAGTACTCTTGATGAGTGATAAGTAGGCGCCATTCTCCAACCCTGGCTCTCCGGACAAATGGAGGACTTTTTGCGTTACCAACACTCTGGATAAAGAGATGGCTTTCTCCACCCCAAGTTCTCCGGACGAGCAGGCGCCTTTATCTGCCCACCGTTTGCCGGACGGATGGGCGTCTTTCCTCGTTGCCAGCACACTGAACGAACGAGTGCCTCTATCTACCCCCAGTTCGCCAGACGAACGATTCGCGTTCAACCTCGCTGCCAGTAATCTTGATCAACAGGCGCCTTTCTCCACCGCTAGTTCCCGGGATCATGATCGGGCTAGTCAGGATCCAACTCTCCAGCCACTGTAAGTCTTACTGTATATCCGTCGCACGATGCTAATGTCACTTTCAGCCCTGACGTGTATCTGCTCTTTAAACCCACTAAAACGCCCGCCGAGTGAAGAGAAAAGCTGGTTCTCAAGAACAGGGACAATACTTACTACGAGCGCGAACCCAGGACCAATTCCCTTCCTGCTCGTTCTTAGGCTGCACACAATCCATCACGGGACGTTCCATCCGCGACCATGTAAAATGTAATGGCAGAGGTCTAAGGGTGACATGCATTACATGCCAGAAACAGCTTACCGTCAAGTCGTATCCCGATCACGTCCACGGAAAATACTGGTGTTTCCGCCCGTTGCCCCTACTGCGATAAGCCAAAGACTAAGGGATTCAGTGTGACGCGTGCATTAGCGTTTGTACAGCGCTCATTCCCTTCCATCGTAGTCTGCCAGGTTTGTGCGCGTTGCATCTAGCGTCGGAATAATACCGGCCCGCCGCAGAACCACTTGTGCTCGCTCCAGACCCACACCCCACATTTCCTTCAAGCATCTATGGTAGTAAATGGTGCTGGTGTGTATACATCTGTAGAAAATCACTTGACTTGCGCACTTATGAAGAATTCGCGATCAGATTATGGCAACTTGTGCCTGTTCGATTTTTTGTACGCTATTACACCCATACGAGCAGTGCTTGGGAGCGAAGTTCACCACCGAAATCTTATGACATGCACAACTGCCTCAGTGTGCAGAAATGGCATTACGACGCCGAAGCGAATTGGAGAGGTGCAAATGAGAGGCCAGATGAGAGGCGTACCAACCCTTTAGCCTCGCAAGGGTGCAACAATCCGGCAGACCGCCAAAATGAAAGCCATCATCCTGCAACCAGTCTTACGCCGTTTCCGAGTGCTGCAGTATGCAGAAATCACACATCGTGACTCTGAAGCGAATAGGATGTGGTGCATCAGCCGCAGCGCGGAGTCAGAGGTCACATCCGAGTCGCAAGGTACCATGTATCCTGGTCTGGAGTTGCCATCACAACTCGAACCATCTTGCAATGGGAACGTGATACATATCGATGACCCAGCATACAGAATACAGAAGTTTGAACGGGATTCGTCCAGAGTTCTGTCGCCAAGATTGAGACCGTATATTTGTACATCGTTCCCTGCAAGTTCGAGTTGATGTTCCTCGGAGAACCTGGTCAGCCTGAGAAGTTGAGCCTGAGGAAGATTGGCATTACGTGCAAGTGATGCGGGGACGCGGGTCGGTCTTCAGTGTACTAAACTTTGATCTGGTTTTTATTGTGGAGACACAAGAGTATGGTTGAATTTACGGGCCGGCAAAATTAGGACTAGCCTTACCTTATTGGGTCACTATTCTTCCTTTTCGAAAAGTTAAAGTTGGCGGCCTCGATTTGTGTCTCCAGAAATCATTCCTGCAGCTGCCGCACTATCCTTATGGCACTCTGAGGCACTCGTGCCTTCCTGCAATCAACTGAAAGGCCTCAGAGAAGAACTTTTATCAGTGCAGCATTACGGGAGTATAGACGAAGACGCAACTTTAATTTGGGCCTCCATGATACTAGTGACTTCAGAGTCACAAATTTCCGCACATATGGCCACCAGTACAGCTACACTTTCTGATCATGACATGGTTCAAAAGCAGAGGCTCCTCCCTCGTACTTACCACTAATCAACCCTCTTATTTCGGATATTCGCTCAACATATCGATATGGATTCGCAAAATCAATATCTTTTACATACCGCATACAATCCACAGAGTTCGAATTCGTCTGAGAATCCTCTGGGACCTGGCCAACCGTATCCATCCGAGGTTCCTAATGACGGCGAAGATATTTCAAGGGATTATGGGCCATTGATACATGACTCAACGACTCTATTCAGGTAAGCATCGGCATCCACTCTCTACATTCAGAGACGCTCACACTGTTGTCCGAAGTGACTTTCCTTCCCAACCTCCTCCGCTGTCATTAGCAGACACCATAAATTACATGTATGTGGTCAATGTTACTTCATGGTTTCTTTCTCAGGTGTCGTATCTTTAGCTCTCCTGGACCGACTAGCATATATTTTCCATCTAAGTACGCCCCGAAATTCAGTTTCATGCTTCAGAATGCTTACGCTCTCCAGCACCACATACATGCAAGGGCCAGAGAATGATCAACAAATTTATGCCACAGATTTAAGGTGTGATCTATGATCTCGATTACAAGGTTGGTTCCTGACGAACCGTTTAGCCCCTATCTTTTCGATATAAAGGCCCACTATATAAATCTGTCTCTGCCAACAGATCACTGGGCGATGCATTCAAGCTCAGGGGCAGGGTGAGCATTGACACTCGTTCTTGATCACAAAGATACTCACTCTGACTTCTGGAGGAATTCTTTCGTATCTGGTCTCTCAACTTTAGACACGGAAAATATTATGTACGTCGTCAATCCAGGTGCATCGGTTTTTCTTCTTAGGTACTACTGGCTTTCCCAGTGATCACGGCAATTGGGGAAACCGGGCCATTGCTCCGGGAACCTCAGTTAATTAGTACAGTGATCATTTGGAAACCGCAGAGCAGTCTCTGACAATCTATGTACAGCTTCCCTTCTGCTCGTGCTCCAACAGATGCAATGGGTATTAGCCAGACGTTAATCAAGCCGCCGTAGGTCCATTTGTCGATATTAAGCGGAAGACTGCTGATATTGTTCTCAGTCGTGACGGGTTTCAGGTAGTGCGAGATAAAAATTCCCGGAAGTGGATACAGGAACTAGGCAGTCGTGGCATCCGGCCGGAATCTGTCTTCTACTACCAGTTCGATCCGTCTGCGGCCCTTCACCTATGCTCTATCGACAAATGTGGTGAAAAATTCCAATGGAATGAGATCCACAAGCATATAATCATCAAACATCGCGGGATCTCCAGATATCCGGTTGTGACCTGCAATGAATGTCGCCAGACTTTCAAAGCCAGTTCCTACAGGGGGCATTTCTTAGAGTTACATAGCGGCTGTGAATTTTGTTGCCCCTACTGTAACAGTAAAATGTCTCGGTTGGAATTTGGCAATCCGGCATCATGCCGATCTGTCTTATTAAGGAAGAAGATTGAGGAAAGGTATAGAAAGTTCTAGTAAACAGTCCTTTAGTATATAAGTAGGTACTGTAGTGTAGATCCTCATGCATTTGCAGAGCTCAGCCAAGCACAATACTATTGGCTTGAACACTATGCATACATACTGGGAATGAACTTGATCCCCCTATTTCACAACAGTCTTGAATCAGGAATTTTCCTGACCACTTCAGAAAATGTCCCGGTTTAAAATAGAAGGTGTGTTACATTGGTTTCTTACTTGATGAAGACTAAAAATGTCGATAGAACACTGAACATAAATCGGGATACTCTTGTATATGCAGAACTAGTATACCGAGCTTCCAGCTACCGATCTCTTTCCTTTTGTTTCCGATACCTTATGTTTACCTATCATTTGTCTCAACCGATATGAGATCTCCCACCATATTAGGTAGTCAACGCTTTGGTATCTCTTGGTCTTCTTTCTCGTCTTCCTTACTCTCCATCCATGACAGATTTCTTTCCCTAATAATTGTAACTACTTACAAGCACCAGTCTAACTTCAACAAAGGAGAATCATGTACAATATTGTTGTATATGGCATGTAGCTATGAGCTATAACTGGATTTACTGGACTTTAGCAGGTGTACATCCATGCATACCGATGTACCCCGATGTACACCGGTGTAAACGGATGTACACCCGTGTGGACCCGTGTACAGCCGTGTACACGAATGTAATGTCGTGCAAACCTGGGGGTGCCACATGGAGAGGTCCAGCCCTAGCCATTACACAATCGTGTAGAGCTGTGTCAATCACGTCAACTCTACATGCATCCACATTGTACTCTACACTCGTCCACACTCGTCCTCACTGTACTCCATGCTTGCTACCCCCGACGAACCACATGCAACCACATGCAACAGTCACACCCCTGTCAATGGCCATTCGGCATATTCTGCCTCGGCATCAATCAGGCAAGCATTGGCATGAAATGAAGGAAAAGGTGTGCCGAGCCGTTTTCAGCCGTCAAGTAGGCCTCTAACAAAGCACCATCGGCATCAGAGACGGAAATGGGATCTATACTCACTCTTCGTCAGCACGCCAAAGGGACTGGTTCAGGGCATACGTGCATGCCCACTCCACTCCACAGGTTTGCCAATAACTCATCCCATGCCCTCTAGGCATCAACAATGGAGCTCAAAGTATGGCTGCAAAGCACCGTCAAGTCAGCAACCTATGATGAACATTCACATCTCTGGACTGTCAACCATCGCTCGCGCAGGTCACCCAGACCATGTCGTCAAGCCTCAATTCATCGTCGTCACCACCAGACACAGTGGCGAGCCCAATATCCCAGTTTTCAAGGACCAGGACACCTTCAAGGGCCAGCTCTGATTCCCTCCCTATGGTGTGTACAGGGGCGCATCACTCTGACAGCTTGGCTGTTGTCATCAGGTGCTGCCACAGTGGTCATGAGTTTCATCTCTGGCTCCATTGGAAGATTTGCTGGAACTGCATTAAACATCCTGTATGTTTTCCTTCACCCAACATGCTCACTACTCATGGCTCCCACAGATTCGACGTATGACATGTCTCCTGATCAATTTTGTTCGGCTTATTAATATTACATTCATTCGCCGTCTTCCCTTCCCCTCCGCCCGTTCCCAGTCTCTGTGCCTCCAGTCCCGTGTCGAATTCACTTACACTAACTACTGCATAATCTACTCTGTACTAGGTACTAGTGAATACATGTGTTTTTAACTATTCATGGAAATCAGTTGGTGCACCATTCATGTGACCACAGCTATTACATACCTCAATGTTTGCTCATACAGCGCCATAACTCATCTGAGATCTTCAAGGAAAGTAAGCTGGGTCGTTTGCTTGGACAGTGCAGCTGACAATCTAACCCTTTTGTCAATGTCCTGTTATTCTGCATGTATACAAACCCTTACCTTGTAATGAATACGTTGCTATCTACATAGCTAGCATGAGTAGTTACTGTCTCGTCAAATTTAGAAGAAGGGAATGTACGTAATACATAAAGACACTACTGTACCTGAGGAACCACAAGTCAGCTAAATGATGTACTTGAATGAAAAACATTGAAAAATCCTTACAAAGGTCGGGCCACTACTGGTGCTGCATCTCAATACTCTCGTTAGTATCCTACCACCTAGCGTTGCCAAATCTATGTGACCATCAGTCTCGCACTGACCGGAACAATGATGAACTTACCAATACAAGCTCCCACCCAGGACGTTCGAAGATGGAGAATCAGTGCTCTCGTGTATGAGCACCGATCACATCTACCAAGAGAGTCATGGCAGCGCTACAAACCGCCGTTTCGAGGTGTGCTCGGTGATGAGCCTCTAGGCTCTGTACACTCAGAATTCGTGATTTTTGTCATTTCTAAGTGACAACGACTTAGCACCGGTTATAACGATAACACCGGTGTGCACGCACTATTATAGGACCTCTTTGACACTTCAACGGCCGGCTATAACAAAGAATACCCATCCCAACTTGTTTCGCGACCTAACTCGTATGCCATCACGAATAGGCACAGTATTGATCGATCAGGCAAAACCCGGTGATAAGCGAGCTATGCATCAGGACCGCATCACCAGCGCATCATGGTGTAACGGACCGGTGTTGATCCTTTCATTATATGAGGTCATACCCGCCGACAATTGCCCTACCACGATAATCATCAAGTTCTTGTCATCCAAGCGACCGGCGTTGATAATATCGCCGTGCCCAGCTCACTAGAAGGCATTATTCCTTTTGTTCACCTCAGTAATTCCACTGTACCCTCACAGTCCGCAGTTCAAACAGCACCCCAATGACCCCGCTGTGACAACTCATGATATAGCGAATTTATCTGTCTTCAGTAACGCTAAGGATTAGCTGTTACAAGTAACTACGGAGATGCATATGGACGCTTGAATCGTTACCAAGCCGCAGCCTTACAGCTTTACTAAGTCTTTCTATTAATAAATATCTCTAGTAGTATAAAATCCATAGAAAATAGTAGAAAGAGGGACGGAACTACTCGCTACTTTGCTATTAGCACTCGCTATACCACTCATGACCGGCTATATTCTCATCTCTATACTCTTGCTACGCTCATTAGCACCGGTTTTAAACGACCATATTTCTTGCATAGCGCAGTACACGAACAATAACATTTGTTTGCATCCCATATGCTCGCTATAAGCAATGGATTGGTTTCGCACTGTCTTTAGCTTCGCACACCCTTTGTTCTCTTTGAGAAACACGCTCTACGCCGTGATCGACCGGCATTAGCATTATCTTCGGTCGCCTGTCGCACCTTTGATTGCACCCCGTCATTATTGGTTTAATACTCGCATCTAGCGCATAACCCCATATGCTCGTGTCGTACATCGCCTCTTTTTGTTTTATAGGATCGGATCGTCTTCATCTTCATACCATAGGAGTTTTATTCAGCTTTACTTTCAACATCGTTCATCGCAGCCCACTTGGGTAGTCTCTGGCAGACTTATAGGAATCAACATCGTCACATAGGATCGTATTGGACTCAACACCAGTTTACACCGTCATAGGATAGGATAGGATTGGATAGGATTGGATAGGATAGGTTTGCATGCATAGGATTGACATTGACATAGGATAGGACCGTCTCCGAGTAGACTCAGTTTTCAACATCGCCCTCAGTATATTTCGTCTTGTATAGGATCAGCACTCGTCATCGCCGTGTCCCACCGGACATAAACACATTTTCACGCTCTTGCCACCATTAACTGGCATTATTAGGATCGCCCCCTTCAGTATTTCGACACTACACCGGTTATAAACCATCTACTGCACACATAGCTTCATTATCGCCGTTATTTTCATAGGACCTTCATCTAGAGACCTCGTCTAGTCGTTTCTCCTTCTTTTACACCGGACCTGTGGTATTCACGTCATACCCTCTTCCGTTCTATCTCATTATCGAGATTATCACCGGCCTACAGCCAAAACCTTTTAGTACTCAATCGCTTGAGTGCTACTTGCTTGACTGAAAAGTCGCAGTATAAACTCGCGTCTAGAGGAAGTGATTAGGTCGCATGGAGGTGCCCCGAACAACTCGCACAACACAGTACCTTTATAACCGGTTGTCACCGTCATTAACCATTACTCTTCGAGTTTTTGGTGTGCTGTTGCCACGGAAGTATAGGTTCATCATCGGTCAAAGTCAGATGCAGCATTTGCTCTCGCTCCCACTGACGACAGGTGCCGGTTTGGATACGAGTATGAGTGCTTTTACCAAGGCCAGTCAGAGGACAGACGAGCGAGGACGAAGGGAAAGCCTAGGGTAAATGGAGGGTACCGTGTCAGCCAATGGAAAGGAGAGATAAATTGCAGACATGCACCTGCACCCGATGTCCTCTGCGCTTTGTATGAACAAAGCCTCGTCGTTTGACAGGGGTACGAAACCTAGAAAAACCAAGTCTTAGATGTTTGCTAACCAAAGTTGAGTTTACTTACCTTGCATTAGTACACTGACGTTGAGCATCATGGGGGAACGCCGCCCATGCTATAGTTCATAACATCAGAGACATGAAATGCAGCAGTAAAAACACAAACACACAATATAGCCCTGTTCCATGGGGGGTACTATCCAACAAAACCTCAGTCCACTGACCTTTCATTTCAGCAATGTTGAGCTTCCGTTGTGGCATGTTGAGTAGCACTACAATCCCGCCGTCTCGCAGTAGTTAACCCTGGCATGGGCCCATTCAAAATTGGCGGCAGATGTTGCCCTCACTCCCCCCGATTGTCAGGTGCACCAGCTTGGACATGAGTAGGGACGTTTACGAAGACTCGTTGGAGGGTGGAGCAGCGATGATGCCAGGGAAGTAGCAGGTGTAGGGGTCGTTGTGCGCTGCATTTGAAAGAACATAAAAGCTTAGACACGCACTCCTGTATCCTACAGCCTTGTGTGAACCAAGTCTTGTCGTTCGATGGGGGGTACTAGAAGAGGATCAAACTCCACCTGGTCGACCGTTTGCCCTCGGGACACAGCAATACAGTCGCCAGACCTTACTTACAACTACATGGCACAGAATGGAGACAGTTCATCATTGAGGGAAATTGCAACTACAATTGCGACTTCAACCAACCCTGGAACTGCTGCCAATATGGTAGCACTGGCTGTTGTTCTGTGGTATGTGCTACCAGACATGTTCTCGCTGCCATCGAACTCGGTTACAACCCACTTGGAGAAGACCATCAAGGAGGTGGTCGATATATACAACCAGGACAAGAGCATGTTGGCAGACACAAGTTTCGAGCACGAATTGAATAAGTAAGATGTTTTCTGCCTATGCACTTCATTGCCTATGTGAAACTAACCAATCATGTAAGACTTGAGCTCGCTGTGCTTGAATTAAAAGAAAAGCAGATACAGGGAGCAAATGTCGCCTGGAAGAACCTTCTTTCGTGTGTGTCGCATGAAAAATATATGTGGATGATGGCACGGATGTACCATCAAGATGTTGAGGCAGTCAAATCAAGGCTTGAGGTAAGTGTATTTTCATTGTAGTCAAGCGAGGTTTGATGGCTAGGGTGCAGACAGTTGGCAATTATCAGTGTGAAGAAGGGCCCTCTTCAAGCAGCTCTTGGGGTCCATGATCGGAGGGAGGATCACGCATGAAGGTTGGGTGTAGATGTCTTTTGTTATTTCCATCGCTGACAAAGTCAGGTCCTTGAGATATGAACCTTCAATGTAGAATTCCATTTTTGTCGATTTATGCCACAAACACCAATGTAAACACTGTTCTCTTGATCGATCAATAATACCATGGTAGTCATTACTTACGAGCACCTGCTAGCCTGGACATACTGCTGAACGTTCATCAACACGCCCGGTCAAGTGAACCAAGAGACCCACATTTGATTGATAATTTGTAGCTGTAGGTAGGCCAGGAAAGTTGTTATCCACAAGAGCTGCCCAAGTATGAACTCAGGTTAGGTCCGAGCCAAACACTATAAAGCTCATTAGAATGTGTAAATCGGAAGTACTGAACCGACCTCAAGATAATTAACCATATTCACCCTGGCTTATCAGACCCATGTGGAACATCCGAGATCCCCATCCATCGAGGCCCAGATCATTGCATCCCAGTTTGGGGGGCACCTGTAATCTTGGGAGAAAGAGTCCTTCCTTGCTTCCTCTATCCCTCATTCCCTTCTCATACTCATGCCCATCAATCCCTCAGTGATCGTCGAGCGACTCCACTCCACCTATGGCTGACTGACTCAATCAGTCAATCAAGTTCTTCAAGCTGGACATGGAGACCCCCACCACATTCATTTGCAGTCCAATGATGTTGCTCACTTTGAAAACACATATCGCTTTGTAAGGTCATCTCCTCATTGTTGTAGTGGCTTGATGCGTGGCACATAGCATCAAGGACTCCTTGACCACCTCTCCGCTGTCAATGTCAATAAATCTCTCCAAAACATGAAACATTTCCTCCGCGAGGCGACATTGGTATCCTCTGACCCGCCTTCCTGACCTCCCACCCTGAATCCTGGACAGTTTCATCACCATGGACTGGGACTTGGTGGATGCCCGGCAGCCGCTATTGATTTTCACGTTCTTCGCGACCTCACCCAGGTTTATGGTGGTGCTGCAAAGATCACCACTCTCCTTGGATTTCATCCCTGAACCATTCGTCAGTATCAACTATGATGGGGCCTCGTTCAACCAGGCAATGTGCCCTTCCAGCTTGAATACGTCAATGAGGATGGTCATGCTCACTGGCGTCACTGCCTGATGTGTCCCACCATGACACTGTTGATGGATGCAGAACTGGACGAAGTCATTTCTGAAGTTCTTCGAAATTTCCTGGACTATGGTCAGGGCATGATTTTTGGTGCTCTCATCAGCAAAGGGCTGCGGGTTTCATGGGAACGAGTTGACGTGTCTCATCTCAGGGTACAAGGACCACCACCACCCTTCTGTCAAAGAACTGTCACATGTAACAGCTACCGAGTTCCTGGTGCTAATTCAGTTTGGCACTACGATGGCAACCACAGTGAGCTTGCCTGTCTGGTTGCTCTCCAATCATGCCTAATAGCCTTCTCCCCTGCATGCAGACCTGATCCATTGGAAGATCATTCTTCATCTCTTTGTTGATGGTTGCAGCTGGGCGGCAACAGGCATTCGCGCACATAACAATAACCAGCCCATTAGTGTTCTCCATCTCTTTCTTGACTCTCTCCTCCACTGGGGTACACCAAGTCGCTGTTGGGGTGATTGTGGATTGGAAAACCTGTTTGTAGCCCAGTGGATGGAAAATTATCGAGGCATCATTCATAATTCATATATATGGGGAAGGTTGTTTCTGCAGCCTGTTTGAAAATATACCCTTTAACATCCCTTTACCAGATCCGTGCACAACACCAGAGTCGAGCGAATGTGGCGGGATACTACTGTCGCGTTTTCGAACAAGTGGAAGGGTTTCTTCTATGATTTGGAGCGCTCACACTCGCTGAATCTGCTCCTCAATTGACATGTCTGGCTCTTGCATTTTCTGTTCCTTGGCAAGATTGATGGCGACTGTCAAAAATGGGCTAATCATTGGAATAACCACAAATTATCCCTGCATGGACGCAGCGCCTCTCCCCTCCAAATCTGGATGGAGAGCCAGCTCTTGCATGGAGCTCGCAGTCTTGAGCATCTCACATCTGATGATCCTCACATCGCTGTGCCCCTCGCAGCTGTGCCAAACATGGGTCTGAACAAAGAGATGCTTAGTCAGTTATGCGCTAGACAACATATCCGCATTCATGCACCTGAAAGTGGTACATGTCCCACACAGTCTTTGAGCTGGAATCATCATGTCACCTTCTAGTACCGCATAGTCTTGCCTACGTTCCCTGTGATCCCCCCAACAATCCTTTTTCACCACAGGAATTTCATAACTTTTGTGTGCATCTCGAAGCGATCACTCCAGATACAGATTCCCAGATGGAATATCAAACACTCCATTGGATACATGGTCTGTCCATCATGTCATCCATCCTAACTGCCTGTGGCACCCCAATCCCAGCTGATTTGTAGTCAATAGATAGTACCTGTACCTCTTCTACTGCAATATTTCCTTATGTTGTGCATTCCTTCCAGACAGATTGTGACCTTTTGAGTCCAGAGTCATTTTGAGCCCCATCCGTCTATTGACCTTCCTCCTCATCTTGACATCGCGTTACCTCTGCCCATGCTGCTGCCAACCACCATAATGCCTGCACCAATTCCATGGAGGGTAGCTTCAATTGGCTGTGTACGTTCCGAAAGGTGACCTCTCATTGCCCGATAATGCTCAACGATGCTCTTGTAGTTGCCCCAGGAACTGATAGACGAGATCACTGACATTGCCTGTGAGCTTGACTTGTCCTTTGTCAGGGTCCTCAACCACATCCATCCACTTTTCCTTCATCGTGCTTGACAGAAGCAGTTCGCCTCCATTTTTGTAGCAGCGACTCACAGCGACAACAAATGTAGCCCAGGACGCATCGCATCGTTCCTCAAGGACAACCCTGACCTTCTTGCCCTTCCCAAAAGTGTAACCTTTGGACTCGGAGGCCTCTTGGATCTAGCGCCCATTGCACATGTCCTACCCAGGCTCATCCATGTCTTGCGCTGGCACTTCTCCTTCACTTCGACCGACCCACCACTGCTGACGCCATTATCCCACATCTGTATGTCAGTTACAGAGGTGAAGTTTGAGGGAGATCTACACATCGACATGCTTTCCATGATTCTTCCAGTGCTCCCCTCTTTGCGCTCGCTTGAACTCCAAGGCACCAACCATTCATTTAACCTCGCTGTGAATCATTCCAATTTCACTTTCCCACCAACATTTCACAATCTCCTTTCATGGGTCACCTTGCCCAGCCTCAGGATAAAGATGGGTACACTCTGGGCCACCGTCACCACGCTCTCATCTGTTCATGCCTGTGCAGTCTCTGATGACGCCATTCAAGGTATTCAAGGTTGCGTTGACGGTAGCACACTGAGTTTGCTGCAGTTTGAAGTTTGAACTGGTTGGCCCTCATGTAAGCGACATAATAGCTCATTAAATCATGACTCACTTACACGCATCCCAGGGAGCCCAAGTACATGGGTAAGGCCGTTCGATCTTCACTGCTGTACCCATTTGCGCTACTTCAAGATTGAGACATATGCCATGGGCAGACTGGAAGCATGCGTGGCGACTATTGCAAGTTTGAACTCCACAGTGGTAGAATCAATGCATGTGGAATTACATGTCCAGTTGGACTTCTTCTGGCAGGAGCCATACTACCAGAGTCTGCTACCTCGCCTCAACCAGGAAATTTCCCACCTCCTTCCTGGTGGTACCCGAATATCCATAGACCTCGTGCTTGTCCGGATCAAACTGCAGGATGCCTATATCGACCAGTTGCGTAAGTATGCCTGGCAGTACCTCGTGTATCTCCCTTGGGTATGGGCCATGGCCAAAATCAATCTTTATTGGAACCAGTGGATGAGTGAGGTCAATCCACATAGTCTTTTACCAGAAGGTTCCGAACTGAACAGCGAGTACTGTGGTGGGATACACTTAGTAGTTGGCAATCCAAGTTTGTATTCATAATAGCCTAAATGATCAAACAGTAACATCTTTTCGTTAGCACCCACCCATCCTATTTCAACACCAGAAAACATACCAGGAGAAAGCAAACCCCTAATTGCATCCAAACATCGCATTACACCAGTTAAGATGAGATCCCACTCATCCCGATCCACACATAGCATCCACATCTATTCCACCCCGTCGGCTGGTCTGGCTCTCATGTAATTCCGTTCACAACCCTGCTTATCTCGCATCATGTCACTATGCCACCCCCCAAGGAGATGTCACCCTTAGACACTCCTATCATCCCTTGAACCTCCTCGGCCACTGTTTCTCTTGTTCACACACAAGGGAATGTCCAGATCAAATTTTTGTATTACACTAGTAAGTGAAGATAAAAAAACAAACATACGGTGTCACAATTAGGTGATTCTTCGGCGCAGCAGGCGCCTCTGACCCTGTAACAGCAACCTGGCACCTTCATAAGACAACACCGAGGAAAGGACCAACATGTCCTCAGTCATTGGTTCATAACTCCCCTCGATAGCGTCGGGCCATGGGAATGTATACCACACCTTGATGGTATTATGTAGTATGGTCTCTTCGCTACTGAGCTCTCCCCTTGTCTTTCTCTCAGTCAAGTCCCAAAAAATTGCTTCCAGGTCAGTGCACAATGATGAAACCCAGTTCTGGAATGTTCCGATCCCGATGGCCATCAACGTGATGCCCTTGGACCTGAGCTGTACAAGTATCCATTCTTGGACAGGCTTGAGGGACCGATTGAATCCTCTACCAATATGCAGAACTCCAACACTTCTGCTAATAGCTATAGTGGCTTGAACTGCTGCGAACCGTTTGAAAGCCATGTTCCAAGGGTGGCGGTCCAGTTTGGCCAATAAGTCTATCATGCCGCTATATGCGAGATCCCACTCAGCCCATTGCACAGGTTCTGTCGGGGCCACTGGTGTTGTCAGTGGCCTAGTCTACGACCATCCATCGTCAGCAACGAAGGCAAACCAACAAACTCTAGTGAGACTGACAACATTTGTAGGTCTCCTGGATTCGGTGTCATTTGGCTGCACTGCCTCCTCTACCTACCACCAAAATCAGCAACTTGTGACGGAGGAGAACTGAGAACTAAGAATGCACCTGGACATCCACTGAGGTGACTGGTAATGTACCTGTGTCTGACAGTGACGACACATTCCATAGCTGCCAAACAAGTCAATCCTCGTATAGATGGGAGAAACAGAGAGGTGCACACTTGGAACTAAGTACACAACGAAGCAAGGAAGCCTCCGTGAAGTGCTGGCGTCGATGACGTCTTTCTCTTTGCAAGAAACACACAGTCCCGTCCGTTCTTCTCCTACAGCGGTGTCCAAGACGTGGTCCAGCCTGCCGATCTCTCAGTGGGTCATCTGTGCGCTGAGGTCGCCTTGGATGCATGTCAGTGTCATCGGTGTTGTGTTCATAGCGACATAGTACGGTCAGTCCAAAGTGAGGAGATGGTCCACCAGTCTGCCTGTTGGATTGGCACGATCCTTACATGCATGCAAGAGTGACTCTGCATCCACAGTCTCAGTGCCAGTATTCACTTTGACCTTTGCTCTCACTCACTAAAAGATATCCTTGGGTTGAACGGATCCAAGACAGGCAGTATCATGTTCCTCTCCACATGCACTCCCACCCGTCCGTCGATGAATTGATGGCTCATGAACAGGTTGTACTCTACATAGCTAGAAATTTTATCAGATTACATTCAGCCGATTGATTGAACTGAGCTTATGATGTCTGGTCGCCGTTGCCAGGTAGACTCTTGTGGTCCCTGAGTCTCTCGTCGTCCATGTGTTCCTCTTCATGCAGAAACTCTTGGTTATCTGGCGGCAGGTTAGGTGACCAGGAGGGTCCACCAGTACCGCAGGTACTGGTTCTAGTCTCGGCAGAGGAGTCTGCACAGTACGAGGTGAGTGGTTGCCCTGCAATGCCCCGAACAGTCCTTGCAGATCTGAGCGGTTTCATTAGCAAAGAGTGATTTAGATTCAATAAGGCAAGGCAACTAACCAATAGTATCATTCGAGGACAGTTCATGCTTGAGTCCATCACGACCCCTCCATCCAAAAGCTGCAACAACAGCCACAGTCAGCACAGTCAGTTCCGAAGGAACTTGCACAAAGGCCAAGACCTGTAACTCACAATCATCGGTGTCTGCATCCCCCCTGGAAGGGGTACTAGGCATGCTATCAATATCCATAAAAGCATCGTGGTCTGGAGCATCTGGAACTATCAGTCAATTATACAGAAGTGAGATACAATCACCTACTGGCATCGTCCTGGACCATAATGTTGATCTCTTGAACTGTTTCTAGATCCTCTTTGCTGTCGCTGTCGTAGACCTCTATGGGATCACTTTGAGGCTCCTCAGACATCTGGTGCTTGTACTCTGATTCCGTGGGGTCACTTGACAGCACACTACCCACGTCTAAGGAGATACGGAAAGATACATCTGACAGGCACGAGCACGTGCAAGGACCCACTCACCCATTGTTTGATAACAAGCAGTAATGCTCACGACGCGACCCCTAGCGGTCACAGCAGAGCTCTCTCCCAATGGTAGAACAGGCATTCTCAGGTGGAGGGAGGCGTGACTTGGATCAGTCCTCTTAAAAGATCACCCATTTCCAAATATGATGCCACTAGGGTCCCAACCATCCGTGTGCCTCAGTGTACTGTACACGGGTGTACACTGATGTGTACCATCACCGTTGACACAGAGGATTTGCAAAAGGGTCGAGATTCCAGCGCCTGCCAAATAATTGATAAATTTGATTTCGTCTCAGCCAAACAATCATACCTGAGGTGGATAACTGTTCTCCAAGACAAAATGGAAAGACCAGGAGCCAGGATGGAGCAGCCCAAACAGCAGACAGCAGTAAGGGTTATGACGACCCTGCCAACGATATGCCCAAGCAAGGATCAAGGCAATGTTACTGTCGCACAGCATATAAATATGCACAAATGACCCTGCCAACGAGATGTCCAAGCAGTGATCGGGGCGACATTACTGTCGTGCCGACAGATGGCAGGAACATTGCTGTTAGACATGGTGTGAGTGTGTGTCGCCATAAGAAAGCAGCCAAGGCAAGGACGCACCTTCTGCTTTTTGTTGGATGATGAGACTCCCGGCGGATGAACGAACGACCCTGCTGACGAGATGTCCAAGCAGGGATGGGGGCAACATTACTGTCATGCCGACAAGAAGGCGGGAACATTCGTGTTAGGCACGCTGTCACCTTGTGTTTGGTACTGTTTGGGACCTGCAATCAATATTAGTAATACACAGTCATCTTAGAGTTTACACTTTGTTTGGATCATTCCGAGTCCTCTCTTAATTACCTTGACATGTTGCGCCTCTACCACCTCATCAAGATAGTCAAGGTAAGTTGCTCTTATATTATATCTCTCGGATGAGTCGACAGCAATGTCCTCATAAACCCATCTGGATAGTGTTGATGGGAGTTAAATTTCCAACCGTTGACTTTTGCTTTCCTTAAGGGCCCATTCGTTATGTTGATGAGGGAAATGGTTTCAGACCCTTGCCGCTCCTCTACACATGCACCACCTACAGAAACATTATATGGCAACTTCCAACTTCTCGAACAGGAGTGCAAAAACTTGGAAAAGGTATTGGCTCTTGTAACATGTGTCCTTCTCCTGTTCTCAAGCATCTGTAGAGAGCCGTGTGAGCAGAAGGGACAGAGCACCAAACCCAGGAGACCCTCAACCACCTGACGTTGAAGTACTGTGAGGTTAGTTTGACTTCAATCCATGGGTAGCCTTGGTGTCAACAGAGATCTTACTCTCATTCGGACCAGGCACAATCCAAAACGCAAAACACTGAGGAAAGCCTCACCCAGTTAATGCATATGCATCACCATGTAAGTGACTCTATCTGACACCTACCAATCGGGGTCAAGTGACATATGTCATTCTCAGGCATTGGCGCGTCTTAAAAACGTGGAAAAGTCCATCGACGGTTTGAAGGATGACCTCAAGGATGCATGCAATGGAGATTGGTATTTTTGGGACTTTGTCAATGAGTTGCATTGCGGGATATGCAACAAGGATCTCGATGGTGCTTATAGGTGTGTACTGCATATTTCCTTGCGATGATGTCTGCCTGACGTCCAGGATACCAGCCTTGCCTGCGGAGATACCTTCCACGGCACTTGCTTATGGCAGTGGTTCAAAGAGAATGTACATGAGCACATAATCGACACAGCCCTTGGACAAGTCGAAGGCGAGCCATGACCATTCATAATGTGTCCAGTCTGCCTCTCAGATGTGCAGGAAGGCCCCTTCTATAATCGCAAGGTCATGAATCTTCTTCAGATGCTCGGCAGTGAGGAATAATGACTGGCTTCCTATGATTGGGAGGTTTTCTTTCCTTGTCTCTCATCTTGACTGGTTGCTGTCTCAATGTTACACTCACAAATAGATACTATACTCTTTGACTTTACATTTTACCTGCTGTGAATTTGAGAATCTAAGACAGCTACCACCTAGGGCTTTCTGGACCAATCAGTCATCCCTTCAACTACGCTTAGCGCTCGTCGACTCACTTCCCTCTCTCGGATCCCTTCTTGATAAAAAAAATACACTATATTCCAAATACTAGGTACATACATTGGCTACTATGCTACCTCACATATTCTTAACAATCTCCCTGCTCTCAATACAAATCATAGGTGACTGGTATGAGTATGAATAATGATTTCCCATTCCTGATGACGCTGACTACTCAACATGGGAAAGCAGTGAGCATGCTGTTCTGCATAAAGCACATAAACCTCTTTATCAGGTATCACCTGAACACCATAGAAATGGAAAGCAAAATATACATATCATAGGCGGCCTGTTTGAAAGAGAGTTTCAATCACACGATCCAGCGCTCAGAACTCCACCTGTGTCACGTCGCCCAGAAAGGTTGGCTGATTTACGAGGTGAAGATTAAGACAGAGCGACTCAAGCCTGACCGCTGGTAGTGTCATCAACGTCGCCATCATGGTATCCACATTGCGCTCTGCACAACTGATCCTGAGCCCACGAAGTTTGTCACAGCCTACCAATGGAACGACCGCATGCCAATGTGCACCCCTGCTCTCTAAAACGTGTTTTCTCAGCATGGACGGTGAGTCGACCATTTCCAAGATAATAATCCAGGCAGCGGTAGGTAGCGAAGGGGGAAAAATTGCGGAAACGGAGTAGAGGTGCATCAGAGCCATTGCATCGGTATTAAAGTCTTTGCTGAGAGACGGCAGCTTCTGTGATCAGGGCCAGTCAGTGGAACTAGAACGGCAGAGTCCCCGACCAGTGACAAATACCCAACTGGTGTGGCACAGACATCTCTGTATCGCGAAGGCGCAGAGAACTCAAAATTCAATCAGAGATCTAGGTCTCCCATGTGGTTCAATGTTCAAAGGTTCACATCTCGATCATCATTATGGCCTCTTATGGCCTCCTTTTTGCTTCCGCGACAATTTCATGGCTTATATTGATGCTCACATGACCTTAACACGTCTTTCTCTCATACTCTAAGTCCACGTGTCGTCTTCAGTCCAGCAAGATCTACCTGCATTTCTTCTTTCTGCCCATCACATACTGCCATACTGATGTTTGAGCACCAAAGAGCAAAGTACTATTGTGAGGACCATAGCATCCCTCACCGACGTCAAACTCCAGATCGCCACTTCACCTACCATCCAGAGAGAACGCCACGGTTCCACCCGCTCTTGAGCGCACCGCCTAGAAGACATGCTTATGGGCCATCCCACAGATTTAGACATATATCGTCCATGTCCATTCCACATCTTAGCGATCAGGACTACTGCCGATGCCGGGTTGCCAATGCAGAACAACCCAAGTTGGGCAAGAGCACTTGCTCTCGACAGTCGGAAGTTCACCATGTCCACTTTGACACCTCTGTCCTTGTTCGAACAGAGGAGTGGAGCGACGCTGGTCTGGTGGGACAGAGCGACCGATTTCAGCTGCTTAAAGGTGATGAAGGCGAAGGTAAAATGTACCGCAGCCGGTTTAAGATGAGAGCGGTGCACGTAGACTTCGGCGCTAACTCAGTGTATGACCAATTGGAGCACGATCCAATGGTATGTCTTTTCCATGTCACAGCAGAGACTCGTGGCCAACCATCATTTTACAGCAGCTGTCCCAGGGACCATGGAACACTGTCCCACAGGTGAGCAGATCTTCATTAAACTCATCGCTCACAATGAGTATTGACAGAGCGCAGGATGCGCCATTGCTACAGGCACAGTCTGAAGGCTTGTCCAACATGCTCATGCAGGTCAGAATGTCTGCCCTACTCTCATCAATCACGCTAACAAGACCTGACAGGAACCAGTCCTCACACCCTGTTCTCCATCTCCTTCCTCCTCAAAGCCCGATTGGAACCATATCCTATGCCAATTGCAGTCGTTCACAGATCATCATCGCATCACCACTGCTTCATGTAATTAGAAATGGCAGGTCATGGTACTTGAGAGAATCTGCAGTTTTTTGCATGAGTTGGCAGGGTAGGGTAGAATGTGCACAATATCAAAACTTGGCCATACATTCGGATTGGTGCATTCAAACTAATCTAAGCTGACACTTTACCTGCCTCCCCTGGCCGGAGAAGGCCTAATTGACTAGCTCGTATGTGTCCTTTTTCAGTACCTCTTTGGTTTGCAGCATTTGGACAGTAATGTCAGTGTGCAGGGCTTGGAAAAGGATTCGGCCTATTCAACGACACGACTGCATCTCTGAATGATCTCCAGTCGATCTTTACCAATGCCCTACAGTACTCTCGTAAACTGGACTCGGGCATCCATCTGTAGGGTGACAAATTGAATACAGTATCCTAGACAAATTCCATATATTTTTTGGGTGGCATCCAATGCAACGGAGTGTGAATCCTGATTTGGGTCCTCCCATGGAGGTAATTCCTGTCAATCAGGATGTGTTTTGACACTAAATCCAGATCGCTTGGGGATGCCGCACCACATGCATGTGATCGAGAATAGAGATGTTGTCCATGCATTTGATCACAATATTGTGCTCCCATTGGACTCTTTCTCAGAAGCCGGTAGGATTGGAGCAGTTCTGGAATGACTTCTTTTGATAGAAATATCAATCCTTATGTCGTGGCCAGGAATGAGCTTTATACAGTGATCAAAAGGCATTGTTTTTATTGAGATACTACAAGCTACAGCACAGAGAGATACATGTATATATGGACTGGCCCTACTACACCACAAAATGAGGACCTGGACATGAGCAAACATTGAGTATTTAAGAGCCCTCCCATTGCAAGATGTCCAAATAAAAACCGGGACGGGCGGCCTGTGCTCGTTCTCGCCGTTCTGGAACATAGGTGACATCCGGGGTATGAGTGAGATTGCAAGGAAAAATTGGTTCCTGACCAAAGTTCATGAAAAAGGATTCAGCATAAAAGTAGGCCATCTCTTGTTCGATGACCTCGACCTCAGACTCAGAGTAGCCACCTTTTTGATTGGAGGATGGAGACAATGACGAAGGACAGTTGTTCCATTGCTGCATGCACCTACACATCGTGAAGATGTATGGAGCGTGCTCTAACCAGTTGGAATGGGTGAGACCGTAATTAGCACTGCCCAGGGGAACGCGATGCAGCATGTTTGCCTTGCCATTGGGGAAACATTGACCTATAAGCATCTGATGACGAATGCTCTCATTGCCACACAACTTTCGGTCAAGCACCTGGAACTCTGTGCAAAAGTTTACTTCCGCCAACTCCCAAAGAATCTTGCGAATGTCTTCAAGAGACAGACTGGAACTGTCCTTGTCTCTCCACTGTGCCCTCTGGTCTGAAACTGAAGCCTTGACTGTCAACTCGCCCTGACAGCCTTCAAGGAAGGCAGCCACCTGATCTCGCCGAACTTGTTCACCTCGGGCTCGACTGGAAGAGGAGAATCCTTGACTCTGCTCCAACCAGTCAATCTGGAGAATTGTCCTCCAAGTTTGATGGCTGTGAAGTTGAGGCTGATAGCTAGCATCATTTAAGCGTGCCAGAAGACCCATGCGCAGTCATAGCCACAATGTGATCATCAATTGAAACTTGGCATCTGTTTGGACCATGATGAATAGCTCTGGGCAAGGGAGGGTGAAGCCCATGGCATGGCAAGGTGGTCTTTCCTTGGTAGCATTGACTTGTTGAAGCCCGAGCTTCCACGTATTAATCAGAGGGGCCAAATGTGAATGGGTCATAACTTCAAACATCGCCTTCACCCAACTCACCTTGTTCGATGGTTTCTCTTTTCCTTGCCGAGATAGGTTGGAGCGCTTGTCTGTATCCTGGAAGGTCAATAACCAGCCTTCAGTCTAGCATTAAAAGTACTAACATGGCTCATAATGCTCTCGCATGGAACTCGGCTTCGCAGGCACCAGTGTACTGGGTGCCTGTACAGATGCCGAAGATAAGAATAGGTTGGCCATCGTCAGATGGCTATGTGTGTATGTTTCAATGGCTTTGTACTTATCATCATCAGTTGCCAACCCAATGTAGACAGGTCGGACTCTCAAGCGAGACTTAGAGAGCACGATGAAAGGTGGAACAGGTTCTTGAATCTCATCTAAAGCGTTGATGCAAACGGTGGGAGCCGAGGTGAGAGGGTAGATCAGCCAAATGGGTATACCCGCCCGAAAGCATTCCTGAGCCATGGTGTGATTCATCGTGAAGACACCTACAAGGTGCCTCACAGCCAACTGACCATCCTCAGGGGGTCTGGGGGAGGCGCCTATCATCCTTGGCTGATATACGGACACATAGTCTATGAATGCCTGAAGTTCAAGCACCAGTTGCTGCATCTCAGCGATGGAGACCTTCAGGCGTTCAAAAACCAGAGGAAGCCCTTCAATGCATTCGAGAAACATTTCAATGTATGTCTGGTAGGTACGGATAAGAGACTTGTGAGTTTCGTTCCATGTACCTTTTTCAATGTCACACAGCACCAAATCACAGGTGCCTTGGAATTGAGCAAATTTCAGGCATGACCAAAGACCAGGACCAGTGATGGCAGAGCAGGTATTGAGCTCCTCAAAATGGGAGCATAGGGGAAGACCGTTGTTGCGACTGCAAACATACCAGCCGTGTAATTTTGCGATTTATTCTAAATATAACTTGTAATACAGTATAGGGGAGCGAGCGTACTTAAAGAATAAGCGAGCGTACATAACCAGTATGCAAGGGCATCATAATTGTATGCACCAGTGACACCTGACGCGACAGACATAAACCAGAGCTTAGTTACAGCAGGTACTTGACAGGCATGCTTGACAGAAAGTTCACAAAGCACTGTTCAGCAGTGGGTAGTCGCGCTTACGGAGTGAGCTCACTTCCTTAAGCAGAGAATAAAGAAGATTGTAATTGAAAAGATCGGCGTGCTCGCTAAATTAAAAGTGATGTACCGTACCTGAGAGGGCCAGACCAAACCTCACGTGAGAGATAAGATAAAATGATATGGCTAGCATGTGGTTTGGATAGGAGCCTCAGCCGAGCGCTGGTAAACTGAGTAATTGGTTGACAAGGATATCCATTGCCGTGCAGAATTAGCGAGCTCACTGTGTGCTTGACACTAATCTAGAAGATTATACACGTAGCATGAAGGGCTAGACGTGGAGTGACCTGGGGTTGAAAGGTGATACACCCTCGGACTTGTAAAACAGTGTGCGCCTATTGGGCCTTAGCGAGCTCACTATGGAAACAATGCTATAGGAGGAAATACCGAGCTGGAAGCAAAGTAAGGCTGCAGCAACAGCAGGCTATGTACGTAGGAGTCTAGTTTACCTGGGTATGGCTGCAGTATTTGTAATTAACAGCGGTTGTAGTATAAGTAGTCAGTAGTCTGGGTTAGTATACAAGTTTTGAACCCCCGAGTTACGGTGTGCACGTAGAAAGCGAGCGCTGTGATAAAGGATTAGTTTGTAGCTTCGAGCGTCGTATAGAAATAGTGAGCTCACTCCAAGGAATAGAGATAACTTCAGAATCTGACTTGTGTGCTTAAGTTCCGAGTGAATAAGAATCAGTGTTCCGGTTCTGTTCCATCTGAGTACTGTTTGGAGTCTGTGAGAGTATGAATTGAAGTGAAGTTTCTGAAATCTGTTCTGTCAGTCTGTTTCTGAAATCTGTTTCTGTTCTGTTCTCTGAGTTGTTTCCATTCCGAATCCGAGATCCATAGAAGGATTAGAGGTTGTTCTCATCATTGCAGTCAGTTCCATTAACCCTACGCACCTGCTTGTAGTGAGCTCACTAAGTTTGTACTTGGGGAGTGGTTAAAAGAGTGAGCTCAGTGTCATTGCGACCTGCAGTGTGTCCGATTGTGTTGTAGGACAAGTGTCCTAGTGTAGTTTTGAATATTATACTTCACCTGGAAGGTTGTGCCTTGAAGTGTACCTTCTTGTAAAAGTTCCTAGCCTTAGGATCAGTCTGAAATGAGTAAAACACTGCATAGCATCGAGATAATAAGGTGCTTTACTAGTTCTAAAGTACTAGTAGTCGCAAGGTGATATAATCTTGTCCCCCCACGTACTTACGAGGGTGATTGTATAGATTGAGTAGTTGTGTGAGTGTGTGTGAGGTTTAGTGTGTATAGCACACTGTTCTGAGTGCTATTCCACAGTTGCCCACAGCCAGCCTCTTCACTGTAGAGAGGTTGAAACCGGATGTCAATGGGAGCCTTTCAAATGCAGCCAAGATGCGGACATTTGGGACTGTAGGGCTGCGGCCACGACAAGTGATCATCCTGACCATATCGACAATTCTCTTGTAAGGTAATCTCTCGTGTCACTCCCATTGGAGGCTGGAACAGGACCAATGTGTTGGGAGTTACTAGTAACACCTGAGAATCCAAGGCTGCACCTAAGTGGCTGTCCCAGCCCTTGAGAGCTGAAGAAGTAAGGTTGAGTGAGCTGTATTATGGATCGCCCCATACTGATGAAGAACGTACGTTGGTCCGGCTTGGCGTTCCGAAGGAGCACTTTCGGATGTTTTGATATCTCCTCAAACGAATACCTGGTGTCGACGCTCATCGAGCTAGTGTAAAGTAAGGGGTTTCATGGCACACCGACAAATGTCCAGGTGTAGGTTAGGCAACCTTGCGGTTCAACCAACGAGGACAAAGAATGAGTGGATCAGAAAGACTCTGAATTATAATGGAGTGGTGGTGGATGATAATGAGGCTTTGATGAAGCTGCCGAACAAGATGCTGACTAATATGATTAGACCCTAAAGGAGATTTGGCCCAGGCAAGTGAAGCCCTCAACCTTCCCCAGCATTCAGATCAGATCCAGAGCTTCAAGTGACGTTGTATCTCTGGGCCGCCTTCCTTGGACTCGCTCACTTGAAGAGTCCAGATAGCCATTAGAGGATCGTATTGCTTTGAGTGACTGTCGGCAGAGAGAAGCAGCTTCCATGGTACGTCTATTCCAAGTAGCTCTGGCGACCCGTTTCTACACTTAATATCCAATAGATAACCTTGAGCATAGACTTCGCAGAGGCCGGTGTATCATGTGGCATCTATGTTTTAAGGACAACGTCCAGCCTGCTGGGTTTAAAAATCTCTCTTGTGACCCTACTCGTTGCTCCTTGTTGCCAGCAGAAATACCCCAGCATCTTTTGTCAAAATGACAACCAGAGTGCACTGTGCATGGTTTGACCCAGTCGGCAAGCGCAAGTGCTGCAACCTGGCCATACCTTGTGCCGCTTGTGCAGTATTCTTGTATGGGTAAGTACCACTTTAACATCTTCTGAGAACTGGCACTCATGGCAGTGGTCACAGGGATGTCGAATCACTGTCGCTCTCACCCACCACAGCCGGGTCCCCAATAAGTACTCCAGTGATCGGGTATGTATCGATGTTCTGAATCTATCAAACTCAAACTGATGACAGTCCACACCAGAGATACTGTAGCGTCCTCGTCCTCACCAACAATTGCAGCGGTGCCGCCAGTGCCACATGCATCTGCAGTGTTCATGGGTGCCCCCTCACTTCCGCTGCTCCCTCCACCGTGCCACCCAGCTCCTCCCTCCCCCTTGGTGCTGCCTGTTCCTCTTCCACCCCACCAATGACTTGCTCCCCTCGACGTGGCTGCAATTGGTTGCCTCCTCGAACATTCCATGACAATGCTGGCCAAGGACTTGGGGCCATTTATCAACTCATACCAGGTTGCGCCAGTATATACTGCTTCCGGTCCAAGATTGCAAGGTCAGATGGAACGGGTAGACTGCACTCTACGATTATTTCGACGGTTGGTCAAACTGGTCGACAAAAGTTTCATGGAACAATGGGACATTGACTTGATACCAGATGAGCACATGCTGTGGTGGAAAATACATATAGCGAGTTATGAAACTGTGGCCAGACTCATGTAACATAAAATATATCTGCATTTTCTTGACATACTCTTGGATCTCGATGCGAAATGTAACCTGAAATAAATGTAATAAATGTAAGCTAAAATGTGAGCTTAGTTTAGGCATGGTCTCTACCCAAATAGCTAGGCTGTGAATTAATTGAATTGAATTTATTTTTAATTCTTAATTTTAATTTGCATGTGTGCAGCATGTGCTCAGCAGTCTGCTGTGCACTGCCACTTGCGACGACTCTGCTAGCTACAACTACTATCGGTTCAGGGTTGGGCTTGACAGTAATGTCACCTAACCTCTGGCCATTTGTTCCTACTTGTAGGCGTGCTTGGACATATGTCAGTGTTCCTCAATAGTCATTTCTACCAGCACCATAGCCAATCTCAGGATGGTTTTCTTTGACTGGTTCGTATGTACAACCTGAGTCTTTACTTGTACCTAACCTTGATCTAGTGCACCTCTGAAAACTGATAGCTAAACCATGAACTACTCCACGTTGAAACACGTAACATCCCCCATAAATATGCCCTGGAAATAAGAGTCTACGGTGATACCTCGCCACGATCCATTTGCCAACAGACTTGCCAAGACACCGTCGTATCCGATGTCAATGGTCTGGAAGCAACCATGAACAAAGGACCAGAGAGATTTCGTGGTAGGCACATCCATCCAAACGTCGTTATTCAGCAATCTAAACTGAAACTATCCTCCTAGGTGTCAGTGTGTGTCCCCCATAAGAAGATGGTCAAGGACACACCTTCAGCTTTTTGTCAGGATTGGTTGGGAGGTATGGAGAGGCCATCATAGCAAGGAGCAGCTGCTTGCCCCGCTCCTTGATGTCGACTCTCAGATACTCTTCAAGGGCGTTTTGGAAGGCACGAGACATGCGGTGGGCCAGGGTTTCAGCCTCACCGTGGGTGAAAGACAGATTATTCTGAGGGGTATTGACAATGGGGCCAATGTCATACTCTAGATGTGGGATAAGCTGCTCAACACGCTCTAGCCTGTTGTCGAACCACCAATAGATGAACTCGAGTGCCATTTTGTTTTTGCGTTCGCAGGCATCCTTTATCATGGAGGGCTGTTCAACAGGCATAAAAAGCGATCAGTATCCAGGCTGGCATTGTGAGCACACACAGACGTACCAGTGTCGGGCCTCATGTTGATGACCCAAACTCAATACTGAACAGTTGGTGGAATCCTGCATGAAGGGCATGGTAGGCTGCAAGCACGTCAAAGACAGCATTGCCGAGCATGAGATAGGCGCAGATAGCTCGATTGTGGTTCTCATGGACAGCAGCATGATGCAGTCCGAATCCCACTGCATGCGGCTAGTCTCAGGAGGAGGAAGAGATCAAAAAAGTGGAGAGGAACTTGAGGGGATTGCCACTCACACTGAGGATGTCGCTGCAATAAGCCATGAGAAATTGTGGTACAGGCTCCTTCAAACGATCTTTGCCATCAGGGTCTGCAGTCACGGCTTGCGTTTTCCCAAGATCCAACCAGGGGAGCATGAGCTCCCCCATCGCGGGATCGGTTGAGTATATGAAAGAGGGGGTCCAGTGGTCTATCTGATAACGACACTGACCAAGAGCATGTGGGAGTAAGACGTGAATGAGTGCACCTTGGACAGGGAGGCAGGCTTGTCCTGTGGCAGTGGAAAAGAGAGCTAGTAGGAATCCAACAGCCCACCAGAAACCTGCTTGGTCGGATGTGAGGTCCGGAATGGGGAACCTCAGGGAGACCAGGAGAGAGTCGTTGGGTAGCCTGCTGAACTGGCAATTAGGGTCAGTCGTGTCAATGATCCTCATTAGATTGATGGCTAGAACTGATGCATAGATACTTTGGCCGACTCCTTGACCTCACTGGACGATAGTTCCGTCCAAGAATGCCTCCGGCCACCACCAGTTCATGACCAATGTCTGGGGCAGGAGGACAGGCTCACCATGATGACTGGGATCGATGACCTCACCAGGAGGTAGCTTAGGCATAATCAACCCGATGTGAAGAAGGACGCACCAGAACACATCAGCTGCCTCTCACACATCCTTAGCATGGATCCTGAGCTTATGACTGGGTGACACCCTCTGCTTTACAATACCTAACAAGTCCTGACCAGGGTGGTCCCATCGGGGTGCACTGAAGGGAGGGGGAGGACGTGGAACATGCATTGGGACAAATGGTGGATGCTGTCGAAGGAAGAAGAGGTCAAATTAGCTGGAAGTTCGATGTGTGTTCTTCTTACCGATGGCTGGGCCATCCCCGGTGACTGGTTTTCCTTGTCATCGTCATTGTCAACAACCATATCTTCATCGTGGTTCTCTTCCTGAAGTGGAAGAATGTTAGAGAAGAAATAACTGAAGAGAGATGGAGAGATCTAGCATACCTGCGTCGACTGCATAGTTCCGTGTGCAGAGGAAACCATCAATGTGGATGTGGACAGGGAAGAAGACGAAGGTGCCACTGTCGGCACGACCATGGGGTGTGGAGGACAAGTGATACTACGTACTTGGCTACCACCCCACAATGGATAGAGGTTGGGGTCTTCACCGCGACAGAGCCGAAGACATTGTTCTTCCTCCGCCTGGTAGGAGTTTTCGAGCATGCAAGGGAGGAAAGCCAGGCTGAAAATTGCCCTCGCCGCAAAGCAGGGATGAGGGAGGCATGCTTTGGCTGGGTCGATGGGAGTTCAGAAGTTGTCCACATAGCATTTCTCAATGCTGTGAACAATATTACCATATGTTGGAGCTATATAGGATGGTCAGGTTTGAGCAAATCTTTCTACATCATCACGAGGCGCACCGATGATGAAGATGTGTTTCAATGTAGGATCACTACGGCTACCAGTGTCTACCGGTGCCTTCACCATGGATGTGTAAGCAGTGAGCGTCTGGAGGCACCAGTAGGTGCCAGTTTTGTAAGCTTTCTCGCAACACCGGAGGCTCATATGGTTTCTTACACACCGCATTTGTTGCAGGCACCACCCAGACGTTAGGTAGCTCACATCAGGATCAGAGTTAAAGCCGGGAATTTTGGGACTCTTGGGAAGTGCCTGATGTTGGGCGATGGCGCGATGGATGTCACTGAAGCTGAGGAGACCATCATGGACGATCATGTTGATAACAAGACCTATGCACTCGAATTGGCGGTCCATGGGACTGATATCCTCTTGCAAGATCTGGTAACTCCAGGGGTGAGGGTCATCAGCAGTGATGGATGGGTCAACATGTTGTGGTGGGTTCACGTTATTGCCACACGTGACAGGAAAAAGGAGCAGCTTCAGCTGAGTTATTGAAGGACCTGATCTACTGTTGCATCCGATCACGAGGTTGTCTGCGAACTCGGCATGGCGGGATCAGAGATGTCGCACGCGCCACGCCGATGTGCTGTTCCCATGAGTCTGAACCTCCGGGGTGGACAGTCCCAAATAGAGAGGGAAGGGTGGTGGAGGATTCAGACCAGCTTGAATGAGACTGGTCTCTGTCTGTGTAGCCACTATGCACAAGGCAGGGAAGAAGGAGGGGACGAGAGGTTGGGGTTGCGACTGGGTGGAGACCATCTGAGCTACCAAAGCCACTGGATTACTTTGTAAGGCTGTCGTCTGCCCCAACCATGCCAGCGCGGCTGACACAGTCGAGGAAGCGACCAAGGGATACGGTAGTTGTGGAGTCGAGGAGGGCAGAAGATCAGAGGACGGAAAGAGCTGGGACATGGGGATGGCGTTGGATACCGCCAGCGCAGCTGGCAGACTCGTGGCAGCGAGGTGAGCCAATGACAGTGTGATGGTGCCAAGAAGCTCTTGGGGAGTCCGTGTGTGGGCAGTCGATGATGGTGGCATGATCGCGAAAGAGAGGTTTCGAGAAAGGTGTGTGGTGTGTTGCAAATGAAACCTAGGCTGATATTCCCTGCCATCTAGGTGTTGAACATTGGATTGGGTTCCAAAGTTGAGGCGGGGTCAAATTGTGGAGGATGCTTGTGGTCGTGTCATTTCATTCAGCTGTGACCCTCAACACATTTCACCGGTAAGGATAAATGGCTATTTGTCCCTCCAAGGTCCTGTGCAGATGATTTGATCCAGAAATGTCTGGACAAATGGAGGGGAATTGGCACTGAACGATGTTTTTTTTTTTTTTTTTGAGGAACAGAAAGCTGATGTTACTGTCAGAAATAGATATGTAATACATGTGACCACGAGTTAACATACGCAATTCTGATTTTCAAAAACACGGAATGTCATAATCCAAGGTTAGTGGCAAAGGGAATTGGGAATAAAGAAACAAAATGGGGTAAGTCTTCATTTATCAAGGACAGTGTGGTTACAGATGCCTATGCCTGAAGAATCGAGGTTTGATATGATCTCATACCTTCTTTGTAGTGAAACTGACATTGCCTTATCTTATCTCATTATCTTATCTTATCTTAGGTTCAGGGTCACAATGTCCAAAGGAGACGCCGGACCAGTATGTAACCGTTCCCTCGAGGAGTGCGGTGGAATAACAGATGTTTGCATCATTGAGGGAATGATAGACCAAAAACCACAGTATGTTGAAGGTGGTCTACTATTGGAGGCCAAAGGCAGCCCAATACTCGGTGGTGATTGAGTATCGATAGGTATGCCTACCGTGTCTACCTTCAAATGTGTAAAACACCTGACAATCTGTTCACTTGATTTCTGTTTAAGCATTTTCAGTAGATGGTTTGTTGCAGATGGAAGAGGAAACAGAACATTACCTCCACACCCCCTCCCTCCCAGACAAAACATATATGCACCCATACTGTCCCCATCCCAAGAATACATTGTCCATAATTATCAGGAATGAGATGTAGAGTGAGCTCCTGCTATTATCAATATGTGAGCTGTTTGCGCTTGCGATGATCAGAGGTCACTGGGCCTCCATAAACTGAAAAACTTTATTCAATCTTAACCATCAACTAGCCAGCTGCAATTACCATTTCCAAAGGTCAGTTAGCCTGTGAAGACTGAAGCAACAACTGTGTTATGGACTAATATTCACTTTCACAGATGCTCTTCAACATTTTCAATACCATGTTAACAGAAATGGAACTCAATATCACTACAATCCGAGAGCACATGCATATCGAGGCATGCCTCGAAGAACTCATGCCGACTCTTCAGAGCTCGCTGGGGCATCGGTTCACTGACACAAACGAGTTGGATTTGGTTGTCTAGTAAGTGGTTTAATGCATAAAAGACGATATTTTGACTAACGAATACCTAGTGATTTGATCGACCTCAGTGCCAAAAACAATGTCGCTGCCCTATTCAGCGTCGAACGGCATCTTCTGGGCCACAACAGGAATGGTCGCGACCTTCAAAACTCGCGCGACCCTCCTCCATCCCACCCCGTATTGAGTCACCGGGACCAATGGGACACCTGATTCTCTCTTTGTCCATGACCCGTTCATGAATACAGAGATAGCTTTACTGATGGGCTTCGTTGTACAGCTGTAGGTTTGGTGATTAGTGTCGTGAATTCTACTGATATGTGTTATATAGGCTGGTGTCATAACTTCCTTGCAGTGGAAGGAGATTTCATACGTCATGTGTGTTCCATATCTTAGCTACATTCATACCAGTGTTCATATGTGTTCTATGCTCGAATCCATTAAAAACCCTTTCTGTTTTTGCGCTTGGAGCCCTAAGTCCTAAGTCCCACCATCTTCCCTTGCCTCTACTATTGAACGGCGTACAAAACAAATTGTATTTCATTGTATGTAAATGATGCTGAAGAATCATTGTAGAAGGTATGCCTAGGCTATGTATGTGTACAGTCACTAAACGTCGTCGGTCATGTCCCCCAGCCTTGTATCCTGTCCAACGACGCCATCGTCATTGTCATCCCCATCCCCGTCCCCTAGCCCTAGTCTCCCCCAGCCTCATATCCCGTCATTGTCATCCCCATCGTAGCCCTAGCCTCCCCATCGGTCACCTCCCCCAGCCTTGTACGTCATCGTCATCCCTGTCCCCTAGCCCTAGCCTCCCAGTAGCCCAGCCCTAGCCTCCCCCAGCCTCATATCCCGTCGTCGTCTTCGTCCCCATGGCCCCTCCTAGCTTCCTGGTCATCCAGCCTCGTCACCTCCTCCAACCTCGTATCCCGTCGACCTGGCGTTGTCGTCGTCCCCTGCTAGCTTGGATGAGCGTCGGAAGATAGATTGGAAAGATGTTCGTCTGTGGGCAGTCTTGTAGGGACAGGAGTGACATGGATGATCACAAGGCTGGTACTTGTTGTCTCAACAGCTTGCCAGACGCCATGGATTTGAGAAGAACCCTTCAACCCAAGTGGGGGCCATTGGAGACGAGTGTGGGAGGGAGAGGTGTGAGAGGCGTACTGGTATGCCGCAGTCAAAAATGAAATGCAGATTACGAATCTAGTAGGGGTAGCGGGCTCTGCTGCTCTGAAATGCTGAATGCCATTTAGGCATGACAATTCGACACGGATGTACACCCATGTAAATGTGTGAACACCCCACCCATCTGCGCTCGATTTCCAGTGCAAACCAATGTGGTACCAGGGTCATACACACTGGTTTGACATGCATCTCCATGACGTTGATCAAGGGAAAGAGGCCATGTGCACAGGTGTACACCCATGTACATGCGTGTACACGGTATTACACCGGTGTACATGTGTTCACCAGTGTCTACACATGTCTACATGGAAACCTGGGGTTTTAGTCCAGTATTTCCCACCATAATGAGCAAAGAACCGACATCTCCTTCAGTTTTATGCAACTTCAATTTGAACGATCTTGAGGGATGTACTTTGTCACCAATCGAAACAGGTGGGGTCTATGAGCGTGAAGCATGTAGTCACGGACAAATAGTGGGTTGAACCAGGCTGATAGTCAGGGGGTTGTACCAAGCTTCGGGCCTTAGGGTATAATTCAGCCCTGACCTTCAAGTTGTTTGACACCGACTTTCATTGCTCAATTCACATTTAGCTTTTCTGCTCCACTGATGGCCAAGAAACCTTGTGTGCCAAAAGGTTAAGACTCACACCAATTGCATATTGACATGTCGACTAATACTAGCCCATATGCTATAGCTATCACCTAGACATATCCCGATCTTGTTACCAGTGGAGAATAGCATGGGAATCAATGGCCTACCATCTATTCACTATTCTCGCACTGTTGAAACTGGAGTTTTGGGATTCAATACATACCCATTTTCAATGGCATGGATGCCAGAAATACTGTCAATGAAGAACGGAAGATTGTCAGAGCCGCTGTTACCACAGTCACATCAACGTCAGCACCAGCGCCATGACTTCGCATTATGTCCACCTTTAAGGCTGTGGAAAGTAATCATGGTCAACTTCAGACCTCCAGAGCTCGTCGGTGCCAGGCAGATATTCTTCATCTCAACTTATGATGACAGCTAGCCACATATGCCATCATTTTTTTTTCACATTTTCATTCCCAATGCATGCCAGCTCAAGTCCCGACCAGTATACCAGCTCAATGACTGGCTCTATGTCTGTCATGTAGCTCATGCACTTGTGCATAAGCTAGAGATGCGACTCTGAAGCTGTTGTTACATCCTGCTATCCATATCTCCCCTTTTGTCACAACACTCACCACTTCTGTTGCATCAGCGATATCGTTATCAACATTTCCATGCCCTCATCAAGATTTTTGCCCCTTGATGGCGAGGCAATGATTACTAGCCAGTCCTCGAAACCACAGCTCCTATTTCCCTGGCATTGATCTTCATCTACCCAATAAACCAGTGCAAATGTCGCTCAAATTCGACCCCAGTGTACACCTTGTTTTATTGCTGCATTAAATCCGACAACTCCCTCTGGCAGGACTGTAACATCACATCACAAGGACCTTTAGTAAGTATAGAGTGTTGTAGGGGATGAAGGAAATCGATACATCGCTCCTAATTCAGCATGTTGATTTTATTCTACTTCATGCTAGTGCTCCCCTTCCTGTTAACTGCGGGCCTATCTAAACATCCAAAACTTCCATGCCACCTGAAATCCTGATCCCTGTTAACTTGATCGTGATGCTTTTGCACGGTCCACATTCAGTTTCACTTACTAATCTATCGCCTACACATTCACTATCTTCCATCTCTTAATGTGCAATCAGTCCCGTTTATGCCCTTGTCTCTCCCACTCAAATGACCTTTCCGCTTTGGCTTGCATCGCCATTCAGTTTCTCCCCGGACTCATGTACTGATGTTGTCATACACAAAAACATTGCATCTAACCTCTTCAAGGTCACTGATCAGTGATGATTGTGAATCCGATATCAGAGCGTCGCTTTCTCATGATGTGTTCCATTACTAGGAAAGATGTGTCACACTGTGTGTCGCTCTGGAGACACAAAGATGATCAGGAGACATATGGCTTGATCATCCATGTAAATCTCACTCCTCGTTGGCAGAAATAACAGGTGGAATACAGATTGTGTGCAATTGTTGCAGTGACATGAGTGTCCAGTGGTTCTGACTTCTAGTTCGTCCATCTCACTTTGGAGTCTGTGATTTGAGGGTCGGGAGCAGTCTTACAAAACCCGAATATGATAATGCCAGACAATGAAGACTTCTGGGAATCCCACCATGGACTATGAGTTGACCGCACATTATAATGGACCTACCCTCCCCAAACCTCAGCAAGAAAGGCAATGTGCTACTTTTCTGCCATTTTGCCTTCTCAGCAATGCTGCCACAGACCTGGAGTCCTAGAACACTCCCCATATTGGACAAGATCTAATTCCACATTTTGTTTTGTGCACCTGACAAGGGATTAAAGTGTCTCTTCTTCGTGTCTTCACAATTCATTTCAGAGCCGTGATGTGCAACTTCACACACCAGGCACCTGAACAATCTAGGAAAGCAGCTGAGCTTCAATTGACTTAGCTCTGCATTTTGTGACACCACAAATCTGTACTCTCTGATGTGTGCCTCTGCAATGTAATTCAGAGATGTGCTGCTCATGCACAATGAGACACCATGGCAGAGACACAAAATAGATTATAAGCATTAAAGCCTACCAACCTCCCTTCGACTGGCTCATTCCTTTCAAAGCTCTTGTATCTACTCCACATACGCTCGTCTTCATTTTCTTGGTTCTGCCCACTACATAATCTGTGTAATACAACATTGGGGATTCACGATATGTAAGTTCATTCAGTGTTTCCTCTCGATTTTCCGAGTCGATCTAGAACAAGGATAGGCATCACTCTTCATGCAAGGGTCATCTGATTCATACTTCATTGACAGGCGAGCTTTCTGAATTGTGTGCAAACTGGAACAAGTATAACAGGTTAGCATCTGCATTTTATTACTTAGAGAAATATTTATATTGAATGTTACAGTTTTATGCCTGGATTCGAAATGCTGGATGGTCTATATCTACCTTATTTTGACCTCCAGAAAGCTGCCTTTCACGAGCTGTATGTTTTCCAGCATCCTCTGTCTCAATTTTCACAGCATGCTCAGCCTTTATTAGTCTATCCGGCTCCTTTGAACACTGCTGCAAAACACTAGGCATGTCCTCAATTTGCTCTTGTTTCAAGGTGACTAACGTCTACCAGAAACAATTCTCTACTTGTAATCTAGAAATCTCAGGGCATCCAATTTGTATATTCCTTCTTTCTTTTGTCCAAAATGAACTACTTATGTTTTCAGCATTTATCCCACACCGCCACTGTCGCTGGGTTCATCAGTAAGGTAATATGATCAACTTACATTAGTTTTCATCAAACTTCTTCTGTTGATATAATTACGATTGAACTTAGCTGCTGCAATTCAGTTTTCGGACTTGTTGTGAATTCTACAACACTCACTGGAAATTCTTATGCAGTCAGTGCGATGATTAGCAAAGCTACCCAGGGTGGTGGTGATACTACTTCACACTAATCTCATAGGAGCTTCCGGAAGCAATGGTTTTTAAGAAAACTTGTTCATGATATTTGGTAACAGTACTGTACTATACTATACATTCATTCATTCGTGTCATCGTGACCACAAGACGGCCATCAGAAAATCAAAGGCCTAAGAGTGCATAAACTGTGATCTATATCAAAGAAGGATTTTACGAGTCACATCAGCAAGTCCCAGATTTCTCAACCTCTCTCGATCTTCATGCTTGGTCATTGTGAACACAGATACTTTCTTGAACCCCCAGCTGGGAAGTATTTGCCCAAGGATCCAATATTCTAGTGACATGAGGGCACTGAACAGTGCATAGGTCTGTTTGGGTATGGGATGCTGGTGTGTGGCCATGATCTGGAAGGCATGTATGGTCCCTGACTCGCCTTCAATAGTCAGCTGTCCACATCGACTTGCACCTTTGGTATCTCCCACAGCTAATCCCTTCACACAGCCTTTCTCAATGCTGTATCCCTCGCACCAATCGACATCCATCTCTTCATTACGACCAGCCCAAGCCCCACAGTTGCCTTTCATTGGCAAAGGCCTTGTCATGACCTGCTCCCATGATGGCCTCCATCTCTTGCTCCCAATTCCTGGTTCAGGATACAGGAATAACAACTCGGCCCAACACCACACAATGATGGTATTCACCAGTGCTACCCATGCATCCTCGAGAGACTGGTTTTCATAGTATGCTGGTATCGTAATTGACTTGAGGTGAAATGCAAGCCCTGCTACTTTGTCCACAGGGTTGGCTGACACCCGGTTCTGCATCTCTGCCAGCAAGCTGAACATTTCGTACGAATCTGGCAAGATATTATCCAGAGCCTGCAGCTGCTTGTGAAATCTGGTCAGTATCTCATTCTTGTAGTTACCCTTATCGTCTAGTCTGGCCAGGGGTCGGGTCAGGCCAGGGTCAGGCAGATTTTGCTGACCTCGACTCTGGCCCTCAATGGAAAAACAGCACTCTCCTGACCCTTGACCCCAACCCCCAGGTTCGGGGCTAGGAGGGTCGGGTCAGGGCAGGGCCAGGGCTGACCCGGGGTCAGCCCACAAATTTTCGTAGTCCTAGTTAGATGTAAATACTCGTATATATAAACCAAGTCTATTTAATCTGCATCGCAATCTACATCATCATCAAAAAATGGCCCGATGCTCATCCATATTTCATCCTGAGCAGTCAAGCGCCCATCTCGATATGCTGCTTTCAAATGCTGTAAGGTTTCAAATTTCGAAGCCGAACGAAGCCGTGATGTGATCTCTTGAGCGTCGACTGCATCATTGTTGATGTCTGCGAGCTTGGATGCGACTTGGATGCGTCGTTTAGCATTTTCCGGGAGTATAAGTGTTGGATTGATCTCATCGCGAGCCATCGTTGCACCTTCTGTATGCGTGTGCAGCTCACAGATCTAGTGGATTTCTCAGCACAGCCTTTTCATTTTGGTGTCGCAACATGATACTCTTGTGTGGTCAGTGGCTTGAACCTTATTTTATCAGTAGATGTACTGTAAAACCTGTATTTATTAATATAAAATTGACAGATAATTGTTGGAAATAGGACCATTTTTTCGAGGGCCAAGAGGGTTGACCCCAGGTCGAACCTCAACTTGCACTTCCTCCAGTCGCTGACCCTGGCCTTGGCCCATCGTCGCAGCACTGGCCCTTGCCCTGACCCAACTCTGACCCTACGAGTTGAGTCGGGGTCAACCTGCAGGTCTCGAGGGTCAGGCCTGACCCACGGCCAGACTATTATCGTCTATTGGCTCAGCATGTAGGGGTCCATTGGGTGTGTCTCCTGCAATGATTCTCTGGTAGCCAAGCTCCTGTAGCATCCAAGCACGCCTAAACCAACATCGGTCACTATCCAAATCGCCTGCCTCCAAACCCAAAGGCCGCCCCAGTCCACTCAAATACCACACCACGATGTCTGCAGAATGATATACATATCCAATTGTTGGTACATCCAGCCTCCACTCTTGGATGCATAGGTCCTCCCTCAGCCCCCCTCTTTGTCTCAAGCAGAGGACATCTAGCCATACATATATAGCCCCCAGGTTTAACATCTCTATTCGGATGTGGTCGAGGCTGGCATCTTTCGGGATTGGAACCAGCCATTCGTGACCATTAATGGGCGTCCATACATCGATATGATCTTTCTCATCCATCCAAGCATGCGATATTGGACATGGACGTTCCTTTGTGCTGGCTATCCGCCACTGTGGGAGCACGTGATTGCTGTACAAGTCCCAAACACGTCTAGGGGGGATGTGTGGGTCGACGATTCGACTGTCAACAAGCACTTTTTGATGTTTCTCCTTGTCCCGTTCTTCTGATCTGCACAGCTCATCTTGAATACTGTTCCAGGATGATGGTATGACTTGGACGTACGTGTACGCAGTCCCAAAGTCATAATTGTTCATAATATAGTCTTCTAAGAAGGAGACAATGGAGGTGTCCAGTGGGCGTGCCGTTTGAAGGGTGTTATTGAGTACATCCAAGATGCGCTGGATACCGAGAGTGGCACAGGGTTTATCAGCGAGAGTGGATGATATAACCGGTCTCTTGCCACTGTAGGCTCATTGCAATGGAACTTTGATCGAGGATTCTGTTTGGCCGGTTTCTTCGTAGGTGGAGATGGTGAACATAGGGAGATTTTCACTATCTTTGTTCCCTAGTGATTGACTGATCGAGACATTGTCATTAGAGTCGGTCGAGGAAGGACTGTATTCAGAACTATCAGAACGTGTCATCTCCATTGTGACCATCTCGAAATGGACCCTAGACGGAGCTGATACAACGTGAAGATGTCGATGACAGTAGAACAAGTGCACATACATTGGACTATGCCCTCTTTGTTCACTTTTAAGATCTTCAGAGCTCAGGTGAGGTCCCAGTGATGTGTAGAGGCAAGGTTCAGGGCCCACCAGATGTGTCACGATTAACAGGCCCCTTATCTGTCGACATCGAGGGTACCCAGAGACACAAGTTCGAGCATAACATGTGAATGGTTCACTGTAGCCTGCATCGTGCCTATTGAGCTAGCGGGAGGCAATATGATGAGGTAAAATTTTACTTGGAGGATGGTCAATTGTCAGTGGCAACAGTCAAATGAGTACCGCCACTCCACATCCCATATTTAAGCTCCACAATTAATGTCCTTTTTTCAAAGTCCAGATACAATGCTCAGCAACGAGCACACAACCCCAGGCCAGCCCACATTCCACAGGACGATATCAGGGCAGTCATTATCATCATCACCTTCATTGTACAAGCTCTGGACTCAAGATATTACATTGACATCCATATTGCTTGTATGGTGCTACGAGCATCACAATATAAGGTTCTTGTATAGTACCGCAAACCGGCCTACATTCTGCGATATGCACTATACATCCACACTATACAGCTCTTGTCAAATGCACTGCAAAGGTCAAAGAGAATGAAGGGAAGGCAAGCCAGACTGAGGACGTGTATTATCTCGGTTTGTTCAACTTACACACTACTTACTTCCTGCCCCACAGTGGTAGAATTAATGACGGTTGCTGTCCAAGCAATAATTCTCCTACAAATACTCGAACGCCATCTTCTGCTCAAGAACCGCCTGCTGGTAATGCTACGCTGAAAACCATAAGGCACTCCGTAGGTCTCTTCTATCAGTATAGAGCTCGATTTATGACGAAGGTTTTACCACTGCTGGAGGAAACCAGAAAATCCATCTTCATACCGAGCACAGAAGCCCAAGTCCTCCCTCTGGGTCATTTCATCGCCAGAGGACATGCATACTGGATGGTTTTCAACATGGTCCCTATGCCCAAGCATTCTCTAAAGCTTGCAGCAGCCCCCAGGGAGGCCTGTTCAAAGGTAAATATAAAGAATGATACTGCGAGCGGCTGCCTATGTTTCGCGTTCTGATGCCCGGAATCATGGTGGCTGATGCAAATCATGTCAAAAATGCCTCTAGGCATATGCATAGGTGCTGTTTGTACCTTCTTCGGGTCAGCATAGCTGGCTCTGAAATTCCTCGTATCACGCATTCAAGGTCGACAACTTGGTGGAGAAAATACTGTGGGTATATGGCGGTAATAGCGTCCAAAAATTAAGACAGTTGCAAGCTGCTTGATCAGTAATCGCAAGTGACTAATTTGAGCCACAAGACTGTTGTCACGAAAAGCACAACAACACGATCGTGTCCCCAACTTCAAAGAGGATCGTCACAACACAAGTTAATGTGCATCTCTGCTTCGCAAATATGATTCCTGTCCCCATATTCACAAGCTCTGTCCCCAGTACAATGGGATGTTAACTATGTGACTCTCAATTGGGTTTTAAAGAGTGATGACCCCTCCAGGCACCATATAATCAGTGCCTGATAAGGTCCCCATACACGTCTCATCATGGCATTTAGGGTCAATGGAATTCAGGCTTCCCCTTTTGTATCTCAGATATTGTTAAGGATTCAACAAAGGAATCCAGGCAGACTAACTCAGCAAGCGAGAGGGAATCCATATATGGCATTGATGGTGACAAGAATGATAACTACCCCTTCGCTCCCAAAGATCATACAGGTGAAAATATGGAGCTGAAGTAGCCCTGAACAACGGCGAGGAGGTCAAGTTTGCGATTAAATTGATGGGAGATTTCGATTTTGAGGCGGAGGATTCCAGTTGGGGCATAGAGGTGTATTGTGAGACAGTTATTAGACTCGCAGCAATCGTTGAAGTTCACAACGCCAGTATTTCGTAGTCCTTATGGGTCATGATATGCATTATAAATACATATTTCTCCTTCGTTTAGGCCCTCACATTTGGAAAATATATCACAATCACTGCAGCATCTAGGGAAACGAAATACTGTTCGGAAGCTCGTGTATATTATGCTACTGCCAGTCCACTTGACTGAAAAACCGTCAACAGGAAACATGCGAGAAATAGAAGTTACAAAGATGTGCTTTCTGTGTCAAAAACTTGCGGAGTCCAGTAGTCTAAACTTGGAGACTGATCATCTCAGATAGAACTTGTGAAGGAGGTATTTTACTCAACTTGTACAATTAAAGGCAGCTTGCGAGGGTCTTAATTTTTGGACGCTATTACCGCCATATGGGTATGATAGCGGGCGATTCAGATCCACCATGGCCTCGAATGTACCGCATCTCGGTTTTTGGCTGCAGATGCCTCTTCAAGCTTTGCGCCGTGAGGTTGGACAGGCGGAATATCTCTCGAAAAATACTAGGCGGTGGTGGTGGTGGTCGGCGGAAGAAAACACGAGGTGGCTGTACATCATGACTTGACATCCGACTATCATGACACCCGGCGTTCAAAGTAGTGGACCGTGCTGTGTAATACTACCTACCTACCACATCGACGGTAGCCTCTCTTTTCTCGTCAATAACCTTCTATATATCACTGTCGAATGACAACAACGAGGCAAAGACTCCAGAGTAGGACGAACGACAACGCTGCCATGCTCGTACTTCCAAGTTCTTCCTCTGGAACCCTATCACTGACAGATTTCTGCCTTCAGCTCAACCGAGTTCGAGCAGTGCTGTTGACCATTTTGTATGTTTCAAGAATGGCTGGAGTGATTAGACAAAAATGAAGTGATGAGTGTGGTAACTCGACTTCGCTATATGGTTACTAAACAATTTCAACCTAGGAACACCGTTACTAGGTCATTTGGTTCAACGTCTGTGACTGACGATTCATCATTCGCTTGTTAGCATTGAGCATGCTAAACAGTAATAAATTCCAGTGCGGCCCGCAGATGGGAGCTAGTACTATCATATCGATGCTTCCGAGATCAGGAAACAAAGTACCACCGGGCCCCACAAGCGTCTACTACGATGACCAAGATGATCATGCCGAAGGTCTCACTCCTTTTGCATTTTTCACTGCAAACAATTAGTAATGTATCGTCCTGTTATTCGTCTATTCAATCTTGCCGTTGTAGCGCCCTCCACGGAGTCATCTGACAATGCGATCAAAACCGTTCAGAGCATACCGTACGTTATTTGGCAGAGATGTCCCTGTCGACCGGGACCACCATGTCTTACTTTTGACAAAAGTCTGTTCTATCCCCGGGGTCCCTGATAGCATCGTCCAAGAGCTACGACCGATTCTACTTTCGCTGCATGGAAGAATGCGGCCGCTCCAATGGTAGGCCTTGACCTCTGGCCAGAAGAAGAACAACTACTTATCATCGAAACGCATGCAAACCCCGGCAAACCCTGTACAATCCTGTTAAATTCGTGAATGAGGTTCTGGATAACGCTTCTTGAGGAATTTCGAGAACGACAAGTGACAGCTGGTCCGACTCGGTTCATTTGTGAGTGTCGTCTCTCCTAGCATTGCCTGCTTCTGACCAGCCATAGTGAAGGCCATGAAAATGATACTGAACAAGATAGAGTTCTGCTATGATGGAGTTTGGAGTGAATCTTCTTTCAGATTTGAAGTGAAGATCGTACTACCACGGCGCTACTGCCCTCCTGATGCTGGAATCCGAGCGATGGCCTGCTGACCGAACACAAGTACTTGCTCAAGTCATCACCGAGGTGACATGTATACTCCTTTGCAATATCCAAAGTCCTGTTCTAACTTCAGTTACGTCCGGCGGCGTTGAATAGTTGTCTAAGATACTCATTCCCGATCCATATCGTCATCACGGACCTCTACCAGAGGACGTTTTGCACTTATTATCGTGAGCAGCGTTCCAATTTATCCTCCAGGCCAATCTCACACGCTCTGCAGCTTCCGCGAAAAAATTTACATGCGAAAAAACTTTCGTGTCGAAACGTTTTGAAGAGGAGTGTGATGTTGGCGGAGACCCCAGCTTCTGCGGATGACTCCTGTCCGTACGTCCAGTTCTAATTGTCTGTCTTCTTGTATCGACTCCGGTAGTTACATGGGACTTGTTCTCTTCGCTGATGGAAGGGTACCACGATTACGTCCAGGCGAAGATAGGCCTTTGTCACGATACGCAGTGAACGGGATGTTGACAGACGCTCCAATTGATCGACGAAGCCAGAACGTTCATGTCAAATCGAGACGGAACACAGGAAGAGAGGAAGAAGCGGCTCGAGGAAACTGAGCACGAGGTGAGCTGAATATCGCTGAACGTCTCCGGGGAATTTACTGATTTGCCCTATCAGTACGTTAGTATTGCCATAGGGACACATGGCATTTACCGATGAGGAAATGCGTGCACAGGACGAAGAGATTTTCAGGATATTACAGAGGCCAGTACGGAATTATAGAAACACCTCTTTCTCCGGATGTACCACATTATAATTCTGCGGATACAGTAGTAAAAGGCAAAATAAATGAATAAACGGGTAGGTAGCGCCGTCAGGGAAGATACCCTCTCCATTCCTGTTGCCACAGTTGGCGGCTCAATCTATGTGGTATGATCATTTCTTGCCATGTCCGCGTCGTCACATACTGGGATATGACTTGCCTTGGATCTGCTTGTGGCTGTGCATCAAGCTTGACATCCTACCACCACCATGACGCGCATGCCAACGGCAGTCTCGTGTCAATCTTCTTGTTAATGACCTACCCTATGCTGTTAAAGGATAGAAATAAATTGCGGCAATGAGGAAAGAAGTTCAGACTAGGATGAACGACAACGCTCGCCATGCTCTTTGAGGCTCGCACCTGTAAGCTCCTTCGCTGAACCTTCGAACGCTATCGCTGATCGGGCAGCACTATTGACCGTTTCGTGTGTCTCAAGAATGGCTGGAATGACTCAGGCAGGACAAACGTGAGTCCGGCAAAACTCGAATTCGCTAATATGGTTACTGATAATTTCATCTATGTCACTTCAAGGGTCAACCTCGTACATCAGCGTGGATATAGTGAACTGCCGAGACCCATCTCACCGCTCTGCGACCCTTGCTATCTTCCTTGAAATTCGGAGGAAGGATGCAGAGTTTTCACACAACCTTTACCTGGCATCAACTCCAAAATTTGCGCAAAGTCCATCGCATACACGCTCCCTTCGTACCCTTCTCCCTTCAGATTCAAGTTCAAGGGGACGCGCTTGTTGTTCGGAAAGACTCCCTTCTATTAAGCCGAACCATGGCTCGGGCTTCTCCTTATCTTCTTTCCGACTTTCCCCAGTCTCTCTCCTCTCGTCATCCTGTTCTGTAGCCATGTGCTGACCTGTCCTGTTGCATGAACCGCATGGGGAAATAACGTCTCTATTGCTATGGAAAACGACATAGGAATGATAGGTGCCCTCTTGGTATCCTTAAAAGAGGCACAGCTCGCTGTGGATTCACTTTATCCTCAAGAATGCAACCCTTTGTTGGGGCGTTCCTCTTCTCCATCCTCCTCGCAGTCCTGTTCCCGAGCTTGTCATACGCTGCTCCATGGGCATCCCCCGCCAAACACGCCACTCATCGCGTCAGGACCATCGGGCGCGACTTGAAGATCGAGGCTTTCCATCCAAAGCCGACCTTCAAGGTAATCTCCATAATCATATGCGCCCGTTCAGACCTCTCATCGTCTCTCCTGGACAGATCTACGGAAAGGTCACAGAATCCCCGTCTTTCAAGGTCAAGGGTAGTGATATGAAAGTATCCATGGCATCCTTCATTGCATCAGAGCTCGGTGTCGATTCCTCCGCTATCGGCTATCACTCTGGGCGCTCTGAAGATGTCATGAGTTATTGGTACGGCAAGCAATATCACGTAAGCCCCTGGAATCCTCGTGTCGATATTTCTGTTAATGATGGTTTTTCTCAGGACGGCGTTCCTTTTGCGAACGCTGTAGCTAATGCCGCTTTCAAGAACGGTGAAGCGGTTGCTCTTGGTTCATCTTTCGTAGACACATGTGAGGAAAGTTCTCAGTCTATTGTTTTCATATATTGACGCTATACACGTAGCAAACATCGCGTCTTCTTTGCCGTCTGTGTCCGTCGACTCGATCATCGGCAAAGTCGAGAATTCCTTCGCTGCCACTCATAATGGCATTTCCTCGCTGGAATACCTAGTTCAGTCCGACGGTTCTATAGCGCTCACGCACGTCGTTCAAGTGCAGAACGAAGATACGAATGCTTGGTATGAAGCATTCGTCGATGCCCATTCAGGGGAAATCCTTTCCGTGACCGATTTTGTTGCCCAAGCTATGGTATGGGTCTTTGTCCTTTGTATTTAGCCGGTGCACTAATCAATCTATAGTATACCGTTGTTCCCATAACCAAGGCATCTGTCGCCGAAGGTGAAGAAACCCTGGTCAATCCCGAAGATTTTGATTCCTCTCCTGAAGGCTGGGTGCAAAATGAGGAAACTGCGTAAGGTTTATACACTCTCACCCTTGAAATTATTCATCCATCTTCGGTTAGTGGAAACAACGCCGTCGCTTACAAGGCCACGCAATCCGCTACTACGCCGGAATCATCTCCCGACACGTTTGACTACCCGTATAATTTGACTATTGGTCCAACAGAAGGCGGAAATCTTGATGCAGTCCGTATCAATGCCTTCTACATCATCAACAAGGTCCATGATTTCGCGTACAGATATGGATGGACAGAAGCGAGCTACAATTTCCAAACAGACAATTTCGGGAAGGGAGGAGCACAGGGTGATCGCGTGTTGATGTCTGTGCAAGATTCGTCGGGTACGAACAATGCCAATTTTGCTACCCCTCCAGAGTATGATTAGCTTCTCTTGTGATGTACATTCGTACTGATCTTGAGCTAGTGGGCAGTCTGGGACGTGTCGGATGTACATCTGGACATTGGCTACTCCCAACCGGGACGGTGGAGTCCAGAATGATATCATCGTACATGAGTTTACGCACGGTCTTACGAACCGCCTGACTGGGGGTGGAACAGGACGATGTTTGCAGACAACTGAAGCAAGCGGAATGGGCGAGGGTGGGTGTTTCGCGTCATCTTTCCGGAACACCTAATACTGAGTTGCTGTAGGTTGGTCGGATGCGATGGCTGAGTAGGGTCATTTCTTTCATCTGCGGGGAAGTTTCTGACATATCGTCTGTCTTTCAGATGGACAGAGTGGAAGAGTGGAAACATCACTGATTTTGTCACAGGAACATGGGTGGTGGACAATCCCGCGGGTGTGCGAACGTATCCCTACTCCACGGATCCCTCTGTGAACCCACTTCGCTATTCTTCTCTTGCTACGCTACAAGAAATCCATGGTGAGCCCATTCCCTCCAATCGCGATCTGTACTTTGATATAGGCCTAGCTATTGGCGAAGTCTGGGCGAACATGCTGCACAACGTTTACGCTGCCCTCGTCGAAGAACACGGGTGGTCACCGACTGCTATGGAGGACCCTACGGGTCCTGAAGGCAACATAGTCTACCTTCACTTGTTCATAGACGCTCTGTCTCTCCAGCCTTGTAATCCCACTAGTGCGTCCTGCCTTTTTTTGTTTGGATCATTGACTCATTTCGTAGTGGTGGCTGCGCGGGACGCGTGGATCCAGGCAGACGTGAATCGCTATAACGGCACTAACGGGTGTATTCTTTGGAACGCTTTTGCGAGCCGTGGGCTGGGAGTGAACGCTGCGGATTATGAGGATGATGGTACGGTGCCTGACGGATGTTAGATGCCTGGGAATCAACAGGTGTCTCCTGTGTATAACTATCTTATCGATACCCCTGCCTTGGTTAAAGGTGCTAATACCCAACATTTTTGCCTAATCTCGGCTACTACGCAGGGAATTTTTGGGGAATCTATTGCTTGACGAAGAATGGTTATAACATACTAGGTTTACTCATATGGCAGCGACATCATCTGCATTTTGACCCGGCGATAACAATGATCATTTTATTCGAAGGCGCCCACTGGACCTCTACAAGTTCGTCGAATTCGATGATATTGGACGGGATTCGGAGAACAGTGCCACCGTTACTCTGTTCACGTGTCGGTGACACGTCACGTCTGTGCGCTCTTCCAACTTCCAAGACAGGAATTTTCGTTCGGTGCTGCGTCTAGCGCGATAGCACTGCCTACAATTCCTCCACGCAATTATTTCGTGTCCATACAACCGGAAGGAAGGATGACGGAGAGGGAGAATTGCTCTCGTTTCGAAAAGCTGCAGAAATCTCTAACAAGACTGCAGCAGCCTATGCATCTGGGAGATAACTGCATGGGTATGAGAAGATGAACCAGAACTGAAAGCAGATGCCATTGACATGGATGACCTTATATATGGTGAGTGTCGTAGTTTCCCAGGACCTGGATGCCTGCTAAATCACAAGTAATAGCGACTTTTAGCCTGATCTTACCGCTACTGCTCGATTCTGAGAACCAGGCGCTCACATTCTCGCCGTTATTCCTGCTGGCCCAGAAATAGTCGCTGACTTAATGAAAATAGAAATTTCTCGCGAATTTCCCAATAAAAATTTCTTCCGGACAAGGCCGCTGGGCAAATAGTTGGTTAGCACCTATTTTCGTAACCTTCCTGGCTTGTTTTTGACCTCAGTACCCCTGTGATCTTAAGGCATACCAGCCGAATAAGTTTACCATTGTTCACCGAAATAGGTCGCTTTGTTCTATTCGAAAACGCGCGAGTTTATAAACTCTCAACGCGAATCGAGCACACCCTTCCCATCTCGCTCTCCAGTCATACCTCCTCTCATGATGGACATACCCTTTGATCAAACTGTTCTTGCGCCTGTGCAGAGTTTGGACCCTCTGCCAATTGTCAGTGGCTCTACCAATCTCGTAAACCATGGCGCATCCCAACAGCAAGAGACTCGGACGAACATGGATTCGACACCAGTGCAATCTCCCCTTCCACCATCAGGTTGGATCAGCCAATCTACAAGGGTGTACGCTCGTCCTTGTCGCTGTGGCACATTGGAGTGCATGTGGCAGTTCGTCTACCTCGACCAAATGATTGTTGCCACTCACAAAAAAGTCGTTGGCTCCTTCCCTCCCATTTTCGCACGTCGTACATATCCGCCTTCACCGAAAGTGTCGCCACGCCAGAAGGAAACCTTCCACGTATCATCCGTCGAAGGACCGATATTCAGCATCCACAAAACCTTCGCGACACCGATTATCCGGCCAGACTCGGAGGCCGGTCTTTTGCGTTTCCTCGAGCGCGAGCCATGGGCGGATATGCGACCGGACAAGTTGGTGTGTTTGGGGTGTGGGTGCGATGTTCGCATACAGAGTCCCTGGAGTTGGATATACCATCGAAATTCATGCGAGGGTATCGAGAACGCGATTTTGAGGTCCATTGTGGATGTTTGGGAAGCCGAGGTTGAATGTTGAGGGGTCTAGCCTGATCGAAGAACTTTGATTACCGCAGATTATCGCCCACGCGACTGGGGTAATGTTTCTCCGACGGTTGTTATGTCATGTCCTTATCCATCTTGATATATGATAATGATGGCATGAGGCGTGGTGATCAGCCTACTATTTGATGTGATTCTGTAGCTGATGCTCAGTTTCTGCAATGAACTTTCGCCTTTTACACCACCGCGGCCCTACATTGGGTCACATGCAACAGGCAGGTACGAATCTTGCATGTAGACGTTAAGAGCAGTGCGAGCACGCGAGCACAGCGCTCATAAGGTGCTGAGTAAGCTGCGAGAGATCGTTTCACTTCTTTCTCTCGCAGCCAGCACCGCCGTTTCCGCCATGCCTCTAGAGATTCTCGAATGTCAATGTGACAATTCCAGCTTTCGTCATCATTCCTGCTGCCGAAGCATTGCGTAGGACAACGGGCCAGTGGCTACATATATTTTTACCCCCCATTCTCACCACCACCGTTGCTGGCCTGAGACTTGTGAGCTTACAAACAGACTTTTGTCTCACATCTATAAAATGGGCTGCTGCACTTACTCTTTTATCCTAACTAGCCCTCCATGTCTCTCTTCCAAGCCGCCAGCGATCCTCCTACTAAACTCGGTATCTATCGGGTCCTGTCCTCTCGCGCAGGAGTGAGGGTCTCACCCCTCGTCCTTGGTGCGATGAGTGTTGGTGATAAATGGGAGGCTCGTGGTATGGGGCTGATGAATAAAGAGTCTAGCTTCAAGCTTTTGGACGCGTACTTTGATATGGGCGGGAACTTTATTGATACTGCGAATACATAGTAAGCAACGGGACTTCGCCCAATCCACTTTCTAATTCCCATCTTATACAGCCAGGATGAGACATCTGAAAAATTCATCGGAGAATGGGCTGAGAAGCGAGGAATACGAGACCAGCTGGTCATTGCGACGAAGGTACGTATGGCATCGTTGATTTCCTCCATACCCCAGAGGCTGAAGTCATCCCTTTTACACAGTACACTACAAATTATAAGCGCCCAGACGCCACCATTGCACAAAAGGTCAATTATGTCGGGAACAACACCAAGTCGATGCACATCAGCGTTGAAGCAAGTCTGAAAAAACTCCGGACATCGTACATTGACATCCTGTACGTTCACTGGTGGGACTACGAGACGTCGATTCCGGAAGTCATGGATAGCCTGCACAACCTCGTCGCGGCACAGAAGGTGCTCTACCTCGGGGTCTCCGACACCCCCGCGTGGGTCGTCTCCCAGGCAAACCAGTACGCTGTGGATCACGGCAAGACGCCATTCATCGTCTACCAGGGGAAATGGAGTATCCTGGAGCGTTCGTTCGAGCGCGAGATCATCCCCATGGCTAAGTCTTTCGGTATGGCGCTCTCTCCGTGGGGTGTACTTGAGCACGGGAAGCTGCGGACGGACGCAGAGGAAGCTCGCCGGAAAGAGACGGGAGAGAAGGGACGTCAGATATTTAGTCCGGAGTGGGAGCGTACAGAGGAGGAGGTAAAGGTGTCTAGGGCATTAGAAAAAGTCGCGACTGAGGTTGGCGCCGGGTCTAATATCACTGCAGGTGCGTTGGAATTGTCATCTTCGATTATCGCGTGGAGATTTCTGACGGGTTGTGTGACTAGTGGCGATTGCATATGTGATGCACAAGACGCCGTATGTCTTCCCAATCATCGGAGGGCGAAAAGTGGAGCATCTCGAGGCGAACCTGAAGGCGCTGGACATTTCGTTGTCTAAAGAGCAGATTGAATCTTTGGAGAGCACTCTGCCTTTTGATCCCGGCTTCCCGACGGCGATGTTTGTGAGCTGTCTTTTCCTCTCTCTTTGGAGTTAGGCTCTGATGAAGGTTATAGGGTGATGGATCCAGTTATTGTTTCCTCCTTGCATCGGCGGCGAAGATGGCAAAACAACCTGGCCTCCAGCCCATCGCGCATTGACTGAAGGTGACTCCGTAGTACACAAGAAGCGCATGTCGCTTCTATCCCTCATTTAACCTCAGTCACAAATTTTATCTTGCCTTGTCCGCCACTGTGTTTCCATCCTGTTGTTACATCATGCGGATGTCAACCGCTTTTCCAGGCATCCAAGCTTGCAATCTGAAGTGTTTGCGAGTGCCTATCATCGGGCTTTACTACGCAAATTGATTATTCCCGTATCATATTCACCCTGTGCCCGTGGAAGATGAAATGGGACCCATGCAACATGTGGCCTCTAGAAGTCTCTCTGACGAGCTGTTTGAAGGGTCACTTCTACGGAAATGAATGTCACTCGCGCGCGGCTATTGCAACACCGTAATGGGAGCTATACCATTGGCGGAGACATAGTGGGTGGCGACTCCGAGCAAAACTTGGCGATACTTGAAGAAGAGATTTTGCGAGGAGCTATCTGCCTTGGTAAACCTCTAGGTCTCCTGCGATTGATGTGCTGCGGCAGATGGCAGGTCGACTGTCGACCCACGCTGTGATCGTGTTGCCGGGTTGGCATGTCTTCCATGATCACAGAAGATACCTGCCCATTATGAGGTCAAGAGTCCGGAGGATGCATCGTCAATTTTGGTAGATACAATGGACGAGAGATGCCGTGCACAATCTTCTCCCGTATCCAGAACCTGGCGAACGACGCAAACGATGAGGACCATCATGCAGGCAGGTCGTGACCGAAAACTTTTTCGATGGAAGAGATCCAGCTGTACGACAAGATGGATCGGGATGACAAGGACTCTGTCGATGTCTATAATGGATACTGCATAGAGCAGGGCCGTGTGGAAGGACTTCATGGGAAAGACCGGTTCCAAAGAGCTGGATTGGACCGTCAGAGGAAAATTTGTTTGGTACTACGATAGCACCACCTGTATTTTCGTCCGTACAAGGCTCCACAGTCCATACAGCCGGAAGGAAGGATATCAGCCCGCTGTCGTTTCGAAAAGCTGCGAAAGTTTCCCAATGGCAGCAACAGCCTATGCCTCTGAGAGGTAACAGGGTGGGTATGAGAAGATGAACCCGGTAAGCAAATGAACGAAGCTCACGGGGTTTCACCAGATTCGACTCTGGCATTTGGTTCGGAGTTCGTTGACTACGTAACACATATATTCATTGAATCTGGTTTGAGAACCAGCACGCTCAGAAATAAAGTCCATGCAGTCATGATACCGTTGATAAAAGCATATCCGGACACAGAGGTCAATCGGCGTCCCTATAGTCTTGCTGGTGTTATTGTTGTGGCCGTCCATGGCTTAATCTCCGCAAGAGAGGATACACAGCGAACTATTCAAGCATTCTTCTGGGCTCGTTCCTTTCTGTAATGATTTGCGGTAGCACAGGGCAATGCATAAGTGTCGTTATACTTTTGCTGATAACCACGGGACTGCGATTGACGACTGCAATGGTGAAGATGGATACTGTTTGAAGGTCATCCCTATACAGATTTGAGCAATGAAGACACGATGAAGAGGCGAACCAACGCACACCATATCGTCCCAGGTTCACAAGGATGTCCAGGCTATCCAGACAGCCTTGATTCCAGCTGTTGGATATTTTTCTCTGCTCATGCATGGTGCTCGCATTTTTTCCGGCGAAAATCGAGGAGGAGGGATTGATGGTCATGGCAAGAAACCAAGATTGACAACGTTGCTTCCTACCACGATCACGGTGTCTCTCTCTTTCTCTCCTCGCACTCAGAGTCTCCATCTTCGTCGCTCGATATTGGTACATTGTCTGCGAGCAGGTGCAAGGACTATAGGATATTACGACAAGATTAGGTCTCCTCCTTTGGCGAGCACAGTGGTCGACCAGACGAAATGGCACCAATGGGAGAGGGCCAGCACGCTACTGAAAAGTAATGAATTAGGATGGCCTGTATACTAGGACTGGCGGCGGATAGGTACATGGTGAGTATTGTCGCCTTGCTTGCTACGCCCGCTAAATTGCATCCAATAGCGACCACTCCTAGACTTCAAAATTCACAACATGGACACGAAAACATCACAAGAATGCCCTCGTTTGCCCTCGTTGCCCTCGTTACTCTTCTGGTCAAGAAGGTGTCGCATAATGGAAACCTTGGCATGGACTCTCATCACAAATTCCCTTTCCCTGCTATCAACTCAGATGTCGCCCAAGGTGGCGCAGGATAGTTGGTCAGTACTCGTATTACTGTCTTCTCCGTCCATTTTTGACACTAATGCCCTAAGATCCAAAGGTGTACAGTACTAGCGGCATGCATTATTCAATGTTCGCCTAGATGGTGCCTTTGGATACTGCCAACGCAAACGGTTCGTGTTTCCTCCGTGACAGTAGCCCTACACAACTACCATACCTTTGGTAACCAGGTTGCTGCCAGTGAATACCATCCTCCCTCCCTCCTCTGCCACTCTCTAGCCGTCGCTTCTCTCGCAATGGAGGCACTCGTTTGTCAAGCTACTGAAGGCCAGGGCTGAAGTACCACCGTCATTATTTTATCTACCATCTGGCTGGATGACTCAATCTGTTAGGATGTACATCCTTTCTTGTCGCTGTGGTAATTCTTCATGTAGGAAACAGTCCTTCTACTTCGACTGAATGCGTCTTGTCACCCGTGAAGCCCTCGAGACGCTCGAGGCAAAAGCTCCACCCATTTCTATACGACACGCTAACACTCCGAATAGTACAAACACCCCTCCGCCGAAATCAATTTTACACCAGAAGACTATTTCCTACCATCCCTCGAAGGACCTATATTCCACTTTCACGAACCCTTCGCAACGCCCGTTTTTCGGCCAGAAGATGACGAGACGGGTCTTTGCGTTTCTTCGAGCGCGAGCTGTGGATGGATATACGACCAGAATGCTTGTTTGCGGTGTGAGTGGGACGTTGGCGCCCTCAATCCCGAGAGCTAGATATGCCAACAGCATTCATGCGCGGGTATCCATAAAGCCATTTTGAGGTCTGCTGTAGATGCTTGGACAGCCGAGTTTGCGGATGCATTCACCGAGAATCGCTAGAATTCGACATCCGAAGAGTACTCAATCAATGTAAGTATTTGAATACTGTTCGTCCCGCGTTGCATTCATTTCTTCTGAACGGTTGTTCCTCTCAGTTATAGGACGTCTTTCTGCGATCGTTTGAGTTACAGATGCTAAATGTGACGTGTATAGTACAAATTTAAACCAATTCGGCACCGGTCTATCTCTCTTGACCATTTCCAAAAGAACCTTCCACAAGTTGAAAGAGAAGCAGATATACCCTAATTATGTCGTTTGGTACCAAAGGCATTGGTGCTTGGAATCACCAGCAACAGCTGGTGTCTGCTTATGCCTCCGCGGTAGCAGATGGACGAGGTCGTCATATGCCAACTCCTTCGTCCAGGATCCTGACCTGAGAGCGTAAAGAAGTGAATAGGTGAAAAACCCATGATAGCGCCCCCCTGCCTCGACCTCCCTCGCGAACTCGTAGTCCTTGCATGCCGCCAAAATGGCATGAGAAGACATATCTGGACGCCACCACTTCTCCATTATCGAAGTACAGTTAGAAATGCGCTTCAAGTTGTACATCCCATCGCGAAGCATCAAATCGTGTGTTTCGTTTAGAGGCAGGGCGCTGCGCACTGCAGACTTTTCCCCTCTAGTGGCGCCAGAGGAGTGGCAGCAGTCGAAGATGGCAGTTATTTTATTTCCTTTAGCTCGCGAGATTTCGTGGAGATACGTATTGAGCTCCCGATCACTGATGTCGGTAATTGTGCCAAATCCATTAGCGTCGACGGGGCTGCGGTCGATGGGGCAGATAGCCTCAGTAGGGCAGAGAGTATCTACATGCCTGTGCCCTTGGGTTCTTGTGCCGTACATCCGGGCAGTCGAGGCGCGTACATCTGGCACAATTGACTGCCTTCCCTTGACAGTTCCAGGGCATTGCGAGCAACCGTAGCTCGAGCCATGACCAGCAAAATAAATGACGATGTTGTCTCCCTTGTTGATATAGGGATTGTTGATGAGGCTGCAAAGCGTGTTTGTGATGTTCTCGCGTGAAGGATAGGAAGGATCGGTGTAGGAGGTGGATCTCGTACCCAGGAGAAGCTGAATGTGGTTGGAGGGTACCTGAGATCTCTCTCCAAGTATTCCTTCATCAATAATACGTCTGCCACACAGCTGTACAGTGTAAATCTCCTGTACGCATCAATCCCGATTATGACAGCCCAGAACCTCGAGGCATCGATGTGGTGTAGAGTCTATTAGGTCTAGTATGAATATGACCTCCAATTGACGAACTATCACACTTACCCCTATTGAAGTAGGAAGTGCCTTGAGTTTCATAGCTTCAATCTCATCTCCCGACGCATACTTCCCGCGCAGGCGACGAAGTGTACAATAATTCTATGGGGCTTGAAAAAGAACTCGCAAATATGTGGAACAGAAGACACAAGCGTGCACATCATTTTAACAACCCTAATAGAACTGTCGTCTATCGCTCTGGAAATCAGGTGGATCCGGATACTGAGTGTAAGTACGACCTACAAACGTAGAAAAAAGATAATTCTTATCACGATGTACAAACTTTCTAATAAACGCCAATCGCCGATTCACTGGCACACCTATCACAAGCTCAAAGCGGGGGTAGATGTACTGTTCATCGAGAAGTACTCGAATAATAACCATGTAGGAATACCGTCCAACGTAAGTATTTAAACATTATTCATAGTTTTGCAAGTGTTGGAATTTTGACAGCTGTTCCTCCCAGCTACGAGACGTCTTTTCTGTGAACGTTTTAATATTACACAAGCTACGGGACGCGTGTAGTATATATAGATCTAAAGCGATTACATTCTATTCCATCTATCCGGATCAAAGTTACCAAACGAAGTTTCCACAAGCTGATTGAAGAGAAGCAGAGATCATAGGTACCCTTCTTGCAATCCTGCAACAACCAAGTCGTGTTCCAGGAAGTCCATATGACCCCCAGGCACTCGAACGACTCTTGCTTCTGGCGTCCAACGTGAAGCTCCTAGATCTTCTTGTTCCTCTTTCGGCAGTGGTGCAAGCCTCGCTCCCCCCTCCGCAACATAAACTGTAACCGGAGCCTTGACATTCTTTATGCTCCCCATCCACAGCTCTATATCAGGCCGAAGACAAAAATCACCAATCATGCCCGCAAGCCTCCTCGCTATATCCATGGTAAGTCGTTGGAGTGGAGAACCACCGGTCCCATTGAAAGCAGAGCGCAACGCATCGACAGAGCTCTTTCTGCTCTTATCCCATGCTGTCAACTCAAGCATGAGCTTAATCACAGCCGCGATAAACCCGTCTCTGCGGCTTGGGGAGTCAGCAGGTGGGAGTTGGTGTAGGAAAAGTGAGGGGAAAAGATCTAGCATGGCGAGTTGCGACACGGTGTCCCCATGACGTTCAAACTCCTGAGCGATCAGAAAAGCGATTATGCAGGACGCAGAGTACCCAGCAAAGCGGTATGGCCCACTAGGTTGCTCATCCTTGATTCTACGTCGGTAAAATGCCACGAGCTCCTCCAGTGTCGTCAATGGCGTATCCGGTGTCACTTGAACAGTCCACACAGCTGTGCGGAATCTCTCCGGATACGACCTGAAGTCAAATGCAAGACCTGCACCTCCTGCAGATTTTTTAGCGATGAATTACCAGAGCTGAAAGGGAGACTTACCATGAAAGACGATCAGCGGCGGCTCTCCTTTCCCTTTTCTGAGCTTGACAATGGTCTCGCCGGGTTCAGGAAGTTTAGTGAACGCGATTACAGGTTCACTCTCGTCGTCTTCGTCTTCAGTCTCCGTGGTTCCATTAGTAGACTGAGAGGATATGACGGCGTCGCGAACAAAGGCACTTAAAAGAGATATTGAAGGTTTATTGAAAACAAAGTTCTGTGGCAATGCCCTGATGGCGGCGGTCGAGATTGCGTGGGTTTTCCGAAGGGTGCTGGTGATTGTGTTGCGGATTGCGATGGCTATCAGACTTCAGAAGGGTTCAGCTTAGAATGTTGGGACAAGGATAAAATGACGACCGACCTGTCGACTCCGACAACGAAAAGGTCCTGCGTATCGGATATTTGAGCATCTGTGCGAAGAAGATTGTGCACAACGCGCCGGATCCAGTCTTTAATCTCATCAATGTTCCATTTCTGCGGTGCCACGATGTTAGATACGGAGATGTTGTCAACCGCTTCGTACGCCGCTTCGATCTCTTTGCTATAGGCTTCTAAAATAGCCCGTCGCCGAAGAGTCCCTTTAGAAGTGAACGTAAATGGTTTGGATGGATGAGTGACGATGATCATCTAGGATATCGATGTCAATTTGGGCTTGTGCTGAATAAGGGGGTGATTTCGCGGACCTCTTTGAAAATCCTCGAATGTTGCGGCGCCTCTTCATTGGCCTTGGATACCGTGTCCCTAGAAAAACATGTCAACACGCCGGGTAATAGAAGAATACATGGATCCTTACCAAATGCTCGCGCGAAAATCGGCGAGGTCTTTCTCATTGGCTGGGTCAAATTCATACCCTGGCGCCGGTGAGACCAGCACTCCAGGTTGGAATCTAGATCTACCAAACATAACGGCGGCGGCGATTCGTTTGTCAGTGGTAAGCGTTTTTTCTGCTAGAGTATCAGCATAATGCATGGAAAGATGGGGAAAACGAAACATGCCAATTGGCGTGGGGTTTGTCTTTTCCTGTGATGTCCGTAAGTATGAGTGGTTGGAACAGGTTAAAAGCTGAACTGACCCCAGTGCTGTGGATAATTTGGTCGTCTATGGAAATCCAATGAACAAAGCAGTCGCACGAGCCTTGGAGTGAGATAAACTATACCATGTCTTCCGTAACACTTGAACATTTTAGGATTGATAGGATGCCTAATGAATAGATCTGTAGTGTCGTATGCCCGGACGCCGTTTATCGTAGTGTTGAAGACTGCGGGTGAATATCCCGTCTTGGGATTTTCCTGCAACAGATCAGAACGAACTCAACGAACAAATCATATCAGGATCAGACTCTGACTTACCTTGATAACCACATGGAACATATTTTCTTCTCCTTCGACGGGGACCAGAACATATTCGATATAACTTGCCCACTGCGATGGAAGAGTAAGCCAAAGTCGATAGCGTAGTAGTCTAAATTCACCTCAAACCATTCCCACCCTTCGGCAGGTATCTCCTCTGATGTAACACTGTCAGCAACACCTCTTTCAAATCACATGAAATCACATACTAGGCATCATCTTGGCAGAGAAGGTGGTTTCAGTACTAACGAAAACCATGAGTATACATGTCGATCTTTCATGTCCTATACTGCGACGAACCTGCCGAATAGTGCGCAAAGGGGTACGCCCCTGGCTACCAGTGAGTCCCCAGCAGATTTGGCGAGCGGACCTCCTCCAAAGACCTGCCAAAAATCAACCAAACGGCCGTCACAGTTAAATACAGAAATCATACAGCAATAGTAGCTTTTGTCAAAGCTTCGACAGCGGCTTGATCGTGTGCCCATGCCTAATTCAATGGAGTTTAGTTTCTGTACACGAGAAATACAGAAAATCGCCTACCTCGTAGAAGTGGGGAACACAGAACACGATCGTGCATTTCGTCGCTATGATGCCCTCCATAACACGCTCTGGTGTCGGCACAACGGGTGGAGTCTCAGGAGGGAATACCGCTATAGTCACGCCATCAGAAGCCTAAAGAAATTGATCAGAAGAGAAAATTGGAGGATTATACAGCGTACGGCAGCCATGATTGTCCAAGATCCCATAAGGTCTGAACAAGGACTGGTCAGGACGATATTCGTCTCGATCTGGACTGAACCACGCACGATACATCGCTGAGCCATGCGCAGAAATTACGTGTCCGCAAACATCAAGGTCTCCGCCGGCTTGTTGAGAGCTATATCAGATCTCGCAAATGAGTAAAAGAAGGGAAGGACACACATAGAATGATACCATGCATGGTATAAAAGCGATGCGTATACGGAATCGGGGTGGGAAACCGCGTCGATCCTGAAGAATGTACAATGAGCGCTAGTTGTTCCAAGTCAGGGCGCACATGCGGCAGCGGCTCCGAGTCATTCTTCAAATAGAGGTCTTCAAATGTCGGCATCGGTACCGTCTTTATACCATCTTGTGTGCGAGCGATATCCTGCATAGCAGGGTCGGCACTGACAAGTAGACTCTTGCATCCAGTGCGTTCGAGCAGGTGAGCGACCGCCACGGGGGAATTGCGAGTAGAGATCGGGAATGCAGTGTATCCTGCGCGTATAATTCCAGCGACAACGGTGAGGAACGTTATGCCATCTGCAGGGGAAAGAAACTTATTTCAGGATGTGGTTGATTAGCAGGAACGGGTCGTACTGGTATTTGCCAGGACTCCTACAACGGGGGTGGAGTCCGTCGTAGGAATGTTCTCAAGAACAATACGACCTGCGGCATGGATAGCCCTGGTGACCTCACTCCAAGTGATTTTTTGAATGTGGTCTTGGTCATAGAACTGAAAGACAGGATGATCTGGGCTATGCTGCGCATTATAGTCGAATATTTCTGGGTAAGTGAGCGATCCATCAAGAGGTGGGCGAGTAAATGTCGAGGAGGATCCGGGAGAAGTCTTCATGGGAGAGATATGTTAAGTAAAGTTTCTTGACAGACATTGCTGGATTATTTATACCCTTCCTCGTAGGCGCAGAGTCGTTGACTGCGACTAGAAGCATAATCAGCACATGTGCCGCGGCAACAAGATAATCCACTGTTATCCATGAGTAAACAAGGAAGATGACGACTCAAAGAATAGTCGTGATAACGCCGTCGGATCCACATGTCCGTCAGTCGTGCGAAGGAAGCTGCCCACTGCCGGCGCGGTTGTAAGAGTTCCAACTAGAAGAATCGCAATTCACAGAGCACGATTTTTTTTTTTTGCTGAATTTTTAACAGTTCCCTTCCACAACTGAGTGCTTGGTAGATGCCAGCCAACCGTCACTAGTCAACTGACGAGTGTTGTAGTAGACAAGCTCACAGAGACGGTATTTTAGCCTGGAGATCCAGGAAACGTAATCAGTCAAGACGTAACGTCCAGACACCACAAGTGTCACAGATCTAAGTTTGTCTGACAGTGAGAGCCAAATGGTGAGAGCGATCGGACCTTGATCGGACCAATGTTGAGAAAGGCGCATTCACGTGACACCACACCAATTCAACAGTCTCACACCGCACCTCCGTTCATGCCCGCGGGTTGAAGGAGTCTAAAAATATCACAAAAAACACTATTTGTCGCGCTGTTCTTTGATAATGCGGTATTTTCGAAGGCAGAAAATGGAAGGTATGTGACGGGAATCAAGAATCATCTATTTTTACTCTCGATGCCAGTGTATACCACCTAGGTCTGGCTGGATAACAGTAATTTAGATGGAGCCTTGCGTTCAGTTTCAACATTAGAGTCATCCGTATCTCTGATTTAAACCCCTCGTACATGCCTCAAATTGTAGCCCTGGTGGTCAAGGAGTATCATGTACTGTCTCGCGAGCTGGTACCAGTATCGGGCATTTCCCCGAACTTCTGAGTCAGTATTATTTTCTACATACGTCAGTTTACCTACTGTGCGCGAGCTTGACTCTTTTCGAAGGTCCGTATCCGATGGCACCGTACTGGTTCTTTAACGATGACGCACAGTTATATCAGCATCACTTTTGGCTCCAAATTGAGTTCTTACTTAATCACTGATCTCACGCACTTTTCATGACCGATAAACCTTGCTCGGTATTGGCCCTTGGGTAATATCAAGAAACTGTCCCGTTCCCATTCCTATCTGCTTCCATTGAGGCTGGAGAGTCGTGGGAGAAAGTTCCATGATATGGGCACAAATGGTAAGTATGCTCTCTTCCATCTCCTAAAACGCTCTTGTATAAGTATACTATCGTTTATTATGAAGGTGGCTAGCTACACACGGTCATTATCATTGCCTTGTTATCTCCCAAAACGCCATCTTTCGAGTCACACAAATCGATTATACACTTCTTTCCTGAACCTGAGAACGTACCAGCCAACGTTTTCTCAAGTACACTGTTAGTCAGACTGTCGTAGTCATAACACAGGCTTGAACGCACAGTCCGATGAATGACGGACAACATCCGGACCGGATATCCGTCTATCGCATTCAAATTTATAGCACCTTGCGCCGGTATACCACCCCCACTACCACTACTACCTTGTTTCACGCTGCCGCTATATATGTCTCCTATGACATGTTCCTTCTAGCATGGTCATAGTCATAGTCAAATCCAGACCAATATAGTCAGTGGCCCCGTGTGAAGGTGTTACACCCGCCGTAGCCCTCTGTTATGAATATCGGGTATCCATTACCTCGGAGCATGAGTCAACGCATGCCCTTTCTCGGCCGAAGTTCTCGGTCTCTATACTGACTCCCTTGTACTTTCTTGTATCTTCTCTTACTTTCTCTACTTTTCCTACAGGTACTAGAATATATTAGAACTTAGTAGAACAATAATTCCTTGAACTCTTGGATATGTAAACTCGTACATACCATTATATTAAATGACTAGTCAATTTACGACTTTCAGTACCCCCCACACTGTGTGAATACTCAGCTATGCCGAGAGCTTACTGAACAATCTGGTACGCCTAGCGCTTGCCTTCACCTCTCCCCGGTAATTGCCTCGCGCTTACAGAGTTTCTATATCGGTAACATTTTTACGCCTACCGGCTACTATCTCATAGCGATTACTTCGCGCTTGCTATATTCCTTTATCTTGCAAACCGGACCACTCAGGCCTCCTCACGAACCCTTGCCGGAATCCATTCTATTCCCTAACGGCGTATTTTTTCTTATCAAGCTTACCTCGCTCCGATCTTCACTCCGCCTTGTGCTCGCATATTCGGATTTTTGGCATATTCTTAACACCCTCACAATCGTTTGTCCCACAATAAATATCAGATCTCACGCGATGACTTTCCTTCGAAAGTACGTTGCCTCAGAGTTCATATACTATTCTTTTCTTGGAATCCAGAATTCTCGGAATCCTAATATTGGACTCAACTCGCGCCAGCGTGCTCGTGAAGGATATCACAGACTAAAAAGATTGAACAAGAACAACAGATTCAAAAAGGTGGGTCCTTACTCCGATGGTTACATCCCGGATGCATTCCCCTAAGAAACATTGTCCATTACTGCAGCTGGACTCCGCAGGAAGGGACGAAGTAGAGGCCAACCCCGGGTCATGAATTGATCAGGTTCACTAGCGGGAATCGCAACGACGCAGCTAACCGTGGTTACTGCGCCGCCCCCCACACCACTGGGATACGGGTCCCTTTCTCAGGATGGCCGGCAGAGCAACGACCCACGATTATTATATAAATATCTCTGATATCATGTTAGCAGTTTTGTATTTTGCGCCACTTGCTGGCGATATCTGAGACATTCTCAAAAGGAAAGGCTATATCGCACAGCAGGTAACTGCCAGTGTCGTTGAGCCCATAAATATTAATAGTGCAACAATTTCCTCTATGCCGCCTCTTGCAGTTGTGGGATCCTCTCTCCCTGACAGGTTCGTAATCCCTAAACTCACCGATCATGGCGTTGAACTCGGCCACCTTACACTTTCAAAAGTTGGGCTTACACGGTCTCGCAGAGTCATACCATTTGGTAATGGATGGAAAATGCTGTTATAAGGAATATTACGCGCTTCTTGAAAGTTGAACGTTCTAATTCTGCAGCTGAAATTTTTGAAATCTGTTTCGACAAAGAATGTTTTCGTGCATTGGGTGTGAACTGGAGATGCTAACGCGCGCGCATGCATGGCTGAAATTTTGGTTTGAACTTTGCCGCACAGAACGTAGTACACTCTGCTATAATTCCTTTCTTCTTATCAGTTCTTTCTGACCATTAAAAATGTATGACTAGAGGCGTCAAGTCACCCAGGAACAAATATCAATCTAGGCTCACAGCGAGAGCGTGTCAATCGAGAACAGACATGGGAGATATCATTTTCTCCGACGGGAAAGTATTCGTGTTGTCCAGAAATGCAGACTCACTAATAAGAGAATGATGTACTGAGTCGCAAGCCATGGTGATGCTCATATATTTTCCTGCCACTTACCATTGTTGACCTACAAGCGTAACATGAAGTCTCCATTAGCTCCACGGTATATCTCAGGCAACATATGAGTTTTTGATATCCGCAAGCCTCTTCTCTTGTCTTCGGCTTGATTGTATAAGTAGATCTGTTTTTTAGATCTAGCATTTAGTGAGCACAAGTGTTGAACAGAGCCAAGGGCCTTCCGATGTTCATGCAGACCGTCGCCAATCCATTGAGAATGAACTAGCTTGACAAGCTTCTTAGGTGTAAGGTCATTTCGCATTCATCCGTTTGGTACTGGTCATTCAGCTGTCTTGGTAAATCAGCGGTATCAAGGTCCAAGCTCCAACTTGCGACTCAGGGGGCGGAAAGGAGGAAAAAATATGACAGAAAAACGTGGGTCGCAAAAGGTCATCAGGTCCAGTGCAGGCAGTAGTCGGAGATTCGGAGTACGAATTCAGTACTTCAACGCGGGTTCGCTCCGTGCCGACTCAGCCTCTACATCTGCATGTATCAACTTCACCAGGTTCACTCCTACACTGCAGCCTACGTTGAAGCACTGTTTTTTGTGGGAGCTTTCTCTGTGGAATCGCCGTGTTTCATCGCGAAACTCACGTCCTGGAATCCCAATGACTCGGACTCGTTGCTTTAACTTCTTCTCAATGGCCCCGTCGTCCGTCCATGCTAATCCTGCTAAAACGGAATCTCGGAGCAAAAATGATTAGGACCACGTTTAATATTCCTGTGTGGGTCAGCCGGTGATACTACCCAGACTCCCGAGGAGCCATTATGACGTCCCCTTGCTTTTGCCCCTACGTTCTATTCCGAGACCTTCTGTGACCTGATATCGGACAAGATAACCATGCTAATTGGACGACTCTGTCCGGACAATAATGATATTGATGTTTTGTCTTCAATAGCCAACTCCAGAAAACCACGTGCGACCATCTCGTCGTCTTCAACTAAAAATCTAGTCATTACCAAAGTAAGGTCATGGAATATTCTTCCATCTCCTTCATGCAAGTTGCATCGCTTCCAGTGGATACTATTCTGTTCTCACCGCCACGAAAATCCAGCAAATTTTGGCTAACTGTATCGCTGACAATTTTCGAGACGACTCTCCCGCCCTTGCGTAATTCGCCTCGTCGGACAAAAATGGATGCAACACTCCACATTTCACCTCTTCCGGTGCGGTGTTACTCTCTGATGCGATATCGACAGCTTCAACTTTGCCAAATGCAAACCTTAATTGTTTCCATAGGTCATATCCTTGACGATCGCCTACGGCGACGCTTCCTCTGGCCGTCGTTCTTCCAAGGTGCCAGATATCTTCGCTCTTTTGACCCATTTGGAGTGCCTCACGCTCTACGGTGCATTTACCATCAAATCCATGCCCTCCGATATTCTTGCAAGCCTTGGTCTTCTCAACGCGATCCCAGCATCGGTCGTCTTACAACGGTCAAACTAGAGCACCTTGGTCCGCGTGTATCTCCCAAGAAGCTCCCTTCTTTTCCCCTGCTTCTTGCCGCATTCGAAACAGGACTTGGGAAACTCACCTGTTTATCCGCCACTCAATTTGTCGCTTTTGAACCAGAGTGTGAAGAGTTTGATTAAAATGGAAGAGTTGGGGCTCATGTATGTATGTCCTGGTAGCTGGCGTCATGTTGCACAATTTCTCGAATGCTGTTTGAAACGCCTTGCGGTCGACGTTCGTGCTGACCAGTCCGACCGATTTCTTCCCGCGCTTCCAGCCTTGGCAACACCACGCATTGCGAATCTGTCATTTTCACTTTGCTATCGGTCTGTATGCGAAGCCGGTAATTTGGGGAAACTATGTGTTGGCGCGTGATGTTTTCTTCTCCGTCACAGATCTCGCGTGCACTCTTTCGGAACCACTAACGAGCTCAGAGCGCTAATTGAATGGTATCTTGACTGTTTCGTAGCCGCCCCGGCGGAGATCTTCAATGCGCGCTTCGTCTGCCAAAATTCCAGCAGCAGTTTGTTCGTTCCCAGCTGTGAAGAAACGTGGAAACGATGGGATGAAATTTTCCGGAGCTGTGGACGAAAAATTCTCCACCAAGGATATCAAGCATCGACTTCCACGATTGAACGCTGGAGGTAAAATAACGGCGAAGATTCCGGTTTGAATATATCTCTACTATACCCTAAACGAAGAACCCACATCATACCCCTTGTCCTCAGTACCCATAATAATTGTTTCTTTTGGTATGTCTTTCACCCACGTTTTGCAGCTAAATCTTCCTCGGAAATTCATCATTGGATATGTTGCGAAGGTAGCTATGCCGTCCAGGATAGCATATCATCTCCACAAGGGCGCAGCATTGTTTGACGGTTGAAATTCCTTGTTCGATGCGCAACGCCTTGGGAGGTCTATTTCAGCTCTCGGCAATGCTTTACCTTGGCTTTACCGGTGACAAACAATCATGTCGTGGACGATAAGACCGACAGAAACCCGAGCGACGCTGCCGTCACGAGGGCTTGGGAACTTGAAAGAGTGATCGCGTCCTTCTCCTTCCCTGTTTTTATGGATATATGCCGGTCTAAGTCTCAAACACTTCCAGAATGACGGAGCCGTCACCTCTTCGTAGCCAAGCTACTGGCACATAGTTACTCGGAATCATCCACAGACGCCGCCACCGCCGAGGATTTGAGGAATTTAGCCTGAATTTCCAGGGTTCGCGTTACGTGGCGCACACAACGGTTGGCGCCAAACGAGCCACATTAGGAGGGTGGATCGCGCATTGAAGCTCCATAGTATACACACACTGTGGTTCGAAAGGTTGAGTCATAGGGGTCACAGAATTTGAGAGATATACCGTAGCTGTCCTGAAGCGGACCGTTTCGTGAGCCTTATGCCAAGTGGGAAGACTCGTTCTCCTCCCTTTCGTCAAGGTCACCACGTTCCAGAAGTCCAATGGCATGCATGTTCGGTATCATGTTTATAAACGGCAGTAAAATGTGTATGGACTTATGCTAGTTGCCGTTCGTACCCGTTCCCGATTTTAATGCAAGTCCCGAAGAGGAGAAATGGGGGCTTTGGAGATGCAACCTGGGCGGAAGAATCACAGTAGAATAAGCGGCAACGACCCTGTGGATTCGTCCGGTATCCTTTGCCAGCATGATGTCCGGTCCTAGTCGTCATATTCTTCAAATCAACCTCTGGGTCATTGATATTTATATCGATTCTGGCTCCCGCCGCTGAGTCCATTATGAAAGAAAGGCATTTTTACCACGTCGCGAATAATTCAGCGGAATTTATGAAAGGACATGTAGCATGGTGTAGTGAATGGGTGGCGACAGTGAATGGAACTAGAAACAAGTAGATATGTGGAGAAGTGAGTGGCTTTAGGTCGCCATGATGTTCTAGGCGCGACCCGGGTCCAGACACGCGCCAGTGGCGTGGACTTGATGATCGGACGGACTCGGCACCGCAGGCAAAAGATGTGGGTAAATCCGGATGCTGCTTTGACCAATCAAAGTACTGCACAGTACATACGTATTAGGTATCCTTCTCGGTTCTCCGCTCAACAACTGCCTATTGCCCACGACTGTGTTGCCAGGAACGAGAACACGTCTATTTCGAGCTCTCTCCTAACCAGGACACTCTCAGCATAATCCGTCGCCACCGCCAGTCGAAGCATACCCTCTGTTGGATGGCAGCATTGATATTCAGTGATTAATTTCTGGATTCGTCGGCAGGTTTTGTATGACGGTAGTAGAGCAGATCCACCGAAGTCGTTAGGATCGTGAGCGGAGAAAATAAACAAACTTTGTAGGTGCTCCCATCGCCGGAGGCATTCCAAAAGTCGTGTCTGAATAGGGCGTCAATTGCCTCCTTCTCGACATATGAAATTCGAGACTTACGATAATATTATCTGGCCCTTTGACATCCACTCGATCCTGATCGACGATCACACGAAGGATCTCAAGATTCTCGCACTGTGCCAAGATGCGTAAAGCGCCATCGTTGAGACACCATTCTCCCGGAGTATTAGGATGGACAAATAGCTCTTTTATCGTTTTCACGTGCTTGGGAAGTACCATCTTCCAGAATCTCCGTCCGCGCACGTCGCTTTCTGACTGAGTAAACGTCAGCGACAGCGTCATGATACCCGAATATGAGCCAAGATACTCCAAGAGGGCGTCGTCCATCATAACAACAGATATATGTTGTAGAAAGATCTTTTCGGTGCGAAGCGCAGTCCAGAACTGTTCCGGTACATTCATGATGTGGATTTGGAGCGATGCAAGAAGTCGAAGATGAGGAATGAGGAACGTGACATCGGAAGGTGGAAGCAAGAACTGCCCTTCGATGGATAAATGCTCTACCGGCCGGTATGTCGCAGAAGGCAGCGAGGGGAATATATTCCGAACGGAAGGAAACGCCGTGTTTGGGGCACTGAAGTTAACGAGATCCAGACGATAAACGTCGGGGCTGCTGGCAAGAAGGGAAGGAATTACGTCCAATATACGGTGGCCATTGAAAGTGATGTCGCGGAGGTTGTGGAAGTGAGAAAAGAAGGGTTCGTGGACTGTGTCGGTGTGAAGAATGATACTAATTGTAGATAGTTGGGGGAGTTTACTGAAGCGACTCATAACAGCATTCACTTCGACAGTGCTAAACCCACCCTGGCGGAAGCCTAGGAAGCTAGAGAGTGAATGTGTACAAGTCCTGTTTGGAAAGGCAATAGAGGACTCACTGTAATGACCTTAGACACACTAGAGAAGGAATAGCTTCAAGAAGACGCGTCGCAATGAGACTTGTCACACGAGCCCTCTTGTTCGCCACCTTGTCCCAGAATCCAAGATATCTGCTGTAGGGGGGGTCAAAGGAAGAGTTGATGCGGAGGGATTTGATGTATCGTCCAGGGTTGTCCTCTTTTGGGGATCCCAGGGACTGCAGGAGTGACATCGACACGGGGAAAAGGACCTCATCGTTGATATTGAGCGCTACGTGTTCGAGAACCAGAGGTGTGACGATGTAGTTCAGGTGTTTGCAGGTAAATCTAGTGCGCTTTAGATCGTCCAGTTCGAGCTGAAAGAAGGCGAATCAGTAAGGGTCGTGAAAGAAGCCGTAGTGGTACACACCAAGGACACAATCCTGTGCAATAGTTCGTTGGCCAATGAAAGTAGCATAGCGATTTGATTTGTCTAGGCACTGCCAGCACGTAAGTCGCGGTAGAAGAAGTTCGGGTGAAGAGAACAGCTTTAAATGCTGCTGAGATTTAAGTGATGCCGCAAATGATGGTCGGTTCCGCCTCATCGAAAAAAAAGGACAGATAAATACGAGTCTAAATCTCAAGCTAGGTCATTTGTTGACCGTCTAGAGCTCGGTTTCCAACTAGAATCCGGGGTTCGGATCGGTCGGCGGCCTAGACCAATGACGTACGCGACGAAAGCGTGCGCCAGCGCACGAGGTTCAGAATTCGGACCGGGGAAACTTCCGATCCTTTCGTGAAACATTGATAGTAGGCAACAAGGTCCAAAAACCAACTTTCTTCGGTAGTGTGAAGGCGGGAGAAAGACTAGAGGAGACGGCCCGAGGATGATCTTGACAATTAATAGCGCTAGGTAAGCCTCGGCCTGCTGGGATCAGACTTCGTTGATGTTTCCTGCGCGAATGGTTTATCTCGGGAACTGAAAGAAGTTCTGTGTCACTGATAATCTGGGATATAAAGAGAAGCAGTTCTAATTCAAGCGGCTTGACTTACAATTAATGAACTTGAACTGGGAGTAGAGTTCCGTCTTCCTTACGGTCGCCGAATATTCAGTGCATGTGAACGCGTCACCAGAAATGAAAAGATGTCAGGCTTAGTCGGTAGAATGCCTAGCATATAACGCGCCAAGTCGGATTCCACCATAATATGATGCATATTATCCGTCGGTTGCCTGCACTGGAAAGCAGAGATTAGATCGTGAATCCGCTCAGGGTCAGTGCGCCGGGTTATGATAGGGTTCCCCATATCGTCGTTGAGCTGGCACGACAAAAAACATATTAAATCCATATGCTTCCATATATCAAGCATTCCTAAAACGCGTGTCTGCCTCCGGCATTAGGCAATTATCAACATATGAAATAAACCACGCACGATAATATTCCCTGGACCGTCTATGTCCGCGCGCTGCCGGTCAATGACAACGCTCAGAATCTCAAGATTGGTACATTGCATCAGGCATCTGAGGGGCCCGCTGTCAACACACCACATTCCGGGTGACTGAGAGTGGACATATAGTTTCTTCATCGTATTCGCATGCCTGGGAAGCACTTGATTCCAGAACTTTAGAGCTCCGGCTTCAATTACTCCCCTGTCTACGATAAGCATCATCATGGTGATGCCCGAGTACGAACACAAGTACTCTAACAGGGCGTCGCTGCCATTATCGACAGATAGCTCTTTGACGTATATCCTTTCCACGCTGAGCGCAGTCCAGAACGCATCTGAAATGTCATAAATGAGCAGGCGGAGTGAGGTGAGGTGGCGCAGGTGTGGGATGACGGGGACAATATCAGGTTGCGGCAATGTAAAATTTCCCTCTAAGGTTAGCTGCTCCACAGAACAACGAAATGCCGGCGGTAACGCAGGGAAGAGGTCCAGAACAGAGTGGAGGTTTGTAACAGGTTCGGTGCTAACCAGACGTAGACGGAACAACCCTGGGCTCTTAGCGATAATATGGGGGATTGCGTCGATCAGTTGTCCTGTGATATTGATGTCGCGAAGATGATGGAAGTAAGAGAAAAAGTGTTGTTGGTGTTTCATGGGATAATAATGAGAATACCCATGCAGCGTGAGTGTGTCTAGGCATGGCAGAGCGCTGATGCGGCACATGATGATATCCAGAGCAGATACGCTTAGCTCGGACGTATCATAGAGGGTAAATCTACACAAATTGAGAATGCAGTCAGTCCACAAGGCAGAGAAGCTCACTCCATGGACCGTAGAGATATCAATGAGGGCAGGGCATCAAGAATAAGCTTTTCGATACAAAATACAACGCGGCGTCTCTTCCTCACCACCCGATGCCACAAGTGGCGGTATTTTTCCAACGGAGGATCGAACGAAGAATGAATCCGGAGGCATTTAATGAATTTGCCCGGGTTATTTCGTGATGAGCCCAGTGCTCGGAGGAGCAGAATGGAAGCATGGAAAGTCTTCTCAGAGTTGAGATTGATTGATACTGTTTGAAGAAGAATTGGAGTGATGCTGTCGTTCAAGGACTTGCAAGCCAATCTAAGTGCTCGATATTCCTTCAAATGGACCTATCGGCAAAGGTTTCAGCCAGTAGATAGATGTCACGTAGCCGATTTTCGCTCACCAAAGAGAAAATTTCCTGAAGAAGCTCTGAGGGAAGTTTGTCTAGCATGATAGTTCTGGGTGCCAGCACGTAGCAATCATGGAGTAAGAGAAAGTTGACCGAATGCGGTGCACATGGTAACAACGTAAACTGGTCAATGATGAGGAGAACCCGCGTTCACCGTGTCTACAGCAAGATATTACTCACGGCGCGCGCGGTCTGGCTATGACGTTCCTCACGCTAATCTTTGTCAAGCGCCAATATTCAGAGATGCCGGTTCTTGTTGGGCCGGCTCTCGGATCGAATGCCGAGTACACGGGTCACGTGCACTATCAACGCGATTGCGCAGTCGCCACGGTCGCAACTTCAACTTGGCACTGGGCAAAACTCTCGTACTTCAGCTTTTTCACGAACTGTGCAGCTCTGTTCGGCACGGATAGGCTTACTTTGGGCTTATCTGAGCTTTTTGATGTCCACATCCGTTCATGCTGTCATTCAGCTCCTGTCTACTCTTAGCATCAGTTGTTGTTCAAGGTTCCCCTTGATTCTTCAAATATTTTCATTGTGTCTGTCTTCACCTAACGCGTCATCTAGACCTGAGCCAGAGGCGTCGAGGTTCCCTCGGCCGTCATCAACCTTCCCTCAAACACCAGGACAGACGATTCTCACTCAACATCTTCCTATCGGGCTTTTTTGCCACTTTGGATGTTGCAGCGACGAATTCTTACTAACTCTTCCAGTCTAGTGATACCGCGTACCTTGTGCGCTGCTTCGGCCGCGCGATCCAGCCCCTTTGACTTGGGCCCGGCCCGCGAAGCATTCTTTTCCCACTGTCTTGTGGTTCTCTTAAGCTTTGTTGTACCAGTAAACGACAAGCCTCGACCATTCTAGCCTACAAATTTCATTGTTCAATGCTCTTCACATCAAGGCTTCACGAGCCTCGTGATATTACCCTGCAGATCTTTGGTCAGGGCGCCTTGCAACGAGATACGAATGGGAAACAACCCACACGTACTGCGACCAGGGACACTCGGAAATAGCCCGGCTGGCGCAATGTTCCGCGTATATGGCTCGGTCAGGTGATGCATCCCCAGTCCCCGCTTTTCATATTGTATCTGGGTCTGGAAATCTCCCGTCGACTAGAGCAAGATATCAAATGCTGATCTCACACGACTTGCATTATCTCCATTGCCAGCGGCAAAGGGAGTCGATAAAAGCTCTGCGACAGAAAAAGCCAATCTGCTTCCTCTCACGGTTACATTTTGAGTATATCTTCTCGTCCATCATCCAGGCTGACTTTTTTTTGGCTTTGGGCGGTTGCAGACCAACAGCAGCTGGATACATCGAGGTTGGGCCTGCTAACAGCGCGCGGCAGACACCCCCTGTGCGACGCGTACGCATGGTCCTTAGGCGAAGGTACCACCCTGACAAATCGCCACTCCTCTTGCTCGACAGGGACGCTGGATGATATTTCCTTGACGACTATCTCATTCGCTCCCCATCATGACGCTGCGCCCGGCAGATTCCCCCTCCACATACAACTTGGGCTATCTCCTCCCATCGCCACGCGCAGCGGGCGCAATATACCATCCCAGATCTGAATGATCTAGCCTTGCCCTCCCCGCAAAACTCTTTTCCTTCCAATGATGGGTCCTATCGTGTGGCGCGAAGCTTCTGAATCTCTCACCCGTCCCTGCTATTTTTTTCGCTGGTGGCGCGTAGAGCGAGAGCAGTGGAGCTATTCAGCGGAATCCGGTCCGGCTTCTTCTGAGCTCTGTCCTTCTTAATACCACGGGAAGCCAGCCGTATATTTGGCGCGCACTCGAGTCCATGGGTTGATGACGCGCCGCTATGACGGTAACGTGGTTTGCCAAGCGGCCTAGCTTTGTTGAGTACTGAATGGAGCGGCAATATTACACCCTGGAGGCGCTTTCGATCCTGAAGGCTTTTACGGTTTTCCAATGAGAACCGGCTTTCAGCGCTGAGGACCCCTGTTTTCTTACACGCGTCGTAGTTCCAGTGCTTCGGACCCTAACCAAGTAGTTCAATCATCCTAAGAGCTTCCCATTGGCTGTGCGCTTCTGTCTTTTTCTGGTAATGAGCTTTGGACCGATGATGCCGTACTCGTTAATGTGCAGCGCTAGGCTTCTAGCCTAACTGGAGGTGATGACGATACGATACGATTTGGTCGTAGGTTATTCAAATGGGATTGACCGCGAGCTTCTTAGTGGGCTCCTGAGCAAGCCTTGCATCTGGGTGCGTGCTGAGGAAGCACTAGCCCGGAACTAGCCTACCAGGTTTCGACTTCTCTTGGGGCCCCCACCTTCGAATTCTCTTGGTTCTTGAATGTTCGAAACCATCGGTTTAATGCTGTGCAGCGTCTATTACCCTAGCTGCGATGGAAATAGAAGAATAGAGCAAAGCAGGCTTGAATCCGTCGGTTCTGGTGCACTGGATATCTTTGTCACGAATTGTAAGCACTAGTATTTTCACCCACGCGTGTGATTCGTGTATCTGTGCAATGTCCTGGCAGCATTGGTTCTTTTGGTCCGTGTGTAAACATCGAGAGACGAAGACGAGCTCCGGATGTCATCCAACCGGACGGGTCTCAGGTTCTTTTCATTGTGAGGTGGTCCTAACGCGTCGAGGATGCAGTGCGAGGCTCTGACCCGCGTCGTTCTCGACTCAAGAATTCTTGGTATCTCGTTTCGTGGCGAAATGTAATTACGACTGATTACAAGAGACTAGGAAGTGCTTGGTATCTTGGCCACGCTATCTACCGGTGGCACACCTAGACCTACGTTTCTTCATTCCTCCGATATGCGGACGTGTACGGTTTTGAGGTCGACGGCGCGCTGCGATGGCGATGCGAGTTTATCAAAGGTATTCAGTGCTGAAAGGCCTGGCCTTTTGATTAATTACAATGATAATGCTTACTCTCGTCGAGGGGTTGCTAGTCCGCACAACTTCCTCGTCTCTCGATATGGAGGGTCACGGTCTTTACGCGTAGAGCCCGTTGCATTGAATGGTAATAACGCGTTCAGTGACCTTGCGCAGTACCTAGCCTCTGATTAATTACTTTCTCTTTTCGACTCGAATGCGACTCCTCCGTCTCCGATGCTGTAATGTATTGAACTATCATTACACCGTAATCGTAAGGAGATATGCCTGCCTATGATGTTTGTACGCTAGACTCCGCGTAAAACACACAGGACCGTCGATCCTCATGAGTCAAAGGACGGTAGGTCTTTTTTATGTGCTAGCAGCACATCTGAGTGGCTTCGCCAAAGCTTCACGGACATTGAAAAGTTGCTGAATGAAGGTTAGCCACGCAATACGGCTTACGCTTCAAAGATGTCGCCATGACTAAGCGAAAACTTTAAACTCAAGGTCTCCTTCAAGCAGCATCGTAAGAGTAATTTGAACTGTCGAAAACAGACAGACTTACAAGGCAAAGCGCCATCTAATAAAAATATAGAACCACGGTGGTGGGAGCCTAACGGAAACACAAACAAATTGTGGCGCAGGGCCGAAAGTGAGGCGGAGATTGAATACACGCTCACCGCTCGCCTTATTTTTTCTATTCCGCTGCCAATTTGCTTGACGGTAAGTCAACTTTAAGTGAAAACTTTATTCTTAAATGTGTCTGATTTTTTGCTCTCACTATTTCTTATGGTCGTTCGTTGAACAATGAAGACGCCTCAAGCATGTCGCAGTCGTCGTCGGCGTGGACAGAACCACCGTGGTCTGGATGGATAGAAACGACTGGTGATGCTCTGCTCATCCTCGAAGCTGCTCGTCGAGGTCTGATACCACGGGTGACCCGTCGTTTGGTCGATGCTGAACGCAAGATGATAACGTCCGGCTCTGTGTTTGTGTTCGATGAGGACGAGAGTGGCATCAAGCGCTGGACGGATGGGTTCTTCTGGAGCCCCAGTCGAATTTTGGGCAATTTTCTGCTGTATCGCGAGACAGACAAGCGAGGACCGAGTCATCGAGGGCGTACCGACGAGCAGCAGCAAGAGACAGAAGATTTTTCTACAGAGAACCCGGCGAATAGGCGCCCTCGGACAGACGGTCGTCTACTCAGTGTTGCTAAGCATCGTGAACGGAGTTTGGTCGGAAGTCTGACGAACAGCTACAAGTTCAAGCCTGATGGATTAATGAAAAAGGTACGTCTGTCCTGTCATTTTTCTGTTCCTTGTCGATTTATCTCACATTTTGCCCAGACTTTTTCTTTGAATATCGGAGGAGTGGCGCAGCACCTGATATCTTATTACAAGGTCGAAGACGTAGAGAATGGCCGGCTGCGTTCACCTTCATCACTGCCCGAGCTTGCATCGCTCGACATCAGCCCGGAATATCTCGACAAGACGCACTTTCGTAATCCCCCAAAGGTAGAGATAGGCGCTGATGGGATACCACGGTATCGCGGTGATGCAGACGACATCGATACCTCTCCAACGCTATCACCCACATCAATCGCGGGTCTACCACTGCTCAGTGATGCTCACATTCTCGAGGGCAACAAACGGTCCGGCAAGCGATACGATCCTTACGGCTCACCCCCAGTATCGAAGCGACGGAAACTCAACAAGACAGAGGAGGCAGCAGCACCTTCTGAACAACCTGCAGAGCCCTCAACCCCCACAGCACCTGTGCCAGTAGCTGCTCCTGTTCCTGTTGCCACCGCATTCCCAGATCCTAATGGCCCCGCAGCCGCTACTGCAATTCTTCCGGGCCATCACTTACCTCCTTATCCATACAATTTCTATCAGATCCCACCTCCACACGTTTATTACCCCGCTCCGGTGAATGGGGTGTCACCACCGCCGCCACCCCAGTCGCCTCCGTACCCGGCACCTTATATGCCTTATTCACCACCAGCAATCATACCTGCAGACCCGACTCAGCCGGGGGTGCCACCCCAGCCGCAGTACTATTCGTATTATCCCCCGGGATATCCTCCGTATCCTGGGATGTGGCCGGCGTATGCTGGGTATCCCATGCCGCCGCCGCCTCAGATGGTCCAGCAGCAGCAGTCTGAATCTGCGGCCGAGCAGGGACAACAGGAGCAGCCACAGCAGCAGCAGCAGCAGCAGCAGCAGCAACAGCAACAAGTGGCGGTATAGAGTTTCGGCTTCGGTATTTCGTCTTCTCTCTCTCTTTTTTTATTTTGTCACGTTTTTCAACTGTATGATTTCTAGTATCTACCCCCGTCCTGTATCTTGTCATCTCTTCGTTCATCTGTTGGCGCTTATTGTAGTATGGTATTCATTTGTTGTGGGTTTGGGAGAGGTTTTGTTTTAAAGGCCCGTGTACAGTACTAACTTCGTGGATTTGGTTCTCAACCTGGTACGGAAGTAACTTAGCTATTGGTGTTCGTACCGTACACTATAATCTGACATGCCACTTTGTACACCAAGGTCAAGGTCCGTCGGGTAAACTAACTTTGACGACGTGTGTATTTTTCCTGGACAAGGGGTCTGATGGAAGTAGATCCTACAGGTTCTCTTGAGGTGCCTCCCAAGCTTTTGACACAGACGGATTCCGTTCACGGCGGATGCTGGTGACTTGGCAGACTAGATTTAGACCTCGTCAGATGTTGTGAACTTTTCGATCTGCCCGCCGGATCCGCGGCAGGTGCGGGACCCGCGAATACCATGAGTACTTTGTACGAAAATAATTGATGATCACGATGATGCATGAAAATAGAATTCTATTGTATGTATTTGAACCGAAGGCTGCTTATTCCGTACGTCTTTTTATTGAGGAAATTACGAGGAGATACTTTTTAAAGGTAATCTTCACAAAGATTGCTTTCGCTTCTAGATTTTGAATTCAACTGTTAAATATCTACGAGGTGTCAAGGAGGCATTCTCAGTTCCTAACACTATAGTGAGCGCCGGCAGAGGGCGACTCGGAACCGTCAAGAAGCATGATCACGTGATGTTCTGACCTTGTACTGCAATTTCAACCTTACGGAAGGTCAGCGCTTCAGTATACCTTGTCCCTGCTATCATCAGCTGCTAAGGCTCTCGGAACTTGGAGTGCTCCGTTTGATAAGGCAAGATCCATTTTTGCTACCCAGGGGTCGTCTCTGATGCTGACGATCCATCGATAGGCCGACTACCACATGATACTCATCCCGAAACTTGCATTCTGTCTGCTCTGTCTCTGGTAAATACAATGATCTTGGTACCTCAATGTCTTTTGCTGGCTCCCTGCACATGTGGTACCACTTACTTTTTGGCCCTCTTACCCCGCAATTTGAGGAAACATCCGACTCGTTCAACAGTACTTTCTGGTCCTTGCTATCCATTTCTCCGCCCAGGGGCCGGTGTGCTGAGGTCTGAAATACGACGTGGGTAACGGGGATGGACCTTTCTATTCGCAGAGTGCCGTCGAAGAAGTTGCGAAGGCGGCATGTACTCATGCTCGCAAACCTGATATACATTACATCGTCCGACTGGGTCCCTCTGGGCTGTTTTCGAATGACAGTTCCTCCTGGTATTTCCCGCCAATGACAAAGGACCGTTCTGTTCTGCCGAGATTTTTTCACCTGTCTACTGATCCACTTTCGATTTGGGCCTGAATATTTACATGACCATCCGATCATCGAATCGAAATGCGCGAGATGGGGGCTATACATTTCCTATCTGAGGCCCAAGGCGCGCTACGAAAAGGGCGCTAAGGCATGAGGTGGGCGAGGATCGACCCATTGCCGCGTTCGATTCGGATGCGTGTTGGAGCCCACTAAGCTTGGCGCGACGAGTTTGGGCCTATTTCGCTGGGTGTCGGCTCTCTATGCCGCCTTCAGTAATGAAACTCCGGTGCTCACCTCATCTCCGCCCTCATGGAATCATGATGGCTATGATGCCCACTCAGCGGTCATATGAAGGGTTCTACGTGGCATATGTCGTCCAACATTCGTTGGTACCTCTTGATGGCACTTTTCATCGACATCCTAGCCCTCAATTATGTCCATATCCCTTCAATTCCCCAGGTCCAGGTACCGGCTTGGCCGCAATAAACGCGGATTGACCTCACGGCATCAGACCGGCATATCACAGGATCCTCGCTTGCGTACCGTCTACGGGACCTTTGCGCTAGCCGCGGCTATATCTGCATCATGAATCAATTAAGTCAACAAAGCCTGATCGTGTGGATTCCTGCTTCCGCAATTCATATCCGGTGGTGTTGACACATCAATCAGGCCCCGAAGGCACAAATAGCTCCCCCGGAGACGTACAGCCGCTATTTTCTGTGGATGTATCAACTAAAATCAGCGCATAACGTTCGCTGGTGAGTACGTAAGGCTTCTGCATCTTAGTCCAGAACAATCGTTAGTTGGACAGATTTCCAGGGACATCCTTTTTCCTTGGCTTTGTTTATAAAGAGGGCGATCATGGACAAGTTTCTCATCCACTCATCAATCGTCCGTTTGTTGAGATGGTTTTCCTCGACTCTTTTCTTGGGCCAGTAGCCCTTTCCGCTCTTGTGCGCATTCTTTATTGTTGCGACGAACAGTCCACTGATCGCTCGTTCACAGTTCTCTTCAGCGCAAGCTTCAACTCACATTCGTTCAGCGGCGGCGGGACATTTGCACCGTCGTCAATCTATCCCGACTGACCTTCCTGCAAACTGGAGCTCGTTAGGATGTTTCACGTTCGCGGTCCACTATGATCTTTGAATTTCGTCTAACATCATCTCGTAGGGATACCCAAGCTACCCGTACGCTCTCCCTAGATTCGTACACCAGTGGGGACAATATGACCGTCTCGAACTGCATCGATTTTTGCGGTGATGGAGGGTTCATCTACGCGGGAGTCGAATATTCTCAGGAATGCTGTACGTAGGAATGAAAGACCGTTAGGCTTCCTTGTGCTGATCACCGTCTCTTTTTTCACGATGCAGACTGCGGCAACAACATCGAACCCGAAGACACTAACGCAACTGCAACTGATTGTAACATGGCATGCACTGGCAACACGTTGCAACTGTGTGGTGGTCCAAACCGGATGAATGTATTCTGGAGCGGTGCAACCCCCCCAGCGCCACCTAGTATTGTGCCGTCTGTCGGAAAGTGGACTTCTCTCGGGTGTTACAGGTAGCTGATGCATTTCCCCTTTCATATGCATCCCTTGTGCTAATCATACTGTCCACTCTGAAAGCGACAATGTTGATGGACAACGTACTTTCCCTGTCGGATTGGATGTCGCAGACGTCACGATCGATAAATGTACCAGTGCCTGCTTCAGCTCCGGCTATCAGTTCGCTGGAACTGAATACTCAACTCAGTGCTGTAAGCATTTATTTGACCTTTCGTGTCGTTCGATCTTTTCACTGATGAAATGACAATAGTTTGTGGATCAAGTATTGCAAACGGGGGCGCCCTAACGGCGAGTTCTGACTGCTCGATGACTTGCGCCGGAAATAGTTCACAGTTCTGTGGGGGACCAAATCGACTGAACGCTTACAACTACACCGGGGACCGACTTGCCCCCCATTAACAATGCCGGTGGAGGAGGAGGAGGTGAACCGACGAATGTTTTCCCTGTCCTCACAGGTCTACCGCAGGGGTGGAGCTACAACGCTTGCTGGGTGTACGTTATACGTTTCCTCGATCATTTGATACCATGTCGCTGATGTCCGGTTTGATTGCAGCGATAACGCCCATGGCCGGATCTTCGAGACTGAGATTGGAGCAAGCACGAACCAGACCGTCCAGTCATGCATCTCTACGTGTATTGCCCAGAATTTTACAGTTGCGGGAATGGAGTTCGGCCAGGAGTGTTGTGAGTCATGCCACCGCGGTGTTGCCTAATGCGATATTCTAAGCCTCGTTAACAGACTGTGGAGATCGACTCGTCAATGGAGCGGCGCTCGCTTCAGATTCTGATTGTAGCATGAGCTGCACTGGAAACGCAACGTGGGTCATCCTCGCAAATCTTTGCAAGGCTGTGTGTTGCTATATCAACTAACTGTTGGTCCTTTCTAGCGAAGCTTGTGGCGCAGGAAACCGTCTCTCGGTGTATGCAACCTCGGAGAACATCACCGCACTTCCTGTCGCGGTTCCTTTGGTATCTCCTCTCCCGGGCCAATGGACGTACCAGGGTTGCTATACGTCGGTGTTTTCTCTAAGCGCGCTAACATAAGTCCTGACAACCATGTCATTTTAGTGATGAACAAGTCGGAACACGTACTCTGCCGTGGCAAAACATATGGCCCACCAACAACACTGTCGAAAATTGCCTTAATCAATGTGCGGCCTTTGGGTACTCTGCGGCCGGACTCGAGTACGGCCAGGAGTGTTGTAAGTGGCCGGTATTTTCTCATATCCTGCGTCCCCTCAACACGTTTTGTTGAACAGACTGCGGAGATGTCTCTGATATAACCGCGCATGGCTCTGTGCAGGCAGAATCGACTGACTGCGCCACTCAGTGTCCAGGTGATCCTCTCCATCTTTGCGGTGGAGGTCTGCGCTTGCAGCTGTACACTTGGAATGGAACAGTCAACGTTTGGCACACGCCTGCAGTCACTGGCCGATACGAAGTGAGTGATCTCCTTATAACCTTTCTTGATTGTCCTCACAATTTCCATAGTTCTTCGGTAGGAGTATAAATGTTATCGGCAGGAACGATGCACTGACCCTTCAACGACTTATCTTTCAGTTCCTGGGTAAGTCTTCGCTTCCGAACGCAAATTAATCCGAAGTTTTAACCTCTTTCGTAAAGGGTCGTTGTCCCGCTTATTGCGACCGTGGGTATCAACAACAAGGTGACGTTCCTTGAAAAGGACGGTACTGGGTCCGTCGGCTGTATATTCTATTTGTTCTTTTTTTGATCGGCAAATGTTCCTTCTATTCGCAGCTTCCCCAACTCTACGGGAGCGTACGAACTGGACCTGAGTTTGGTGGACGACTTCGGTTTGACTTGGCGTGAGATGCATGTGAAGACTGATGTCTTTTGTTCGGGAAGTATCATTCTTCCGGACAAAGGTGGACGTCAGATCAATGTCGGAGGTGGGTATCGGGTTTACTTATCATCCTGACTGAGCTAATTTCGCGCTTGTATAGGCTGGTCTTTGGAAAGCACATTTGGAGTCCGTATGTATACCCCTGATGGTGTTCCCGGAACGAATTCAACAAATGATTGGGAGGAAAACTGGCAGGAGTTGAGTCTCCAGGTAGGCACTTCTTCGCACATAAATCGATTCGAAACTGATGCATCTTTTCATTAATAGCGGGGCCGATGGTACCCAACAGCGATGATGATGGCTAACGGAACTATTTTGGTTATTGGTGGCGAAACCGGAAGTAATGCAGCTCCGCAGCCCAACCTCGAACTGCTTCCCAAGCCAGATGGAGGAGACACTGTCGTAGATCTCGATTGGTTACAGAGGACAGATCCGAATAACCTGTATCCCTTCATGTTCGTCCTACCTGGCGGTGGTATCCTTGCTGGTAAGTGCCATTCTTTCCTTTGATATAGCTGGTGCTCATTACAATCAACCAGTTTACTATAATGAAGCCCGCATTCTTGATGCTACTACATTTGATACTGTCAAAGAACTGCCTAACGTCCCTGCTTCCGTTGACGATTGTAAGTCTATCATAAAATCGCATTTTTGCAGCTGACATATGTACCAATCCAGTCTTGGGCGGCCGGACTTACCCTCTCGAGGGCTCCGCGGTGCTTTTCCCTCAGTATGCTCCCTACACCGATCCTCTTCGTGTTTTGGTCTGTGGTGGTTCCTCCCCCGGTGCTGGAATTGCTCTCGACAACTGTGTATCCATTGAACCCGAAGTTGACAACGCTACATGGACTTTGGAGCGAATGGTAAGCAATTTGATGTCTTGCAGATATCTCGTTAATAATTGCGTTAATACAGCCGTCCAAACGTGTTATGAGCTGCATGGTCCCTCTTCCCGACGGCACTTTCCTCATTCTTAATGGTGCTCATCAAGGTGTCGCGGGCTTTGGGCTCGGAACGGATCCGAATCTGGGGGCGGTTCTTTATGACCCGACTCAACCTGTCAATCAGAGGATGTCGATCTTGAATACGACGATCGTCGCTAGAATGTACCATTCCGAAGCTATCCTTCTTCCGGATGCACGTGTTCTTGTGTCTGGATCTGACCCGCAAGATAACGTTAACCCAGAAGAGTTCAGGATCGAGGTGATTATCGTCAGACTGCGAAAGCGAATGACTGACTAAATCGCCCTATTTTCAGGTATACATCCCGCCTTATCTCGATATGGGTTTCACCCAGCCCACGTTCAACCTCGAAGAAACCGATTGGGCTTATGGAGGAACTTACACTGTGTCTAACATCACTCTCCATCAGGGCCAGATATCTGGTGCTAGGGTGTCTCTCATTGGCGGTACGTCTACATTCTTAATCCCGGCTCATTCGGGCCTTCTAATATATTCTATTACACAGCTGTTTCCAGCACTCACGGTAATAGCATGGGCAGTCGTACCATTTTCCCTGCAATCAGCTGCTCCGGCACGTCTTGTACCGTCACCGCGCCACCCAACGCCAACGTCTCTCCTCCGGGATGGCACCAGCTCTTCATTCTTGACGGGCCAACGCCCTCCCATTCCGTGTGGGTGCGCATCGGTGGTGACCCAGCACAGCTCGGGAACTGGCCGCAACTTCCCGGCTTCACGCCTCCCGGTGTTTAATCCGTATGCCTTTTTTCTTAACGCTTTTTATGGACTATCTAGTATTCAAATTATGGTCTGTCTCTGTCCGTCTTATTAGCTATCTCTCTTCCGTCGGACAATGGTGTAACCTGCTGGCGATTATAATACGACGACGCTGTACACTGTATAAGTAGCCTGTTGTACCGAATCGTCACGGACATATATCTAGCCTCATCTACCTTAATGGAGGGTGCATTTCGGATCATTTGGCTAATAGTTTTCGTCAGTATTATTTACTGTTTGCTGTCAGCTGTTGACTGTCAAATGCACAACCAGCATTATAGGTGTCAAGGTGAGGTGAAAGTACGCGCTTCTGGCCTTGAGACTGACGAATATGCATTTGTCTTGCTTGGACAGCACGATAATGAATTAATATAAAGAGGGTCTAGTGAATGGACAAGGTCAATTTAACATGAGTGGAGTCTTCTACAACTAACTAGGTGATGACGGGTGTCTCTTTTCAATATTTCGAGGACCAAGACTGGAACACCATGCACGAGCACAATCACTCTGAATTGCGTACTTCTTCAAGCGTCATGTTCATACACCTCTGTATGAGATCCACGCCCTCAGCCATGCCCCTTTCGTTCCACCACCCCGACTCTGGTAAGTATTCCTTCGAGTGAGCATACGGGCAGGCACTACCAGATGTGCACATTCTGATCAGCCAGAGATTGCACACATTGCGGCCTCTAGCAGAACTGTGTAAGTTTACGGACGACACGTGAAGGAGAAGCACGTACAGTTGGTCCCTCGTCGTATCCTCATCTGGACTGTGCTTCAGGGCGCATTTCGAGCCTTGGCTACACCCTTCGCGATTGTACGCCCGGCATGGCTTTCCGTTCCCATCGTGTTCAAAATCGCTTGAATCAGAATCGGTCTGGATATTTCGTGGTGGATAATCCAGAGGTGGATCAAAATCTGAACAGTCGTCACTGTCATTGTTGCTGAGATATTGGGGATCATCCTTTTCATTGAAGTCCGGGGCACCAGTAGCGCGACGTTGGTCGCTCTCTTTTCGGGTCTGGGCTATCTCCTTCTGGAATTGAGGATCTTCGGGGGCGAGTCTCGCACAGGCTTTGAAATCTATTCGCTTTGGGTTAGCCGATATCTATGAGGATTGCTCAGATACCCGCCTTCTATGGCCAACTTGAATGCAAACATGCCACGACGAGCGACTCCTCGACGATATCGAAGTTTAATGGAATTGGGATCATACTCCAAGGCCTCATCACAGGCCTCCGCTGCCTGAAAATACCTGCGTCCCGATAGTAAGTTGTGGTTGAATAATTCACTAACAAAACTCACAAGCCGAGCTTCAGACATGCTGCAGCGATGTTGCCATAATATGCAGGTCGCGGTCCGTAAATGCTGATGGCTTTACTGTAATGTTCGATAGCCGCTTGATATTTTCCTTCTCGAAAACAGGTGTTTCCCTGTGTTGGTCAGTTATTGCTCTGACCATCAGAAAAGCAATGTCATACCTTTTCCTTGAGCAGTTTTGCTTGCTCTGATTTTTGTTTTGAGCTCTCAGCTCGCTTAGCAGCCCTAGCTGTCAGCGACTAACTCAGCTTATCTTATCCTGAGCATATACCGGTTATACAACCGATGCCCGTGTGAATAAGAGTCGGCTTTGCCAGACGGTTGAACGGATTAGCCTTAGCGTAGGGCTCGAGTAGAGTTAGGAGAATAGAGATTAGTCCGAAGCTAAGGCTTAAGGCCGTATAATACATGGTTTATATACTGTTTAGGCTCCGGTCTAAGAATAGATAGTCCGTGCGTTAGCAGCAAGCTAACGCGTCATATGCATAAGTAAAGTCGTTCTGTATACTACGTGGAGGTCCATCTGTGGGTCCTGGTGGCTAACGAGCGGATACCGCGAGTTTAGCGCGTGATAGATAATCGAGCAGATTAGATATTACGGAAAAATCATGACATTACCCCCTTCTTAAGGTTGTCGTCCCGACAACATCGCAATACTGTCTTCTTGGTGGTTTTCCCAGTATTCTTCGATGAGTTCTTGACAATTCGGGAGTTCCGACTCCTTTTTCCACTGGTTTTCCTCGTAGGGCTGGTTTTTCCATTTGACTAGATACTTCCAGTGCCCTCGTTCGCGTCTTGCCCCTAGGAGTTCTTCGACTTCTAGTTCTTCGAACCCGTCAATAATGTCGGGGGGCGGTGGTAGTGGCATTTCTTGGTTGGGGAATGCCGGTGGAATGTAGGGGGTTAATAATACTTCGTTAAAGACATTATGAATCTTCCAGACAGCGGGGAGCTTTAGGCGGTATGCCGAGGCTCCGACTTTGGCTTCGACCTCAAAGGGTCCGTAGCGTTTGTCGTCTAACTTCTTGGTCGGTCGATTCGTCGTGATGTGCGTTGATTCTACCCAGACTTTGTCTCCGGGTTGGAATTCCGTCTCTTCTTCGTTCTTCCGGTCGTACTGCTTCTTCATCTGCTGGTTGGTCTTTTCTAACGATTCGGCGGCTAACTTGCGGGCTTTCTCTAGTTCGGCTACGAACATGTGAGTTGCTGGTCGAGCTTCTTTCGAAGCATGAGCGGGCCTTACGGCTACGTCCTTTCCATAATTGAGGTAGAAAGGGGAGTATCCCGTCGCAGTGTGCACTCGGTTGTTGTGCTGGAACGCTGCGATCGGGAGCCACTCGCTCCAGTCGTTCTGTCGGTACTTGACGAACATTCGGAGGTACTTCTCGAGTTCCTGGTTGACTCGCTCGGTTTGTCCATCGGTTTGCGGATGGAATGCTGTCGACATGTTGGGCGTGATGTTTAAGCCTTTGTAGAGTTCCTTGATGAATCCCGAGGCGAATTGAGCGCCTCTGTCCGAGATAATCTTCGATGGCATGCCGTATCGGCAGAAGACTTCGTCTCGGAGGATTCGTGCCCAGCCTTCGGCTGTCAATGTCCCGTGACAGGGTACAAAGATGGCCGCTTTGCTGAATCGGTCTACTATGACGCAGATGGCGTCGTATCCTTGCGAAAGGGGTAGCCCGACGATTAAGTCGGTGCTGATTATCTCCCACGGGCATGTGGGGACTTCGTTCGGGTTCAAGGGCGCTTTTCTCTTCGCGGTCCTTGGTTTTGTGCGTTGGCACACTTCGCATCCAGCGACGTATGCCTTCACGTCCTTCTTGAGGTTCGGCCACCACCAGTCCCGAAGGACCAGGGTTTCGGTCTTACTTGCGCCGGGGTGTCCGGCGGTGATGTGGTCGTGACATTGGGCTATGACCTGCCCGCGGAGTTCCTTGTCTTTCGGTACGTAGACTCGGTTTTGGAAGTATAGGAGTCCGCCTTCCTGCGTGACTCCTCGTTCATGTGTCAGGGACGAAGCGATATGTGCGTCCCAGGTTTTTCGGTCCCTGAGTACGCGCCTGATCTTGTCGTGAACTTCTCCGAGCGTTGGCATGACTAGGGCGCGGAAATGTTCCGGTTTGAGGACCGTTACATCCTGATTGTCGTCCGCGCCTTGGTCGTGGTCTGCTCGTCGACTTAACAAGTCGGCCTTCTTGTTTGCTGTCCCTGGCTTGTGGTGCAACGTGAAGTGGTATTCCGCGAGCTCCGTCACCCACCGTGCTTGTCTGCGGTTGAGCTTCTGGGGTTTGCGGAAGTACTGGAGGTTCTGGTGATCTGTCCACACTTCGAATACTTCTTCGGCGCCCATGAGGTAGTGACGCCACTCGTCTAAGGCTAGCATGATAGCTAGCAACTCCTTGTCATATATTTCGTAATTCCGCTCGGTGGCGGAGAGGGCTTTGGACATGAAGGCCACGGGCCTCCACTGTCCGTCGTTGTACTGGCTGAGGACTGCGCCGATTGCTCCTTCACTGGCGTCTGCCTCGATTCTGAATTTCCCGCTAGGGGATGGCATGGAGAGGACTACGTCCTCCTTCATTGCGTTCTTGATGGCCATGATGGCATCGTCTTGTTCTTTGGTCCACTTCCACGGTACTTTGCCGGTAAGTTTGGTGAGTGCTTTCACCTTCTTGGAATAGTTCTTGATGAACCGTCGGTAAAAGTTGGTGAACCCTAAGAAGCTTTGCAGTTCCTGCTTCTTTGTGGGTGTCGGCCATTCGAGAATGCCGGCGACTTTTACTGGGTCCATTCGGATCTTTCCCTCACTGATGATGACGCCCAAGTACTCCGTTTCCAGAGTCTCGAACTCGCACTTTTCTGGTTTCAAGAACAACTTGTTCTCTCGCAATATTTGAAGAACCCGGCGCGTTAGCGCTCGGTGCTCCTGCTTGGTCTTGCTGAAGATGAGTATGTCGTCTAGATAAACCGTGACTTTTCCTTCGGCGATGAGATCCTTGAAAAGATCATTCATCATGGTCTGGAACGTGGCGGGCGAATTGGTAAGCCCGAAGAACATTACTAGCGGCTCATACAGGCCGCGGTTCGTGCGGAACGCCGCTTTGAACTCGTCTCCTTCTTTGATACGTACATTGTTGTATCCCCATCGAACGTCGAGCTTGGAGAAATATTTGGCGCCTTGGAGCTTGTCCATAAGGTCGCTGATCAGTGGCAGGGGATACCTGTTCTTGATCGTCATCTCGTTCAGCTTTCGATAGTCCTGCACTGGTCGCAATTTGCCGTCCTTCTTTTTGACGAAGAAGAAGGGGGAGGCCATTGGCGACTTGGACGGTCGGATTCTGCCGGTGGAGAGGTTCTCTTCTAAGAACTTGTCTAGCTCTTCTTGTTCCTTGGGGTTCAACGGGTATGTCTTGCAGTCGAGACTGGCTTTGGCGTTCGGGATTAGCTCAATAGCGTGATCCCAGGGTTTTCGTGGGGGTAGCTCGTCGAAGTTCTCTTTCGAGAACACATCTTCGAAGTCTCGGGCCCACTCTGGTACGATTTCTTCAAACGTCTTCGCGGATTTGCCGGCATTGGCTTTGGCCGCTAAGTCGTTTGCTTTTGATCCCATTGCGCGGATCTTTACTTCTATTTCTTCGCTGCAATCCACCATTAAGATGCGATCGCCTGCTTCTACTTCGTCGCCCCATCGGGCTTCCGGGTCTTCGTCGGGGAGGTGGAACGGGATGCTCCGGCAGTGACACCGGACTAAAGATACCTCGCCAGTCTCCCAATTGACTAAGGGATTGTGGCGTTGGAGCCAATCATGTCCTAGGAACATGTCGGCGGTACCTAAGTCGGTTACGGCTAGGTCGATTCGTTCTGTGTGGTCGCCGATGATGATTCGCGCGTCCACGTGTTCTTTAATGTCGCCTCCGACGTTTCGGGTTCCGTCTGCGTTATAGACGGGGGTAGGGAATGCGTTTTTGACCGTGTTTAGTTCGTTGGCAATGACGAACTTGCTGTTTATGACGCTGTGCGTGCAGCCGCTGTCGAGCAAAGCCTTGATATCGAACCCCTTGCGGGTGTCGGTCGTTTCGAGTCTGAGTTTGATCATTACTGATCGTCCTGGTCGGCCTCGGATGTATTTCGGGGCCTGATGTAAGTCGTGGAGCCAGCTGACGATGTTCTCGTAGCGCTCCGATACAAAGACGTCTGGGCCGACTATGTCGGCGACCATGGCGTCGTCCACTTCGTCTCTTCGTTTGGGGTGCACCCAGTCCTTCAGGATAGCTACTCGCTCTTCGTGCGACTTAGCGTCCCGAACTCGCTGTTGCGTCCAGTCGGCCGTGAAGGGCTTTGACCAGACGTGGACCAGCGGTCTCGTCGGTACCTCTCTAGGTCCCATAGGAACCACGGGTGTTTCCACCAAGGTGTTGCCGCCTTGGGTAGCCGTGCTATCGGCTCCCTCGGTTGGGCGTCCTGCCTCCGGTAAGGGAGGACTTTTTCGCTTCGGGGATGACCCGCATGCGGCTGTCTTCGCAGTTTCCTGCCTGGCGCCAGCAGCCATCCATCGTCGGTACGAGGTGTCGTCTTCCTCGTCCGGGACTTCTATCATAACAACTGGTCGTGAGCTAGAGGCGGTGGTGATTGAGCTTACCGAGCTGCGGCGTGAGCCGTATCTTGAAGGGGCCTCGCTTCTCGTGCCCGACGATTGGGTGTCGCTAGAACCCGCGCTTGAACCGTCGATTGAGAACCTTTCGTCACTGTCTTCGGTCGGCCTCGGGCTCGCTGCCCGGTCTTCGGCCTTGGCAGGCGCTTGAGGACTCCCCGACTGTGCCTCGTCGACCCTGCCCTGCCTTTCGGCTGGCCCCGACCCTAAGGTCGGTATCGGGTGATCCGTGCCACTGGTATCACCGCGGGAGGGCGGGGGTGCGGCCCTTGCTCCTTTGCCGTCGAGTGACTCGTTCTTGCCGCCCGGGCCCTTGGGCTCACCGTGCTCCCCGGCCTGTCCAGGGATTGTTGAAGTCGTGCCGTGGACGGGCGCATCCCGCCGCTTCTGGTCTCCTGACCGTCGTTCGTTCGTTCTGAAAACCTTGAGCTGTCCCGGGAGGACCCCCTCAGATGCGCAATGCGGCTTACACTGTGAGATCCCGGGCAAAGATCCCAAGTGGGACTCAGCTACCGGGGAGAGTATCGTCCCGCTCTCCGTCGGGTTGTCGTCCAGGGGGTTAGCCCTACCTTCTGATTCGGTTTCGGTTTCGCACTCTTGCACTTGGAGGATAGAATATTTATTGGAACTACCTACAGACATTGCATCAGTATTTAAGGATCCTGCCTTGTGAGAGTGTGAAATGTGAAGAGGGGCCGGTGCAGACGAATCTACTGCCCGGCCTCGTCTTTTACCTCTTCGATCTTCGTCGTGGTCGCCGTGTCTTCTGTGGTCGGACCTTCGAGAAGCTTCGTTTGGCCTTCCCAGTAATCTCGGATGGCCCGTACTTCTGCCGCGGGCTTCTTGCGTCGCGGCTTCTTGCAGTCTTTGCTCAGGTGTCCTTTCTCGCCGCAGTTGTAGCAGCGACCCTCGGATCGGAGCTTGCCGATATCCATGGGTTGACCCTGGCCGCCGTACGTCGTTCCAGTGGCTGTCTTTTTGTCACTGGTCGACGGTCCACTCTGCTTAGAGCTGGAGGCGTTCTTGCTGTTCTGCTGGTTGCCGGACACTCCGGCGGCTTTGCTGAGACGGTAGCCGAGATCCATATTGAGGAGTCGGCCTTTCCAGTCTTCGTACGTCTGTGGTCGACGAGCGTCATTCTTGTAGATGATCTCCTTCGACGTCTGTCTGGCTGCTTTTCGGATCTGTGATAGCATCATGAGGGGGTGGTGCAGCACACCGGCCTCGTATGCGAGTTCTTCGAACTTCTGGAAGAACTTCTCGCCGTCAGGGAAGTCCTTCTGGCGGAGTTTCTCCCATTGGTTCTGCTTCAACTCCGTGTCGGAGTCCTTGTGGAAGCGGTTCGTCAGCTGCGCCTTGAATGCTTCGTACTTGGGGTAGTTGACCATCTGATTGTTCGGATCAGTAAGGTCGGGGATTTGGAGGTTCCACCAGTTCATGGCGTCGCCGTCCAGTCGGTTCACGCAGAACACTACCTTGAAGGAGTGCTGCTGGAAATAGGCTTGGTGGGCCTGGAAGGTCATCTCGCACTGGGCGAAGAACCTCTTCAAGTCGTCTGACTTGCCGTCGAATGGGGCTACGTCCCTGAGCAACTTCGGCTTCAGGGTTCCGTAGGGGTCTGTCTGTCCCTGGGCTAAGACCCAGGGTGGGGGTGCGTCTGGTGCCGGTGCTTGTGGGTACGTGGGCAGCTGGAAGAACTGCGGAGAAGGTACCGGCGGTGCTACTGGGGGGTTTGCCGGTGGGGTTCCTGCGCCTGCCATTAACCAGCTTCCTGCCTTCTGTGAAGGGATGGGCTTGGCGCCTACCATCCCGAAGGCGACTGGAGTGGTCCAGGGCTTTGGTGGGCTCCAGACCGGTTTCGTCCTCGTGTTGATCGGCGGTGGTCCTTGTGCGGCGCGGGGAGGTAAGGGTTGGAACGCCCTTGGAAGCGGTGGCTTCGGGGCTAGTTCCGGCGGTGATAAGGTGGGCCTCGTGGGGCTGGGGATGTAGCCCATCGGGACCTGTATTGGTTCTTCCCAGTGATACCGGTTCCATAAGATGGCGGCGTCGTGCGTTGCTTCTTGCTGGATCACCTGGGCCGCCAAGGCCGGGTATCCGTCTGCTTCGAATCTCACATACTGTGCTCCCACGTCAGAAGTCAAGAATGAAATCTCATTCGGCTTCTGCTCTGCTACCCAGAGGTAGAGTTCTCCCCAGTTCATCTCGCTTGGCAGTTTCGCGCGCTCCTTGCCTTTACCCGAAGGTGCTGCCGTGCCACTCCCTCCAGGTTTCTCTGCTAAGTACTCCGCCCAGAGTACTTCGTGTGTCGTAGGCGCTCGGAGGATAGCTAGGTCCCCCAAGCTCGAGACCGAGGGTTGGTGACTCGGTGCGGGGCTGTTCCTCTGTTCCGGGGGCGTATGGAAGGGAGAGGTTGCTGTAGGCGGCGTAGTAGGCGCCTCGGACGTGCTGTCGGGCGGCGGAGTGCCACTCTTGGTCTTGCCAGTCGGCGGTGGACTCGGTGACCGAGATCCTGCTTGCCGCCGGCTCGGGGGTCCGTGGTGCGTGTGTCGCGGCGAAGGCGTTCGGCGGGGAGGGGAGGGGGATGCGCTCCTGGGAGGGGGCGCGACTTCTGTCCATTGGGAACTCTTCCGAGCTCTCCGTTCCGTCGGAGACGGCTTCCTGTAGGGAGCGGACCCCTGTACTCGCGTTCCACTCTCTGTCCGTGCGACTCCTGGTGCCGTGGCGGATAAAGCGCCAGAGGGCAATGCCGACTGCGAAGCAGAGGGCGGCTGCGATGGTCCCACTAATGAACTTGACGGTGCTGGGGGACATGGTGGTTGCTGTGAGGGTCCTGGGTTCGGGCCTGCTCCAGCGAATGGTTTCGGAAAACCCCGAGCGGGGTTCCGGGGTGGCACTTGTGGTGCTTTCTGTCTGGGTTGTGCCGGTAGGGGCCGGCTGTAGTTTACCGGCAAGGGCCGGTGCATCTTGGGAAAAACGATCTCTTCGGACCGTTTTTTGAGTAGAGACTGCGGATTTTCCGCGGGTTTCGAAGGTTGTGGCTGGGCCACGGGAATTGGTTTCGGCTTCGGGGTGAAGACGAAGGGTGTGGGGTGCTCTGAGCGCACCACTCTTGGCTCGTACAAGGTGAGGAAAGTCTTGTACCCTTCCTCGGTGGGGTCGTTCGCCGAAGGGCGAGTGGGTCTGGCGGGGGGTGTTTGCGTCGGGGTCGGGGTTGCGGGGATCCGAACAACCGGTCTCTTCTCGGCCTCGTATCGGGCCGACCCTACTACTGGGGGGCGGAAGACCGTCCCGGCTTCGTAGAAGTCGTCCTCTAGTTCGGCTTCGTTGAGCACCTGCTGCTCATAGTCTTTGCGCCTCTGAGTGGCGCGGTCTCGGTCAGGTCGGGCCTGACGGGTGGCGGACATGTAGTCCGGGCGTTTGTGCTGGATACCAGCGGGAATGGTTTGCTTGGGACGGGGACTGCGGGGCGGCATTTCGTATCAAACGATAAGGTAAGCTTTAAGCTTCGGACTAAATGTCAGCGACTAACTCAGCTTATCTTATCCTGAGCATATACCGGTTATACAACCGATGCCCGTGTGAATAAGAGTCGGCTTTGCCAGACGGTTGAACGGATTAGCCTTAGCGTAGGGCTCGAGTAGAGTTAGGAGAATAGAGATTAGTCCGAAGCTAAGGCTTAAGGCCGTATAATACATGGTTTATATACTGTTTAGGCTCCGGTCTAAGAATAGATAGTCCGTGCGTTAGCAGCAAGCTAACGCGTCATATGCATAAGTAAAGTCGTTCTGTATACTACGTGGAGGTCCATCTGTGGGTCCTGGTGGCTAACGAGCGGATACCGCGAGTTTAGCGCGTGATAGATAATCGAGCAGATTAGATATTACGGAAAAATCATGACACTAGCTTCCACTTCATCTTCCCGAGGGCGGGGTGGATAACGTTCGTGAATCCGAGACTGTGGCGATGGGAATGTAGACGATGGTGCCTGGACAGTACCATTCCGATCTCCTGCGCGACCTCTCCTACTGCCGGTGATATATTCAGTATCACCGGCCTTCCTTATCGTGTCCGTGAACATCGTCGGTTGGTTTGGAACTTCCACTCCTTGAACCTCGGTGAACTGTCCGTTTGAAATAGTCAAAGCATACAATCTGTTGCTTTTGTCTGGTACCACTGCGCTCTGTGGCAAGCAGCGAGTCATAGCCATGATAACTCGTGTGCTTCCGTCTTCGTTGTTAACATCCCCAACATAGCCGAGCCAACCCCTTCCCACAGGTCCGTACGCGCAGGGACATTCGTTAACATCGATGGAAATTTCGTTGGGTCCAAAGACATTGGACTCTACACGCGAAGTTGGCGATGGCGCGTAGATTCTCTGCCTCCTAGCGACGTTGAGCAGGGTCATTGATTTGAGACTGTACGATTCAGGTAGACCCTCCAACACCATTCCAGTCGCAGCGTGATTCAGGTGAGAGGTCGTCCGAAAATACGACCCTATGTCTCACGGAAGACCCCAAGTGGCAAAGAAAGTCTTCACTCTGACATTGTGGATGGCGTTACTAAAATTGCAGCAACAGATGGTAATACCACCCCCCCTCGTGTACTGAAGCAGACACTGAAGAACAACAGAGTTCTCCGGCTCAGAGATTCCTGCGTCAATGGCAATCACGACTGTCGGTGGCGAGAACTTCATTTCTCTGGCAAACTCTCCTTTTGTTTCGACTTGGGTCACCGTCGCACAAGCTTTCATGGATTCCATTAGCTGAGTATAGGGGGAATACATGAATCGCTTCTGCGCAAGTGCCGGGATGAGCACGGAGGGTGGCGAGGTTGTCATGGTTGTGGTGGTCACGAAACAAGAGAAAAATTTCGACGCGTCGCGTCGTGTCGATTGCTATATTTGGAAAACTGAGATCGAGATTCGACGGAACGTGGCGGCCCGCCGGGCCGTAGGAAGACTTCGTCCCAACAATTTCGGCCTGAGGAAACTTGACGGAAATTGTTCCTAGAGCTGAAAACGTTTCCTCAGGCGCGTTTTTGTCTGTCAGAAATCAAATTTTGGCACGGACAATTTGTTTCTAGCCAGATAGAAACTGTATAAGGAAGTTCTTTCATTGCCACTATGCATTTCTTTTGGGCAGAAGCTCAGGTATGTCTGCAGCGTACGTGTACTTTAAGTAAGAGTAAGGAGCGTTTCTATGAATCCCACTTAATTGTCGATATGGGGCCACCAAGCTGCTTTATCCTTGAACCACCACTAGTGACGATGCCATCGGGTACGAGTCCCAAACGGGTCTAGTACTCGCGTAATCGAAGAATATCGAGTTAGTCATCGTGGAGCTGACGCAGCTGGGTAGTAAAGTGAATAAAATTCGGAAAGTTCTATCCGACAGCCATCAAACATTGGTAACATTGGGCATGAGGCATATATCCCAGGCAATGGTGACTACTACGGCTGGCTGGCAAAGCCTTTCGGTAGACCATTGCATCTAACTAGTACACCCCTTCATCTTCAAGGTCTTCTCAACAATGCGGAGAAACAGCCACTTTAAAACTCTTTCGCCCACTCGAATTTCCACACGGCAAGTTCATGGCAAAGAGCTGGAGCTTCTTTTCATTCCGCTTGCATTCCGTGAATGGAGCACATTGAAACAGGACTAGAGGTAAGTATAGTATATTCTATTATTAGAACTACTTTTATTTATGGCGCTCAGTTCTTAGTACATAAACAAATGTAACATTTGAAATATAGAATACGTACAAGCATCACGTGCATGCGTTCCTAGCAGACAATGTCTTATCTCTGTCGTCGCAGACTTTTTTCGAAGTCTCCTAGCGGCAAATCTCACAGTATATGTCCCGATTCTACTTCTTGAGGATCAGCTAGAATTTTTTGTCGGTTGAGTTGCCTACAAAACGTACGAACTGGCAGTCTCTCTGAAATGTTGACGGACGTTTACTCCAAGATAGTCTTATTCAGGAATTTTCTTTGCACCTCACAGGCTACATTCTTCCAGCGAAATTTCTCACCCCACGGGTCGTCTGTGACCCTGCGAGATCATGGCTACTACACACGGCATCTTCTTTGTCGATAACGGTGGAATATCTTACTACCGCGATGCATGTGCCAATTAGGCTTTTAGTCGCAGTAAAGAACTTTGCGTTTGGTATAAGTAATCGGGCGATGGCTGTCGACGTACACCCAGCGTATCCCTACCATGAAGACTTCTCCTATATCGTCCTCGACATTTACTCGTCCTCCTGTCGATGGATCACTCACTTACCCAGAAATATTCGACTACAATGCACAGCACAGCCCCGAGCATCCTGTCTTTCAGTTCTATGACCAGGACCACATTCAAAAAGTCACTTGGAGCGAGGTCGCCAAGGCTATCCACACCGCCGGCCGCATTGTCCTTGAGAACGTTCTTCGAACGGACATCGTCCCGGTTGTGGGGGTTCTGGCACATGCTGGTACGTCTGCTCTTCATATGATTGGCCGTTGGCTGACATGGGGTATTCTTTCCTGCAGATAGCATCACATTTCTCACCGTCGTAGCTGGGATTATACGCACCGGGTATTCTGCGTTCCCGATATCTACCCGCAACTCGCCTGCAGCGATCGCTCACCTGCTTGAAAGTACTGGATGCAAGAACCTATTTGTCAGTGCCGACCCTGCCATACAGGAAGTCATTTCCATGCAAGAAGGTATAAACACCATATCGATGCCGACATTCGAAGACCTCTACTTGAAGAATGAGTTCGAGCCACTGCCACATGTGCGCCCTGACTGGGAGCAACCAGCGCTCATCATGCACTCTTCTGGGTCAACGCGTTTTCCCAGTCCAATTTATCACACACATCGGTTTTATGCGATGCACGGAGTCTGGCTGTGTGCGCATAAAAATTTCTCCTTTAGTTACGAAGGCTGATACAATTCTCAACAAGCTTACGGAGACATGGACGTTTGCGGGCACGTTCTTTCTGCGCACGGGTTACCTATGTACCGTGAGTGTCCTATGATCTATTCATTACCACGATCCAGTTTATACTGATTAAAACTTGCTAAGATCTCATGGGATGTTGGACACTTATGATTGCTGTGCGTTTAACATATTTTGAACTCCCATCTTATAAGTGTATTGCACAGGCGTCAGATGGTGTGACCATAGCGATGCTTCCTCCTACAAATCAGCCCATTGTACCCACGCCAGAGCGTGTTTTGGAGGGTATAAAGGCGACGGAATGTACGCTTGTGTTTTGTGTTCCTCATTTTTATGAGGTGAGTGACATTCCTTACTATTCCTCGCGGTCGAGGAGCTGATTCAATAAGGCATGGGCGCAAGATCCAGCGGCTCCCGAAGTTCTAGCAAAGGCTACAGCCGTAGTACAGCTTCAAGAATTACCATAAATTAACAATATTTGACTGATATTTGGTAGTACTTTGCAGGAGGACCACTTTCCAAGTCTGCGGGAGATTCGTTGGTAGCCAAGGGTGTGCCACTTTGCACTTTATTTGGAAGGTACGACCCCAGTCTCCGACACGAAAAACCAGGCGTCGCTAAATTTTCCTCTAGTACTGAAACCACCTATTCCGCTAAAGTAGTCCCTAGTACGTGTTTTTTGTGTGAATCAGAGAACTGATGCTAATTGTTACACTTCAGAGGAGACGCCTGCTGAAGGATGGGAATGGTTTGAGGTAAAATTTCAACCAACACTATCGACTTTACTTACGCCGTCAACACAGTGGGCACGTTATATTGATTATATCCTTCTCCCGGCAGAAGGAGAGGGCGACAATATATTTCGTGTGATAATTAAGGTAAGTAATCGGACCTGGACGTGCTGCCCGTTCTTATTTTCTGAAGGAAAACCCCAAAACGGGATATATACCTGCGGTCTTCAACACAACGATAGATGGTATCAAGGCTTACGACACGAAAGATCTCTTTGTTAGGCATCCCATCAATCATGAAATGTTTAAGTCTTATGGACGACATGGTATGTTTTATCCCGCTCGCTACGAACGATTACTGAACGGAACTTTATAGATGACCAAATTATTCATAGCACTGGTGTAAGTTCAGATTTTGTTGCGTTGCTACTGCGGGCCCTACTTACACATGCCACAGGAAAAGACGAATCCTACGCCGATCGGTATGTTCCTTTTAAGTTTTCTCGTATCAATTGCTACGCTCTAATACATCAACAGAAGGAACTATCGCTACCGACAAACGAGTCGGCGCCGCTGTCATATTTGGTCAATCCAAATTCCAGCCCGGAGTGCTGATCTCGCCAGCTCCGGGGTATGAATTTGACCCAACTAATGAACAAGACCTTGCCAATTTCCGCGGAAGCATCTGGCAAGATTTTTGTCTTGTTCCTACAGCTTGAATTGACCCTTTCCACCAGGAACACGGTATCCAAGGCCAACGAAGAAGCACCGCAACATTCGAGGATATTCAAAGAGGTGGGTGTAATCATTCTATCGTTCAGAAGCTTGTATCAACATCGAGAACATAGATGATCATCGTCACACATCCATTCAAGCCGTTCACGTTCACTGCTAAGGAACACCTCGGCGGCGAGCTATCCTGGTGGACTACAGCAAGGAAATAGATGCGGCATATGACGCTGTCGACAAAACCTTTGTATCCAGCATTCCGGCCCCACAGAAGTGGATTTCGATGATATCATCGAATGGATTCGGCGTATTGTCCAGAGCCTTCTGCGTACTGATGCTCAAATCTCTGATACACAAGACTTTTTCACTGTTGGAGTCGACAGGTCTGACATTACTTCTTTATTCTTTAAATAATACGGACTCATTTTCCAAAAGTCTTATAGCTACTGCAATTCGCAACACAATTGTCAGCACCCTTCGGAGAGCCAACGTAACATCGATAAGTTCCATCCGTACCCTACCGCAGAATTTCGTCTTCAATAATCCGACAATCTCTCTGTTGAGTGCATTTGTCCAGGAATTCGTGCTTGCAACGCAGGCTAATGGAAAGGCGGAATACCCCGATGAAGACTCGGACGATGATGACGAACCCGTAGTCAATTTTATGAAGTTCCCTGAACCCGGAGAGACCATCGTCAAACTTAGAAAAGGGAAAGGAGAACCACCGCTGATTGTACTTCACGGTCCGTGCCTAGGTTCCTTCCTTCGAAAATATCTAACTTGAATGTTGTAGGAGGTGGAGGCCTTGCGTTCGACTTCAGGTCGTATCCCGAGAAGTTTCGTACGGCTGTATGGGCTCTTCAAGTGACGCCTGATGCGCCAATGACAACGTTGAAAGACCTCGTTACGTTCTACCGGCGTAGAATCAAGGAGAAGCAACCCAACGGGCCATATCGCATTGCTGGGTACTCCGCTTCAAGTATCCTTGCATTTTATATGGCGGAAGAATTTGAACGGAACGACGATGTCGTGTCCCAGCTTGTTATGCTCGACCATTTACCTTCCCTATTCTTACACCAAATCCCTCCCGAGGGTCCGAACCGCCGAGAAGAGTTCATCACGGCAGGGATCGAGGTCATGTTTAACTTGATGATCTGGGATACAAGCAGGAACAACTCTGTCGATGTCTTGCGCTCTGCTTTGAATGGGAGCGGTGGTTTGCCGATACACCGACTTGCCATGAATACGGCGCGAGACGTTATGGGCATGATTGCTGATTTGTGTTTCCAGCCTGACATAGAGCAGTGGATGGAGAGCATGAAGGGAGTCAAAGCTCTGGTTACGGTGTACGTTGCCGAGAAAGGAGCAAAGCTTTCACCAATGCCGGAAGAGGAGCGAGATGATCTGGGAGCTTCGCGCTGGTTACCGGGAGCTAGAGTCGTGCGAGTGCCAGGAGGTCATATGGACTTTCTGGAACATGACTTGGTTATCGCGGGACTGCAAGAAGGGTATTTATCTTCACGTGCTAATATGCAGAGGTAGTCTTTGACTTTCCATGCAACGATATGTTCAGCCAGATAGATTGCCTGAATCAAATAATTGCAGACTCTGCATGCGTTGTACCATTTGGAAACGGAAGAACCTATACTAGGAAGATTCGTTTCCACGAGCGCTGACATGCATCGACAAGCTGGTCTTATTCTCGACGTAGTTGACCTTTTGCGCAATAGCGCCGTTTACGTGCTTGAAGCTTGTAGTATACTGTGAAGGGATGGCTTCAACCTGAGGCGCATGGAGGAAATTAGAGTGAGGTATCGTTCGTGTCGCCCTTGCCAAAGAAAATATGCTGGAAGCATTTTAAACATGCGGGCATAGTAAAGGATTTAAGAATTGCTTATACCGTAGATGTTGATACGGATATACAGAACATTGACCTAAACTGGCTGAGGGTATTACTAGATATTTAGATAACATTCTTATAGGATCAACCGCAGATAGATGTCAAGAAAAGATTGCTTATAAAATGTTAGAATGCAGATATTAAGTCTAGACATTAAGTGGTGTGTATATCCTAAAGAAAATTCAAAGTGTAAATCTTAGAAGGGGATTTGTATATCAAGCGGGGTAAGAGGAGGAAGCGAGACTCTGTGTGGGATATTAGGGGAAGGTTCTTCTCTGACACGGCGTAGAAAACGAGCAACAACTATAAGACGGTCCGAGTCTCCGGCGATGGAAGACTGCTTGGTAGACCTTGCAGTGAGTAAGTTTGACAGTGCAGGAACAAGCTCGTTGGTGCTACTGGACGAAAATAAGCATCACAATCCGGAGGAATATAAAACACTCTTAGAAAATACCTGGCGATGGAAGCGATCCTTCTTCGCAGGCCTTCGGCTGTGGGATCACGTCTTATCATGGCACTATATTGATCATTGACTTCCTGTATCAGAGTGTAAATTTCTTCAAAATCATGCCCGTTAGACCACATCTTGACATGTAAAATCAGGTACGGTAAGCAATTTAAGAACGCAACAGGCCCACCTCGATCAGATCAGCCATGTCAAGGTTGATCCTGAGAAAATCTTGTACACCTGCATCAGGCGTTGGTACACTCGCAAGCGTGGTACGCATACGACGAATGGTCTCCTTTAAGGCTTGAACGACACTTTGCATCGCACGCTCATCCCTGCGGGCCTGTGAGGTGGGTCCAGCTCCAGTCGATGAATTTGTGATGGGTGATGGGGGAACTGGTGTTGGTGGAGTCGTGGGATGCAAAGTACTGGCGAGAGATGTTGTTGATGTACCTGCTGTCGTGAGGGATATGGGTGTCTGTGAGTTCTGTTGGTTGAGCGACATCTGTGAATTCATTGGATTTGGATCAGTCTCTGTATACGGAGGGGGTTGTGAACCAGTTGGTGAAGGGGGCAGGGTTGAAGAAGGGGGTAGTGATGAAGGAGGCGATGATGAAGGAGACGGGGTTGGAGAAGGAGGCGAGGGCAGTGAAGGATGGGGTGGTTGTGGAGAAGGAGGCGGAGATGGTGGCAGCGGAGGAAGAGGCGGAGGAGGAGGCGGTGGAGGCGGCGGCGGCGGCGGCGGAGGAGGAGGAGGAGGTGGAGGTGGTGGAGGTGGTGGTGGTGGTGGTGGTGGAGGAAGCGGTGGAGGAGGAGGGGGAGGAGGAGGAGAAGGGGGAGGAGGAGGAGGCGGCGGAGGGGCCGGAGGAGTAGGAGGAGCCCTTCGCGTCCTGAGCCGCCTTAGCAGTCTCAACAAGAAACACATTATAACTTTTTTCCCAGAAATGCTTCGACAAGACCTGTCTTCCTGATATTTAAGTCTTGTCAATGGTTACGCCAGCTGTAGCAGTGGGTAACAAGTCGGGATCTGCACGCCTAGATTGCAGGGATACTATTAGCGCACTACACGGTATAGTTTATCATCCGGTCTCCGGTCGTTGGAGAAATAGACGCCATCTGAATACAAGTCCGCAGAGAGAAAGATGATACCTGTCAAGTGGAGCAGGTCATTCCGAGTTCATTCCAGACAAGTACGGGACATAACACTAACCAGGCTTCTGTCCAGCAGTATTCAGCTGGTATCCACGTCTTCACCTGCACATAGTGCTGTATTGAGTGCGGTTCTGAGATGATTGGATGGAAAACAGAGTCCGGAAATTCATCGTGACGAGTTGCTTCGTATGAGCGTTGAACACGCAATGTAGGGGTAATTCTCCGAACATCCAGGACATCCGAGCATCTAGGATACCAATCGCATCATGTAATGCGGCCGGAGTTTCTAGACCTTTGAGTTAAAGAGAAAGGGCAAGAGGCAACAGCAAGACACTGACATATTGCACGCTGCCCGGGCGGGTTCATAATCTACAGTTGCACACATGCTGCATGCAATCATCGATCAGCAACTCGATATTATTTATGAGGTCTTCGTGTTGCTGTTGCATTTGGTGTAATATCTTAACTGGAGAGTACAATGATGGGCCTTAAGTAGGACACTCCAGTTGCATCCCAGCGCAGTTTGTTAACAATGTATTTCCAACCCAACTGTTAGAATCATTCGGCAGTAAAGTGTTAGATCACACCGCCTCAGCTTATCCTTTTCGTTTCGCAGGACGGATCTTTTAGAACGAATAGATGATGGATGACGATGGTAGACTAACCTAATTCGGTGCTCAACTGAAAGAAGTCTTATCGGGGTCTCTGGTCACCGGGCTTGACAGCTAGGGGAGTGTTGGAGTGCGTGAATAGGAATATGCCTTTGTTGTCGCGGTGAAGACGACATACGCTGCGAGTCGTTGAAAGTGCGATCCCATTTTGTACGGTCGGCTAAATGTCCGAGGTTGGCTGTCTTCCTAATAATGATGTTTGAGGCCCTTTGACTCGGGGGGAAATAAGCATATGCCTCGTCGGATGACATTCATTTCCGTAGAAGTGACCCTTCAAACACATAGCCAGAGAGATTTCCAGGGCACAGGGTGATCATGTTACGGGACTTATCGATTTGCGTAGTAAAGCCCGACGGTGGGCGTTCGAACACTTCAGGTTGCAGGCTTGGATACACGAAAGAATTGTCAACATCCGCACGGTGTTATAACAGGATGGAAACAGAGTGACGGACAATGCAAGGTATTTTTTTTTGGCTGAGGTACGGACGAGGGATAGAAGCAACGTGCGCTTCTTGTGTACATGCGCGAACCAACCTTCAGACCATACAGCGTTTCCCTTTGCGACGTCACAGTACGAACCAAGGGCCTGTGATTTGGATCAGCTGTTGCTCACTACCAAGAACAAGAGTAGGGCATGCCTACGAGCTTGCATGGATGGGCGTCTATACAACGAGATGCCTCATCCACTGCGTCAGAGTCTCAGAGAAGCCAATCATAAAAACCGATCGAGATGATGCTCTAATAGAACACTGGCCTAGACCTTTCTGACGGGCGGAATGGAGCGCGAAGACTTTATCCTGGAGATCTCGCTGGTGCGAGATATGAAAAGATAAGACACGCTTCATGGAAGTCATTTTGTCACGAGTCGGCGTGGTAACCGGACGGAGGATGGTTCACGTTAATACCGGGTAATGATAGCTTGAGGGTGGAAGCATTCGGATGCCTATCCGGAAAAAGAAGCTTGAGGATACGGGAGGTGAACGCCTACCGCCTGTAGATTCCCCAACATTTGTTTAACCGTGCACGATAAACTTCAGGTGAATTCTCACTCACTCGTGGAACCTGGTTGTCGCGGGACAGCAAGAAGTATATTTCTGGTTTTGCACAACAATCCATTCATCCACTAGATTCAGATGATTTCAGGCTGCATGCGTTATATCATTTGAAAACAGAGGTACATGAAATAGGACTATACATTATCCTCGTATTTACCCTCAATCAGTGCGCGATAGGTTGGAGGCCCGGTTGCTTTGCCATCTTCGCGACCGACGCAAGGAGGAAACAATAATTGGATCCATCGCCCTATAACCTTCATCAGAACATAACTCCCAAAAAAGGAGAGGAAAACAAAGCTCACAATCATCGTCGTCGGGAAGCCGGGATCAAATGGCATAGTACTCTCCAAATACTCAATCTGCTCCTGGGATAAAGAAATGTCCAGCGCCTTCAAGTTCGCCTCGAGGTGTTCAACTTTTCGCCCTCCAATGATTGGGAAGACATACGGTGTCTTGTGCATCACGTATGCAATCGCCACTAGTCACACAACCCGTCAGAAATCTCCCGACCCACAATCGAAGAAGACAATGCCGACTCACCAGCAGTGACATTAGACCCAGCGCCCACCTCCGCCGCTACCTTCTCTAATGCCCTGGACACCTTCACCTCCTCCTCATTCCGCTCCCAGTTCGGGCCACGCAGCAGACGCCCCTTCTCGCCCGTCTCCTTCCGGCGGGCTTCCTCTGCATCCGTACGCAGCTTCCCTTGCCCAAGTACACCCCACGGAGATAGTGCCATACCAGAGACTTAGCCATGGGGATGATCTCACGCTCAAAAGAGCGATCCAAGATACTCCATTTCCCTTGGTAGACGACAAATGGCGTCTTACCGTGATCTACGGCGTACTGGTTCGCCTGAGAGACGACCCACGCGGGGGTGTCGGAGACCCCGAGATAGAGCACCTTCTGTGCCGCGACGAGGTTGTGCAGGCTATCCATGACTTCCGGAATCGACGTCTCGTAGTCCCACCAGTGAACATATAGGATGTCGATGTACGATGTCCGAAGTTTTTTCAGACTCGCTTCAACACTGACGTGCATCGACTTGGTGTTGTTGCCGACGTAGTTGACCCTTTGTGCAATAGAGGGGTCTTCGCGCTTGAAATTTGTAGTGTACTGTAAAAAAGGGACGGCTTCGGCCTCTGGGGTATGGAAGAAATCAACGATACCGTACGTACCTTCGTCGCAATGACCAGCTGGTCTCGTATTCCTCGCTTCTCAGCCCATTCCCCGATGAATTTTTCAGATGTCTCATCCTGGCTGTTTAAGATAGGAATTAGAAAGTGGATTGGGCGAAAAGTCCAGTTGCTTACTATGCATTCGCAGTATCAATAAAGTTCCCGCCCATATCAAAGTACGCGTCCAAGAGCTTGAAGCTAGACTCCTTATTCATCGACCCCATGCCATGTGTCTCCCATTTATCACCGACACTCATCGCACCAAGGACGAGAGAGGAGACCCTCACTCCTGCGCGAGAGGACAGGACACGATAGATACCGAGTTTAGTAGGAGGATCGCTGGCGGCTTGGAAGAGAGACATGGACGGGCTAGCAGGATAAATGTGTAAGAGCACCAGCTCATCTTATATACGCGAAACAAACGTCTGTTTGTAAGCTCAGAAGTCTCAGTCAGCAACGGGAGTGGTGAGAATGTGGGAATGAAAAGGAACGAAAATATTTGTAGCCACTCGGCCGCAGGCCTACGCAATGCTTCGGCAAGAAGAACAATGACGAAAGCCGGAATTGTCACATTGACATTCTAGGGGGGAGAATCTCTGAGGAGAAAGAATAGATGCGTGCGATTTTCGTACCCGCCTGTTGCAGGTGACCCAGCGTGGCTCGTATAAAGGCAGGAAGTTCACTGCAGAAACTGAGCAGCTGCTGACTTGAAAGATGGCACTAGATAATCAAAATAGATAGCAGTGGACGGACACAGACGGACCGCCTTGTGCCTTCGTTATCATGTATCAAGATGGATAAGGAAATGACATAGCAATCCTCGGAGAAACATTACCCCAGTCGCGTGGGCGATAGTAATCTGCGGTAATCAAAGTTCTTCGATCAGGCTAGACCCACAACCTCGGCTTCCCAAACATCCACAATGGACCTCAAAATCGCGTTCTCAATACCTTCGCATGAATTCCGATGGGATATCCAGCTCCAGGGACTCTGAATGCGAACGTCGCACCTCGCACCCCAAACACACTAACTTGTCCGGTCGCATATCCGCCCATGGCTCGCGTTCAAGGAAACGCAAAAGACCGGCATCCGAGTCTGGCCGGATAATCGGTGTCGCGAAGGTTTTGTGGATGCTGAATATTGGTCCTTCGACAGGATGATACGTGGAAGGTTTCCTTCTGGCGTGGCGACACTTTCGGTGAAGGCGGATATGTACGGCGTGCGAAAATGTGAGGGAAGGAAGCCAAGAACTTTTTTGTGAGTGGCAACAATCATTTGGTCGAGGTAGACGAACTGCCACATGCACTCCGATGTGCCACAGCGACAAGGACGAGCGTACACCCTTGTAGATTGGCTGATCCAACCTGATGGTGGAAGGGGAGATTGCACTGGTGTCGAATTCATGTTCGTTCGAGTCTCTGGCTGTTGGGATGCGTCATGGTCTATGAGATTGGTAGAGCCACTGACAATTGGCAGAGGGTCCAAACTCTGCACAGAAGGCGCAAGAACAGTTTGATCGAAGGGTATGTCCGTCATGAGAGGAGGTATGACTGGAGAGCGAGATGGGAAGGGTACGCTCGATTCGCGTTGAGAGTTTATAAACTCGCGCGTTTTCGAATAAAACAAAGCTATCTATTTCGGTGAACAATGGTAAACTTATTCGGCCGATACGCCTTAAGATCATAGGGGTATTGGAGTCAAAAAAACAAGCCAACAAGGTTATAAAAATGGGTGCTAACCAACTATTTGTCCAGCGGCCTTGTCCGGAAGAAAATTTCATTTTCATTGAGTCGGCGACTCTTTCTGGGCCAGCAAGAATAACGGCGAGAATGTGAGCGCCTGATTATCAGAGTCGAGCAGTAGCGGTAAGACCAGGCTAACAGTCGCTATTACTTGAGATTTAGCAGACACCCAGCGACACTCACCATATATTCAGGATCATTCCTGTCAATATCGTCTGCTTTCAAGTAGCCCTTCCCGACCGGTGCGATTTCGCCTAACTGGCCACTGTACTCACCAGAGGAAACTTGACTTTTCCGTAATGCCCTACAGTCTTTTCGCCTGCTTCCAGTCAATGTAGTGCGAGAGAAGCGACGGAGGATGGCATTCACCGGCAGCGACCTGGTTGCCGAAGGTACGGTAGTTGTGAAGGGCTATCCTTATGGACGATACAAGAGCCGTTTGCGTTTGCAGCATCCAATGTGGTACTAATCTGGCGAACATTGGATAGTGCATGCCGCTGGAACTGTACACCTTTAGATCTTGGGGTATTAGTAACAAAAATAGATGGAGAAGGCAATAATACGGGCACTGACCCAACTATCCTACGCCGCCTTGTGGGACTTCTGAGTTGCTAAAAAGAAAGGGAATTCGCGATGAGAGTCCATGCCAAGGTTTCCATTATGCGACACCGTCTTGCCAGCAGGGAAACAATGGCGAACGGGGGGGCTTGTGTGTATTTTCGTGTTCACATTGTGAATTTTAGAGTCGAGTAGTGGCCGCTACTGACTGCGATTTAGCGGTCGTAGCGGGCAAAGCAACGATACTCACCATGCACCTATCCGTCGCCAGTCCTTGTTCTAATTCATTACGGTAGCCGTTTGCTGGGTGGGCAGCCCGGCCCTTCCCCACTGTTGCCATTTTGTCTGGTCAACCGCTGTGCTCGCCGAGAAGGAGACCTGATTTTCTCGTAATGTCCTACGGTCCTTGCACCCGCTCGCAGACAATGGACTAACACCGGCGACGGAGGTGGAGATGCTGAATAGGAAAGAAGAAATGAAAAGAGTCGCTATGATCGTGGCAGGAAGCAACGTCGTCAACCTTGAACTCTTGCTATCACTATCAATTCCTCCTCCTCTATTTTCGCCGAAGAAATGCGGGCTTTTTGCATCAACAGAGCCATTTTTTATAACAGCTGGGTTCCAGTACGCAGCTCAAGCACGCATATCCGGGCCTTTCACTGACTTTTTTCTGCGTACAAAAAAAAAAAAAGTTGATATTTTTGCCACGGGCACAGAACGGTGGTATCAAGTAAGATTCTCCTCTTCAATATCTGCTGGAACACGAACAATGACGGTGAATAGATTTCGATATCGTTGGCCTCCAGCACATCGAGGACCCGATTCTCAAGGGCAAGTGGATGCGGCGTCTATTTTCTGCTGGAAAGGTCTAAATGCTGGATATCTTTGTGAACCTAGAACGATATGGTGTGCGTTGCTTCGCTTCTTCGTCTTATTTTCATCGCTCAAATCTGTATAGGTACGACCTTCGGATACTATCCATCTTCACTATTGCAGTCGTCCATCGCAGTCCCGTAGTTGCCAGCGGAAGCATAACGACGCTCATGCATTGCCCTGTGCTACCGCGAATGATAACAGAAAGGAGCGAGCCCAGAAGAAAGCTTGAATGTTTCGCTGCACATCCTCTCCTGCGAAGATTAAGCCGCGGACAGTCATAAGAATGACGCTAGCAGCACTATAGGAAGGCCGATTGACCTCTATGTCTGAATATGCTTCTCACAATGGTATTATAACTTGTAAGGACTTTATTTCTAGGCGTGCTAGTTCTCAGACCCAAATTCTCTCGATATATGCATTACATAGTCGGCGAATTCTGAACCGCGTGCCAACGTCAAGTCTGGTCAACCCCGTGAGCTTCGTTCATTTTCTTACCGGGTTCAATGTCTCATACTCACCCCGTTATCTCTCAGTGCATAGGTTCTTGCTGTCATTGGGAAACCTTTGCAGGTTTTTCGAAACAACAGCAGGTTTCCCTCTCCGCCATCCTTCCTTCCGGTTGTATGGACACTAGAGTCTTTGGCAGTGCTATGGTGCTAGACGCAGTACCGAACAAAAGTTTCTGTCTTGGAAGAGCGCACGGACGCGACATGTCACAGACACGTGAACAGAGTAACGGTGGCACTATTCCCAATCCCATGAACGTCCAATATCATCGAGTACGGCGAACCTGTAGAGGTCCAGTTAACGACTTCCAACAAATTGATCGTTATTGTCGTCGAGTTCAAATGCGGATAATGTCGACGCCATATGAGCAAACCCAGTATATTATAACCATTCTTCGTCAAAGCAATAAATTCCCCGCGTAGTAACCGAGATCAGGCAAAAATGTTAGGTATCAGCGCCTTTAACCAAGACGCGGGTATCAATTAACACATTTCTACACAGGAGACTTGTTGATTCCCAGATATCTGACATCCATTGAGCACCGTCTCATTACCCTGATAATTCCCAGCGTTCACTCTCAACCCACGACTCGCAAAAACCTTCCAAAGAATAGATGCATTAGTGCTGTGATTGTAATTCACGTCTTGCTGGACCCACGCGTTCCGTACGGCCACCACTACGAAATGAATCAATGATCGAAATGGCAAGCCAGGCAGGACTCACTGGTGGGATTACAAGGCCGGAGAGTGAAGGTGCTATCTGTGCCGAATAAATTTCACAACCTTGGTTCATCCGGTGTCACACATGCTACAGGTAGGCGCGAAATGACACTGACACGTGAACCCAATCACGGTGTCTTTCCTTTTATTTCAGACTATCATTCTCCTAATCCGATAAACAAGTAGATTCTGGTGTAACATCCGGCTCTTCAATATGACTCGGCTCTCATGCTACATGCTTTTTTATTGTCAAGATAGGCAGTTCCTAGACCATTTACCGACTCCCATTCTCGCTAGCCTCTGTATGCTTCCGGTGTCTTCAGACATTCTCAACGTCGAGACCTTCGCAAATCTTTGATCTGGCATTCTTCGACCGATGACCCAGTATCCCAACTCCCAGCGTCCGGAGATTAGCGTGTAAAAGTCTTCAGGGATCGGATATTGGTGGGTAGCCACGACTTCGAACGTATGGGCCATTCCAGCGCTATCTTCGATGACTAACTTTCCCCGCCGTACACTCCGCTCCATGTTTCCCATAACCAATCCACGCACATAACCCTTCTCGATATTAACACCTTCATACCAGTCGGCGTCCGTCTCCTCATCTCGATGAACATCTTCCCTCAATGGGCCTTCATGAATTGGCAGGAGCTCAGTCATGATCTGCTCCCATGACGGTCTCCATTTTCTGCGTCCCTTCCCAGGTTCGGGATACCAGAGGAACATCTGCCCTAGATACTCTCCTCTCATCACATTCACTAGCGCTGTCCAAGCATCCTCGAGAGACTGCATCTCATAGTACGCCGATAGCCTGTCCGACTCTAGAAGACATGCCAATCCCGCTACTTTATCCACGGGATACTCCGATACTCGCTTCTGCATGTGCATCAGCACGGCAAACAATTTGTCAGTGCATTGGGCCCCCGTAATCGGCATGATGTTTTCCAAGGACGTTAGATACTCTTGAAATATCGCGAGCACGTCGTCTTTCACATTTTTCTCACCATCCATATCCCCTCCAATGATCCACTGCCAGCTGATTTCTTGTAACGTCCAAGCGCGTCTGAACCAGCATCAATCGCTCTCGAAGTCGGCCGCAGTAAAACTCAAAGGGCGCCCCAGCCCACTGAAATAACACACTACCTTCTCAGTTATGCGATAGACGTGTCCAATAGTGGGCACGTCCAGCTTCCACTCTTCTCCTCGAATATCTTCCCCTCGCCCGCCTCTCTGTCTCAAACAGAGAACATCGAGCCATACGTACTCTGCTCCCAAGTTCAGCATCTCGATGCGAACGAGGTCTAGGTCAGTATCTTTTGGGATTGGCACAGGCCATTCGTTGCCATTGATGGGCGTCATCACATCAATGCGATCCTTGATATTCATCCAAGCGTGATATAGCCCACGGCGCTTTCCATCGAGACTCCGGAGCAATCCATTGGGGGACCACCCGGTTACTGTATAGATCCCAGAGGCGCCGAGGAGGCATCTGTGGATTGCAAATATGATCATCCAGGAACGCGCTTTGTCACTTCTCCCGGTCTTGCAGTTCACGGGTGCATAGCTCGTCTTGGATAGTCATCCAACCGTCGTACCATAGTGGCCGGACAAGACCGTAGGCGGTGCCGAAGTCATCATTTCTTGATATGAAGGCTTCAAGAAGAGAAGATAGGGCGCCATCCATGTTGTAGGAGGTTCCGAGGGTGGTATTCAGCTGAGCTAGAAGTCCAGCGGTACCCAAGCTAGCGCAGGATGTATTCGCAAGAGAAGATGGTATGACAGGCATTCTACCGCTGTAAACCCGCTGCTTCGGAACTGTGATCAGCGATGGCGCTTTGCCGGCTGTGATGGTGACTTCGGGAAGAGTTTTATACTTGAGATGTGTCTGCCATGCCTACAATACGACGTCATCGACCACCCATTTCGTCCCTTCAAATTGTTTACCTTCATGCCGGAAACCATCTTATGTACAGACATTCTGAGTTGTCCTGACCAATTGCAACGGAAGTGAGATAATGAATCCTATTTATCTCTGCTAGTGAACGTGGGCGAAACGTTGGCGAATTAGGACTGGAAGGGCTTTGGTAATGCTGGTGGTAATGCTAGAAGCGGCTGCGCATGCGGTGGTAACGTTGATTGCCATCATATCCACGTGAATTCTCAGCACAGCCTGTACCTATAATACATGATAAAGGTCCCAAATACTCTGTTTGTGTCAAATGAATACCACCGAGGCGTATTCGTTCCAAGCCTTGTGATAATCGCGTGATCTTGATCTCTGCAACATACAACCATTCTAACCTTCTGAGTAAAGTACATAGTACGGTTGAACATGACTCAGGATTTGATGGGCTGCAACGCTGGTAGCTTCGCCATCTTAGCTACCGACCAAAAGAGGTGACAATAACACGCTCCATCGCCTTACACATTCCGCTGGAACAAAAGTCGAAAAAGGGAAACAAAGTTCACAATCATCGTCGCAGGGAACCCAGGATCAAAGGGTACAGCGCTCTCCAAGTACTTGAGCTGCTCCTTGGGCAAGGAGATATCCAGGGCCGCTAGGTTCGACTTGAGATGCTCCACCTTTCGACCTCCAATAATCGGGAAGACATTGTGTTGTGAAACGGGGGATGAAGTTCATTCCCAGTATGTATGCATAGTGTTCAAGCCAATAGTATTGCGCTTGGCTGAGCTCTGCAAACGCATGAGGATCTACACTACAGTACCTACTTATATACTAAAGGACTGTTTACTAGAACTTTCTATACCTTTCCTCAATCTTCTTCCTTAATAAGACAGATCGGCACGATGCCGGATTGCCATATTCCAACACTCCCCCTCAAGACGGCATCAGGCTCATTAACCCATGACCTAATATATCTCGAGGCTCCCATCATCCAATGATATCACCAATTGATCGCCAACGTAGAAACGAATTACAGCGGCAGAATGGCGGCGTAGAAACGACTTTTAAGGTAATTTGCACCAGCGTAGAGACGACTGACGGTGGCCTAAAGAGGACTTCAAATATTGCACCAACCTAAAGAGGAATTACAGTGGCCTAGAGAGGACTTTTCACCTGCCTAAAGAGGACTTCCGGTGTACGTGCGCTAACCTAAAGAGGACTGATTACAGCGACTTCGACTTCTTCAACTCTTCTCCCTGATCGCCTGCCTAAAAAGGACTTCTAGCAATCCCAAATTTGGCTGCCTTCTCCCAAGGGCTTATGCCGCACTTCGGCAATTCCGCAAGTGGTAACGGATGGCTTGTTAGAACACAATTCCGCGCGAAAGTAGACGAAATACTGAATTGGGTACAGACGGTTAGTTCTGCGATCCCAACTGGAGGATGAACTTCGGCCGGGTAACCGGTGGCCAATCAAGGTGTCAACGAAATGACTAAAACCGGGAATGCGTTTGTGTTGTGAAACGGGGGATGAAGTTCATTCCCAGTATGTATGCATAGTGTTCAAGCCAATAGTATTGCGCTTGGCTGAGCTCTGCAAACGCATGAGGATCTACACTACAGTACCTACTTATATACTAAAGGACTGTTTACTAGAACTTTCTATACCTTTCCTCAATCTTCTTCCTTAATAAGACAGATCGGCACGATGCCGGATTGCCATATTCCAACACATTGGGTGTTTTGTGCATCACGTATGCAATCGCCACTACACCCATACACGTCAGGTATCTGCATCAGTAAACAAATATAATTTAGATTCACCTGCCCTGATATTGGACTCAACGCCAACCTCAGCCGCCACCTTCTCCGACGCCTTACACACCTTCACCTTCACCTCCGTACGCTCCCAATTCGGACTAAACATCGTGCGTCCCTTCTCACCCGTCTCCTTCCACTGCTGCTCCTCTACGTCCGTACGCAGTTTTTTTGTCCGACCACAGCCCAAGGGGAGAGTGCCAAGCCAAGTGATCTAGCCATGAGGATGAACTCACGCTCGAAGGAGCGTTCAAAGATACTCCATTTACCCTGATAGATGACGAATAGCGACTTTCCGTGGTCCATGGCGTACTGTTAGCTTAGGCGACTACCCATGAAGGGGTGTCAGAGATACCCAAGTAGAGAACCTTCCGCGCCGCGACAAGATTGTGCAGGCTGCCCATGATTTCGGTATGGACGTCTCGTAGTCCCACCAGTGAACGTATAGGATGTCGATGTAAGATGTTCGAAGTTTGTTGAGACTTGCCTCCACATTGATATGCATAGAGTTAGTGCTGTTCCCGACGTAGTTGATCTTCTGCGTTACGGCGTTGTCTCCGCGCTTGTAATTCGATGTGTACTTTGAAATGCGTGTCATGAGCCTCTTCGTGGAACAAGCAGGCGGTTTAGAACGTACTTTGGTCGCGATGATCAGCTGATCTCTTATTCCTCGCTTCTCCGCCCATTCACCAAGAAAATCTTCTAATATCTCATCCTGACTATAGAACTTATACATCAACGCATGAAACACGTCGATGCAACATTTGCTTACTAAAATTTTACAGTATCGATGAAGTTTCCGCCCATATTAAAATATGTGTCCAGGAGCTCGAAGCTGGCCTCCTTTTTCATCGAGCGCATACCAAAGACCTCCCATTTATCACCGATGTTCATTGCACCAAGGACTAGGGGAGAGACCCTCACCCCTGGGCGAGAGGACAAGACACAATAGATACCGAGCTTGGTAGGAGGATCGGGGCCGACTTGGAAGAGAGACATGATGAACTCGTTGCGATAGAGCAAGAATTGCAGGCTATTTTATAAGTGCGGAAAAAAATGCCTCCGCAAGCCTCAAGGTATGACATCGGTGATGGAGAAAATGTGCAAGTGGAAGGAAGCAAATGTATTTCGCGGCCGCCCGACCGTCGTCCTACGAAGCGCTTCGGCAAGGATGGTGACGACGAAAGCTTGGATTGTCATCCATCTACATTGTAGATTTCTAGAGCAAGAATTTCTGACCAAGAAGCTTGAATGTGCGCGATCTTCGGGTGTGCTTGAAGTATGTGCCATGTTGCAGGCAAATCGACATGCCAAATGAAAGACGATATGTTCATTTTGGAAATGACGAAAGATAAGAGCATCCGCCTTCTTTTATTCCTTGAATTCAAGCGTTTATGCTGGAATTCCGTAAACATGTGCTGAGACAAAAGACTGGAGATAAAGAGCTCTTATTTTGAGGATGCGAAATGAACAAAATGGATAGTACCAAATACAGGACGAACAAGGATAGTGCGCGCACAAAACTGCCCTCATGTTGTAGCTTTGTTAGGTATCACGTACGAAGGTGAATAAGGAAGCAGCTGGAGAGCATGTACCTTAATAGTCATCGTCGTCGTCTTCGTCTGAATCGTATCCCAAGGGTGGTAATCCCATCTCGAACCTGCGGTCGAACTCACGCTGTTCTGCAGGTGTCATATTCTTAATCCTGCTGAAATCCCGGATGATATTCTTCAAGACATCGGAGCCCTGTTCGTTCCACCACCCGTTTTCTGGCAGATACTCCTTCGAATGAGCGTATGCGCATTGACTGCCAGAGGTGCATGCGTCTGCTAGCCAGAAATTACACACATTTCGGCCACTGGAATGGTTATTAGCACTTTACACCGGACACGTATAATAGAATCACATACAGCTCGTCTCTCGTCGTATGATCTTCAGGGCTATGTCTGAATTTGCACTTGCGACCTTGACTGCATCCGTCGTGGTTATACGCTCGGCACGGTTGTCCGTTCCCTTCATGCTTATCAGAATCCAACGGCAATGGTTTCGCAGGAAAGTTCAGAGGTGGGTCAAACGATTCGTCGTCGTCATCAAAGTCATAGTCATCGTCGTCAATATATTGCGGATCACAGCCCTCTTCTTCGTATTGATCTGGGATACCAGCAGTGCGACGTTCGTCAGATTCCTTTCGAGTCTGTACTATCTCCTTCTTGAACTGGGAGTCGTGCGGGGAAAGCTTCACGCATGCTTTGAAGTCTGTCCGTGGCGAGTTAGACGATGAAGTAGAAGATGTCTATTAGTACCTGCCTTCCAAGGCCAACTTGAACGCAAACATATCACGACGAGCAACGCCTCGGCGATAACGAGCTTTGACCGATCTGGGATCGTATTTAAGGGCCTCATCGCAGCAATCCTCAGCTTCTTGATACCTATGGTCCTGTTAATTCACAAAGAAGACGCACAACTCGCACTCACATGTGAAGTTTCAGATACGCCGCGGCGATATTAGCGTTGTATACAGATTGAGGACCATGAACATCGATAGCTTTCTTGTACTGTTCGATAGCTTCTTGATACTTGCCTTGTAAAAAGTATTTATTTCCCTTTGAGAGCGTTACTTCTTTTACTTGCTATATCCGACGAGGAGATGCATACCTGTTCTTTGAATGCGTCTCCCTGTTTCGACTTTTCATCTCGCTTCACAGCTCTTGCTCTCACTTCGTCTTCTCGAGGGCGCGGAGGATTATGCGTATGGGTCCCGAGCGAGGGAGACGATGTCGACGGCTGTGGTGCCTGGACACTCCCAGGTTGTTCTCTAGCGCGACCCATTCTGCGGCCAGAGATGAAATTGATTTCGCCAGCTTTGCTGATTGTATCCGTAAACATCACAATTTGATCTGGGTCGTCCATTGGATGCGTCTCTGCGGGTCGTCCGTCAAGTGAAATCGAAAAGCCGGCTGTTCTGTCCGTTCTGTCTGCAACCACTGCAATCTGCGGTAGATGAGCCATGGCCATGACGACTCGTGTGCTCCCGTCTTCGTTGTTGACGTCTCCTACATAGCCAAACCAGCCTCGTCCCACGGGTCCGTACGCGCAAGGTGCCTCATCGACATCAACGGGTATCTCGTTCGGCCCGAAAACCTTGGATTCGACGTGTGAAGATGACGACGGCGCATATATCCTGTGGTTTCTCACGACATTCAGCAACAACATGTCAGCGACTAACTCAGCTTATCTTATCCTAAGCATATACCGGTTATACAACCGATGCTTGTGTGAATAAGAGTCGGCGTTGCCAGACGGATGAACGTATTAGCCTTAGCATAGGGCTCGAGTAGAGTTAGGAGAATAGAGATTAGTCCGAAGCTAAGGCTTAAGGCTGTATAATACATGGTTTATATACTGTTTAGGCTCCGGTCTAAGAATAGATAGTCCGTGCGTTAGCAGAGTGCCAACGCGTCATATGCATAAGTAAAGTCGTTCTGTATACTACGTGGAGGTCCATCTGTGGGTCCTGGTGGTTAACGAGCGGATACTGCGAGTTGAACGCGTGATAGATAATCGGGCAGATTAGATATTACGGAAAAATCATGACATTACCCCCTTCTTAAGGTTGTCGTCCCGACAACATCGCAATACTGTCTTCTTGGTGATTTTCCCAGTATTCTTCGATGAGTTCTTGACAATTCGGGAGTTCTGACTCCTTTTTCCACTGGTTTTCCTCGTAGGGCTGGTTTTTTCCACTTGACTAGATACTTCCAGTGTCCTCGTTCGCGTCTTTCCCCTAGAAGTTCTTCGACTTCTAGTTCTTCGAACCCGTCAATGATATCGGGGGGCGGAGGGTAGCGGCATTTCTTGGTTGGGGAATGCGGGTGGAGTGTAGGGGGTTAATAGTACTTCGTTAAAGACGTTATGAATCTTCCAGACAGCGGGGAGCTTTAGGCGGTATTCCGAGGCTCTGACTTTGGCTTCGACCTCAAAGGGTCCATAGCGCTTGTTGTCTAACTTCTTTGTTGGTCGATTCGTCGTGATGTGCGTTGATTCCACCCAGACTTTGTCTCCGGGTTGGAATTCCGTCTTTTCTTCGTTCTTCCGGTCGTACTGCTTCTTCATCTGCCGGTTGGTCTTTTCCAACGATTCGGCGGCTAACTTGCGGGCTTTCTCTAGTTCGGCTACGAACATGTGGGTCGCGGGTCGAGCTTCTTTAGAAGCATGAGCGGGCCTTACGGCTACGTCCTTTCCGTAGTTCAGATAGAAAGGAGAGTACCCCGTCGCAGTGTGCACACGGTTGTTGTGCTGGAATGCTGCGATGGGGAGCCACTCGCTCCAGTCGTTCTGTCGGTACTTGACGAACATTCGGAGGTACTTCTCGAGTTCTTGATTTACTCGCTCGGTCTGTCCATCGGTTTGCGGATGGAATGCCGTTGACATGTTGGGCGTGATGTTCAAGCCCTTGTAGAGTTCCTTAATGAATCCTGAGGCGAATTGAGCGCCTCTGTCCGAGATGATCTTCGATGGCATGCCGTATCGGCAGAAGACTTCGTCTCGGAGGATTCTTGCCCAGCCTTCGGCTGTCAATGTCCCATGGCAGGGTACAAAGATTGCCGCTTTGCTGAATCGGTCTACTATGACGCAGATGGCGTCGTATCCTTGCGAAAGGGGTAGCCCGACGATTAAGTCGGTGCTGATGATTTCCCACGGGCATGTGGGGACTTCGTTCGGGTTCAAGGGCGCCTTCCTTTTAGCGGTCCTTGGTTTGGTGCGTTGGCACACTTCGCATCCAGCGACGTATGCCTTCACGTCCTTCTTTATGCTTGGCCACCACCAGTCCCTTAGGACTAGGGTTTCCGTCTTACTGGCGCCGGGGTGTCCGGCGGTGATATGGTCATGACATTGGGCTATGACCTGCCCGCGGAGTTCCTGGTTTTTCGGTACGTAGACTCTGTTTTGGAAGTATAGGAGTCCGCCTTCTTGCGTGACTCCCCGTTCATGTGCTACGGAAGAGGCGATATGGGCGTCCCAGGTTTTTCGGTCCCTGAGCACGCATCGAATTTTGTCGTGGACTTCGCTGAGCGTAGGCATAACCAGGGCGCGGAAATGTTCCGGTTTGAGGACCGTAACATCCTGGTTGTCGTCCGCGCCTTGGTCGTGGTCTGCTCGTCGACTCAACAAGTCGGCCTTTTTGTTCGCTGTTCCCGGTTTGTGGTGCAACGTGAAGTGGTACTCCGCGAGCTCTGTTACCCACCGCGCTTGTCTGCGGTTGAGTTTCTGAGGTTTGCGGAAGTACTGGAGGTTCTGGTGATCCGTCCATACTTCAAATACTTCCTCGGCGCCCATTAAGTAATGGCGCCACTCGTCTAAGGCTAGCATGATGGCTAGCAACTCCTTGTCGTATATCTCGTAATTCTGCTCGGTGGCGGATAGGGCTTTGGACATGAAGGCTACGGGCCTCCACTGTCCTTCGTTACACTGGCTGAGGACTGCGCCGATTGCTCCTTCACTGGCGTCTGCCTCGATTCTGAACTTCCCGCTAGGGGATGGCATTGATAGGACCACGTCCTCTTTCATTGTGTTCTTGATGGCCGTAATGGCATCGTCCTGTTCCTTGGTCCACTTCCACGGTACTTTGCCGGTGAGTTTAGTGAGTGCTTTCACCTTCTGGGAATAGTTCTTTATGAACCGGCGGTAAAAGTTGGTGAAACCTAAGAAGCTTTGTAGCTCTTGCTTCTTTGTGGGTGTCGGCCATTCGAGAATGCCGGCGACTTTTACGGGGTCCATTCGGATCTTTCCTTCACTGATGATGACGCCCAAGTACTCCGTTTCCAGAGTCTCGAACTCGCACTTCTCGGGTTTCAGGAACAACTTGTTCTCTCGCAATATTTGGAGAACCCGGCGCGTTAGCGCTCGGTGTTCCTGCTTGGTCTTGCTAAAGATCAGTATGTCGTCTAGATAAACCGTAACTTTTCCTTCGGCGATGAGATCCTTGAATAGATCGTTCATCATGGTTTGGAATGTGGCGGGCGAATTGGTTAGCCCGAAGAACATTACTAGCGGCTCATACAAGCCGCGGTTCGTGCGGAACGCCGCTTTGAACTCGTCTCCTTCTTTGATGCGTACATTGTTATATCCCCATCGAACGTCGAGCTTAGAAAAGTATTTGGCGCCTTGGAGCTTGTCCATGAGGTCGCTGATCAAGGGTAGAGGGTACCGGTTCTTGATCGTCATCTCGTTCAACTTCCGATAGTCCTGGACTGGTCGCAATTTGCCGTCCTTCTTTTTGACGAAGAAGAAGGGGGAGGCCATTGGCGACTTGGACGGTCGGATTCGGCTGGTCGAGAGATTCTCTTCTAAGAACTTGTCTAGCTCTTCTTGTTCCTTAGGGTTCAATGGGTATGTCTTGCAGTCGAGACTTGCTTTGGCGTTCGGGATTAGCTCGATGGCGTGGTCCCATGGCTTTCGTGGGGGCAGTTTGTCGAAGTTCTCCTTCGAGAATACGTCTTCAAAGTCTCGCGCCCACTCCGGTACTATGTCTTCAAAGGACTTCGCAGCTTTGCCAGCGTTGGCTTTGGCCGCTAAGTCATTGGCTTTAGATCCCATTGCGCGGATCTTGATTTCTATTCACCTGTAACCACTTGAATAGCGGGTTCCTGCTGGTTATAACCCAGTATAGAAAAGCCATATTGACTGGATATAACCCATGGGTTATAACCAGCAGAAACCCCAAAGTCACCACCTACTACATACAGCCAATCCCTAGCCAAAAGTTTATGGGCACTGCCACATCCAGTTTTAGAAAATGATTCATTGGTGGTGCAGGTGATATTAGCTGGAATTCTCGTTGCCCTGCTCACTGTACTGGCCCGAAAAAAATAGGATATACCCTATATGGCGTTCGGACCCACTGCCCATAACGACCCCGACCAACGGCGGCCCAAAAAAGCTGGATTGGGTGACACGAAAATGGATTACCTTTTTTCGAGCCCAGGATTGTTCACGAAAAAAATGAACACAGGCGTAATCGAACCCTGACCTCCTCGTTAGGTACAATGAGGCGCAGTAACCACTTGACCATACAGCCACAGTATTAACATGTATTAAAGTAAATACATAGACGAAATACATTAATTTTTAAGAGAAAAAAAAAAGCCCGTCGTTGCGCAGGCCGTCGGGCAGCGTGCAGGTATCGGGGATCCCTGCGCACGGTGGGGGGTGGGGGGCGAGCACGTCGCTCGTCGAATGCGATACCCGTCCGTTGCTATAGGGCCCGTAGTCTGCTTGTGGGCGGCGAAAACGTTGGGGGCGGGCTGCGACAGCCGTTCCACAGCGAGGGGGGAGAATGGTGTAGGGATGGTGGTGCTATTGGATTCCCCGGTGTCGAAAATGGTGGTGGTGAGGTTTCGGGACACCGAGGAAGCCAGTAGCACCGGCGGGACGACGGATAGGGCGGGATTCGGGATGGTGGGCGGGCGGCGGGTGACGGTGGGGTCGGGAGAGAAAACGGACGTCGCAGTCGTGTTCCCCCACTCAAAGAGTGGGAGATGCACGGACATCGAGTCCGTATGTGTCCTGGGCGGAGTGGGGGACGGCGATGTTGGGCGGGGAGGGGGATGCCAGCGGTGAGCGCGGTTGTGGGGGCGTACGGGAGGTGTTGGGCGCATTCCCTCTGTCGACGGGTCCTGCATCGATTCCCAGAAGGGCTCATTCGTCGTCGTTGTCGTTGGCTGTCGGTGCCCAGATGTTTGGGGGGCCCACCTGTCCACACCCTCTCGCCCTTCCTCCCATCCTCCTGGGCCTCTCGTTCCTCCCTAAAACATCCCAGAGTACCACCGCGCACGTACTCCGTCCCACTAATCCTCTACAAAGCTTGTGCTCGTCGTCGTCGTCGTCCACTAGGTCGTCGTCGTCATCGTCGTCGTCTGTCGCTTGCTGGTACGCTTCGCATGCAGAAAAAGAGCCTAAAAAGATAAATTAGCACGAATAATACCATCACATACCTTTAATTGTGTCCTAAAAAGCACGTCGGTGGTGCGGAGGGTCGTCGTCGTCGGCCAGGTGGTAGTGAAAGGCAAAGAAAGAAGCAGCACAGCCACTCGATCGCAGGTCGGTTGGTCGGTCCGCCTCGATCGAGCAGCGGAATCCATGCTCGGGATTCATCCGCTGCTCGATGCAGACTATCCAACGTCCCGTTTAGTATCGGGATACTTTACTACTGATATTAGTAATGTATTTACAAAATGCTATATAGTTCTGGTTACATGGGGACTATGTATAGGCAAATTAATGAAAATTCTCTCTCTCTTTTATATTTTCAAACAGTTTACCTCTACACATTGCCATGCTTTCTCAGGCAGTTCAAGAGCTAATAGATAATCAATATAATCCATTATACTACTGAACTGACTCCTCCGATCCATGCCGATATGCCACTACATGTATTTATACCATGTAGTACTGTTGAGGGCAACTAATGTATAGCTATCACTCATCTTGGTACGACGTTCACTAGACTTTTATTAGACTTTTATTTTATATTGCCGCTACGTGCTACAAAATTAAACTGTAGGTTATTACATAGTATCTTTACACTTCTGGATACTATTTTTGTACTTGAAGAGTGAACTCGACCTATACTGAACGATTTTCTCCAGTGAGTACAGTCGGCCCGAATAGCTGCTTGGTCCGGCAAAGTCCGAAAAACATCGAAATTGTCTGTCTGTTGCGAAATTACAGACAGTATATACAATTTGACTGGTAAAATCATGGATAAAATCAGTATATTTCTGTCTGATATGTTTATATGACCCAATTACATGGAAAATCCACTGATTTCAAAGGAAGATTTTCAAAAAAATTTCTAGCTACTGGATTAGGAATGATATATTCCCACGGTAAGTACATCCTGATTCATCCCGACACATCCAGCCAAAATAGGTACGACACATGTGGGGAAGGGCTGTAGATGCAATGATTTTTTTTTTTTCAAGTATGTTATTTTTTTTTTGAGCCCAATTGACCAGTGGGAAGACTGTAAAATCATGCGCACCTGAAATGAGGTGAAGGCCAATTTGGGCTGTGGCAGTGTCGCTAACATTATGTCACCGAACATTACTAACCTAGGTAGAGCCAATAACGGTTGCTCTCTGAAAACGATTATTTGGGAAGTTTTAAAGGGTAAAATTGCAAAATTTTCCCTGCAGGGCATTTCAGCCTATTTTCCAATTTTCCCAGAATTTCCCCAAAGCCATGAATTGGTGGCTGTGGATATATCCAGTGATTTTGTCATTTGTATACTGGGATATATCCAGCTCAATTCCCCCCATTCTTATGGTTGGGCCTGTTCTATTTCTTCGCTGCAATCCACCATTAAGATGCGATCTCCAGCTTCTATTTCGTCGCCCCATCGGGCTTCCGGGTCTTCGTCGGGGAGGTGGAACGGAATATTCCTGCAGTGACACCGTACTAGGGATACCTCGCCAGTTTCCCAGTTGACCAAGGGATTGTGGCGTTGGAGCCAATCATGTCCGAGGAACATGTCGGCGGTACCTAAGTCGGTTACGGCTAGGTCGATTCGTTCTGTGTGGTCGCCGATGATGATCCGCGCGTCCACATGTTCTTTGATGTCGCCTCCGACGTTTCGGGTCCCGTCTGCGTTGTAGACGGGGGTGGCGAATGCATTTTTGACCGTATTGAGTTCGTTGGCAATGACGAATTTGCTGTTGATGACGCTGTGCGTGCAGCCGCTATCGAGCAATGCCTTGATGTCGAACCCCTTGCGGGTATCGGTCGTTTCGAGTCTGAGTTTGATCATTACTGATCGTCCTGGTCGGCCTCGGATATATTTCGGGGCCTGATGTAAGTCATGGAGCCAGCTGACGATGTTCTCGTAGCGCTCCGATACAAAGACGTCTGGGCCGACTATGTCGGTGACCATGGCGTCGTCCACTTCGTTTCGTCGTTTGGGATGAACCCAGTCCTTCAGGATGGCTACTCGCTCTTCGTGCGACTTAGCGTCCCGAATCCGCTGTTGCGTCCAGTCGGCCGTGAAAGGCTTGGACCAGACGTGGACCAGCGGCCTCGTCGGTACCTGTCTAGATTCCAGAGGAACCACGGGTGTTTCCACCAAGGTGTTGCCGCCTCGGGTAGCCGTGCTATCGGCTCCCTTGGTTGGGCGTCCTGCCTCCGGTAAGGGAGGACTTTTTCGCTTCGGGGATGACCCGCATGCGACTGGCTTCGCAGTTTCCTGCCTGGCGCCAGCAGCCATCCAACGGCGGTACGAAGTGTCGTCTTCTTCGTCCGGTACTTCTATCATGACAACGGGGCGTGAGCTGGAGACGGTGGTGGCTGAACTTACCGAGCTGCGGCGTGAGCCGTATCTTGAAGGGGCCTCGCTTCTCGTGCCCGACGATTGGGTGTCGCTAGAACCCGCGCTTGAACCGTCAATTGAGAACCTTTCGTCACTGTCTTCGGTCGGTCTCGGACTCTCTGCCCGGTCTTCGGCCTTGGCAGGCGCTTGAGGACTCCCCGACTGTGCCTCGACGACCCTGTCCTGCCTTTCGGCTGACCCCGACCCTAAGGTCGGTATCGGGAGAGCCGTGCCACTGGTCTCTCCACGGGAGGGCGGGGGTGCGGCCCTTGCTCCTTTACCGTCGAGTGACTCACCTGATGTCTTGCCGCCCGGGCCCTTGGGCTCACCGTGCTCCCCGGCCTGTCCAGGGATTGTTGAAGTCGTGCCGTGGACGGGCGCATCCCGCCGCTTGTGGTCTCCTGACCGTCGTTCGTTCGTTCTGAAAACCTTGAGCTGTCCCGGGAGGACCCCCTCAGATGCGCGATGCGGCTTATACTGTGAGATCCCGGGCAAAGATCCCAAGTGGGACTCAGCTACCGGGTTGAGTGTCGTACCGCTCTCCGTCGGTGTGTTAGTGTCCTGTGCGTCGGACCTACCGGATTCGCTTTCTTGTTCACATTCTTGCACTTGGAGGAGCAAATATTTATTGGAACTACCTACAGACAATGTATCAGTACTTATAGGTCCAGCCTTGTGCGAATGTGAAATGTGAAGAGGGGCCGGTGCAGACGAATCTACTGCCCGGCCTCGTCTTTTACCTCTTCGATCTTTGTCGTGGACGCCGTGTCTTCTGTGGCTGGTCCTTCGAGAAGCTTTGTTTGGCCTTCCCAGTAATCTCGGATGGCCCGTACTTCTGCCGCGGGCTTCTTGCGTCGCGGCTTCTTGCAGTCCTTGCTCAGGTGCCCTTTCTCGCCGCAGTTGTAGCAGCGACCCTCGGACCGGAGTTTGCCGATGTCCATGGGTTGGCCCTGGCCGCCGTAAGTCGTTCCGGTGTTCGTCTTCTTATCACCGGTCGACTGTCCACCCGATTTCGAGCTGGAGGCGTTCTTGCTGTTGTTGTTGTTGTTGCCGGATACTCCGGCGGCCTTGCTGAGACGGTAGCCGAGGTCCATGTTGAGGAGCCGGCCCTTCCAGTCTTCGTACGTTTGTGGTCGACGAGCGTCATTCTTGTAAATGATCTCCTTCGACGTCTGTCTTGCTGCCTTGCGTATCTGTGAAAGCATCATGAGCGGGTGGTGCAGCACACCTGCTTCATATGCGAGCTCTTCGAATCTTTGGAAGAACTTTTCGCCGTCAGGGAAGTCCTTCTGGCGGAGTTTCTCCCATTGGTTCTGCTTCAACTCCGTGTCGGAGTCTTTGTGGAAGCGGTTCGTCAGCTGAGCCTTGAACGCTTCGTACTTCGGGTAGTTGACCATCTGATTGGTGGGATCAGTAAGGTCGGGGATTTGGAGGTTCCACCAGTTCATGGCGTCGCCGTCCAGTCGGTTCACGCAGAACACTACTTTGAAGGAGTGCTGCTGGAAATAGACCTGATGGGCTTGGAAGGTCATCTCGCACTGGGCGAAGAATCGCTTCAAGTCATCGGACTTTCCTTCGAATGGGGCTACGTCCCTGAGCAACTTCGGCTTCAGGGTTCCGTAGGGGTCTGTCTGTCCCTGAGCTAGAACCCAGGGTGGTGGTGCCTGTGGAGCGGGTGCCTGCGGGTACGTGGGCAGTTGGAAGAACTGCGGGGACGGTACTGGGGGTTGTGCCGGGGGATTTGCCGGCGGAGTTCCTGCGCCTGCCATTAACCAGCTTCCGGCCTTCTGTGAAGGAATGGGCTTGGCGCCAAGCATTCCGAATGCGACTGGCGTGGTCCAGGGCTTTGGTGGGCTCCAGACCGGCTTGGTCTTCGTGTTGATCGGCGGTGCTTGTGCGGCGCGGGGTGGTAAGGGTTGGAATGCCCTGGGAAGCGGTGGCTTCGGGGCTAATTCCGGCGGTGATAGGGTCGGTCTTGTGGGGCTTGGGATGTAGCCCATGGGGACTTGGATCGGCTCTTCCCAGTGATACCGGTTCCACAGGATGGCGGCGTCGTGTGTTGCTTCTTGTTGGATCACCTGGGCCGCCAAGGCCGGGTATCCGTCTGCTTCGAATCTCACGTATTGTGCTCCGACGTCAGAAGTCAAGAATGAAATTTCATTCGGCTTCTGTTCTGCTACCCAAAGGTAGAGTTCTCCCCAGTTCATCTCACTGGGCATCTTCGCGTGTCCCTTGCCTTTATTCGAAGGCGCTCCCGTGCCACTCTCTCCAGGCTTCTCCGCTAAATACTCCGCCCAGAGTACTTCGTGACTCATGGGTCCAGGCGCTCGGAGGATATCGAGGTCCCCCAAGCTCGAGACCGAGGGTTGGTGACTCGGTGCGGGACTGCGGCTCTGTTCCAGGGGCGTACGGAAGGGAGAGGTTACTGTAGGCGCTGTAGTAGGCGCCTTGGACGTGTTGGCGGGCGGTGTGGTACCACTCCTGGTTTTGCCAGTCAGCGGCGGACTCGGTGATCGAGAGCCTGCTGGCTGCCGGCTCGGGGGTCCGTGGTGCGTGTGCCGCGGCGAAGGCGTGCGGCGGGGAGGGGATGGGGATGCGCTCCTCGGTGGGGGCGCGACTTCTGTCCATTGGGAACTCTTCCGAGCTCTCCGTTCCGTTGGAGACGGTTTCCTGTAGGGAGCGGACCCCTGTACTTGCGTTCCACTCTCGGTCCGAGCGACTCCTGGCGCTTCGGCGGTTAAACCACCAGAGGGCAGCGCCGACTGCGAAGCAGAGGGTGGCTGCGATGGTCCCACTAATGAACTTGATGGTGCTGGGGGACATGGTGGTTGCTGTGAGGGTCCTAGGTTCGGGCCTGCTCCAGCGAATGGTTTCGGAAAACCCCGGGCGGGGTTTCGGGGTGGCACTTGGGGTGCCGTCTTTCTGGGTTGTGCCGGCAAGGGCCGGCTGTAGTTGACCGGTAGCGGTCGGTTCATCTTTGGAAAAACGATCTCTTCGGATCGCTTCTTGAGGAGGGATTGCGGGTGTACCGCGGGTTTCGAGGGTTGTGGCTGGGCCACTGGGATTGGCTTCGGCTTCAGGGTGAAGACGAAGGGTGTGGGGTGCTCAGAGCGCACCACTCTTGGCTCGTAGAGGGTGAGAAAGGTCTTGTAGCCTTCCTCGGTGGGGTCGTTCACCGAAGGGCGAGTGGGTCTGACGGGGGGGGTCTGCGTTGGGGTAGGTGTGTTCGGGATTCGAACAACCGGTCTCTTCTCGGCCTCGTATTGGGCCGACCCTACTACTGGGGGACGGAAAACCGTTCCGGCTTCGTAGAAGTCGTCCTCCAACTCAGCTTCGTTGAGCACCTGCTGCTCATAGTCTTTGCGCCTCTGAGTGGCGCGGTCTCAGTCAGGGCGAGCCTGATGGGTAGCGGACATGTAGTCTGGTCGATGGTGCTGGATACCAGCGGGGATTTGCTTTGGACGGGGGCTGCGGGGCGGCATTTCATATCAAACAATAAGGTAAGCTTTAAGCTTCGGACTAAATGTCAGCGACTAACTCAGCTTATCTTATCCTAAGCATATACCGGTTATACAACCGATGCTTGTGTGAATAAGAGTCGGCGTTGCCAGACGGATGAACGTATTAGCCTTAGCATAGGGCTCGAGTAGAGTTAGGAGAATAGAGATTAGTCCGAAGCTAAGGCTTAAGGCCGTATAATACATGGTTTATATACTGTTTAGGCTCCGGTCTAAGAATAGATAGTCCATGCGTTAGCAGAGTGCCAACGCGTCATATGCATAAGTAAAGTCGTTCTGTATACTACGTGGAGGTCCATCTGTGGGTCCTGGTGGTTAACGAGTGGATACCGCGAGTTGAACGCGTGATAGATAATCGGGCAGATTAGATATTACGGAAAAATCATGACACAACAGCGACTTGAGACTGTACGACTCTGGTAGACCATCCAGTGATACTCCTGTCGCAGCTGTATTCAGCTGAACGGTCGTCCTGAAATACGAGCCTGTGTTCCACGGTAGACCCCAAACAGAAAAAAACGACCTCGCCATCGCGGAGTTGATGCGATTGCTGAAATTGCAGCAGCAAATAGTAACTCCGCCCTCTCTCGTATACTGCAGCAGTTGGCTTAGAACATTGGTGTTCTCTGGTATCGATATCCCCGCGTCAATGGCCACGACGACTGGTCGGTGGCGAAAGCCTCATTATTCTTGCAAATTCTCCCTTTGTTTCGACTTGGGTGACTGTCGCGCAAACAGCCATGGATTCCGTGAGCTGGGAGAAGTTAGGGTACAGGACACGCTCCTGCAAGAGGCCAAGGACGAGCACAGACGGTCGCGTCGTTGTCATTGTGGTAGTAGTAGATATAGAATGTTTCAGCAAGGTCTAGGATTTCTTCCAAAAATTACAGATTACGTCAAGGCCGGTCCGCCCAACAGGACAGCGTCTTTACAATGCATCTCGGCGTTTGCCGCTCTCGCTACTAGAGTTTCTCATAAGTTTTTAAACCGGCTCGTGAGGACTTTTCTGTATCTACGCGAGCTCGTATTTATTCCAATTTTTTTTCTTAGGCTATAATTTCTCATGTTGTTCAATTCGGTTTGGATTGGGTGTGTATTGCCTACATGTCAGTGCTCATCTCCCCATTCTCGTCATTTGTCTGATGCTTTTTGAATTCCCTCTACTACTATCTCCCTCTCTGTGTCCTGAATATTCAACACTGACCTTATTCTTCATCATCTTGCTTAGCTTGGCCCTATAAAACCCTGACCGTCGCCGCTCATTTTTCTTTCTTCGTCTACATTGTGGGGCCCTTATCGTGAGTATCTGTGCATCAATTCATCTGTCTTTCCTCACTATGATGTGGTCGTAGTTGACAAGCGCTAGCCCGTGAATTTTAGGCTTCATCTTTGTGTTTCCACCCTTGCATGTCACGAACACAATGACACACTGGGCCTTGACGATGTTTTCAACGTGGAAGACTGAGATCAAATTTGAATGACTTTGCTTCATACAGATTCGTAGAGTCTTGGGATTGTCCTCTATTTGTTATATATCGGTGGTTTGTCTTTGATCTTATTTTATTTTATTTATGTTGAGCTTCGGGGGGGAATATATAGGACTCGGTCCTGTTACGCTGATGCGACAGCCCACACTCCGCTAGTATAATCACTTCTCAGGCTTACAGGCAATTGCAACTAATCAACCATTATGAGACTGGTGTACAGATTTGTTGAAAATGTGATATTGGTAACAAGGCCTCTAATATCTAGATTGTCAGGCTCACGACGATTTGAGCCCAATCATACTTTGTCCTGGTCCAAGGCAGCCATCTCAATACCGTCTCCGATTGCGGCATCAGCGCCAGGCGTGATCGTACCATCCTTCTCTGTACTCTTCTCCGATCCTACCTTTCAGCCTAGCATCATCTCGGCTCAGATCTTTATCCTTGATCAGCACCATACTGATAAGTGTCGCGAATGCCGTCAAAGACGCGTTGAGATAGAACACATCCTTGAAACCCTTCGTATACCCTTGATTCAGGATGTACGAAACAGTGGCAGCGGAAAGGCCAGTCTCCGATGTTGGCTTGGCAAGATAAGAAGGGTCGTCGATGATGGTCGAGATGAGCGACTGAGAAACAAAGATGTCGTTCATAGCTTTACGCAGGGCGTTGTTGCTTCAAAAAAGGTAAATCGCATGGATAGTGTGAATGAATGGTAAAATGGGAGTGAGAACGCACATAATGGTCGAGCCTATGGCCAAAGCCAGGGTGCCTCCAAGGTTTCGTACAAACTAAGGGACGCATATTCAATAAAGATAATAATGACAGCCTGTAAGGAAGCGGCACTCGCATTTCGGAACACAGTGACCACGGACATGTCCTTGCGCGATACACTGGCCTGAGCGGCAATCGTTGTCGGTTGCAAAGTCTTCCAGGACAAAACGTGAGAGGGCGTTTCTTGCAATTGCAGACCAGGGCGTACCTGTCCAGCTCCAATGCCAGAAAGTAGCATGAATACGACCATCGCACCCTGGTTTGACTTATGGCTAATAGTAGAGATGCACCCACACCCTATTGCCCAGACCGCAAACCCTGTGTGAATCATACTCTAAGGAATGTTAGCCCCGTTCTTATCGGTGACAGTGAAAGACGCACCTTGTATTTACCCCTGCGACTAATCATAATGCCCTATTCGAAGGAAGGTAGTTATGGGAGACCATAGCACGCTGACAACGGAGCCTTACTGAAACGAAGCTAGCAGCTAGTTGACCAACGAGAAGCGGTATGAGGAACATGCCTGTCGAAACGCACCTTGAATATGCAACAAAAGGAAAGTTCGAGAATGCGCCTACCGGAGTGAATTGGTGTATACATGAGAACGACTTGGAAGAATTGCGGCAAGTAATACAATGACGAAAAGAAGACGAATCCACTTGGCGACTTTTTAGCGTTGTCTACCTGCCATTGAAAGGGAGTACCGACTTCATAAACATCGTGATATACACTCCGCAAACTGTCGCGTGCTTGAAAATGTACACTGGAGAATATAGAATAATGAGCATCCGTACGAGCAAGGTCTAAAAGGACGTACTAGGGACAATAGGAAGACGTGCGCCTTTCCACTCCCAGATACAGAAGATGAAAGCGAGAATAAAACCAGAAAGCAAAGGCGCCAGAATAACAGGTGACGACCATGGAAATGTGACACCACCCTTCGTAGCATGTTAGTGAATTTCCACGCAAATTGCGAAGTGCCAGAGAACGTGCCCAAATCAAAGGTAGCATCATGAGAGTACAGGATGCTAAGGTCAAAATTGTGCCTAGATAGTCAATAGACAAGAGCTTCCTAAAAAGTATTCAGCATCAGATTATTTAGAGATTTAACTGATGGCCTACCTTCGAAGTCCGGGTTGAACTGGTTTCAAAGGAAGGACGAAGACTACAATCCCTGTGGCAATGAATGAAACAGGAATGGTAATCCAAAAACACCACTACAGATGGTCAAGCAAAGGGACTTGAAGAAACAAGAGACATACCCTCCAGCCGACACTCTGGGATAAAGCACCTCCAATGAGCGGACCGACGGTGTATCCAATTGCAACGACTCCTTGAATGATACCTTGATACTTTCCCCTAATCATCGCCTATGAGAAAACAGTACAAACAAGCTTTACATTTGCTCACCGCTCCCTCAAGGTCACGATATCGGACACCACAATTTGCATCATGCTAACGATACCACCACCTCCGGCACCAGCAAATCCTCTGAACACGATCAACTGGATGATGTTCTTCGAAAACCCTGCAACCAAGTTTCCGACCATGAATACTAACATGGCCATGGTCAACGTAGCCTTCCTTCCAAATATATCGCTGAACCGTCCATACAAAGGCTGAAACGCCGTTGATACCAGCATATACGCTGAAGGTACCCACGAGATCACAGAACCCGCGTGGAATGCAGTATTGATTGTGGCTAGAGACGTGGCGACGCTGACAGAGTCAAGCGCAGTCACGAAGACACAAAGACCCAGCCCAAAAAATACCGCGACAATTTTCCGGAAGGGAAGAAGGTTGGTCTGGTCGGTCAGCTGTATTTCGCCCTTTCCCTTCTTCGACCGTGGAGTAGCATCAGGGGAGACAGGGTGCTCCGCGATAGTTCCTTCGCGCGAGAGTGTGGTGGGAGTCGCCATGAAAGGAGGCTTTGAAAAACGGGTAGTCCGAGTGAAGGCTTTATATCACCCGGCCTCATGTCGCTTCGATAAGAATTCGTTACCCAATGTCCAGCAAGAAAATTCGGATGATCCGGTCGTCGACCGAAAATTATTTTTGGCGCTTCATCTCGGCCAAAACTATAAATCCGACGCTATATTGGGAAAATAGAAACAAACACGAGGACAGCGTTATCGGAAAGTAGCCTGCCGGTGGTGTGGTGTCGATGCGCCTGTTGTAAAGTGATGCTATACACCTGAAGTAGCAAGGCCAGGTTCACCGGCCCCGAGAAAGTTTACGTGTTATTTTGTCTATCAAAGGTGAGCGTAATCTGTCACAAGGGTTTATAAAGTTTACTCATGCACTGCGGCGTCGTCATTTCGTACTGATACCGACGATCTCTAAAGATGGTCGCCAATGAACACAAGATCAAGCTGCAGAATGAGAGCCTGCGTAATATGTCATATATTCCAGAGCGAGAGGGAGGCAAACAAAATAGTTTGGGAAGCGTTGAACGATTAACCTTTCATTAGTCGAGCTGGTCTTCAACAGATTTGATGCAGGTTTCTGTTCGGGGTGAGATTTAAAACGAGAATAAAAAGACCGACGTTGAGCCGTCGATACACGCATATCAGATGTTGTAACGGAATGGAGACCCTCATCTCTATCCTGTGGGAGAGAGACGCGTAATATCATCTCATTGGCGTGCGCCCCACCACCTTAGGTCCGCTGTGGGACCAATAGTCAATACTCAGTGACGAACTACCTTTAAAGAAAACGCGAACAGACCATCGTGATACATCGCACATCGATTGTCATCTCCGCCGAATATAAAGGCGTAACCAAAGGAGGCTAGACATCTGTGGATGAAAATATTACACGTCAAACGCTAATAAAAACAAAAGGACAGGGACCTCAGTTATCTCACCGCCGCGGACATGACTAATGGATAGAGGTCTGAACGGATGAGCGGATGAACGGATGATAAAACTCAGAATCACATAAACATAAGCTTGAGAATGGGGGAGACGTCTCTTGAAGCCTGTTATGGCTTCATTCAACCTTATCAGTTTTTAAGGTCAACTACGCTGAAGGACCGTGGACGCAATTTTCGGGTAGCTGAACCATTTCGAGCATGGTATATCTGGAACCAGAACTTGAAGTGTATAAACCTAGAATTTGATGGCAACGAAACCAGAAATTTGATAGACAGGTGGTGGTATGAGTTCAAGATTGAAATCCGTGGGAAAACTGAACGCACTAGGCTTCCGTTCTGAGTTCTCACTTCCTCGATATTGTCAATCGCCAGCTCGTTTAGACTCCCACCATCCAGCGCACGATGTACCTGAAACGATGACAAGAAAAGCGTTGAAGCCCTTCACAATACCATCAATTCTCTCGGATAAGTATCGCCCTACTAGGTGATCTGGCTAAATGTCATGAATAGATAGCCAGCATGGCAGAGGTTCCGAGGCCTTGTAATTCAGTAATCTCCGTAACTGCAGTTACTTCCGTTATGCTGGTATGTCGTGCTGCAAAATCGAGCCTGTTCATAAGTACCAAGTGTTTGTTCCAAGGGGTGCTAGGGTGTTGTACTAGAATTTTTAGGCAGCGTGTTATCGCAGCATGAAGCTCAGATACGAAGGAAGCGTGGGTAGAATAACAAATAATAAGCAGTTTTACACGGTCTGCGAACGTCGGGAATCTGGAGTGAAGAGCTGCGAAGCCAGAAGAGATAACCGGACCTAGCTGAGCCGATAAATCGAACCGAAGACTATCACTAAGGGAAATTCGGAAGTAGATACCTCAAGGATTTCATCGCTGGATTCAACAAATAAAATAATTTGTTGTACAGTAAATTGTGTAAAATTGACAACTTGAATGCCATCGAGAAGGCACTGAGAGTTGCAGAAATAAGTTTTTCCGCATCAATTGATCCGAACACCAGCTGCACGTGGACCAGGTCGAACAGTTATTCCGCAGCCGAAGGTTGAAATATTGCGTGGAAGGGCGGCGGTTGCAACATAAATTAGCTTCCATTTACCTCCTGTAGTGGCACAGTCTGACCACCACCGTTGCTGACTGATACCTTGGGAAATGACTGTATATATCAGACGGCCAGCAGGTCCCACTGCATCAACTTGAACTCGTCATGTCTCTGTTCCAACTCGCCAGCGATCCTCCTACCAAGCTCGGTATCTATCGTGTCCTATCCGCTCGCGCAGGGGTGAGGGTGTCTCCTTTGGCCCTAGGTGCCATGAGCATCGGTGACAAATGGGATGCTCTTGGTATGGGCTCGATGAACAAGGAGTCCAGCTTCAAGCTCCTGGACGCGTACTATGATATGGGCGGAAACTACATCGATACTGCGAATAACTAGTAAGCGACGAGTTTTTCCATACCGTTCCTGTGTTAATTCCTAGATTATTTAGTCAAGATGAGACGTCAGAAGAGTTCATCGGTGAATGGGCCGAGAAACGAGGAATACGAGATCAGCTTGTCATTGCGACGAAGGTGCGTTCCATACCTCTGGTCTCTTCCATGCAAAGGCTGATGACGCGCTTCTTACAGTATACGACGAACTACAAGCGAGGAGACGATGCTGTCACACAGAAGGTCAACTACACCGGTAACAATGCCAAGTCTATGCACATCAGTGTGGAGGCAAGTCTTGAGAAACTTCGAACGTCGTACATCGACATCCTATATCTTCACTGGTGGGACTACGAGACGTCGATATCGGAAGTCATGGACAGCCTGCATAACCTCGTCGCGGCGCAGAAGGTTCTTTACCTTGGTATCTCTGATACCCCAGCGTGGGTCGTCTCCCAAGCTAATCAATATGCCATGGATCATGGAAAGACGCCATTCGTCGTCTATCAGGGTAAATGGAACATTTTGGATCGCTCATTCGAGCGTGAGATCATTCCCATGGCCAGGTCACTGGGGTTGGCACTCTCTCCGTGGTGTGTACTTGGGGAGGGAAGGTTGCGAACAGACGCAGAAGAACAACAACGTAGGGAGACGGGAGAGAAGGGACGCATGATGTTCGGACCAAATTGGGAGCGCACGGAGGTAGAGGTGAAGGTGTGCAGGGCGTTGGAGAAGGTAGCGGCGGAGGTTGGTGTCGCATCCAACATCAGGGCAGGTGAGTTACTTATCTTCCTTTGTTGCTGCAGATTTCTGACTTGTTTGGATGCAGTGGCGATCGCATATGTGATGCACAAAACGCCAAATGTCTTCCCAATCATTGGAGGTCGAAAGGTCGAGCACCTTAAGGCGAATATCGAGGCGCTGAACGTCTCGTTGTCCAAGGAGCAGATTGAATATTTGGACGGCGCTGTACCCTTTGATCCTGGGTTCCCTACCACAATGATTGTGAGTTTCCTTTGCTCTCTTTTCGACTTATGGTCTGATGGAATTTAGGGCGACGGATCGAGTTATTCTTTCCTACTTTCGTCTGTCGCGAAGATGGCAAAGCTACCGGCCTTGCAACCTATCACACCCTGAGCAAGGGTCACTTTGAGAACAATAAGTTTTTGTAGTTTTCGTACAGATGTGTGCGTCGTACAATTTATGGAACTTTCTTCCAATCTGACATTGCCACGTCAATTGTATAAGTAATAGGATAGGACATACGAAGTCATGCATTCCATAAATGTTGTTCTAAACTTTTTTTGCTGTGAGGTGTATTGTGGCTGAGATGCGACTGTCCGGGTATCTCCGGAATCTTTTTGACTCGATCGGTGATTTGTTCCTCGTATCACTGATTGTCTCGTATCTTTCTACTCTCATCCCCCCCTTCATAAATGGCTAAGAAGAAAGCTGCAGCAGGCGCAAAGGCAACTGTAAAAGCTGCAAAAAAGGCCAAGGCTGCCCAAAAAATCGACCGCAAGGAGAAGAAAAAAGTTTCAAAATCCAAGGATGAGTTCGAGGACGATGATGACGACCTCGAAGGAATACTAGAAAAGGTATTTCCTTCCCTTGAATAATGCACCGGATCAGTGATGATACCGACCTTAGTAGATGCAACGGGAATGGGAAGAAGCTCACACTGTAACCGAGGAACTCGTAGAAGGGCCGCCTACTCGACGTGCAAACGCGAGCCTGACCGCCTGTCCAAATGGAAATCACCTTTGGTGCATCGGAGGAGAATTTTTCAGCGACGACAACAAGGCAGTACGTTTCCGGAAGGCTATATCCATACCGTTTGGCTGATGCATCTTTCTCAGCACTTCGTGGGTCTCTACTCAGCTATCCAAAGTCTTGAATCTAACGTGTATTAGTACAACGATGTTTTTCGATACTCACCAGAGAAGGTGAGTCGATAGGCCAGAATTTACTGCATTGGGGTCTGACTAGATTGCAGGATGAATGGCGGAAGTTTGTGTCAAAAACTTGTCCTGGTCCTAGGTCAGCACATGCTGTGGTAGCGTCGCCTGCAGGTGGAGGCAAGTTATTCCTATTTGGTAAGTCATCCAGCTATACCCTTTCTCCATAATCTCAATCGCAGTATCCAAAGGAGGAGAGTTTTCCTCCTTGAACCAAACTACGTTCCATCATTATGGCGATTTCTGGTGTTTTGATATAACCACACACTCGTGGGACAGGATCGACACTAAGATACGACCAAGTGCGCGTTCTGGCCATAGGTCATATCCTTTGTTTTTGTAGCCTCGACGTTTATCTGATTTCATTCTAGGATGGCCATCTGGAAATACTATATTATCCTCTTCGGTGGATTCTACGATCCTGGAATAACAAGTACGTCCAACATGTATGAACTGTAGATCTTATTTACCAGCTCAATGGTAGCTACGGTATCTGAATGATCTCTGGCTCTTCGACACCCAAGAGTACAAGTGGCGAAAGGCAGAGTTTAAAGATACAGAACCGCGCCCTTCGTGCGTGATCCGTGTCTTCCCGTCTTCATCATAATGTTGACCTGATTATCCAGAGTAAGAAGTGGCTTCTCTTTTCTCTCAACACCCGATGGAATCGTTCTGCACGGTGGGCAAAGTCCACGGATCAATATCCGTCTTCTCACGCAACTCCGCAGGTGGCTACTGCAAAGAGTACGTCAAAGGAAAGCGTCCAATCGGTATTATGCTCGAAGACACTTGGTTCTTGAGGTAAGATATATCATGGTCAACGTGCGTTCTACCTTATCGGGATCTCAGGATGTCGTTCGAAATGCCAGCAGAAGGCAAGTCGACAGGCAGACCCCTTGAAACTCAAATGGGAACGACGAAAGCGGCCTTCGACCGCCTACGCACCATCGTTGCGTTCAGGCTGTACAATGACAACATGGGCTGCAAGAAGTACTGGGGTGCTTTTTGGCGGAGTGACAGACGAGGACACGTCAGAGGAGACTCTGGAGAGCGTATTCTGGAATGATTTGTAAGTTTTATTGACTCATTGGGTGCTTTTTTTTCTGATACACTGCCGCCACATAGGAACGGCTACCAGTGGTCAGGCAAGGGGAAGTGGGTGTCAATGACGTTAAAACGACCGAAAAAGGCCGGATGGGCCAAGAAGAGGAAGCCAATGAAGAAAGAAGATGAGGACGACGAAGACTCGGTAAGAATTCTTATCTTTCGCTCGCTTGGACACATTGTTGACTGACATGGCAGGAGACAGAAACCCCGTCACAGGATACTGAAGTAGATCCTGATGATCCTAACCAGACGATTCCTCTTCCTCGGTACAATGCCATGCTTGCTGTTTTGCGGAATACTCTCTACTTGTATGGGTTGTACCTTTTTTGTTGTGTGGGCGTTGTTGATCAGCGAGTACAGATATGGTGGCATATTCGAAAGAGGCTCGCGCGAGTACACGCTCGACGACTTCTATTCGCTGCAGCTCGATAAGATGGACCGGTATGTGTGCTTGAAAGAGAGCGGGGTTGTCATTGCGGATGATGATGAGAGTAGTAGCGGGAGTGATGATGAAGATGATGATGATGATGATGAAGACGATGACAATGAAGATGACGAAGCCGAAGAAACTGTCATCGGTGAAGACGAGACCAGCCACGTTTGATAAAGAGTCTGACGAAACTACCACGCTCAAAAACATTGAGGAAATTCCTGAGACTGATGTTGAGAAGGTTTGTCACGTCGTCAGTTCAGACTCGCATTACCTTTTTGAATGGGGGTTCTTAGGATGCTTTACGCGTCCAGGCGACGACTTTCATGGGTGTCGCGCGGGATAATACACGTTCCGCCGAAGATGTTATCAGTACGCCGCTTCCCGGAGAGACACTTGCTATGTTCTACTCTCGCTCCCGTATGTCCCTTCATTGAGTATACTGGTTTGCACTTTGACACATTTCCAGGGGAATATTGGGCCCAAAAGGCCCATGGGGCGAGTGATAACCGAGGGAAACAACTCCGTCGAGATGGATTTGGGCTTGCGAAGGAGCGATATGGTGCGTATTATCGATGCCCTATTCTAGTCGACCACGAGGCTGACGAGGGCGCTTCTTCACAGCCGAGTATAAGCCTATTCTCCAAGAGGTAGAGAAGATCCTTGCCGAGGCTGGATTAGACGAGGAAGAGATGAGGAGAGGAGCTGCCGCAGGACCGGGTGCCGGTGGCGGGCAGAGTCGAAACCGTCGTTAGTCTGCAGGAGTTTTAATGCAGCTTATCGGTCCGAACGCCTGGGCAGCGAAGACAAACGACGATACACATAACCTTCTGTCTTATGCACACGTACAAAGTAGATCTAACACCACTCTTTGTATGCAGAGGCGGTTGGTGTCACATGGTATGCATGAAGATGAATTGTATGACACCTTTGGCAGGATAAGGATCACATCCGTTGATGGCCGTATACGCAAGAATATCCAGAACTCGAATCAAGAACAATATGAGCAGACACTCCCTTCTCTGAGTGCCTTCTCCATCAAATCCCTTCTTGACCGTACTTTTCTATTTTGCATGTGGAACCGATATCCACTCGCTTTCGGCGGCTCGTGGTGTGACGTTGACGTGGACACACGGCGTAGCTTGTGCCTCCGCTTTAGTCCAATGTGTTAGATCCGAGAAAACGATGCTAGGCGTACTGGGATGACTGGTTGAGTTAGACCGGCAGCCCCTTACCATTGGACTCCCTTCTGATAGGTTTCAGCACAGTATAAGAGTCCCGACTCGGATCTTTCTCGCTATATCCCAGACTCCACAATGTCAAGTTCTATCCCTCTCCTTGCCATCAGCGCCACATTTGTCGGCCTTACATCCATTGCATGGTTTCTTTTCTATCGACCCCGTCGCACTGCGCCATTTCCTCCTGGACCAAAGGGCTTCCTTTAGCAGGAAACCTTCTTGACCTACCTTCAGGGAAAGAATGGCTTGCTTTCGCTAAATGGGGCGAAATATATGGTATACTATCTACCATGGTCCATGATTCGAATGGCTCTCAATTCACTTACATGTCGTTTCTCAAGGCAACATCTTATCGGTATCCATCCTTGGCCGTCGTCTGGTTGTGATCAACTCGGCTCAGACGGCTATCGATATCCTTGACAAGAAGGGCGCGATTTACTCGGACAGACCAATCATGGGCATGATCGGCGAACTCATGGGCTTTAAGAATTGGCTGGTTTTTCTCCCTTATGACACCCGACTCCGCAATGAACGTCGCCTCGTCCACCGTGAGTTAAGTAGTCTTGCGGCGACTGAATCAATCACAGCTGATTATCGAACACGAAACGAGTCGTCTTTTGCGGAGACTTTCTGTTGAACCTGAACATCTCTCTAGCCATATCCGAAAGTGATGTTCTCTTTCTCTCTGAAACGAATCATTGATTGAAAGATCTTTTTCAAGGACTATCGGCGCCGTTATGCTGCGGATTATCTATGGGTATGAGATTCAGGAGGAAAACGATCTATTCCTAGAGCTAGTGGAACGATCGGCACACTATTTTTCTCTCGCTTCGACTCCCGGTAAATTTCTAGTCAACTGTGTCCCCATCAGTGAGTGGCAATGTTCAGTGCCTGCACGATAATTAAAAATCTATCCTAGTACGGCATATTCCAGATTGGTTTCCTGGTGCAGGCTTCAAGCAGATAGCCAAAGAATGGCGCGCAACAATATATGATATGATGGATAAGACGCATGACTACGTGAAACAGCAGATGGTGGGTGATGCTCTCAACCTTTCATGCTGGACAGTTTGTAATGACACCTAGGCCGTCGGAAATGCCACCGTTTCATTTACTTCCAAGCTACTCGGAGATGAGCCAAGCGCAGAACAAGAACAAGAGATCAAGTTGCTTGCAACCACTCTTTATGGCGGTCCGTGTGACATGTATTGCCGAATGCTATTTCTTCCGTCTCATCACTTGTTGTAATAGCGGGTTCTGCTACTGTAAGCTTCCATCTTCATTCAAAGTTTTTTCTGACCAGAGGTCAGACTGGCGCAACTATCTATGCATTTTCAAAGCGATGCTGCTATATCCTGACGTTCAAACCACAGCACAAGCGGAAATCGACGCGATTGTGGGAGTTGATAGGCTGCCAAAGTCAGAAGACAGAAAGTGTCTCCCGTATGTAAATGCTCTGGTGCTTGAAGTTTCGCGATGGCATACCGTTGCGCCATTAGGTGAATTTGGAGTACGAACTCTCGTGTATTCTCATCGACACTCACAAAATAGGACTTCCCCATTCCTCCAAGAAAGATGGAGTCCAGTCTGGATATTTCATTCCAAAGAATGCTTTGATTTTAGCGAACATCTGGTATGATAAATTTATCCCCTGCTTCTAACCTGGTATCATTGGTTAACTTTTCATTCGGTAGGAAAATGCTTCATGATCCTGCAGTATACAAAAACCCGTTCGATTTCAATCCTGACAGGTTTATTCGAACAGAGGACAGAGAACCAGAAGCTGATCCCTATGGAGTGGCATTTGGATTTGGCTGTCGGTGAGTTTGTGACGCTTCACCCAACTCTTGGCCGATGGAAATAAGTGATCTGATTGGTTATGATGATTACAGCTTTTGCCCTGGTATGCCTTTCTCGGCTAGTGTTTCTTTATACGTGTTGACACAAGGCTATTTAGGCAGAATGTTGGCAGATAACTCAATATTCATAGTATGTGCGATGGTCCTTGCAACCTTCAATATCTTAAAGTACTCTGAAAACGGCGTCGTTTTCGAGCCTGACGTCAAGCATACTGCTGGGAATGTAAGGTGAGAAAGTTTTACAGCTGTGGAATGATGGTTCTACTAAATTCATGATCCATCTCTTTCAGCTATCCAACACCATTTAAGTGTGTGATCAAAGCGAGAAGCGAGAAAGCATTGAGTCTGATTAACGAGGAAGGCTTTGCATGAACATAGGAGAAATATTCGTTCTCTGTGTACGATCAACTCGCTGTACCGTTGGCAAACTAGAACGGATAGATCATATTAAAAGGGATGCTGCACAACGACTATTGACTAGAAGCTGGACACAAGTATCCAGATAGGATCGTAGCTTCATTTGCATCTCCAATACTGCAGACAATGCATGGACACGAGTCGCAGACAATCAAGGTTTGATAGGTTGCAACGCTGGCTGCTTTGCCATGGTTGCGGTCGACGTGAGGAAATGGTTATGACTCGACCCGTCGCCCTACATTCTTCATGAGACCAGTACAAATCAACGACTGATGAGGGGTAGCTCACGATCATACTCGCAGGGAACCCAGGATCAAAAGGCACGATAACTTCCAAGTACTCAATTTGCTCCTTTGACAACGAGATGTCTAGTGCCTCGATATTTGCCTTGAGGTGTTCCACCTTTCTACCTCCAATAATCGGGAATACGTACGGTGCTTTCTGCATCACATATGCTATAGCGACTATCAAAAACTCGCGTCAGACAGTATTAGCTATCACTATGAACGACTCCACGTACCAGCAGTTATGCTGCGCGCGCCAATCTCAGCCGCGACCTTCTCCAATGCCTTAGACATCTTGGCCTCTACCTCAGTACGCTCCCAGCTCGGGCCCCACACCAAACGTCCCTTCTCTCCTGTCTCCTTCCGGCGTTCTTCCTCTGCGTCCGTACGCAGCTTCCCCTGCCCGAGTACACCCCATGGGGCGAGCGCCATGCCCAGAGATCTGGCCATGGGAATGATCTCGCGCTCGAATGAGCGGTTCAAGATGCTCCATTTACCTTGGTAGACGACGAAAGGCGTCTTACCGTGATCCATGGCGTACTGGTTGGCTTGAGAGACGACCCACGCGGGGGTGTCGGAGATCCCCAGGTAAAGGACTTTCTGAGCCGCAACGAGGTTGTGCAAGCTGTCCATGACCTCTGGGATGGACGTCCTCGTAGTCCCACCAATGAAGGTATAGGATGTCGATGTACGATGTTCGAAGTTTTTTGAGACTCGCTTCCACGCTGAGGTGCGTAGACTTGATGCTGTTCCCGACGTAGTTGACCTTCTGGACAATGGAATCATTGCCACGCTGGTAGTTTGTGCTATACTAGGTGGAGTTTGGAGATTTGATTACTGACGACCACAGCCGGAAAATGATTTACCTTAGTGGCGATGACAAGTTGATCCCTGATTCCCCGCTTCTCGGCCCATTCACCAATGAATTCTTCGGAGGACTGGTCTTGACTAGAGCACATTTAATAAGTCTAGGACGAAAACAATGAGTCGGTCGCTTACTAGGCGTTCGCGGTATCAATAAAATTCCCACCCAGATCAAAATATGCGTCCAGGAGCTCGAAACTGGATTCTTTGTCCATCGAACCCATACCGTGCGCCGCCCATTTATCGCCGATGCTCATAGCACCGAGGCTCAGAGGAGACACCCTCACCCCTGCGCGCGAAGATAAAACACGGTAGACACCGAGCTTCGTGGGAGGATCGTCAGCAGGTTTTAAGAGAGACATTGGAGACAAAGAACGATGGGGGGGGGACGCAAGTCAGTATATATATGACATTCCATGTCCATCAGTAAGCCAGCGGTGGTGGTGGGAATGTTTTATCAACGCGATACATCGACAACGCGAATGCATAGTCAGCAAGTAGAGGGTATCGGCAGGATCATTTATTTCAGTACTAAAAATCATCAGATTTGACTCAGAGGGCGGAAAACTACAAATATCCAATTACACTCACTAGTGTTTATATTGGTGCAGAGGCGCAATTGAGCACTTTAAATAGCTCTACCATTCTGGTTGAAAAAGAAAACGTGGTCATTGAAGACGCAGGTACTATACCATGTTAAAAATATCCCTTACAACTTGCGACTTGTTTCAGAACCATACTCATCAACGCTAAATTTATCCACGTTTCTTCAGGCTTTGTAGGCTCCTCCTTTGCCAAGTTCGCCATGACCTCGAGGTGCTGCTCACATCAGTCTAGGACAGATCACTTGTAAGCCGCTCCTATATTGTCTCTAATGACCTTCACGTCGACGTAACAAATAGGTCGGGCGAAATCAATGAAGACCGGTGTTCCATAGGGGCCAGGAGTGAGGGGGATGTTTGATGGGTTAATTCGATGGTAGGCCACTAATAGGCCACACATAATTGTTGATAGAGTGGATGGTCTTAAACTAAATTGTTGATAAGCGTTGAACGACTGGTTCTTTTACAGAAAAGAACGCTCACCGTCTTCTTTCTCCCCCAGATCCTTAGGCTGTATGTATTCGGGTCCCGGAGAGCCGATTCTCAAAATTCTTGCCTTCGACGTACACCATAATAAGAACGTCAGTCTCCTCTTCATTCAGCATGATAACCTACGCTCAGAAATTGGAAGGTTGGATAGAGCAGTTGAAGGAAGAGAAGAAACCACCGTATTAGTACGGCATCATCGACCCTTGTAACGACTTGAGCTCACTGTAAGCTCCGTCCTCGCTAGCAGACACCTCCCAAGGTCTAAGGTACTCATCGAATTCGGTGTCGAGGTTTGGCAGGGGTAGTAGGGATGGGTGGACGATCCTCAAAGTGACCTTGCCCAAGCTGTGGGTAGGTTTCGCCGACGGACAAACGTCTGCGACCCAAATCTGGGAGAGTTGCTTTTCATGTCAGAATGGGTGAATGGCATAAGCAAAGTCAGGGTCGTAGGACCCTCCGTTGGCGGAGAATGGGGGGAAGGGCCGGGAAGATTCACCAGATACCGGTGCATGGGGCGAAAATCGATTGGCAATGAGTATTCCGTGTTCAAAGAATGCATGTATGTATTTTCACGTCGCTTCATAGGTTTCTTGTGATAAGCACGTAGAGCATCTTGGTCGCAGTGGTCAATACGGCTGTCCGCCATTTCGTCTGAGACAACAACGGCAAGTGGAAGTGGAAATGGACGTAGAGATTGAACAACCTTGTTACAAGTGGCATCAGCCTACGTAACGGCTCCTGAACAGAAACTGCCTAGACGTCCGTCAAAGGAGGGAATATCGCCATAGCGTCGAGTGAACCAAAACTCAGAACCCTCGGCCGGTCGCCAAATCGGAAGCACGCCGCATTCGCAGAGGGGCACAAGGATGATATTCGTGATCATTGGTTATCTTTGAGGTTACCAATGTCCCAATCCATTTATGACCGTTGACGAATAGACGGCGGGACTAGATTGTTAGACTGAGGGAGCCATGATCAGAGTCACTCCTTATGAAAGAGACCGAGGGGGCTGCAGGCACGAAGATAAAATACAACGGTCTACAATATATTCCGTTGCGAAGCAAACCTCACGACCACCCAGGAAAAAAGTCATAGTATACAGGGTTAAATTGGTGACATCCATAACAGTGGGCCGAAATCCGTCATCAGAACGCGCTAATCATCATCGAAGCTGGAGCAGTGAGGCAGGAAAGGACGGAAAAAATGGTATGCAACTCGGCGCTGCCTTTCGAGTGCCTTTCTAGGTACTAGACAGACTCTTGTACGGCAAGAGTGGCACCCGGTCTAACCAGCACGTCAATGAAGGGAAGAAAAAAAAGACAGGTGGGCTGTTCTACTTGCAATAATCAGCAAGATGCATCCGACATGTTTTCGTCGAAGAACGCCACTTCGTCCCAATAAGTTCGCCAAAGGCCGCGATCTTCCTCATCTGTCGCGTTCTCGGTATACTTCTTCGCGCGTCCTGAGCTTATTCCTATTCGATATCAGCCCCATCTGTCTGTAAGTTATTGAATGTATGACACCTGCCTTCCTGGTACCCTCGCCATCCGAAATTTGAGCCACTAGCACACTCCATGTCTGACTGCGATATTTCTCCTTCAGCGTTGAAGGACTCGACATCATGAGTAAGTGGAGCCATGCTAAGGGTCGATGCGTGCTTGCGACAACGACACCAGGTTAAATACCGACCCAACAGCAGGTGTACTGCCTATTGAATACAGCAATTTTTTCATGGCACTGTCCAAGAACCATTGAGGTCAATACCCTTTAGCCTTAATCGTCGAAGACACAAGGAGTCCTTCACGAGGCGGTGATGATGGTGGGAAAAGGTAACCCAAAATGCTTGCCTAAGCAGCTTATTTCGTCAGGATCCTGTGTCGCTTAACTTCTCCCTCAGGGACATCTTTACGACAGCTCACAGCAATTTTAACAGCTGAACAATACAAAAAATCGGATAAATCAAAACCCATATCTTCAATAAACTAATTCTCCACCCCATATTTCTCCTTCATATTCCGTGTCAACGAGCGAAGCATGGCGACAGTAACCAAAGACGGCTCGGATTGCGAGACCGATATTGAACTGGCAGGTGATGGCGATGTACGACCATTGACCATGGGGGCAGGGCAGGGTGTGGGGCTGCGTTCGGAGCGTATAGAAGATGATGACCCTGACAGTGACAGCCTCCTACGCTTACTGCAACATCAGAACAATCAGTAATGATACCGGCAACAAACTTAAAAGACGGCATACCTGCTTTCGCTCGTCTCTGTTGAGACACTGCGGCGCTTGGGTGAGCGTCGAACACTCATCGTCATAGCCTGAGTGAGCTGAGCTTGATATCTCTCGACTGCGGCTCGGAATTGCGTCGTCGCAGGTTCGATATCGGCTCTGAGAATGAACACCTGCGTCTTGGGGGCCTTTGCATCCAGAAGATGATGAACCAAAGAGCGGACATGGTCAAAGAAGGTCAGAGAGGGAAACTCTGCACGACGTGATTAGTCTCTTCCTCAGCATAACCAGACGCCACGACGAACCTCTGCCCAAGTCGCACTGAGTTTGCAGGTCCCGACTGATAGGACCGGTCGCGAGATCAATATTAATACCAGCCAACCACGACAGCGCATTTTCAAATGCTGTTCTAAAACAGAGTAAGAATAAGGAGGTCTTGTAAAGAGCATTCCACGTACTCGCTGTCAGTGAAATTATGAGGTTCAAAAGAGGGTATCTTGTCCTCGACGTCGATCCGCAGTAGCTTCGCAGAGTCTCGTACAACCAATCGCATGAGATCTATGAGGACCTTCAAAAACCGCCCATACAACACCCAATTGACTAAATCAATGTATAAGCTATCGATTGAAGTCCGATTATCACGAACGACTTACAAGAACCGCGAGAAGAGCAATTATCCAGCCATTCCTGCATAAACGGATCCAGGATGCTCTCAAATAACCTCAAAACACCTATAAAAATCCTCCGTCAGCACCACAACGATTGTAGGTATCAGATTCTAAACAGTACCTTTCACCATCAATCCCCTAACGAGGCGGCCTTCGAGATCAAAGCTCAAAGCACCGATACATTCCGCAAACTTGAAATCGAGGTCCTTGGTCTGACTTGTAATGGAGAGAATTTCGAAACTGCCGATTGTTCCTTCCGTAGCAAGTTTCCGAACCTTATCCAGGAAAGCAATTAGCTCAACAAGCCAAAATATATATCGGTGAGATACCCACCATATCTGCGAACTCCGATGCTGGCTGGGCGTTCTCCTCCTCTGCCCACCATATAGCCAACAGAGAAGGCACATAATGTCGATTATCCGGTAATGACTTTATGATATCCCTCAATCGAGAGCAATCGTCTAACAGCCGGTACTTCCTGATCATCCAGATGAGTTAATCACCAAGCGAGTCCTTCGAAAACGTGAGACTAACCGTTCCAGATCATCTGTGATGCCCTCCAAAGGCGTACACTCAAAAATGATAACACCAGGCGACGCCAAAGCGGACTGAGCCCCAGAAGGTTTCAAGGGTATCGAAAATACATTCTCCCCCATCCATCGCCCCGATGCGGGTGCATCGAACTTGCGTTCCAACCATATTGCCGTCGGGTCACTATCTGGATTCAGTGAGAGCCAGATCTGCCACTCCGACGGTGACTGCTGCAGCTTGACATGATCTCGAATGAGCTGTAGAAACGATCCTTGGGCCCACCGCCGCTGATGCTCTTCATGGTTCTGGTAGAGGAGAGAACACAATGAGTAAGGGTGTTGGATCCTCGACGGAAAACGAGATTAACCTCCTTGAAGCGCCGGGCTAGCTCCTCGTCGGTATGTGGACGATGATACTCGCTGTTGACACGTCGGCGAACGCGTTTCCTGGCATCAGACCCATGTCTGCCGCGAACAGGTAATAAACGCCGCTTTCGCTCGCTGCTTGGCGAAGCCTGAGCTTCCCGGGCTTGACTGCGTATCTTTTCCCTGTAGGCGTCACTAGACCTGCAGGCTTTCCGCCATGCCACCTGTTCAGCGCTACGCTCTTTCCAACGACCAAAATGTTCCCGGACCAGCAAGCCCCGGGCGTGAAAACCAATGGCCCGTTCCAGCATATCTTCTTTCATTTGTTTGTCGAGATCTTCCGAAGATGCCTTGTTTTTGCCCTTGGATTTGAGAGGGCTGACGGCTTCGAATGGATTCGTGCGATCGGTCGCCTTTGGGGTCTCATCATACGAAAAGTTGCGAATTGATGAAGGCCTTGACGTAGTGGGCGAAGAAAGGATCAACGGGCTAAGCTCTCCACTTGCAGGGGGTATCGATGTCTTCAATGACCCCTTGAAGAAGTCGCGCAAAGAATTGGCTGACGGAAGAGCTGTCGTTGGTGTTGAAGGAAGAGATATAGGTTGCTTCCTGGGTAGAGGAGGGGGGACAGTAGGTGACGACATCGAAGGTTCGCTAGCCGATGGCGGAAATGAATCAGTAACAATTGGGGGCGGTGTGGAGGGCATTGGAAGGGGCGGAGGTGTATATAAGTTTGAAGTAAATGACGTCTGTGTGTTTATGGGAGGAGTATATGGCTTTGAAATGAACGGCGACGGTGCAAGGGGTGAGGATGATGGTGTGCTGCTTATGCCGTTCACTAGAGTCGAAGTGGAATTCACCACCTGTGAACTTTGAGGCGTGAACGATGGTGCCATCGGATTCAAGGACACAGAAGGAGAAGCCTGGAAACGCTTTGGGGTGTTTGAGAAAATTGACGGTTGCACTGAACCAAAGGGAGCTGATGAAGAGGTAGGAAATGAGGGAGGTTGAGGTTGACTCCCTGATGTACCTGAAAACCCATTCGGCACAGAAGCACTGGATGAAAACCCGCCAAAAGGGGACGAGGCGGGAGGCGTCAAGCCAAGACCTTCTGCAGGCCGAAATGGTTGACCAAATGGGCTGGGTGAGCCAGAGGACGGGAATGGCAGAGAGGGTTGATTAGAAAAGCCATTCGCTGCTGGTAAAGATGATGATGTCGGGAGCGCGGGAGTAGACGAGGTCGACGGTGGAGTGAGCAACGCAGCGGGGGTAGACTCTGAAGTTGGAAATGTTGGTTGACCACCGAAGACGCCAAAAGCGCTGGGTGCGGATTTGATGTTGGCGAACGCCGACTTCATGCCGGGCGGCTGCGTAGCCGGAGATGCAGAGCCAAAGGGAGAAGATTGGAGTAGGGGGAATGGTGCTGCTGTTGTCGTAGGGGCATCGTCGGTCACTTTCTCGCTCTCGTCCTCGACTTCATTCTCGTCATACGTTTCCTCTTCCGCACCAGTTTCTTCAACCACTTCTACTGAAGGGGCCCGTTCACGCTCGTCTGATCCTTCAGAGTTCCCATAGATGATATCCTGGTCGGTCAGACCCTCCCGTAGTTCTTCCATCCCCTCAATAGTGTCCTTTCCAAACAAATATTCGAACAGGCACGCCATGAGATAGGTGAATACCCTGTTTCCGTTATCTCTAATAGCCTGAGCGAGCTTGCCAAAGATCTCCATGCACTTCTCATCAGCTATGAGTTTAGACTTTTTCCCTATCGGCGAGCTAGCTCGCCGCACTTCCTCGCGAAATTGCGAAGCAAGGATAAAAATCTGATTTGAAGCGACATCAGGAGCGACAACGATTTGATCAGCTCTTTTCTCTCGGATGAGAAATAGGCGATGATACACACGAAACTCGAGTTCAGTGGGCGACCTATATTTGTCCATGAGGTCTTCATATGCTTCTTTCAAGCTTGTAAGCGCTAGAGAAGTCTTCAGTGAAGGACATCAGCATATCAAAGTAATTCACCGACTGTTGGATAGAAGTAATGCTTCTGTCTGTAGATCGAGCGTCTTAATGTCTCTGCCTAAGTGCAAAGACAATATGTGGAAACGAGCACAGCGGTCGTGACACCGGATGGAACAAGGATCAACGAGCCGCTGGAGGGTAAAATCGTTTCGCACTGCTCGTGACCGGTCTGAAATAAAGATGTGGGTCGTCAAAAATCCTTCTTTAGGCAGAAGTTCCAGGAACAAGTAGTCGAGTGTTTTCTCGAGGACTGGCCCCGGTCGAATTTCGTTCGGGAGTGCCCTGTCTCCACTTCCTCGTTCGTACTGTTTCACTGCGCGCTTAAGGTCGACGATATTTGTTCCTGGAACCTAGAAAGTCGTCAGCGAAGCGTCGCCTGTGTAGTAAGTAAATACGTGCCATTTCCAATTTTGAAATCTGGTTCTGTCTATCGCGTCTGACACTGTGTACCAGTGGGCACATTTGTTGGCAGGTGCCAACGATATCAATGGCCTCACTCAAAGGCTTCGCTACACCGGGCGCATCGACTAGACCGTCGCGAACATTCCGGTTAAACTCGCGGTCACGCTCTATTTTCAGCTGTGAAAAGACAAGTGAAGTAGGTACTGGGTGAGGTAACTAGTCACGCACCATCTCCCAGTACGCTTGACGTTCAGCCTCGGTCTTCAACGTCATGTACTCGAGGCCAGGAACGTCGTCGGTGTCGTACGGGTCGGCAAAGCCATTGAAGTCCCATGTGTCCTCGTCTTCAACCTCAGGCTGCTCCTTTGCCTCTGCCTCTACATCTGAGTCTTCAGTGTGCTGGTCTTCGCCACCACCGCCGGCGGGGGTTGCACGATACGTCGCATTAGGATACTTCTTCGAACCACCTCGAGCTCCACGTGTCCCTCGTCCACCTCTGAAGCCTCCTCCACGGGTCCATCGTTGGCTGTCAGGCGTGCTGGCACGACTTGATTGAGTAGAGCCTCCTCCTGCCACCCAAGTTTTGTTGTGTCCTCCTCTTCGCCCAGGAGCTGCACCTCGCAATCGCGTCGCTCCACGGTTAGATTCGACCTCCATTGAAGTCTATGTGGATGACAGAAGGGTAGGATTCCAAGAAGCGACAACAAGAACGTAGGAGGAAATGAAGGAGAAATGTAAAGTTTGTTGCTGTTTGACTGTGGCATTGAGCTTTCAATTCGGCCCGCATTGCCGGTGGAGACTGCATCGCACTGCCGCTGCTTGTGTTTCGCCCTTACCATCATCATCGTTGCTTTCGAGGGCATACACTCTTTATTTCTTTCCCTCTGGGACTCAGCAGGCAAACGTTCTTAATCAATATTTTCGAATAATTTTAACCGCTGGCAGATACCACAACATCCTTCCAGCGACGGACATGGATGCTTCCCACTGCCAATGTGATGTTCTCTGTGCTGCTCTTTTAGCTGCCTGTTGTCAAATATGTGCCGGAGGCTGTCTAGACTACATGTCTCTCCGTGAGCTCGTTCTACAGGAAACCTGACAAATTCTCAAAGTGATGTTGCCAGGCCATGATTTCACGGAAGATCTTTGCAGATGTCGAAGTTCTTCTAAATGTGGGAGCCTCATCGATTCTGTGGATGAGAGGGAACCTTTACTATCATCAAATCGTCAGCCTTCACCTCATCCACCGATGCGCCCAAGCGGAGACTAGTAGGCTTTTGAGGTCAACTGCCAACGTGCGTTTAAATAAATTTATACCTAATGATTTGCTTAAATCATTCACCTTCTTCCGCAGCTGTATTATATATCACTCTAGGTGCACACTGTGGCTGTCTGTTGCTTTGCTAATTTATTTATTTCCGTTTAATCACCAAAGTCTTGTTTCCAATAAGCAAGATACCGGGTGCGCTCCTATAACTTATAATCCAAAACATCAGGAGCCCTCATCACCCATATCTTGCCACACCCAGCCTCCAGGTCGCCATGGTCGTCAAACATCTTCATAGGTTCTCCACCAGGCGATCTTGGGTTTCCAAATTTAACGCTCGGGCGCTGTCATAGAAGAGATCAGTTATCTTTGATGAGAAAGTCCAGCCATCACTCACGAATCCCAAAGCCAAATGTATCGCCGGAGGGTCGGGCTTGTAAGTATCAAGCTCAGCATTCTCGTCCTTCATGAGCTTCTGTATGTTTCTGAGAACAATCTGAGCTTGGGCAATGGCGGGTCGAGCGGCTTTATGTGCTCCGGTATCCGCTACATCTCCGATAGAAAAGACATGCGGGAACTTGGAGTCTACGATCTGTAGGGTGGGCTTTACCTTCACGTATTTTGTTTCAGGATCTACTGACGACGGTGACAGGGACAGCAGTGGATCGCTCAAGGGGACAGCGGAACCTGTACATGGAATCTGAAGGAGAAATAAGAGCGCTGAGTTCAGAAAATTTGAATCATACATACCACCAAGTCTGTCTTCACTTCCCTGCCGTTGGCAAGGGTGATTGGAAACTCAGTGCCGTCATTCTGGAACCAATCTGGAATGTCCTTAATTCTTTGTCCCAGGATAGTTTCGATTCCTGCAGCCTTGAACCTTTCCATGACAATATCATGTAAGGCAGGATGGAAGCGGTTCATCACCAGTGACCGGGAATGGATGAGCGTGACCTTCTTCGATGGATATTGCTCTTTGATATCGAACGCGACCTCTGCATTTTCTTTAGTTATGACATGCAACAGCCTTCAAGGAAAGTATATCTTACGAACGCCGTACGCGCCGCCTCCAATCACAACGATGTTTGACGCATTTCCTATTTTCTCTTGTATCATCTGGATTCTCCTCGTCTCTGTCGATTTTTCGTACACCACCGGTGTCCCAGAACGTCCAGTCCCAGCGACAAAGACGAGATATTCGTAAGGAAGGGACGTCCCGTTGTCTAGAACAACTTCATTCGGAAAGATCTTCTGAGCCGTAGCACGTACCATTGACGTCGATCCGGCCGGACTGGCGTGGAATGCGTTGGTGAATGGAATGAACGCTTTATGCTCGAACCCAGGAACAACTCCTATGCGAGGATAGGCAAAGAGGTGCTACATGGTCACAATTAGCAAGCCCAAGAAGATGCAGATACTGTCATAACTCGCCTGGAAATGAGAGTTCTTCTCAATGACGACAGTATTGTGCGTTTCATGGATCGCAGGTCCAAGAAAATCCGCCATTTTCATTCCTTTGGATGATCAGTTCCGCGGGAGAAACTTCGAAGGAGCTGAACTCACCAACATAACTCCCTCCTATGACCACCACATTGGGTTTCTGCGTAGCGGACGTCGACATCTGTCGCAAGGGTATAGACCGAGCCAAATTTCGTACGGAAGACGCCAGGTCGGCTAACATAGCGAGTGTGCGGGCGGTCGCGTTCCTTTTATATGACCGCGTTGGAAAGTTTGACTAAGGTTGCTTGCGTACGGTGGCGTACAGCAGTTTATCAGATTAGACAACGCTACCGTTTTCCCGGATCCCTGTCAGGTATTTATACTATTTTGCAGATTGCGATAAACGCCGTCCGAACTTGGTCCGAACTGATCGCTGGAGGTGCGTGTCCCTCCGGCAACGATGTTGATTGGGGGTACAGTACTCGAATGCCGAACCGCAACGTACTACGACTGTTGCCAGTATCGTGTAACATAGCGACTTACTGATTAATCTGGAGCTTGCAGTAGGAAATATACTGAATTTCTTAGCTACTAGAGCTCGGAACGAGCTCCTTATATACTACAAAAGTATCTAGAATATTCTACCAAAAGTACCTAAAATTATCCAAGTATCGTGACAAATTACTAAGCCGAATGTTCAGGAATGTTCCGGCATAAGCTTGAAGTTGGAAATCCAACATGGATTAACCGTAACACTCCGAATAAAAAGTTAAATTTCTGTATAGTCACGGTATTGGTTTGCAAAAAACAGCCTACGTGCTCTTTTGGGTTTTCTGAACCGGTTTCTCGCGGAAGGAAGTAATGGGTTTCCGGAGACAAGAGCTTCGGAACACATTTCAGGAGGCTCGAAATTTCCGGGGAATCTGCTATTTCTGGCAGCCTGAAATCTCATTCGATCCTATTTTCGAATTTGTAGCTGATTTCCGGATACAGAATACCGGCGAAATTGTGTAAATTCAGGGTGAATGGGGCATTTTTTCAATGAGTTTCTAATCATCCTAAAGTAGTTCCCGGTACTTTTTCTGATGAAATGTGCCAAAAAAAAAAAACAAGATACTCTCCATCCTGGATTGTGGTAGGTGACCAACAAAGGAGGTGTCAGTGTTAATCGATCTGGGAGTAGCTAAGCGGTCCTCTGTATTTCTTGTTTAACAGATACTCAACACTATGGACCGAGTGTTTTTCGTTGCACGCTTCCAGTACTACCTTAGATAAACTACACTTGCTGCTAAGGGTCGAGGAGTGACTCATTTATTCAGGGAACCTCTAATTGCATTATTCCCAATCTGAACAAGTTCTCTACAAATCATAATCCTTCACACCAGGTGCTCGCCGATCCCATACTTTCCGGCAACCTGCATCCATATTACCCTTGGTCTTGAACGGCTTGAAAGCCTGCCTCCAAGAGGGTTCACCGTCAGGCGTAGATGGATTCCTGAATCTGACTTTTGAATGCTGGCCATAGACTAGTCAGTAGCAGCAAGAAATCGATCAAAGGTAATAAACTCACAAATCCCAATGATAGGCCTATACCCGGCGTATCTGCGTGATACGTCTGCAGATCCAAGCTTTTCCCCTTTATGAGCATTTCTATATTATTCGAAGCGACCTTGGCCTGTGACATCCCCGGACGTGCGGCTTTGTGTGCTCCAGTATCAGCGACATCTCCAATAGCGAACACATTCGGGTAGTTGGAATCTGCAATTTGGAGGGTCGGTTTCACTTTGATATACTTCGTCTGTGGGTCAACCGATGACGGGGACAACGTAAGCAAAGGCGCGCTCAGAGGGACAGCACCGATGCAAACTATCTGGAAATAACATCAGCATCTCGAATACCGGTGAGAATGAACAAAACCAACCGCTAGCTCCGTCTTCACCTCCTTCCCACCAGCCAGAGATATAGGGAACTCTGAGCCATCATTGGGGAATCCTTCCTCTGGTATAGTCACACGCTGACCAAGCACCGTCTCAATACCCGCAGCTTTGAATTTCTCCATCACGATCTCGTGCAATTTGGGATGGAACCGGCTCATCAAATTGGGTCGAGAATGTATGACCGTGACCTTCTTCGATGGAGCATGATCTTTGATATCCATCGCAGTTTCTGCGAACAAAATTGTCACTAAACGCGTGCTCAAGTCCCCCAAACACGTCATAACTCACGGATACCATACGCCCCACCTCCGATGACCGTGATATGGGATGCCTTGGCTATGCTTTCCTGGAGATCTCGAAAGTGTTTTGTCTCTACAGCCTTCTGGCTCGATACAAGACGTCCAGGCTTGCCGGTTCCTGTAGCAAGTACCAAATATTCGTAAGATACAGATTGTCCATTATCCAGCACGACTTGGTCAGGGAGAATCTTCTCTGCGATGGCATGTATCACAGAGGTAGAACCAGCTGGACTGGCATGGAAAGCATTCGTGAAAGGAATAAAGGCTCTGTTCTCAAAACCGGGAACAACGCTTACACGGGGAAAAGCAAAGAGATGCTACAACATGTTGGTTTCAGCGTTATCTTTGAACGTGGAGACAATACACGAACCTGGAAGTGAGAGTTTTTCTCTATGAGCACAATATTGTGCGTTCGATGAAGGGAGGATGCGAGGAGATCAACCACAGATCCACCTACGACCAATGAGAAATGATAAAGCGTAAATGCAAATCGCACAACTTACCAACATAACTGCCTCCAATGACTACAATATTGGGCTTGGGAGCAGTAGTTTCCTCTGCTGGGACAGAAGATCGTTGTAACCGTCGAAGCATTTTCAAGTATACGAGTCAAGCAAGGGTAAGATCACAATTTGCATCAGAGGACGTAAACCCTTTTATATGATCGGATCGGACCACATCCGCAGTCACGCACACGTCTCCCACCGGCAGCGCAGCGCGACTCCAGCCAACGTGTCATGAATCATGATACAAAAATAGTCTGTTGTTCTAGCCAAAGGCGATAAGTGCTACACTTGCAAAATGTAGGGGTCCTTTTTGATACTTCTTCTCTTCATCTATCTTTACAAAACCTTCTCAACGAGGCCGAGACCCTCAGCTTCTAGGATTTTACGAATGGGGTCGCAGATTTCAGTGGTGTACGGGCGCTGAATACCTGGTGCGCTGAGGACTCCATCGAGAACGAGCTGCGTCGCGATACCGCAAGGTAAGCCGACCGTAAGCGCCATCGCAGAATGGCCAACGGGGCTGCCATAAGCTTCCAACGTCGACGTGAGAGTTTCCTGATACGAATCATATTAGCACTAGCTTTGATCGGACATAACAAATCCGCAGCATACCTGCTTCCCATCCTGCCACTCGACGACGAATTTGTGCTGTAGCATGACGAGATCCCGCTCGCCCTGTTCGTACTTCATCAATCCCTCAAGCTGCGCACAGAGCGTATCGAGAAGGTTTCTAGCCCGAGGCTTGACGTTCTCCGAAGAGAAGAGACCAATCCACTTCAGGCCGGAGATGATGCGGGTAGCCTCAGACTCGTCAGGGAAAGTGCACAACAATTTGATACGTGCGATAAGAGCGCTACAAATAATTTGTTAGATCGGCTTGATGATGATACCCCTCAATAGGAAATCGAACCTTTCGCTGGCACTGTCAGCACCGATGGTCTTCTGCATAACCTCCGCCCAGGTCAAGCTCTCCTTAAGCCAGTCCTTCTCGGAAGCGTCCAACCAACCAAGGTCGACAAGCACTTTGATGAACTCTGGGAATCCTTGGTATCGGAGCGTTCCACGCACAACAGTCTCAGCTTCTGGGATGTTGTAAAACTCGCGGAAGGGAGTCGAGTCTCTGTTGGGGTATGCGACAAACGCGAACGCAGGGGTGATGTAGTATGGCTTGGCGTAACCCATGAGGTCCTTTCCAACAATGTCCAACTGCTTGCCTTCGGAGTAGTAGGAAGCCGAGTTGAGCAGGGCAAGGAGAACACCGCGGGACGACCACGAGAACTTGTATCCTAGAGGGTTACCGGAACACTCGGGTGCAGGCAAGCCACCGCAGTAAGAGAGGAATTGCTTGATTTTTCCGCCCTTAGCATGGACCTCGTTGATGGTCTTGACGGCGTACAAGTGGTCAATACCAGGGTCCAAACCGATTTCGTTCATGACGATGATGCCAGCGGCCTTGGCCTCCTCATCAAGGGCTTGGATGGCGGGGGAGACGTAACTGGTGGTGACGACGTTAGTCTTACCCTTGATCGCAGCCTTGATGACAGCGGCGTGGAAGGTATAAGGGATGAGGGAGATGACGAGGTCGTGGGCTGCAACTTGGGCTTCGAGGTCAGGAGTGCTGTTGACATCGAGGGATAAAGCAGAGGTATTGAGAAGACCTTCACCGAGAGCCTTGGCTTTCTCAAGTGTTCGGCATGCAATGGTTAGATAGTTCGATGGGTTGCGTACGATGTACTCCGCACAAGGGCGCGCGACGAAGCCACTCCCTAGAAGAAGAATCTTCTTGGTGGGCTTGTTCACATTGGCAACCTCGAGTGCTGCACGGCCAAACTTGGGCTGGATGTTTTTGCCTTCAGACAGAAGGACACGACCAAATTCCGGGAGAACGAACGCAGATGCATGGATGGCGTCATTGTAATACCTGGTATTGCTGAGCTTGCGAAGCGGCTTGCTCAGGTCCCGGCCAACTTCCTTGGAGCAGACTATGAAACCGATCTGACCGGAAGGGTAGGTGGGAATGGTTGTGTACGCGTACTCAGAAACAGGGAAAATCCCGAGTGTCATTGACCTGAGTTCGGAAATGAGTGGGAGGTGTAACCAAAGACATTCTCCTTGGGTAGAGATGTTACCGCCAGGGGCTAGTGCGTCGTGGAGTAGCTGGAAGTATGGCTTTTGGAAGAGGGATTCCGCAGGGCCGACAGGGTCCGACGAATCGGTGATGATAACATCGTAGGTGCCTTCGTGCTCAGCCAAGAACTTGAAACCGTCTCCGATATAAACAGTAACTTTGGGAGACGAAAGCAAAGAGGACATGTGGGGAAGGTACTGCTTGGATACTCGTATGACGGCCTACAAAACGCGTTAAGTATGTTAAACCGGTGAAATAGCTCTGAAGTACCTCATCGATATCGCACAGAACAACCTCCTTGACAGAGGAGTGCTTCAAAACTTCACGCACAACTCCACCATCGCCGCCGCCAATGACCAGCACTTTCTCAGGGTTAGGGTGACTGTTCAATGGGAGATGGGCAATCATTTCCTGATAACTGATCGGCCGATATCAGTTTTCGGGACAATACCGAAGAAAAAAATGACTCACGAGAACTCATCACGCTCCGTGCATTGGATAACACCATCCAGCACCAGGACATTGCCGAAGGTCTCTGACTCAAAGACAAGAACGTCCTGGTAGAGGGACTTTTCGACGTGTAAGATCTTGTTCACCTTCAAAGTCATTGCTTGGCCAGGCCATTGCGACGAGATCTCACGGAACCAGCCGTCTGCATGAAGAGTTCAGCATCGTTATCGGGGAGATCGATGACATATACCTTGGATAGAGGGATGAGAGAGCGGCGCCATGGTGGTTGCAGATAAAGATGGAATCGAAATTTTTCAATTTTTCACAAATCTAATTCTGAATCTGACTCGATTTGGACGCGCCAAACACGTGATCCATTCCGCGCCAATGACGTAGGGCCATGACGGAGAGGTTTAAATACGACAGCGATGGCCCTTTGTTCTGAACTTCTGCAGCCATGTCATCGAGATCCAATTCACAGACAAAAATGAAACAAAACGGAAATCTCCTCGCACCCGTATCTGCACCGTTATTCTCGACGCGTCTCAGTCGCCTCATATATCTCCTTGTCCTGCTGAGCACTATGCTCACGGCGTATTATTCGTATCGCGTCATACAGTGGAAGACGGAAGTGGGTGGTTGGTGGGAACTTTCTACTGGAAAACGGCCAAGCGGTTTCAAAACAGAACATGGAGCGCAGCATGGGAGAGTGGAGGGCGTCGAGGATCGTATCAATGCGCTCGCCGAGGCATTGGGGGTGCCTTCGAAGGATCTTGCTAGGGCCATCGCAGGTGCGGTCAGGGAATATGTTCCACCGGCCAGCTTAAGTGCGTTGAAGGAGAAGGAGACGGGGAGTCCAGTAGTTGATGAACTCCTCAAAGAACCGCAGGGTCATTCGCCTGGGCATCCTTCAGAGGAAGCCTCTGGGATTGTTGGGGGCATGATGAGTGGTGTAGACAGCTTTGTTGGCATGGACGAACCATAGATACGCGATGGCCCAACTTCAGATATGCTACCTCCTCCATTCTGGTTCATGTATACGTTATCTCGGGTCCCTTGGATTTTTATTCTGCTTAACTAAAGTAGAAATTTGTATTCAAATCTCATGACGAATGGCCCAGAAAGTATGCTGGACCAAGTTGATTTTCTCCCCAAGTCGCCCGAGAAAATACATCCCGTTATTGGCCTCGAATTCCATATACCCTTCAAACAGCTCAACCACCAAACCGCCAGGCTGCGTCTTTGCCCAACACCGGTTCATGAGGAACTTACCCTCCGACAAACACTGGAGCTCGTTCCCAAACTCCAAGTTGGCGAAGATACCAGGCACATTAGTGCGGCGGTGGTGGTTCTGATCAACGAAAAAGGCGAGTTCTTCCTCAGTGTATGTTATACTGATTTCGGTAACGAGAGTCAGACGAAGAGAGATGGGTATACGTGACCTGGGGTCGCGGACGTCTGCAAACACCGCGGCCCCATTCTCCCAAAGTCCCCGGCGAAGGATGGCACATGCCTTGAAAGATCCTACAGTCTGGCGCCTCAGAAGGGCTTTGTATAAAGCTTCGTAGTTAGGCTCCTCATAAGCTATGTACTCTTCCCGAAGTAAAGGGCTGTCCATGGCGTATAAGTCATAATCGCCAAAGAAACGCGGCCGTTCAACGATATTAGCTGCCTGGAAATGGACAATCCGATGAACATGGGGAATTCCGATGTGAGAAGATAGATGGTGGCAAACCTCAGCATGCAAAGAAACTCCAGTGAACGTCTCTGCAAGTGGCAGCGCATCGATGGTGGAATCAGTACCCTAGGCATTAAGTAGTGAATGACCGAGCCAGATAGCTGGCAGTGAGAATTAACCTGATGAATGACATCGGCTTTTTTCCCTTCCACTTGAGAAAGATAAGCCTCGCCTTTTTCAATCTGCTCGCCGTAAGTAAGCTGAACGGTGCAAGCTCAGGGACTACACCACCAAACCGGAGAAAGGCCAGTCTGAGATGGTACCAATGTTTGTAGATTGAGCCTAGCCAATTGTCCTAGATTACAGACAATCTGAGCGCAGAGTGATGGGAGCTGCGAGGATGCTAGACTAACGCTTACATGTACGCTTATTTGGTGGCCAGCTTCACCTGAAAATCACATCATTTACCTGCTATCGCCTTGACCATCAAATCCTCGACTTAGCCATGGTCAAGTACTCGAAGTCGTGCTCATGGAGCATGCCACTTTCGTTTCTTGTACTATTTCCCCATCATGACTTCGAGTTCTCAGCGCGCTATTTTTGCTCCCATGCTCTAGACCAGTTCCGAGTCCGCTGGTGATCGCACTGTGCCTAACATCTGGTGAATGAACTTTATTTCGTCGCCATGGGCAAAACAAATTCTAGTCACATGACTTTCCATTGTATCGAGATCAGACTTTGTTGATATTCTGTTCTTTGTGCCACCATGTCTGCAGCTGATATAAGAGTCAATGCAGCCCTCACTCCTCTCTCATTGCTTCTTTATACCTCTTCTTCATGTCTTCCAACACTCCTCTTGGGCCTCAGTCTTCCTTTTCCATGGAAAATATAGATCCCCAGCTTCGAGGTGTCAATCCTGCCCATGTATTTCTGCAAAATCACGTCGTCGATTTGCAGCTCGCATACAAGAGCCTTCTCTGAGTCCTCCGACTGCCTCAAAGTGTGTTACTTTGAGATCACTTGCATTCTTTAACTGACCGGCTGTCATTCTAAACTGTTAGACTGATATCTGGCAGTATACCAAAGCCTTTCTACTCTCGTCGGCAGCAGTCTGTTATGTTGGGGACAGTGCATACCATGACATGGTGCGTTGTGTATGTTTACTTCAATGTGTGATAGATTTTTACTATCTGTGTCAAACAGTGAGCATGGAATAGCCATACACAACATTGCATTCCTGGAAAATCAACTCTATATGCGACTCAGTGTGGGCGTAAGTTTACCGTTCCCTTCAAAGAGACTCCGTACTGATTAGATATGCAGAGATATGTGTACGACACATCGGTGGACTCATTTGATAAGTTTTAGTCAACGGTCGATAACACACTCCATGAAATACATAAAGATGGGGACGAACTATTCATTTTGTGAGTATCTGCCTTCTTGTCGGTTTGCAGTGTTAAATGTCTATTGTTCTCCAGCCAAATGAACAACATCTATGACGCAGCTCAGTCAGGTATCAAACAGTCTCGCTTGCGACAACCAACTTGCCCTCATGGGTGCGCCGAATTAACGAGTTTGCACCAAAAGTATCCATAGCTCGGGGCGGAGGGGACTGTCCAGCAAAACACTGATGTATGGTAGGGGATGGTGACTGATAATGATGAGGAGGATGCAGCAGAGCAGCAATCCCAAGGATAATCCGGAGTCGACGACGACTGAAATGTGTACTAGATTCTTTCTGTATCATTAGCATTGCAATTCAATTGATTGTTCATATCATCTTGTGCTTCTCTCGACATTATTTAAGTGCCGTGAATGGTGCGAGATTTTTAAGATAAGCTACTGGTTCTCGAGGATATGTTGTCTAATCTTCTGCAGAAGCGGCTATGCATGTTGGCATGAACGTTTGCCAAGATATACAGTAGTATAGGGTGACACATGCCAACAATACAGCGTCAACAGAGATGCTATTGTGGGGCAGGAATGACATGAAATTGTTATGAGGCAGATATCAGTATGCCAACAGGACTGACCTCAGAGTAAGGCGGCAGTAGTGGCAGAAAGCGGCAAGGCGATTAACCTCAGATTGGGCTTAGGTACACAAATTCGTGTGATTTTAATAGGCGTCACAGGCCCAGACTGATGTTGGTCTTTCTTGAGCTTGACGTCGATTGTATGACATCCTCTTTCAGACCGCACTGATACCAAAGTCACCTCAGTCCAGAACGGTGGTGTAGTACCTCGATTTGTCGAGTGTCAAAGAGGGCGTCGGCAGATGCCTTGATACGTATCCCGGGAGCATCCTCATCATGCGAGTCAGTGCGGTTGGTTACTGACATGGTAGGAGCATCCCATCCCGTCAAAGGTGCACGATTGATGACCTATCGCAAAGAGGAAAACCTCGTAAATAACGATAGCGTCGAATGAGGAAAGAAGATTCATACTGAGAGGGTAGATCCAGACATCTTTATCAGTGAAAGCGGACCAAGGATGTTGAACCAGAGGGGAGAGAGCATTTTGAGGTTTTGTCGATGCCAGCCGAGTTATAAGATGCGGTGGATGTGCTTCGAGAAAGGTCTATTTGCCTCGTGTCATTCAGTCCATTGAAAACATTTGCTGGGAGAAAGGAAATTTTGCTGGGACTTCCCAGGTGAGGGCAAACGCTGGGACGTCCGATCAGTGATGAACAAATTCATAGACAACGATGGCAGACAGCGGCTTGAAGAGGGCTGGATCGGTAGAATCTTCCGAGGCTATACCGTTGTGTACAAATGCCTTGTACACAAATTACTGTGACTACAAGAGATAATTGTGTGCACAGAGCCCAAGAGTATGCACAGAGGGCGCTGGAAAATGGCAGATCGATCTTGACATACTTTCCAGAATGAACTTACGATTAAACAGACAGGATAGGTTGAGGCTCGCCCTGAGACATAGAACTCATTAAATTACTTGCAGGCGACGCGTCTCCGTCCTGAAAAGAGGCCCTGTCGTGGTTGTAAACAATGAAGAAGCAATTCGGCATTCCGAACCGGTACTAGAATTGCAGTGAATTTGGAGCGATCTGTACTTTGGTGGTAACTTCAAACTGCAGGGGCCCTCTTCCGCAGTCTGAAGTCAAAATTGAGTAGAAGCTCGACTGAAAACAAAAACTCCCTGATCCAGGATCCTGATCTACCCAATTTACTTGAACAGAAGACCATCTAAAACTTTGCATAATCTGGGAGGATTTGGACCGTCCTCACCAAAGCCTTCCACAGAGACCCGACGTCAGCAAGAATAGGTTAAAAGGCAGTTTTCGAAATGCCGCCGGCTGGCAGAACTGGCGATGCATCGGCTGTTTCGGGCCGGAGAACTTTATCCGAGATAGCATATTTTTCAAATGCTAGCGGTCGTCGGTTGACGACTACGATACCTTGCGTCGCAGTTTACGGTGCGGTTTTCAACTACGAATGTCTAGGGTGTTCAGGTGGCTATTCCTTGACTGTACACCTAGAAAACAGTATCACGGATAAAGTCACATGAAGATTTCCATGGCTGACGCAAATCGAAAAGCCTCTACGATGGTTTACCGCCGGTTCCACTGGGTTCCCACGCATGTTATCTGCCATGTTATCTGCCATGCCCATATTGGGCAGGTAGTTTCCACGCATTGAAAAATTTATTTCGACGTCGTTTCTTCATTGTAGCTCACAAATTTTGTATGTATAAATTGAATATAGTTGTATTAACCATGTAGTAAAAATTCGTGGTAAAAAATGCAATGGGCACAACACTATTCACTCACGACGCAATTCCCTGCCAATGTTATCTGCCATCGGCCCCTATTGTTATCTGCCATCGTCCCGAGATTCTTCCGCACGACCATTCTTTCTTTCCTCCCATCGTGTATTCTGTCCCTACTTGCATTAACGAGTTTCTACTACCATAGTAACTTGTCTGTGTCAGTCTGGTATGTTTTATTTAGTCATTTAATGAAGATACACATGCTGAAAGCATTTCTTTTATAAATAGCTCGCATTTTTCGATTTTTAGGCTCTGTATCGTACAGCATGGCATGTCCAAGTGGTGTGAGGGATGGTCCAAGACCAGAAGGTGCTCCAAAGCGAGGCCGGCCCCCAAAGACATGAGATATTCCATCCCAGGAGGAAATTGGTCAGTATGTTTTATTCTGGAGTCCAGATATTTTACCCACTGTATGTGGTATCTGTAGACTTGGATGCTGATGATGAATACAAATTTGAAGAGGAGGAATACTCAGAGGAGTTTCTAAGGGGTTTGGATAAGGCAAAAAGTGATGCTATAGCCAGTAAGTGGATTCTCCATTCAATTTCGGAGTTTTTCCTGATTTTCTGGCTGCCTCTTCACACAGAGCTTGAACGATTGAAAGCAGAGGCAACTGCACACCAGAAACATCTTAGAGACCTGCGGAAAGCTGCAAATCATCCCCTGAGCTGTATGAACTTTTTTTTTTGTTGCAACATAGGATACTCACATCTCCTTATAGAACCATTCTTTAATCCACTTGCAGGACCCCTCTCTGATGCTGAGAGTGATGAAGATGATGACTTGGACTCCCAAAATGAAACTGAGACCTCACATGTGTATCGCAATACTGGGAATGAACCAGCAGCACAGAGCCATAACACAAGTGATGAATCTGGAGGTATGTCTTACTTTTGACTCAGTTTCTTCATTAAATTGAGACATTTTCCACCAGCATGGTTTAATAAGCCAAAATATATGCAAGACTGGCTGTACCAGTACTTTGTTACCGTTATACACCCACTCATCCACAATAAAAATGGTGGCAAGATCCTGCTCCAACCACCAACATTCACAGAGTCAAAGCCTTATGCACCACCAACACTCTAGATCCGTTCTCCAGAACCAATCATGTCTCTCTCTGTGCATCGGTTTGAGCCCACCTTTCTCTTCTGCCCATGCATCCTGCTTTGGCTTGTACATTTTTTTGTTGATGTATTATCCTGTCCCAACTGTGGTAAACCCCTTGAAAAGAATGGTGCACTACCACCTTGTTGTGTTGTAGACCTTGAAGATTCATTCTACATCATTGCATGGGCATATTATTACTGGCAGGGCTGTCTGTCACATTTTCATGGGTGGAGCCCACATCTTCTAAACTCATTACCTCCATATGTGCGTTTGGCCTTTCCCACTGTACTCTCCCACAAAATAGGCCTGTCATGCAATGTTATTAGCACTCTCTGTGTTAGTAATCAGCATAAGATGGGACCATCTGGTGTTTGCTCACTACTGTTTGAAATGCACACCCGTCGATTCAATGTCATACAACTCCAGTATTTAGAGTCACTTTTTGAGCATGTCCAGACTTGAGAAGCAGCCAATGCAGCTGACTTGTGCAGTTACCTGGATGCCTCCATGAAGGTTCCTCCAACTGGAAATTTCAGTGATGTAGATGGCTATGGTGGCTTCATTCTTGGTGAACGCTATCTTGCAGCTATGTTAAACAAGGCTGTTGAACTGGATGAAGCTGATGCCAATCAGCATACATTGTTACTTGAACCAGACCAACTGGCTATTGATGACTCACACAAGGTCTGTACTTGATACAATTATATATTAACATCTTTATGTTTATTTAAACTGTTTTATTGCAGGTCAACAAGCATATCACTAAAGTTGAAGGCATTAATGTTTTTGGTGCGATGTGGACATGCATGACCTCTCACTATATTCGGTCCCAAGCATTGACTCTGACTAAGGCTCATGAAGAACGCATTGGTCCCCTGACAGGAATCTCAGAGTCTGCAAAACGATATGGGCACAATAACCCATGTATTGTTTTCTCAGATGATCCTATGAAGGTAAAATTCTATAATTGGCCTTGTATTTTTCTGAAACAGCTATTCTGATCTATAGGATAAATATCTGATAAATTCTGTATTTCCAATGCTCTCAAAAAATCTCACATCCATTGCTGAGGCTCATGGTTTGACTCCATTTGAGCTTCCATCAACATTGCATCCGGTCACTCTTACCACTGTTGCAATCATTGAGAGTACTATGTCTTCATTAATGGCCCCACTTGATGTTGATGAACATACCTCTCTGTGCATAAGTTTTGATGCAGAATGGAACATGTCAAGGACCCTTGGAGTCTCTATCATTCAACTTGCACCTCATCAGGACCCACCTGAGATTTTTCTCATACCAGTACAGTATATTATATAATTGTGATGGCTATAAATTTTAATCTTTTATATTTTTAGGTTTATCGGTTTGATAAGAAATCTCTTCCACCATCTCTCCTTTGCATAATAGTATCCAACCGCATATTTAAAATAGGCTCAGGCATCAAAGGAGATATGACATGGCTTAAAAAGCAGTTCCCACAGCTTTCAGGAAAGCTGATTGCAACTATTGATCTTAAAGACTATGCTATCCAGAGAGGTGCCATTCACCGTGTTGGAATTACTGAGTATATGCTCTGTAGCTTCCCTGGCTACAGGTTACAAACTCGCAAGGAGTCTGCCTGCTATTTACTTGTATATATACTAGCTACTACTTAATCTAGTATCTTCTCCATCTTTCGTGCTCTTTCCACCCTTACTAATCATGCCGAGTGATGCCGGCTTGCCCGAATCTCAACACACCGGAAGGAGAGTGGAAGTCTTGATGCATTGGTTGAAAAGACATTAGAGAGATATCTTTCAAAGGAGGATGCAGTTCAAAAAAGTGAGCACTGGGAAGATGGAAAGCTCAGACCTGATTTGATTCAGTATGCTGCAACTGATGTTTTTGCATCCCGCTGCATTTTTGAGAAATTGTCAGAGTCACCACTGCTCAACAATGTCACTATCAGTACACCAGCAGGGTCCTGCATAGCTCTTCTTATTCAAGAAGGAGGTGACATCATTGCATATGGAAGAATTTCTGCAGACCAATCTTCGCCATTCAAGGGTGTTCGTGTCAAAGTTCCAAACCAAAACCATGTTGTTGTTGATATTGACACCCTTCTCAAACCATCTGCTGCTGCTGTGCTTCATATTGATCATTCAATAAATCATCATTCAGCATCAAAGAATAGTAGGACCAAGCTAGGTGCATTTACTCTTGGGCAGTTGCAAGAGGCATCAATGTCATCAAGCTTTTCAATGGTTACAACAACATCTCTCCTAATATTTGACAATCGTAATGTGGTATGTTATAATAATATTATTTCTTTTCATTGTTGCTTATAGAACAACAGCATGATGCTGATGCTATGGAATCTTCCATCAATATACAGGAGCCTGTGCCATTTACAGAGCCTGTTCTTCCACTGGATATAGAGCCTGGACTGGAATCAGACAGTGATGAATCAGATGATGAATCATATCATGAACAGCTTCAGGAGGACTTCACCAATTCATCAAGTAATTTGACAGCACAAATGTTACAAGCCAATTATGAAGCATCAGTTGTACCAAAAGGTATAGTTTTACTTTGTACATTGAACCATATCCTAATATTAATCATTATTCCCAGGTCAAAAATGCACTCATAATTCAAGCATGTCTTTCTTGAAGAATACCAATGACTCAGGCTTATCCAAACTTCCTGGTCTTGAATTGTTCCACCAAATTGTCCAATCTCCACCTGATTTACAATCAACATATCAAACTATCAAAAAGGATATCTTTCATGCATTCCAAATGATTCCAACTCCACATCATCATGGTGCTTGGCTAGAATTTCTCCATAGTATGCGTGATCATCTACTTCAGTGGGATCCTCTTATATGTGAGAGAGTTGATCATGTGTGTCAAAAATTTTTCAATCTCACCTTTGACAAAATGCTTGCTTGGAATCCCCGATTTATTGAAGAATGAACACCATGCTATGTTCCACCACCTAGTGTTCTGGTCCCATCTCTTTTGCATGTGTTTGAGACTTTTGGAAGGGCCATTGATGCTAAAACTGGAGCACCCTTGTTTTCAAAAAAATCATGGGCAAAGGCATATGCTGTACTGGATTTGGCTCATGAGGGATATCTCTCTGATAACCTGGGAATTGTCCTGTATGAGAAAGCTGGAACTGATCAATATGGAATACAAAAGTGGAGATGTACTCGGGGGACAAATAAGGTTGAAGGTGGTCCACATGGTGATATTTACAGGAAATTTGGTGCTCTCCATGGTATGTGCTTATATTACAGATTTTATTCTAATATTGACTATATTATGCCTCAAAGCTGGTCCACGTCTCACTGTCAACTGCCTAACTGATCACCGAACATGGTACAATCTCCAGGTGAAGCAAAGTTTAAATTATTAATTCCATAGCTAAATTTTTGATGCAGGCTTATGCACGGCATACATGCAATGTTGACTGGAGCTATCATTATGATCTTGGTGTGATCAACCAAACATCATTTCTTCTGAATTACCTCTCTGATACTGTAAAGGGTGCATCATCCTATTCTGATTGGATCAATGGTGACCTTTATGAGAGAACAACAGAACAATTTGGGGTTTGCTTGTTTCCAGGTATTTATAGGTTCTTTAAGTCTAAACTCTTGTGTCTGATATTCTTACTCCTTAGAGTCACTGCGGATTCACTTTGGTATGGCATCATACAACAATGAAGCTTCCAAGGAATACAAACTCAATGCAAGTAACAACTGGCTGCGACAATGACAGGGTTTAGCTCTGCCTGTACTTCCTCCGACCACTCAAGAAGCTCACCGTTACTTCTTTGCTCAGATACACATTTTCTCTGTGAAGGCAAGCACTGAAGGTAAAGGCAAAGTTGATTATGAGGCATTTGCTCAGGAATGGAACCGGACAGCAGATGGAACTGAGTGTATCTACATCTCACCAGAGGTTCTAGCTGCATATTCTAAATCATGGGAGAAAGCAAACAATGTCCGAGCAACAGAAGAGTTGATATCTGATGGGCTTGAAGAAGTACATCCCAGCAGCAAAGTATTTGCAGCTGCAGATCTTCCATTTCCAGATTTTTTGGCTGGAGATGCATCATTCACTCACCCAAGTTGAGGCATGATTGAAATAGATTCGGAACAGCCACTACCTCTGAATTCATCAATTTCAACAGCCCCCACTGCTTCACATTCATCCTGATTTACTGATACATTGATATCCTCCTATCCTACAGGCAGCAGCCCACTGCAATTGATTCCATTCCCTGCAATTAACCCTGCAATAGTCAACAAGCCTCCTACAAGTCCTCCTCCACCAATTCCAGCATCTCATACTGAACCATCCCTGGATGAGCCTCCTAGTGAGCCTCCATCGGATTCCATGGCCATAGTTGTTGGAAATGGTGATTCCAGCAGTCATCAGCACATATACACAGAAAACAAGAGTAAAAGAAGATGTACTGTACCCAGTGAGGAGAGGAAACACCATAAAATGCGCAGGTGTCCAAGGGGGTTGCACAATTGCATCAACAGACATGACGTACATTACTGCATTTAAGGAAGGCTGGACCCCCCCCCCCCTCCCCCTCCTCCTCCTTCCTTTTATAGTATCTTATTCCCACACTTTACCGTCCCTGTCAACCATTTCAAGACATATATTCCCACAGTGTCAGACAAAAGAACAACCCTGGAACAGATATTCGATGCCATGTTCTGATGGTGGCTGAAAAACTTGGAACAGGTTTTTTGAGGACTTTATTCTTGGAATGTTCACAGCTATTAAGGTGATTGGACCAATTTATCTTTGATTTATCTCACTAGCAAAAGCAATATGTCATGTTAACACATGAGACAGAATTGCATGCTAGACATATTGAGAGATTGATTTATAGTAGCATAAATTGAGTAAATGATGTGGGAATGCACAGTGTGCTTACTGGTTGGCTTCCCCTCACAATCAAGATGGTCCGCAAAGCCTGTGTTACATTATCAGGGCAATTCCTCAATTTGGTTGTTCCTGGCCCAATTCTGGCTAAAAAATGGTGTGGAAACCAATAGTTCTAATCAAGATATTGCTAATTACAGTCAAAATTTTCTATTTCTGTCGATATATACATCAAAATTTTGGTATGTCAGTTACACGTTTAAGGCTCCACCCCCTCCCCCCCTCCCCCCCCCCCCCCTACCCCCCTATGTCATGTCCTGGTTTGCTCCGATGGAATCCCCTTGCAGCTGTCAACATTGCCATGATGCATTTTGCCCTGGGGGTAGTGACATTTTGCAGTGTCAGAAAGTATGTACTGTGCCTTGCCGATGGTGTGGGAGACTTGAGGGATGTTGAGGCGTTGACAGAGGGAGAAAATGTGCTATAGTAGAGACTTAAATGAGTGTATAGCAAGGTAAATGGCAGCAAGGAGTCAAATGTACGAATAGTGATCAGTATAGGCCTTTAAATATAACATGAACAAACAAATGTCAGTAGTTGCCCAATTTGGCATGCTAAATCTTTCTTTTTTTATTCTTTTTCTCCTTTTGGGCCTTCTGATACCCAGTGGAATGGACAGAAAACCTCTATGATGCCTTCTTTATGATGATCTTGTAGGACCAGTTCCACAGAACTACCATCAACAAACCTAGGATCACCAGTGTCCCATCCTCGATCTCAAGTAATGCTGTTTAGATCCATCTCACGCAAGTGACGCAACAGTTCCTTCCATGTATAATTTGCAGTCACGGAGGAATCTACATTGATTGTTGTTCAACAAGCACTAAATATATGGATGGCCCGACAAAGACCTAGCAAAGGAAGTCTGTACCTCATGGTCCTTCAACAACGTGACAATGCTTCTTATGTCGACACCATCAAGTATAGAGGCTATCGAGATGCTGATGAGCCTCCAGGCTCTGTATGCTCAGAATTTGCGGATATATACAGCCCTCAGAATTCACATATTATGCTATTATACTCCTACCACCTCCAGAAGAAACTCCGAATTTGATCTCTAGCCTATGCAGCAATATCGCCGGGCTCCACCGGTTATACAGCCATTACTCTTCGTCTATTCAGACCAGTTTTTGAAGGGTACAGCTCGAATATCCTTCCAGAAACCGGATTATTCTATTATCCTCCTACTACCTCCTACACCAACTCCAGATTTGATTTCCAGTTCATGCAGCGATATCACCATGCTCCACCGGTTATACAGCGGTTACTCTTCGTCTATTCAGACCAGTTTCGAAGGCTACAACTCGAATATCCTTCCAGAAACTGGAGTACACCAGTTATGACTCCCACTACTCTTTTATATCCTTTTTTGACCGGTTTTGCACAATATCTTCATGCCCCATCACACCCTGGCATGCCTGATCGACAATCAACCGAATATAGCATTCCTACATCACCAGGGATCGTCATTTGCTGCGCTTTCATTGATCCTTCAATTAAATTGATGTGATTGATTGATCCTCCTCCTTCCAAGTTATTTAAAGTGCATGGGCACTTCAGACCGGTTTTACTAAGGCTGTTACCATGCCTAGACCTCAAAGTAATCGACAGTAGCTGCGCACACCTCAGCAGAAGAGCTGCGCATTGAAAATCCGCAGTTAAACAGCACCCCATGGTCCTCACAGCAGTCACAGTACCCATATGGTTTCCCCTCAAAAACCCGGCATTAAACGCAATGCCGTGGCTTCAGATGACTAGTTTCCACATGCCTGCTATTAGTTTTACTCAGCTACCGAGTTACAGCCTTACCAATGCTTAAATATGTTTTCTATTTATAATTTCGGACTTTTAGTATATATACTCTGTAGAAACTTAGTTAGAGAGGGGGATTGCTTCGAATTACCAGCTATATGCTCTATTGACGAGTTTATACACTACCAGTCGATCCCAGTCGCCCACAGTTATGCCCCATTGCTTGCTTTACTCTTAATCGTTATTGGATTGCATTATTACTGCCCAATAGATGCATTCTTGCTCCAACTACTTGCTTTTGTCTCTAAATCACTTCCACATTGTCACCGGCTTTATTGCTTCGGTTTCGGTTTCGGTTTCGGTTTTATATTGCCGGCATCGTCATCTTCCAGCCCGGTTTAGGATCGTATTGCCTCTTTGAAGGCCCATCTCCACCCCACTCTCCATAGGATTCCCCTCATCACCATTATTGTTTTTCCAAAGCTCTGCACACTTGTTGCCATAGCTCCGGTTTTATAGACCTAGAACCCGAGATTCCCACCGGTTTTAATTCGTTTTTGTACGTTTATTACCACCATTTCTGCTCACTTTATTAGGTACACTTCTAGACATCTTGTCTATACTCTTGTCGCATTTTATAGGATTTTGCACCATTTTTCTTGGACGTCGCACCGGCTTTAGACCTATTGCCATCGTTTATATCCATTCCACACTCTCTGGACCGATTTTAGGACCTTCACCACTCGCTATAGCCCTTCTACACCGGTTTAGACCGATTTTAGGACCATTTTACCGCATTTTATCAGTTTTACATTATTTTCTTGGACGTTGCCCCGGTTTTAGGGCCATAGCCGGTTGCCTATAGCCAGTGCACGTTTGCCAGACGTATTCCACGTCTTTTCGGACGGTTTCTTGGTGTCCAGGTCACACTAGATTCTGTTCTATCTCATTTGTTGAGATCCCCCTCGGCTTACAGCCTGAGCCTCTTAGTACTCGACTGCTGAAGGGTACTACTTCCAGACTGTATAGTTGAAGTGTATACCTGTGTCTAGAGGAATTGACTGCACAGAGGTGCACCGAACCACTCGCACAAACACATAGCCTTGACTACTGTGACTGCAAGCATCTTTCCTTAGCTCTCTCGGAGTTTTGGGTGTTGCCGTTGCCACGGAAGTCTAGGTTCAACAACGCCATCATGAAAAGACATGTTTTCCCTGAACAATGGTTGAGAAAATGACGCGTTCAATTCAGGCTATAGGAAAATATCACATTGGTTGACGACATCTGTGCAGAGAGGTTAAGGTAAGACTTTGTTCACTCATGGATTGTCATCTGTAAACCATCCATTGAGTTTTCTTGCGTGTGACCACCGAAAATTTCCGTTGGTCACATTGGTAATGGGTGACAGTTTCCAAAAGAGTCCCGACTCTTACCGTTCGTCACATAGGTCACACTCACTTACATTACATGAGCAAATTGGAAGTGTTCACGTCTACCAAGCTAATCGTGTTGAATAGTATTTTCAGTCACAGTATAAGATAGCATTTTATTGTGCTATAGAACATTGTATTTACAGAGACATTATCGCGAAAAGCAACGTTGTCAATCTCAAATCATATTTCAGTACAAATGTAACGCGATTGTATCATGCGGTGGGAAAAATCACGAGACATGATGGCTATCGTAATCCCCAAACTGGACCTTGAGAGACCTTGCAAGCAAGGTAATTCTTCCAGCTAAATGTTGCATATTTGTCACAAATTTGAGATCCAATTTGTACAGATTTTCCGCACAAAGTTTGTCGGGAGCTTTGGAAGTCCTTGCGCAGTGAACAAGCCAACTCAAAACAACTTGGTCATGGCTTTGAAGTAAAATTACTCAATTACTAGTACCCATCTCTGAATCAACTAGTAAAGATAAAGTAGCAGGTCATGCCCACAGCGGTGGACAAGGGGAGGGTCTGTGTTTGGTCTAGTCTGGGTCGAGTTAGACGCCATCAAATTTCATGTCCAATAGGAACAGGCAAGCTTTTGTCTACCTTATACGACTACCCTCTAAAATCTCGGTGGGTGTACTCTCATCATTTTGACCGCGATCTAACAAATGACAGATAGGTACAGATCGTCATCACCGACTCTAAGATGATCCACTAGCTACGCCGTCTTCAATGAGAAGAGTTCAATGGGCGACCCCCTTATACCAGCTTTAGCGCTCTCCGACCTGTCTGTCTACGATGATGATGAGCGCTGTTGGTCGATGCCGGCCTTTTGAATAACTGGACGAGCGTATCGCCCGTATTATTGATTCCGATCGACACCTTTCACATTAAATGGACGTCGAGTGCACCTGCGCTCATTCATTTCCCGATCAAAGATCTACGTATTGACCTATAGAAAGAGTCAAAGGTTAGGATTGATCATTCAGATGTGTTACCACGGTATCTTGGCATGATTAATCGAACTTTCCGCTCTCTCGTGGGTGTGAAGATTGACGTGCAATATCCACGTTACGGTCTAGAAGATCAATGTGCGCGACAACCTTTGGTCCACGCTCGACCTTCTGATAGCGACGTTGCCATTATATTTTATATATGGCATTCCCACAACATATCAAAACTTCCGAGAGCTCCGTATCCCACTTTTTGTCTTCTTGTACTTCCTACAATTCAGCTATTCTTGTAGTCGACGGATCGTCTGGCGCTTTCACCCTCCTACTTTTGAAAACAACGGGTATAGGCTATGATGGGCAGTGTGGACTGCGCCGGACGAGCGTCTGATTGAGGGATTTTCCGCAGTGCTAGCATGATCAAAACCGGAAACCTCGGCGCTTCACACGCTCAAGAATGCCAAGAATGTCACAGCGTGGCGACCGATTTCTGATGAACCTCCTCATGTTTCATCAATTCGCAGAAAGCTGTGAAGTATTGTTGGTCTGACAGCTCTGGCAGTTCACGAGAGTCCACACCGCCCCTTTTTTATGTCGATACAACAGAGAACAGCCTAGATACATTCGACACTTGGTAATTTGCGAGCTCAGGGCCGTTGCTGGGGGAACACCGATCCGATCAGCCATCACCACAGCCACTTATGTCATCACATGTCATCGCTCCTGCATATGAGTGAACATTTGCTCTTTCCTCTGTACCACCACCTTCTCCTCTCTTGACCTTTCATCTGCGTTCATTCGACTGAATTCTCACATCATACATAAAAACCTGAACGGTAGCGCTCTTCGACAGGTACATCGTCCTTTGAGACCGTATTTCTCAACATCAAAGCAGCAGAACTTTATAATGGCTAGCTGGTAAGCTGCTTTTTGGCACTGATGAGCGGCCGATGTTGATATCGTCTTATTCAGGCTAGATTTTATTGCTTTGCTCGTGGTAGGCCAAATTACGAACCCTAGAACTAATTTGTTCACCTTTCTCTTTGCACAGACAGTAGGCATCTGTGGAGGTATCGTATATGGAATACTTTGCGCGTCGAGCTCTCTTTCAGAAAGCGTAGCCGCAACCAAAGAAAAGTGCGCGTGCTATCCCTCTGGCGTTCACTGCTTGCTGACGTTGCTCGGTTAGGCTGAAGGAGAAGGGCTATACTATTTCGGATAAAGGGGTATCTGTGAAAACATCTAAACGATTTGGTCGGGAGGACTATGTTGACGCGACTCAGAGGTGCGTCCCACTTCTCACTGGCTGGGTTCTCAGCATTGACATTTGAGATAGGGGATTCGTCAGGGCGATGGGGGCAGCGAGTTTCGGGTCGTCATCACCTGGCAGCTCTCCTAAACTGTCTCCCCCTTTAATGAAACGGACTTCATCGTCTGCCAGTGTGAGCAGTGCTGAAGAGAAAAAAAGACGTGGCATCTTTGCGCGAAAACGCAAGGATTGATGCCAGTTGTATGGTTCTGTGTTTCTTACATGGCATCTCCAACTCAGGTCACCCTAGGGACATTTGGATCTCCAGAGATCTTTTGGACATGTATCTACATGTGTACATACATTCCTCCGCGATACGGGATGATCAATATTATTCACAAACGGATTTACAGCGGCTTTTATCTCATATTGCTGAGCCACACAGAATCCGCTCATCAGTACTTCTGCCGGCTGTACGACAGGTACAGATCCGATGCTTCTCTGATTAATACTCCTAGATCTGTCAAAGAGGAAATGGAATGTTCTTGTTTTGGCAAAGAACCCATGGTAGGTCCTATGAACGAAAGCGCCGTTGTACTAACTCGTACTAATAGCTGGTACTGAGCAGCTTGTTTTCATATCACAGAACTAGATTCTTGTGTTTGGGACTATCTTCGTTCTGCATATTCACTTGGACCAAGAACACAACACTTGTTTTCGGACACTCAGCTCTCAGGTGCCGTCGGCTTCGTGAGCATTCGTGAGCATCTAACAATTCAGTCCAAGGCAGCGTTCTTGAACTGTCGAGATATTCTTGTTCATCAATTCGCATCAATCAACGGCTGTCTTTTTAGAATGCAGCCTCTTCCATTCCGTATTGCATTGTCATGGGAAGTTTCCTCTTCTTTGGTGCAGCAGGCGATGAACTATTGCATCTAACAATGTATCTAAATTTTCTTTCATCCCAGGACTCGGACAGCAAGGGGGGGGGGGGATGAAAGGGGAGAGTTTCGGCCCGGATGCTGAAGTCTGCCTTGGTTGTCAGAGCAGACCTTGCGCCGGTACCACCACCACCACTACCTTGCTTAGCCACCTCTGGTGTCGATGGCGGCGACGAGGACCGCTCCTGCCGCCGCACCGTTTTCTAACGGCGAGTTGTGACATAATGGTTTTTCTTTGCTTGCATCCCGGTGATTGTTGCGACGGATTGGTTTCGCGGTGCTTGCGTTCTCTTGTTGCCCTGCTTGCTTTGGGGTCTTTATGTCGCTCGTGTTCTATGCGTACTACAGTATGTGATGATCGTTTAGAGCACGTGATTGGACGTGTTTGATGCACGAGGCGGTTCAATCAGGATTCTCTTGCTGCTCTCATCGGTCATTATTACAGAAGACGTCTCTCTTTTCCGTTTTAAAATTCCAGCTATACACTTGAATCCTCTTACAACCTTGCTTGATGTCACTCTGGGACCAAGCGTTCGACCGTCTTCATGAAGGTCTGGCCAAGCATTACTGGAACGGAAAGCTACATTGGAAGCGCCAGAATTCGCACGTCTATCCTTCCAGAGAATCCCGTCCCGAGTTCATCCCCGTCACGGCACCGTACATGTGCGAAGCTTCCCTCTACGACAAGCTTGGATTCTGGGACTTGCCTGCACGCATGAACTGGAGAGTCCACCGCTACGACCTTCAGTGTCCATTCAGGGCACTGTCCACCTGGCATATGCGTAGCTCAAAGCGAGAAACTGCCCTATGTATTGCATACGCCTGCCATTTCCAAAACTGACGGAAGCGATGTTTCCGTCGCACAGAAAGTCGCATTTTTGCAGGCCTGGCTCTTTTTTGGTGCACTCACGGAAGTGAACTCGATTTGTGGCCTAGAGTTTGACGCAGGGAAGATGTTCGTATCGGGGGATCCGAATACAGTCAGTACCGCAGAGCTGAATGGACTGCCGACTGAGACTGTTCACGGCCTCTCGGCAGCGTCGGTTGGCGGGGTCGAATGAGCTGAGAGCACTGCTCTATGCAATCGCGCGACAAGTGCAGCTCATTATCACAAGAGCAGGGGAATTTGAGGATGAGCACGAGTACACGTTCTCAGAATGTCAAGTCTTGTGGTCGATCCATATTCTTCTTCGTATTATTCTATTAACTTTTCTATGCCATTCCTCGCAGTGGAATATTGATCCAAAGGATGGTATGAGGATCTCTGTCGGAGACGTGAGCTATGATTGGGCTCACGAAGGAACAGGAAGGATGGCGGAGTTGATGTTCGATAGACTGGTGCAAAAGGGATGGTGCAAAAGTGAACTCAATGGAATGGGGTACGACATGATGCTCTTCAATTACTTTGTCGAACGTCCCTGAAGCACGCCGAAACCATACTAATTGTGTGGAGACAAGGTGTATGGCAAGTCAAACGAACGAGGAAGACTATAGGACAGTGCACGTTAGTACTGACTTGCGAGTGTCAGTCTGTCTCGGTGGATTCAGAGCGATTGCGAGATTCTCTATCCAGAGGAAAGATTCCAAAGATTATCGTATCCCCCGACCTTGAGCTTTCAGTCGTTCATGAAGAGCGTCGTCCTTACATTGCAATCAGCCATGTATGTGAGTACTGCATGCTCTTATCGATGGACCTGTGTCGTTTATTGAAGTCTGTAGGGGCTGATGGACTTGGTAATCCGTTTGAAAATGCCCTCCCACGATGCCAACTTCGGAGGCTGCGAGAATTCATGACTGCCTTATCCTCCATCCATGGAGCCTACGCGCTTCCGCCCTATGGCGCTATGGATCGATACCCTATGCATTCCCGTGGCTCCTCATCTAAAAGAATACCGCAAGTTGGCAATCCGTTTACTTGGTCAGACCTTCTACGACGCTAAAATTGTCCTCGTTCTCGACCGAGAATTATGTTCCGTCGAATCACAGAAAGTGTCCGACCTCGAGTTGGGCATCAGGATTATATCTGGTGGCTGGATGAAGCGCCTATGGACGCTTCAGGAAGCTGCGCTGAGCATCGAGTCCAAGTCGAGTCTTGGGAAGATGTATTTCAGATGGGAGATGGTCCTGTCCGCTGGAACAAGCTGTTGCATACTTTCCAGCATATGCCATCAAGACCTAGGTCCAAACCGCTCCCTCATCCCCGTAAATCGACTGCGCTTGCTTCTACCGTTCAGGAGATCAAAGAAGGTCTTCTGTTCGGGCTTTGGGTGGAAGACTCAATAACAAGCCGTCTGCCGTCCGTCAGCGACCTCCAACCGTGGGGATGGGACACCCAGTTCCAAAGACTTGCTCGCGCGGTGCAGAGTCGTACCACCAGCAAGTCTGAGGATGAAGCCATCTGCCTTGCATCCTTGGCCGGTCTTGACCTATCCAACATCCTCAGCAGTCCAGACAGCTGAGGAGCGTATGCAACAATTCTATCTTCTCCTGCACGAGATCCCCGCTGCAATCATATTCGTAAACCTCCCGATCTTGACAACACCCGACCACATTCCTACCCCAAACTATGAAGAACGCTCCGTTTCGTTGGGCACCTCGATCACTCCTCCTTCACGTCACAGAAGTCATGAATGTGCACTTTGCGTATTCGGCGCAGCGCTTTGCAGAGGCCGACTACCGCTTGTACGGGATATGTGAGCCCGATGGCTTCCATATCGAGCAAGAGGGCTTTGTCTTTCGGCCTAGATGATACGATACTGTATCCGACCTGTGTTTGAAGACGTGGACGGTAAAGAGCAGTACTGTCTGACATGGTACGGAACGGTACCTGATAGCTTCCACCGGGAGGTAGCCTTGATATTCGAGACCACTATTCGCTCAAAAGTCGCTATTGTCCGTATCGAAAAGCGCTGTGGTCACGAAAATACCGCGACCGAGCTATATACGACGATTATAGGACACGGGTCCGTGAGCGTACATGAAGAGCCGGTGCATTGACGCCGTTCAATCAGAAATGGTGTCTTACCTGAGGATTCTGGATAGTGAATGAATCTAATTGGTCAACGACTGTTCAATCGATCGAAGCAGAAGGTAGAGACACGAGCAATAAGCTGTATGCCCGTTTGTTCTGCAACACTTCAGATGTGGTGTGTACTCACAAGTGAGACGGCTAAGACTCTGGAGAGTGGCTCCCGTAGGGAGGCTTAGACCGCATATGCTGGATATGGAAACGCGCGCTGAGCGGTCAGGTGAATATCACGAGCTAGGGTGGCCTTAGTCAGCACAGAGTCCCAACGGCAAGCACAAGCAAAAGCAAGATATAATGGAGCTCTTTGGCCCCTCTCGAGTCCCTCGCCGAACGTCTTTCCACACCGCACAGTCAAATCGCTCAGCTCGTTTTTGATCTTTCGAATCATATACCAGTCTGTCCCTTAGTTTCTTTATAATTATCCCAACTAACCATCTCGTTTTCCCTCTCTTCGTTCAGTGGTCTCTGCCGAATTTGTCGAGGATTGCATTCGCTTTGCTAAGAGCTACGAGGAAGCTCAGAGCTCTGATGTACGAGGGCTCTGCTATCTCTGGCGACTGCCGCGTCCAGCGCTACTTCCTACACTCCTGATGCGCACGCTGTCTCCAAGGTGGAAGCTGAATCCTACTATGCAGGCCTTCAGCTTCTGAGCCCACGTTGCTTTACCGCACATGGCAAGGAGTGGTCCCCGCCTAGAGGCCCTGAGGCCCAGCGTCGTTTGAAGGAGCTGTGCGAAGTCTTCAACCATCCAATCACAAAGATCTGGAACGACGACTTGGGCTGGAGGGTTGTTAAGGTTATGGACGCTCACTACGGTCAGTTAATCTGATATCCATAGTATCGTTGAAATAACTGGGATTGTCCAAGGTCCGCTTTACGACGATAGACGTCGTTCGTTTCAAGATGGTCGAGGTCGACGAAGACGCCGATGAAGAAACGGCAGAGGCTAAGAAACCGGTCGTTGGTCCCGTCACTATTTGGATTGGCGTCTTCCCCGAGTCTACCTCCGCCACGGCTGCCCACGACGCGGCTCAGGATGTCCTAGCCCTTCTCAGGCACTACCAGATCACCGACGTCGACGTCGACTTCCGCGAGTCCTTCTACACGCGCGAGGCCGGTCCTCAGCTTCTCGGACCCGTCGGTGACCTGGACCCACTCGTCGACGTCGTTAGTCCCCTCACTCCCGCCCTCGGCCTCAGCATCTCTACCAAGGCCAGACCCCATACTCAGGGAACGATGGCCCTCTACCTCGCCAAGGGTGGCGGCAGCGATAAACTCTTGGGCCTTTCGTGCCGTCACGTCCTCATCGGATCCAAGGAAGCCAACATCGACTACGTTCGCCACCCCCGTGCGCCTCCTAAAGACGTACTCCTGCTCGGCAAGAGAGCCTTCACCGACCTCGTCGATTCAATCAAACTCAGGATCGGACTACACGGCATCGCGGCTAAGCGCTGGAGGAAGCAGATTGAAGGGTTCGAGAAGAGGGAGAAGGTAACCAACACTGTCGACGCCGAGAAGGCCAAGGCGGCGCGGATAGAGACTCAGGCATTGCTGGACAAGGCGGACAAGGCGATGGAGGCACTTGGAGCATTGCTCGATCAGATCGACAAGGACTGGAAGAAACCCAACAACCGCGTTCTTGGCACCATCCTCCGCTCCCCAGCCATCCGTCTCGGAGTGGGCGAGCAACATTTCACAGAGGACTGGGGAGTTTTCCAGGTTAACCGGGCCAAGCTCGGCGACGGCTTCCAGGGCAATAAGATGGACCTCGGTGCGTCTTGACTTTCCGACTAAGACCGTCTATTAACCTAAATGTTCTTTATATTTAGGAACGAGGCTAACGCCCGAAGAGTTTACGGTCAAATGTTTCCCCCACGGAGACGCCAACTGGGAGTTCGAATATCCCGAAGACCGTCTGCTTCCACTTGTGGGCACCATTACTGACGACTTGATGCGCACCCCCGACATGTGGGACTTGGACGGCGAACGGTGCTTGTTGGTCGTCAAGTGCGGAAATGCCACTAACACCACCATCGGCCGTGCGAACGGCGTCTTCTCTATCGTTCGCGACTACTTCCAAGACATGTCTATCTACCAAACTTCCATGGAGTGGGCGATAATGAACTATGACAGCAAATCGGAAGTCTTTTCGGAACCTGGTGATTCGGGCTCAGTGATCGCTGATATTCGTGGCCGTATCGGTGGTATGCTTACTGGCGGTTCTGGTAGGACGAAGTCCTCCGATATGACCTATGCCACGCCGTTCTGGTGGCTCCTCGAGCGTATCAAGGCCAATGGGTTCCCCCACGTGCACCTCGATGTTGCCGCCTAGGCACCTCGAACATGATTCGCTGGACTGTCGGACGCTCGCCACCTTCGAGCGGTATCTGGTAGGTATATGTATGCGTCGACGCGTCTTTACTGTAACTTCTCGTTGTTCAGACACTTGCAATATCACCGTGTACTATTTATTCCCCTCCCCAGAGTGAAGTGGATGTTACCGCTACGGTAAGCACTGACGAAAATTTGGGCTGCTATAACCGTTGGTTGGTCGATAACGGCGGTGACGATAGGAAACAAACAAACAGGACCCGTTGATATGTTCAACGTACAACATGAGACGCGTTGTTTGTTTCGGAAATGGTACCTTAAGGTCCTATTCACTGACAGAATAGAAGGCTAAGCCCGTGGCGTCAAAAAAAAAGTCGACATGCGGAGATTCGCCCTGTACCATCCGTCAACAGACGCGAACGTCTCGCGTTCCGTGATCCCGTTGAGAGATGGTTGACTGTCACTAAAGTGAAAATTCCCTTTTATTCACGTACCTTCTTGTCTCTCCCGTTCTTCCCTTCCATATCCCCCTCCCTCTGCGCGCTTTTCCTCCACTGTGATGCCCTCTGTTATGTTCTTACTTTTCGACATCAGTCCAGGTGCTGTGCAGTGATACATCTGTGTGTTAGAGATTGAGGTGGGCGTCGATGTCGATAACGGGATTGCTGTGTTGCTCCGAACACTTCTTCTCGTCTTCTTATCACCACCACCCCCTTAGTTATCGTCCCTCCATACTTTATTGCACGCACAAACGGCCTCAAGGCCCCTCACAAATTCAAGGTAAAGTCAAAGTATCGCCACTGCTCGACATTTCAACAGGTAAGTGTTCCGATATGTCAATAGTTCCTTCCACTAACCGACTCATTTGGCAGATGCAGCGTACACTACTGGAATGCCCTTGCCCGACCAAATAAAGCCATCCAACGAGCAGTTGCAGAACATTGAAGGAGGGATCGAAGGATTGTTGTGGAATACGGATCTCTTGCTAGGAAGCATCCGCGGAGGTAAATCCAGGCGTAGATCCCAAAAAGGCATTCAACACTCGGTATTTTGAAATTCGAGGACAGAGGATGTAACAACTACACGAAGTGGTTAGTACCTGAGAGGTAATCGGTTTTGCACCATTGATATCTGATTTGCCCAACGATGCCGGCAGTTACTCTGCTGCAATACAGCCTTTCCTTTTTTTGAGAATGTCTCAGATCTAGCCAGCCAGTGGTGCAAAATACAAAACTGCTAACATGATGTCAGATGTATTCATACAATAATCGTGGACCGTTGCTTCGCCGGCCATCCTGAGAAACGGTCCCGTATCCCAGTGGTGCGGGGGCGGCACAGTAACCACGGTCAGCTGTGTCGTTGCGATTCCCGCTAGTGAACCTGATCAATTCAACATGACCCGGGGGTTGGCCTGTAGCTCCTCCCTTCCTGCGGAGTCCAGCTGCAGTAATGGATAATGATCCCTAGGGGATGTAATCATCGGAGTAAGGACCCACCTTTTTGAATCAGTTGCTCTTGTTCAAATAATCTTTTTAGTCTGCAATATCCTTCACGAGTTGAGTCCAGGCTTGCTTAGGATTCCGCGGAAAGAAAAATACATAATATCAATTATGACACAAAATTCTCGAGATCGAAGCCTCGCGGCGAGCACATCCACACTCTGGATTGGACCCCGACGTACCGACGGTCCACCGCTGAAAATCTCTATGTTTGGACGCGTCTTTAAGATCCAATCCCAGGCCCTGAACTTTGGTACGTTCTTCCATAAATATCGTGTTTCTTTAGCTGATTTCTCTAAAGCTTCGGTATTCAAACTGGTGTCCCAAATCAGCCCTAGTAATCAAGCTCAAACTTTCCGAGGTTCAAACCCGTGGTATATTTTTCTTCTAGAACTATCTCGCTTTCCCTGCTGATTTTTAGCCCCGGTTTCAACTTGGTTCATGCTGGCATCAGAAGTCAGCCCCATTCAAGCTCAAATTTTCGGGATCCAAGCCCCGCGGTGAGCCCATGCGTGCTCTGAATTTCGCTCATGAAAACGAGTCTAAGTACAGTATATTACTTGGACATTTTACTCCTATTGTTTCACCACAAATTGGGTCCTTCTCCTCGTCCCCCGGATCGAAAGATGGCCTTCTTCAACGCCAGAAATTCCAAGATTTCTCTCTGAACCATGGTCGGGAAGATAAAAACGGAGAAAAACCTTTCAAAATATTTTTAAGAGACGAGCGGCACGCGGAGTCGGAGGCGTTTTGCGGGGCCTTTTTTCGTGATGCTATTCTATTAGGAAACCACACCTCGTTCTACCCCCGCATATTCCACCCACTCCTACCAGCTGTCGTTCTTTGTACTAACTTGTACTAGTACCCTCTAGTACTGAGCAGCTTGTTTTCATATAACACGAGATTCTTGTGTCTGCGGACTATTTTCATTCTGCATATTCACTTGGTCCAAGAACACGACATCTTTTTCGGAAACTCGGCTTTCAAAGCGCCGTCCATGCCATGAGAATTCCTGAACATCTAACAACTTAGTTAGAGGAATCGTTCTTGAACCGTCGAGATATTCTTGTTCATCAAGGCGCATCAATAAACAGACGTCTCCTCAGAATGCAGTTTCTTCCATTGTATATTGCATTGCTATGGGAAGTTTCCTTGTTTTACTTGATGCAGCAGGCGGTGACCTATCGTATCTGAAAATGTATCTGAATTTGCCTCTATGCCATGGACAGGATATGCGAGGGATTTGAAAATGAAAGGGAAAAGTTTCGGCCCGGATGCCGAAGTTTGTTCTTGGTTCGTTACCACCAGCAACATCGGCCAACTACTAGCTTATTTTTGAGTCGGGACACGGTTCTCGACTGCCATACCATGTCTTCTAGCGATTGACAGACGAACCTATTCGCTTGACACTAGGCTTCGGAGATTAAGTGTCATGACTAGGAAGACGATATAGCCATTTTGTGCGTCGTCTCACTTTTCTTTTGAATGCTATGAATGATCATGATTCACCTCCAAGGATAACTTTTGAGGTCTACGTTGATAATCATGCGGGTGCGAGTGCGATAGTGACTGGAACATGTTTCTCATCAGGCGAGGTCTAGTTTTTTTACGTTAGCGCAAAAGATTAACCCATCCTTCAATCAGGAGATATTCACTTGTCACCTGGGTTGGAGAACGCTCTCAAGCCTTCATTTTCACCGTAGTCCACTGACCCTACTGGGTGCTAAAGATACCTCTGGGACCCCCATCATTTGACTCATGATAGAGCCAGCTGTTCGCGGTAGCATGTGACAATATATACTATGTGGCTACAATGTACGTTACTTTATCAAGTATACGACTGCACCCATCACATGATGCTCATGGCGTTGATATAGGTGGACTGATGTCGATGGAGCGATAATCATTCTCTCTCTCTTGCTTATGTATCGGACTCTCCTCTGTACAGCGCCGCTCTGGATTTTTGTGTGGCTGTTTCGATGGCGTCTCGGGTTGGCGAGACAGCAATCTCTCCCTCCGGGTCCGCCTGCAGATCCTATCATAGGTCACATTCGAAGTCTTCCTCGTGTAGACCAGCCAGAAGTGTTTCACGAATGGGCTAAGACGTATGGTGAGTTCGTGGTGCTCACTGACTCCTATGAACGAACTGAGAGCTTCTTGACTAGGCGACGTGATGTATCTGGAGGTTTTGAGCCGCAAGATGATCATCCTCGACAGCATCGAGGCGGCGAATGACTTGCTTGATAAGAGGAGTGCGATTTACAGTTGCAGGCCCAACTGTGTTATCTTCCACCTGTGAGTGCGCAATTGACCCGAAGTCCGCGTTCATGTAGTGATTGTTGCCGGCAGAATGGGCTGGGACCGAGTTCTGTCCCTGATGCCGTACGGAAAACGCTTCCACCGCCACCGAAAGCTGTTTCAGATTCACTTTGGACGGCAGGAATGTAGAGAGTATCTGCCTATGCAGCATCAGCAAGCAGCGGTTTTGGTGAAAGAGCTCATGGAGAAGCCTGATGACTATGACGCGATTGTCGGCAGGTGCGCGGTGGTGTGACATGCTCATGACTATTTGTTCACCCGCTCCAGATTCTCCGCTGTGGTTATAATGAAAATCGCTTACGGTTACCAAATATCTGGCCAAGACGATCCGCTGATGAAATTGATTATTGAAATGACAGAGGTTCTCAACAACTCGGGACCGCCAGCGAGTACGCCTCCTGAATTTTTCCCTTGGCGTGAGCATATACGACTGAGATAAGGATGCTCGGGCTGACTAGTATAACGATATAGTGTCGAAATTACCTTCCTGGTTTCCTGGGGCATACTATGCTGGATACGCGAAGAAGGCGAGGCCGACCATTGAGAGGTCTGTCGACTACCCCTTTAACTTTGCGAAGAAACAAGTGTCGGAAGGGACGGCGAGTCCATCTTTTGCTGCGTCGTATCTGAACGATATGGGATCTGTAGAAGATGAGGAGGACTACCTGAAGGATCTGAAGGGTGCGGCAGCGCAGATTTACACTGCAGGTGCGGATACTGTAAGTATTCCCTGCTGTGCGTTGTTGTTATGATTCGAGGTTCTTTTCAGACATGGGCGACACTTCTCGTTTTCTTGGTCGCTATGGTTCTACATCCTGAAGTCCAGGAAAAGGCGCAAGCCCAGATCGATGCTGTTGTCGGGTCGGAACGTCTTCCGTCTATTGAGGATCGGGAGTCGCTTCCGTATATCGATCATATCCTGCAAGAGACCATGCGGTGACTACATTCGCATCCTGGGCTTGCTTTACCGCTAATATGTTCCAGATGGAATCCCGTCGTTCCCATGGGCTTTCCTCACCGCTCGGTAGAAGACGATGTGTATCGCGGGATGTTTATCCCTAAAGGGTCCATCGTTTTTGCGAACACTCGGTGCGTCCTTTAATGCGATCCTTCTTTCGGTATATTGATTTGTGTGCGAAGGGGAATGGGACTTGATGAGAATATCTACGATCAAGCAACGGAGTTTAATCCGGATCGCTATCTTCCGAAGCCACAAGGGAGGGGGGAGCCCTATCTTACGGCGTTCGGGTTTGGGAGAAGGTTACTCCTCGGCTCGCATTCTATGTGTAGGCTATTAATCTGGTTTCGGTAAATGTAGGATTTGCCCTGGACGGTTTTTGGCGGAGAACGGCATATGGATCGCGATTGCTTTCATTCTGGCAACTTGTAGGATCGCGAAGGCGAAAGGTGAGGATGGGGAAGAAATTACTCCCGCGGTGGAATTTTCTAATGGGATTGTCAAGTGCGTGTACTTTAAATTTTATCTTCTATTTTCTCATATATTGGATGTAGTCATTTGAAACCTGTACGATTTAGTTTGGTACCTCGTACGACAAAAGCTACTTCTCTTGTAGGTCCTGAGCATGCGAGTCCCGAGAGCCATGACAGCTGGGGTAAATATTAGCTATTGCAGAGTGATGGGATGTGAGTTAGGACCGAGGGGAAAACCTAAGTTATGTACCCAAAACGGTTTTATACAGTATTATACTATGTATTATACCTAAGGTCTTCAGGAGGGTTATCAGTATAGCATTCCAATTGGCACTCTCAGACAGCTCTTAGAGCTGGTAGCTGCCTACGCCATCAAACATGTTCAATCCTATGAGAATTGGCACTACTTTCAAGCTTGGTAAGACTCGAAATGACCTAAATATCAACAAAAAAACAAAAAAAAAAACCGACAAAGCAAGCACTCCGAAAATCACACCGGAAATGCCGTCGGCGGGACGACTCTGTTTCATTTTTAACAATAACAGAGTCATGCTACCAACCGCGGGCGACACTACCGTCTGTTCCAAACACTGTTCCTGATTCTTTCCAGTCCTTCCACGCTCGTCCTCAGCTCCGTTTAGTCCTTAGTTAGTGTCGTCTCAGGTCCACCTGTAGTATCCTGATAATTCAACACTGTTGCAATAGGATTTGAAGATGCAGGACAGGAGTTTTCAGAAGGTCAAGGCAGATGTGGTGGTGGTAGCGAGGAGTGCAAGCATTGGGTGGCAGACTTGATGGAAATCGTGAAACATATTTGATTACCTGACCATAGACAACGATTTACGACGTGGAGTTCGAGTAACTGGACTCAGAAGAACAGACTGATGTGGTGGTGTCATCCATGGATGGTATCATTGCTAAAAAATGTATCAGAGTCATCCCACCACTGCATGGTGGTCTTGATATTTAAACTTAAAATATTGAATTTGAAAGATATTTATTTTTATCATGTTTGAGTCTAAAATGCCATAAAGAAACATTTAATATATTTTTGATATTTGCGAAATTTGTCTCAAAACCCCAGAAAAACAGGAATACTGAAAAGATATTTCAACCATTACTTCAATATTTTGAGTTGAACCTTTGCTAAAAATAGATATGTTTCAAGTTCAATATTTTAATCTTAAATATCAAAGCTATCATGCAGTGCACTGACGGTACCGGAAAGATGACAATTATGGAATTTCGAGCATAAATGTAAAATTTTAGAAGCGTAATTCGTGGGTCAACAAATGATTCGTTTTGGAGGATCTGAATAAAATCCATGCGGCCCGCCAGAGATGAATATTAATTTCGCGTGCATCTAAAATCTATATAAAATCTCTGCCAAATTAGACCACCCAAACATCACCTTATTGTGTGAATTCTGGTGGCCCAAAAATTCTCAGTAATCTGGTGTGAATATTCCGGTGACAATTTAAAGCCTTCTCGGTAGTTGTGTTACAGAAGAGTAGATACAAACGGACAATATAGTATACAAGGCAGGACAATCCGACCATACGCTAGCGTGTAGGATATACATACAGATCCAGTACAAATGGAAACAAAAAAAATTTCTTTTAAAGCCTTCTTGAACCTTTAGTATGACCAGCAGTTAAAAGGACCTGTTTTTCTTCCGAAATCTTACATATAGACATGCAAATAAAACTATTCAAATTTCTATATTCTCGGAGTGGGGAGGAAGTTTTTAAAAATCGAATATTTCAGACGTCACATGATGAGGTATTATACTATGTGATTAATAATACATGTATAAAATCCCCCTCAAGACCATCACAAGTATCATACTGGCGACCAACCCTCTGGAGGTTCCCCCCTCGGCCCTAGTGTGAGTATTACCACTATCTTTATGTGCCAGTTCTATTCAAAATCGACGGGGTATAGGCAGAAGTCAATGTAAGAATCATCGAGTGTTAATGAGCTGCGATGATCAGCGCCTATCAGCGTTGTCATCGAAAGGAAGGAGTCTGTAGTAACAATACCCGTGAGCTCGAATATATATCAGTGGGAGACAAAGATCATTAACGATTTTTATCATACGTACTCGTAGATCTTTACCACCTGCACACTGAAAAATTCCCCTGAATGTCGGTGTCAAATGTCCGTGTTGTATGCTGGGCGTGCCTAGCCCCGATTGAAACATTCCGCACAATAGCGCCAAAGCGCCTGCCGTCCCGCTATAGTACTTACTGCAGCTCCGTGCTAAGTGGGGTGCCGTTCGAGGGCTAGTGCTGGTACTAGCGATGCGCCGATATGTCGAACTTTTTTGGGCAAAATAAGGTTTTCCGGGCTTCTCGGTAGGATCTTTCCGCACGAAAGTGATAACCGATATACCTATTTTTAGACTCCTATTAGGTAAGAACGTTTGAGGAGGCCTAAACTAAAATCAGCGCTTACTGCTGTCCCGTCTTTTCCTCCTCCTTCCACCACGCCCTTTTTGTCGTTCCATATAATGTCACTCATTTTCCGTTCCTTTCTCGCTTTTTTCTCACTGGGCGTTCTCTTGTTGGGAGCTCACGCGGCCGACCGTACGACTGAGGAGGGGGAGGCTGCGATTACTGGTCAGTATAATTGTTTTGATTCGTCGGAACAAAAATTGAAGGATCCTCTCACCTTTAGATATGGCAGAAGAATGCACCGCGTATTCCTACCCTCCTGTCGCGTCGCAAATCAAGTCATTTCCCCCAATATGGCAGCCGGCTACAATATTATCTGATGACACTGTCGCACAAGCTAAATGGCAGTCGATATCCGGTAGCGTTCCAACAAACATCTCGGTCAAGGCGAGCACTTATTACACTTCCATCTGGTCGGCGCTGACTGCGAACAGGGCACCCCTAGCGGAGATTTCTCCAACGTCTCTTACACGGCAGCTGATCCAGATTGCTGGTGGACCTACCATCAGTGTGTAGAGCCAAAGCTCGAAGGAATCCCTCCGGACGTTTCTTCAGTACCAGAGGTATGCAAGTTACATATGGAAGGACTCGACGGCGCTCAAACTGATGACCACAGCCTGATACGCTAGGCTACGGTTTCGACGACGGCCCGAACTGCTCTCACAACGCATTTTACCAATATCTGACGGATCAAGATCAAAAAGCTAGTGTGTGGCAATCATCTCTGGAAATTTGCGCCCCTCACATCGTTTTACAGCCATGTTCTATGTCGGCAGTAACGTCATAGATTGGCCATTGGAGGCGCAAAGAGCGGTCACGGATGGACACGAAATCTGCGTTCGTAAGTAGTCACTATTGCTTGAGCTTCATTTTATTGATTGATCACAGATACCTGGTCGCATCGATACAGTACGTCCACCTTGAGATTTTGTTGCAATTCAGTCCTAACTATGCGTTGAAGTGACTGCACTCCAGAGTCCTGATGCGTTTGCTGAGCTTTATTATAGTAAGTGGTCTCGTCCTAATCCTTTTGAGCATTTTCCTCATTTTCCATAGCTGTACGTTCTTCTGATCTGCAAGGAAGATCCATCTGATATCCTGAAAGATGCAAGCCATCAAACTTGTCACTGATGTAACGCCGACATGCTGGCGGGTATGTCCTTTCTTACACTAAAGTCTAACACATACTGATGCGAATCATGACAGCCGCCATTCGGCTGACGTTGATGACAGAATAAGAGCCTATCGCTAACGCCCTCGGCCTGAGAACAATTCTCTGGCAATACGATTCGTTCGACTGGAAAGCTGGGACCGGCAATGTTACCACAGAGACTGTCGATGCGAACTACCAAAGTTTGATAAATGACGTTCAGAATGGGGTCTTCAGCACTGTGAGCTCGTTTCCACTTTCCGAGTTCCGTCACTAAGATATCTCCCAGGAAGGAGCTATCATTCTGACGCACGAGCTCAATAATTACACAATGTCTACTGCAATGAAGTGGTACCCTCAATTGAAGCAGGCGTTCAAGGTCTGTTTCAACAGCTTTTAGAGGGAATACTTTCATTTACCATACCACAGTATATCGTGCCGGTCGCCTGTCGCGTTGAATAACACACAGCCATACGTCGAAACAGACTATTCGATGCCTTCGTTCGAAGAATGTTAGCGACTTCTTGGCGCTACTATTCACGTACTGATCATCATTCCAGATATTTCGGGAGAAACAACCGTAGATAACAGTGACAGTAACAGCACAAGCACTAGCACCGCCAGCGTCAGCGCCAATACCGGCAGCAAAAGTGCGGTTGGGAGCAAGAGCTCGGTGTCGACATCATCTTCGGCTTCAGCGTCAGGGTCAAACTCTGCCGGACAGTCGTCCGCAAAAACGAATGGCGCATCGCCCGTGTCCCCGAAATGGTGTCTTCACTTGGTGCTGCCTTGGCTGCTCTTGGATATTTGGCGATGGGGGCGTTTTAGCTCGGACAACTTTTGATATTAACACTTATTCATAATAGTAATCGAACACTGCCTTTCACTTGATTTGTTAGACTCGTTTTGGACAGTTCATGTAATCGATAGTATAGATACCACCCCCACACTGTACTATTACACAAGCAATTCAAAATGTGATAGCCTGGACCGACTGAGGGGGCATCAGGGCTGTTTCAACTTCAACCCTGCATTGAGCGATCCTGCATTAAAGCCAGCGGATATAACTGAGCTTTCTGTCGGGTAGAAAAGCGTTGCTCTTTGTGTACTTATCTGTCGACTGAAATTGCGGAACAGAGTAATCGGAGAGAAATATCTGATTTTTAAATCTTCTTGATCCCACATCGCTTCGTTAACGTGAGATTTCAGTATGTCAAACCTGTCTATCTCCTCGATTTAGTTGCGTGCGTCTTCTTGTCATATATTTGGCCGAATATGGAGCAGCCGCAAACTTATCATTCCACGAATGGTGATAATTTCTTAGGGACTGGTGATGCGAATGAGCCCGGTGCCTTGTACTGACCAGACTGGATATCACCGCATCTTTGTCTTTGATTAGTACCCCCATCTGCCCACAACACCACACTCTATCTACCTCAACGCAGAACAGACGTACACCTTCAAGTTGCGAACTGATGGAATCGTTCTATTCTCTTTCTAACCTCTATCTAGATATGTCCAGTAGAAGAAAACTGGTCTGATTGACGTATATTCAAAAGTGGTACCCGACCAGCTTCTTCTCTTTCAAGGACCAGCTCACCCACGTCACGGTCCCAATCTCGCAGTTTTCTCCATTCAATTTTCTTCTGATCGAAGCGCGCGTAGTAATTAAGATATGGCTTGCACCAAACCGTGACTGTCCGAGTCCTTCTGTCCTGAGCCGGCGCATATCACTGAGACGGATATGCCACTGCGCCTGTGCAGAGCTGGCATTTCTCCGAGTGCTATCTAAGGATGGAAATTGCAGGCTACCGGAATTTAGGAGAATTGTCAATTTTTTGAGGCGTCCGTGCTCCCACCTCACTTGAAGGGTTTCATTGAAGTGAAAAGCCTTGAAGTCCCACTCCTTCACGGCCACAGATTTAGTGTGTAGATCAGTTGTCAGGTGGGTAAGATGTGGAAGTAAGCGGATGTCAGTAAGTAACACCAGTTTGGGGTCTGCAGCGCGAGATGTTACTGTAATGGTCATCTTGAGGCAAGTTATGGAGGAATATATCGGACTGCTTAGCGTAAATAATCGTAAATCTGCGTCAACGGGGAGATCGAGAGTGAGATTATGGACCGATAATTTAGAGCGTTGAATGAGGTTTTCGCAAGCACGGATTGCAGAGCCGTCTAGACTGTTGTCATGGTTAATGACGGACAATGTCTCCAATGCTGGGAACGAGAGGAGATCGAAGCTAGAGGGGCAATAATATTGCCATCGCAGCGAACGAAGAACCTGGATGGATAATCTGCCCTGTGATCGCAATGTTGAAATCATCGAATTGGCTGTTGTTGTAGCGGATGCCTAAGATGGACTAACTGACTTGCAGCTCTTGACAATATAGACCAATTCCTTTTGACTACGGAACGACACCGACAGATGCGTTAATTGGGGAAGCGGTATAATGACGTTCGATATCGATAATCGATCCAGGCGTACCCGGGTCAAATTGCGCGCGCAAGAGAAAATATTGATACTTGACTTTCGGGGTCGAAAGAAAATGGCCATTATTCGTAGTTCTTTGAGATTGGGCAATGGCTCGGGAATGGAGTATGGGACACATATGTCTCCATCAGGAACCCACATCACCAAGCTTTCCCAACGAGACTGGGCAGTAAGGAGGACCTCGATCATCGAGAATGTGAATATTTGGCTCGAAGTATTAGTAAGAACAATGTCCAATGGGCTGTCATGGGAGAACTGGAGACTTCGGCGGATCATATCAACACTAGGGGTATCTGTAAGAGAAGCCTGCTCGAATGGTCGACCAGAGCGTTGGAGAGGAATATAATAAAGTACGCCGCCAGAAGCATACGTGGGTCAATAGCCACGGAGATTTGTCTATACTGAGAGTATCAACAGGGAGCATTGAGAAATCTTTATGAGAATGTCTGGAATGAGGCACCAAACTGGAGCAATGAATGATTTCCGTTGTGCGAGCGCCTGTCTGGCTACTTTCGCTTATGCTCGAGACGGGCAATCTGCTCATCTAGCAGATTGATGTCACTTTCCAACATATCGATGTCGTCCCGTATCCGGGATTTGGTCAGGAAATCGACGTCCCTGCTGGATTGACCCGAACGCAGCATGAGCAGGAGATCTATACCGGCAGTCAAGTTCTCCTTTTCACCGTTGAGGAACCCACATGCGATGCACCGGTTAATGATCCTCATATTGGACACTATGTCGCGTCTTGATGCTATCGGTCAGAGAAGAATATTCAACCGCTACTAGAAAGGTGCGTACGGTCAAAGGTCATTTTCCCCTTACAAGGTTTCCCAAAGAACTTGAAGATGCAGAAATCAAGAGAAGGGCCCAGTAGACGATAAAGGTCTTGACAATGAGTATAGGAGTAGTTGTAGCAGGTCGGCCTTAGCTGAGACCTGTTTCGCTTCCGCCGCTTCTACGCAGAGAACGAATATTTCCCCTACTGACTGCTCATGCAAAACCCTCCCGGTTGATCAGACTCAATGCCTTCTCGCTTCTCGCCTTGATCGCAGACTTAAATGGTGTTGGATGGCTGAAGGAGACGGATCATGAATTTAGTAGAACCATCATTCCACGACTGCAAAACCTTCTCGCCTTATGTTCCCAGCAGTATGCCCGACGTCAGGCTCGAGAATAACACCGTTTTCAGAGTACTTTGAGATATTGAAGGTTGCAAGAACCATCGCACACACGATGAATATTGAGCTATCTGCCAACATTCTGCCTAAATATCCTTGTGTCAACGCGTATAAAGCAACATGGGCGTAGAAAGGCATACCGGGGCAAATACTGTAATCATCATCACCAATCAGATTGCTTATTTCCATCGGCCAAGAGTTGAATGAAGCGTCACAGACTCACCGACGGCCAAATCCAAATGCCACTCCATAGGGATCAGCTTCTGGTTCCCTGTCCTTCGTTCGAATAAACCTGTCAGGATTGAAATCGAACGGGTTTTTGTATACCACAGGATCATGAAGCATTTTCCTACCGAATGAAAAGTAAACCAATGATACCAGATTAGGAGCAGAAAATACAATTATCGTACCAGATGTTCGCTAAGATAAAAGCATTCTTTGGAATGAAATATCCAGATTGGACTCCATCTTTCTTGGAAGAATGAGGGACTCCTATTTATGGAGGATAATGAGTGTCGGTGAGAATACACGAGAGCTCGTACTCCAAATTCACCTAATGGCGCAGCGGTATGCCATCGCGAAACCTTCAAGCACAAGAGCATTTACATACGGGAGACACTTTCTGTCTTCATGACTTTGGTAGCCTATCAACTCCCACAATCGCGTCGATTTCCGCTTGTGCTGTGGTTTGAACGTCAGGAAATAGAAGCATCGCTTTGAAGAATGCATAGATAGCTGCGCTAGGTCTGACCTCTGGTCAGAAAATACATCGAATGCAGATGGAAGCTTACGGTATCAGAACCCGCTATTACAACAAGCGATGAGACAGAAGAAATAGTAATGATACGTGCAACACCTGACCGCCATAAAGAGTGGCTGCAAGCATCATGACCTCTTGTTCTTCTTCTGTGCTTGGCTCGTCTTCGAACAGCTTGGAACAGAAAGAAATGGGGCCATTTCCGACGGCCTGGGTGACATTACAAACTGTTCAGCATTGAAGGTTAAGTGCATCACCCACCATCTGCTGTTTCACGTGATTGTGCGTCCTATCCACCAAATCATATATTGTTGCGCGCCATTCTTTGGCTATCTGTTTGAAGCCTGCACCAGGGAACCAATCGGGAACATGCCGCACTGAGATGGATTGTAATTATCGTGCAGGCGCTGAACATCGCTACTCACTGATGAGGATCAAGTTAACTAAAAATTTACCGGGAGTCATAGCGAGAGCAAAATAGTGTGTCGATCGTTCCACCAGCTCTAGGAATGGATCGTTTTCTTCCTGAATCTCATACCCATAGATAATCCGCAGCATAATGGCACCGGTAGTCCTTGAGAAAGATCTTTCAATCAATAATGTTCATTTCAGAGAGAGAAAGAGGACATCACTTTCGGATATGGTTAGAGAGATGTTCAGGTTCAACAGAAAGCCTCCGCAAAAGACGACTCGTTTCGTGTTCGATAATCAGCTGTGATTGGTTCATCGCCGAATGACTACTCAACTCATGGTGCACGAGTCGACGTTGATTGCGGAAACGGGCGCCATAAGGGAGAAGAACCAGCGATTTCTTGAAGTCCATGAGCTCGCCGATCATCCCCATGATTGGTCTGTCCGAGTAAACGGCGCCATTCTTGTCGAGGATATCGATAGCCGTCTGAGCCGAGTTGATCACAACCAGACGACGACCAAGGATGGATACCGATAAGATGTTGTCTTGAGAAACGACGCGTAAGTGAATTCAGAACCATTTTGATTCACGGTAGATGGTATACCATATGTTTCGCCCCATTTAGTGAAAGTAAGCCATTCTTTCTCTGAAGGTAGGTCAAGAAGATTTCCTGCTAGAGGAAGCCCTCTGGGTCCAGGAGGAAATGGCGCATTGTGATGGAGTCGATAGAAAATAAACCAGGCAACGGATGTAAGGCCGACAAATGTGATGCTAATAGCAGGGGAGGGATGGAACTTGACATTGCGGAGTCTGGGATATAGCGAGAGAAATCGGGACTCTTATACTGTGCTGAAACCTATCTGAACCGAGTCCAGTGGTAAATGGCGGCCGGTCTATCTTCGAGAATCAGTCGGTCCAGTACGCCTAGCATCGTTTTCTCGGATCTGACACGTTGAACTTAAGCGGGAGCTCAAGTTGCGTGTATCCACATCAACATTATACACCACGAGCCGCCGAAAGCGAGTGGATATCGGTTCCACATGCAAGATGGCAAAGCACGGTCAAGAAGGGATATTGATTGATGGAGAAGGCACACAGAGGAGGGGATCAGTCTGCTCATATTGTTCCTGATGGACTTGTTTATGTGACGTGATGAGAAGAGAAGGGAACAGCCTGGAGCTAGCTTAGATTCTGCGCCTGTTGATCGAATTCTTGGTATCCTTGCGTATACGGCTATAAACCGATGTGATCCTTATCCTGCCAAAGATTTCATAAATCATCTTCATGCATGTCATGTGGCTCCGATTGCCATTGCATATAAGGAGTGGTGTCGGATCTATTTTGTCTGTGTGCATGAAATAGAAGGTTATGCGTATCGTCGTTTGTCTTCACCGTGTGCCCAGGCGTTCGAACCTCTGAGCAGCAGTAAAACCCCTGCAAGCTGACGACGATTTCGACTCTGCCTGCCACCGGCACCCGGTCCCGCGGCAGCTCTTCTCCTCATCTCTTCCCCGTCCGATCCAGCCTCGACTAGGGTCTTCTCTACCTCTTGGAGCTAGGCTTGTACTCCGCTGCGAAAAAGCGCACTGTAAGCCTCGCGATCGAATAGAACAGAGTATGGATAACACGCACCATATCGCTCTTCGCCAAGCCTAAATCCATCCCGACGAAGTTGTTTCCCTCGGTTATCATTCGCCGCATGAGCTCTTTGAGCCCAATATTCCCCTGGAAATCTGTGAGAGTGCGAGCCAGTATACTCAATGACGAGACATACGGGACCACGAGTAGAACATAGCAAGCGTCTCTCCGGGTGGCGGAATGCTGACAACATCTTCAGTGGAACGTGTATTATCCCGCACGACACCCATGAAAGTCTTCGCCTGAGCGCGCAAAGCATCCTAAGAAACCCATTCAGAAATGTAACGTAAGTCTGAACTAACGATCAGGATTAGTCTGGTAAATTTCCTCAATCCTTTTGAACGTGGCAATTTCACCGGGTCCTTCATCAAAGGTAGCGGTCTCGTCTTCACCGACGACAGTTTCCTTGGCTTCGTCATCTTCATTGTCGTCGTCCTCATCCTCATTCTCATCATTCCCGCTACTGCTCTCGTCATCACCATCCACAATGACAACCCTGCTCTCGTTCAAGAACATACCTGTCCATCTTGTCGAGCTGTGGTGAATAAAAGTCGTCGAGCGTGTACTCGCGCGATCCTCTTTCGAATATACCACCATATCTGTACTCGCTGAATAACGGCGCCCGCACAACAAAGAAGGTATAACCCCATACAAGTAGAGAGTATTCCGCAAAACGGCAAGCATAACATTATACCGAGGAAGAGGAATCGTCTGGTTAGGATCACCAGGGTCTACTTCTGTATCCTGAGGCGGGGCTTTGTCTCCTACAATGTCAGTCAACAATGTGTCCCAGCGAGCAAAAGAAAATCCTTACCGAACCTTTGTCGTCCTCATCCTCTTTCTTCATTGGCTTCTACTCAGCTCTTCCAGCCTTTTCCGATCGTTTTAACGTCTTTGACATCCACTTCCCCTTGCCCGCCTACAAGTAGCCGTTCCATTGTTTTGGTACAAGAAGGAGAATTCTCCTCTTTTGGATACTGTGATTGAGATTATGGAGAAAAAGTATAGCTGGATGACTTACCAAATAGGAACAACTTACATCCACCTGCAGGCTACGCTACCACAACATGTACCGACCTAGGACCAAGACAAGTTCTTGACACAAGCTTCCGCCATTCATCCTACAATCCAGTCAGACCCCGATGCAGTAAATTTCGGCCTATCGACTCACCTTCTCTGGTGAATATCGAAAAACGTCGTTGAGCTAATCCACGTCAGATTCAAGACGTTGAATATCTGAGTAGAGACCCGCGAAGTGCTGAGAAAGATGCATCAGTCAAACGGCATGAATATAGCCTCCCGCAGAAGTACTGCCTTGTTGTCGTCACTGAAAAATCTCCTCCGATGCACCAAAGGTGATTTCCATTTGGACAGGCGGTCAGGCTCGCGTTTCCACGTCGAGTAGGCGGCCCTTCTACGAGTTCCTCGGTTACAGTGTGAGCTTCCTCCCACTCCGGTTGCATCTACTAAGGTCGGTATCATTGTTGATCAAAAGCATTGTCGAAAGGAAGGAGGGATACCTTTTCGTGTATCCCTTCGAGGTTGCTCCCGTCGTCCTCGAACCCATCCCTGGATTTTAAAACATTCTCTTTTCCTTGCAATCGAATTTTTGGGCTGCCTTGGCCTTTTCTTGCAGCTTTTACAGTTGCCTTTGCACCTGCTGAAGCTCTCTTCTCAGTCATTTAAGAAGTTAGAGGGAGTAGAAGGAAGCAGAACAATCGGTGATACAAGGACAAATCACTGAGTGAAGATGGTGGTGGGTGGTACCGGCGCAAGGTCCCAATTAGGAACGGCCAGATGGGGATGTGCGTGCATGTTTATCTGACGAATGCCGGCCCGAGTATTCTGTCTCTTGACTTCTACCTTCTACTTCGCGTCGCGTCCCTCACGACAAGAAAGTTTAGAGCAACATATATGGAATGCATGACTATGTACGTCCTATCCTATTACTTATACAATTGACGTGGCAATACCAGATTGGAAGAACGTTCCATAAACGACACGTACGAAAACCACAAGAATCATACGCTTACTCAGGGTGTGATAGGTTGCAAGGCCGGTAGCTTTGCCATCTTCGCGACGGATGAAAGCAGGAAACAATAGCTCGATCCGTCGCCCTAGATTCCATCTCAGACCATCATAAGTTGAAAAAGGAAGGAAAGGAGAGCTCACAATCATCGTCGTAGGGAACCCAGGATCAAAGGGTACAGCACCGTCCAAGTACTCGATCTGCTCCTTGGACAGAAAAATGTCCAGCGCCTCGATGTTCGCCTTAAGGTGCTCGACCTTTCGCCCTCCAATGATTGGGAAGACATTTGGGGTTTTGTGCATCACATACGCAATCGCCACTACATTCTAGCAAGTCAGAGATCTACAGCAGTAAATGATGATAACCAACTCACCTGCCCTGATGTTGGACCCGACGCCAACCTCAGCCGCTACCTTCTCCAACGCCCTGCACACCTTCACCTCCACCTCCGTACGCTCCCAATTCGAGCCGGACATCATGCGTCCCTTTTCTCCCGTCTCCCTACGCTGTTGTTCCTCTGCGTCTGTCCGCAGCTTTCCTTCAGCAAGCACACACCATGGGGAGAGCGCCAACCCCAGTGATCTGGCCATGGGGATAATCTCACGCTCGAATGAGCGATCCAAAATGTTCCATTTACCCTGATAGACGACGAATGGCGTCTTGCCGTGATCCATGGCATATTGGTTGGCTTGGGAGACGACCCACGCTGGAGTGTCAGAGACACCAAGGTAGAGAACCTTCTGGGCCGCGACGAGATTGTGCAGGCTGTCCATGACTTCCGGTATCGACGTCTCGTAGTCCCACCAGTGGAGATATAAAATGTCGATGTACGACGTTCGAAGTTTTTTGAGACTAGCCTCCACGCTGATGTGCATAGACTTGGTGTTATTGCCGACGTAGTTGACCTTCTGTGTGACAGCGTTGTCTCCTCGCTTGTAGCCCGTCGTGTACTGTAAAAAGCGCGCCATCAGCCCTTGCATGGAAGAGACTGGAAGTACGGAGCGTACCTTTGTCGCGATGACAAGCTGATCTCTTATTCCTCGCTTCTCGGCCCATTCACCAATGAACTCTTCTGACGTCTCATCTTGACTGCATAATCTAGGAATTAGCATAGGAATGGTATAGAAAAACCCGTTGTTTACTAGTTATTCGCAGTATCGATGTAGTTTCCGCCCATATCATAGTACGCGTCAAGGAGCTTGAAGCTGGACTCCTTATTCATCGAGCCCATGCCGAGAGCATCCCATTTGTCACCGATGCTCATAGCACCTAGGGCTAAAGGAGACACCCTCACGCCTGCGCGAGCAGACAGGACACGATAGATGCCGAGCTTGGTAGGAGGATCACTGGCGACTTGCCAGAGAGACATGATAAGTTCGAGTTGCTGGTAGGGATGCAGCGAGACCTGCTGGTCATCTAATATATGCAGCCATTTTCCAAGGAATCAGTCAGCAACGGTGGTGGTGAGAACGATGGAGAGGACTCCAATTCATAAACGGACTCCGGCGTGGAGCGAAGTTACTCTGCTGACTTTCAACTTCTCCTGCCACCTGCCTCCTACCGTTATTTCTTTGTGTTATATAGTGCATAATGTAGCACACGCACTGACTTTATACTTGATTTGTGCTACATATGACTAGGACTTCACTATTCCTTATCGCCTTGCCGCTCACTGCCGCACTGTTTATCGCACAGCTAGCATTATTTTAGGACATAGTCACCTAACTGCTTATCTCACAATTTGACCAATCAGACAAAAATGAGATCCTATTCTTGAAGTGTTAACGAAACAACAGCTCAGTTAGTCACACGAAATGGTGGTGATCAACTGAGGTGTAAGATAAAGGTACGGCGAAATATATGAGGCGAAACAAAGGGGTGAAATCTGTACATATATAGTAAGTAAGTTCAGATAGTAGGAAATGAAATATACGGGCTAGGATTTATCCTCGACATGAAGCTCTCCTCTGGGTGTGTAACCCATTGTGTTTGCTACTCTTCTTTGCTCCTTCCGGCTACCATTCTGGGCCCATTCCGTCCTTCTGACTGCCAGACTCGTGATGATGTATGTCTTGTACAAGATCGCTGACATCCTTGCCAATATCCTTCTAATCTAAACCAGGCTGCGAAACGAAATTGGATTCATGAACATGACTTGTGCTCGGATACTCTGTGCAGCCTTTTCAAAGTCATCTGCACACTTTAGCATCATATATAGTATGCCCTCTATAACACAAAGAAAGATAGGAGGTATGCGGCGGAGCTGTGAAAAAATTCTCTAGATTCCATTCAAAGGGGTGTCTTCTTATATTCTGCATAAATTATCATTCAATCAAAGACGATTTAAGAATTGTACTTAGTGACTAAAAATGTCATCGGGGCAGGCCCTGTCGTCACAAAGCTCTTCTTCACGGCGTCTTCAGCAAAGCCAAGGTAACGGGCACGAGGCCACCCCGTGGACTGCCGAAGCGAGAAAGCACCTACCTTTTAAACAGCTCGATCTTGGTGAAACCGCATTTTCCCCTTACCCTCCCAGACCCATCTGACACCGCCACTCTGTACTCATCCTCAGTTCACGTCACCGTCTAACGGACGATCATCATGCCACCCGTAAGGATATGAATATTCTCTACCAAGCTTCTACTTGGCACAACGAACACGTCGGGATTACCTTTAATGGTAAAGCCGATAGACTCGGCTGTGGTCAAAAGAATGCACCAATTTTTCCTCTCTATCCCAGCCCTTTCCCTTAGGGCACGAATTAGTCATCCTAGGAGTGAGTCCTTGTGAGAATATGAAAGAACGCGTTGATCAGGCCCAAGAGGACAAAAAGAAATAAAATAATGAAATTACAATTCCAAGTCTAACTGTTCATATCACTAACACACTCCCAGACTCCCTTCAAATTCTCTTTCCAAAGAGTAACCTTACCATCACCGCAACTCACAGCCAAGAGATTGCCAGCCAAGCTCCATGATACGCGCCAAACGACGTCAGGGAACTTGCCAGCTGGAGCGGTGGGTGTGGTCGTCGACGTCGAAGGGTCAAGCACAGTCTTCACCCAAGGCGCCGTGGGTGAGTCCTTCGTCCATATCAGCACTGTCCTATCCTGAGAAGCGGAAGCAATGTAGCTCCTAGGAAGACCGATATTTGGTGCCCATGCAACGTCCCGGACCCAGTCAGTGTGTCCCTCGAGTGTCTCCTCCTCGACCCAGGTCTTGCTATCTTCGCGGTATCCCCATATTTTGACAAGGTTGTCGCAGCCAGCAGTGGCGAAGCGTTTGATGGACTGGTGGAGGTGCGCGCTGGGCTGGCCGGGCATGGACTGTGGTTGAGGGGTGATAAGAGAGCCAGGTTGGGCGGCTGGGGCCCAGGAGACAGCGTTGCAGCCAATGGCATGGCCGTCAAATCTGTCGGCGTCGCAGATGCCGTCGTCTACAGAAGTAATGAGTATGCGGATGTATCTCTTTGTTAAACACCCGTACTTTTGAATGCTAGGACAGATATTGTCCCGTCAGACGAAGCGCAAGCTAATATCGCTCCAAGTTCATGAGGCGCCCAAGAAACGGAGTTCACTGAAAGTAAAGTCAGTCAAATAATTGAGATATTTGTGAAGAACGGACCAGATGCAGTGTGCAATGTATGCTCTGCAATTTTCGTCCAACCGCCGGCAGCCTGCCCTGGCTGTTCCTTCCACACGAAGACCTTTCCGTCGTACGAACACGAAGCCAAAACACTTCCAAACTTCGGGTGAGCCCAAGCTACCTGCCATACAGGCCCAGTGTGTCTAAAAACCTCCGTTAGCAAACTACCTCAGGAATGGTACTGAACCCACCCTCTTAGTGTATGTCCCGTTCGTTGGGCCTCGCCATTGACGACATCGAAGACTTTAACCATGCGATCCGAGGAACATGTAGCCAGACGCTTGCCGTAGTAGTCTAACTGGGCATCGTGCTATTTGCGGTGAACATTAACCCGTTAATCCTTTCTGTATTCGCACTCGACACCCACAATCATGTCCTCATGGGCAGTTTCTATTGGAACGGGGTCTGTCACTGTCGTCGGTGGCTTGAATACATTAATGACACGGCTTTAAGGAAGGAAGGACTGTTCTCACCATGGTGGTAGATGAATGAACGTGTCCGAAAGCGTTACAAAACAACAGTGACCGTTGTGACAGTGCATTATGTAACTACCTTAAAACGGATAGCTGATCGGCACGTGATGATTTTCCCCGGATCGCGCCTAAAAATTTGCACCTTCATTGCCGACCACGACATCGACAACGGCGGCGACGACGAATATCGGCGGTGCCAGGTCGTTATTACTATGTTGCTGAGCAGGTGGCTGGGACGACCATGCTCATACCGGTCCTCTCGGCTTGCGACCGTCTTTTCATCAACCGTCACAAACCGTTGGGTATCGACGGCTACGGCACTGAAGGAGGATGTTGCTGAGGATCCAGCTGCGCCAGAACCGCCCAAACATGTTCTCACTGAACAGGACATGCAACGACTCAGGTTTCAGCGAAATATTGGAGTGTCGGCGCACATCGACTCGGGAAAGACTACACTGACGGAACGAATTTTGTTTTACACTGGACGAATTGGAGACATTCATGAGGTGTGTCAACTTAATCAACGACTATGAGACGATTTAAGCATTTTCTAGGTCCGAGGGCGTGATAACGTCGGAGCGAAGATGGACAGTATGGACCTGGAGCGGGAGAAGGGCATTACTATTCAAAGTGCCGCGACCTTCTGCGACTGGGAAACTACGAATCCCTTCAGCAAGGAAAAGGAAAAGTATGCCGTTAATATCATCGATACTCCAGGTCGGTTGAACCTTGTATACTTGTAAAAAATTGTTCACTTCGTTCGTAGGACATGTGGATTTCACGATTGAAGTGGAACGTGCTCTGCGCGTCCTCGATGGCGCTATCTTGGTTTTATGTGCTGTCGCCGGTGTCCAGGTGCGTTGGAACATCATTGGTGCCGACCATTTGCCGACACAGTTTCATTAGAGTCAAACCACAACAGTAGATCGGCAAATGCGACGGTATAACGTACCACGGATATCTTTCGTCAACAAAATGGATAGACCCGGTGCTAACCCATGGAGAATTGTGAACCAGATCAGGACAAAACTTCGGATGCCTGCTGCAGCGGTGCAGATACCTATAGGCGTTGAAGACGAGTTCAAGGGTGTCGTAGATTTGGTAAACTGGAGGTCTATTTACAACGAGGGCTACAAAGGGTGTGTATCGAACTCTAGTATCGTTTCTCGCTTTCTTACCCAGGGATAGAATCGATGTCATTGTCAAAGACGAAATTCCGGCGGACCTACTTGACCTGGCCAAGGAGAAGCGAGCCGAACTCATCGAACAACTGGCTGAAGTCGACGAGGAGATTGGTGACCTTCTCCTCATCGACGAGGAACCGAACAACCAGCAGCTTAACGATGCCATTCGACGTGCGACGCTTGGACTCAAGTTCTCACCCGTATTCCTAGGCTCAGCTATCAAGAACACCGCCGTCCAGCCCCTCCTTGACGGTGTCTGTGCGTATCTCCCAAACCCTTCAGAAGCAGAGATTGTCGCGCATGACACCACCAAACCTGTATCGGCGCCACCTGTTGCTCTTTACCCAGCCGCTAACGCCCCCCTCGTCGGCCTAGCGTTCAAGCTAGAGGAAGGCAGATTTGGTCAGCTCACGTACATGCGAGTGTACCAGGGTACTCTGAAGAAGTCTAACATCATCTTCAATGCGCGGACCGACAAGAAGGTCAAGGTTCCTCGGCTAGTGCGCATGCACAGTAATGAGATGGAGGATATCGAATCCATCGGCCCAGGCGAAATTTGCGCCATTTTCGGTGTCGAGTGTTCCTCTGGCGATACATTCACGGATGGATCTACTAGCTTCTCTATGGTATACTATTGCCTTCTCTGTCAGCCTGTTTCTTACTCCCGCTTCGTAGACTTCAATGTTCGTTCCGGAACCCGTCATATCACTCGCTCTCAAACTCAACGGCAAGGAAACACCCAATTTTGCTCGAGCGCTGAACCGCTTTAAGAAAGAAGACCCGACCTTCAGGGTGCACCTGGATCAAGAGAGTAAAGAGGCTTGTATAACCCTTTATATCGACAACTAAGCAGTCACTTACTTATCCTTGTTTTCTTGCAGACCATCATCTCTGGTATGGGAGAACTGCATCTTGAGATCTACGTTGAACGGATGCGACGGGAATACAATGTCGACTGCACCACTGGGAAACCTCAAGTTGCGTTTCGGGAGACGATCACGAAACGATCGTATTTCAACTTTACGCACAAGAAGCAGACCGGTGGTTCTGGACAATTTGCTCGAGTCATCGGCTTCATTGAACCCATGGAACCGGACCCAGAGACAGGTGTCGACGTCGAATTTGTGAACGAGGTCATGGGTGGAAACATCCCAAACAACTTCATTCCTGGTGTCGAAAGGGTATGTAGGTGTCGGGGTTATATTTCTTTACTCACATTTTCCTTGTCATAGGGTTTCCACGTCGCACTGGAGAAAGGGACGCTCTCCGGTAACCCCATCTCTGGTGTGCGGATGGTCCTGCAAGACGGCGCTTTCCACGCAGTTGATTCCTCCGAGCTTGCTTTCAGACTGGCTACTGTCGGAGCATTCAGAGAAGTGTATAACGCTGCGAAGCCCGTCATCCTTGAGCCTATCATGAACGTCGAGGTGATCTCTCCAGCCGAGTTCCAAAGTGATGCGCTTCTACTGTACCTCTCTTCGCTTGCTCATGATTTATAAATAGGTACGGTTATCGGTGGTATCAACACTCGCCGTGGAACCATCGTCGATAGTGAAGTCCGCGACGACGAATTCTCGTGTACGGCAGAGGTTGCTCTGAACGACATGTTCGGGTATTCGAACCAGTTGCGTGGTACGACGCAGGGTAAGGGTGAGTTCAGTATGGAGTACAAGGTATGTTTTCTAGCGCTTTTTTGAAGTCGATGTCGCTGATCTATCTGCGTGTTCAGAACCATATGCCGGTGCTCGCGCCGCTGCAAAAACAGCTTGAGGAAGAGTATAAGAAGTCGATACCTTCAGCGAAAAAATAGATGCTCGAGTTTATTAGAGTACTAATGGTGTTTTACTAGCATAATTTATATCATCAACGGATCCCCTCTCAGCGTTTGTTCGCCTTTGATTGGATTTTGGAGTTTGGCTGATCGCAGACTTCGAGTATCTCTTCTTTGGACATAAAAGACACATACAGATGGCATTCATCAGACTTCTGGTGCAATGGGAAGGATATCCTGGATCAAGCGAGATCATGAATTTGAAAGAGCCATTGTTAACTGTTTAAGCTGCAGCGCTTGCAAGGGATATTCTAGCAGGGCATAGGGGCAGTTCATGTATAGCCGATTAGAATATTCGAAGATCCTCCCTCACCCAGCGGCAGCATTTTCCCATCTAAGATCTGAAATCTGAGTCATAATCGTGAAATGAAGAGGTACGTGATTATCGATCATCAGGGATTTGTGTGTAGACTAAAATTTACAAGAACTAGGTCGCAGGCGGGAAGACAGCTCCCCTAAAGAAAGCGCTACTAAAATTAATACTTGTCGAAAAGGGTGCCAGGAGACGACAACGGGTGCGGAAAAATCAAGAGCGGAACCGAGTTTCATACATTCTCCACTTTTACTTCTAGCTGCTGCTCGGGGTCTCTTTTTGTCGACATATCCACACCGGGACTGTTTTCTTCGACTGAGAGCACCACACTACGATTAACACTGACGCCGCTTATAGTGCTTGTCTGGGCGTGAGCAGTGTGATCAAACCGAAGGGAGGACAGGCGGCTCTCCTTCCAAGTGTCGTTCGGACGTGTGCCCAGCGGCAACACGTCCGACAAGAAGAGTGGGAGCCGTACCCTGCACGACGAGTCCATTAGTCTTTCTTTTCTCGAGGTGAAGCAAACAGACTCGGCCTACTTTGATGGAAGCAGTAATGATATCGGCATAGACGCCGCACAGCTCTTTGCGCACGATTAAAGAGATGTATATGATGAGGGTAATAAAGTATAGTGCGGCTAACTGAACAATCACCTCGACCACACCCCGGTACGTTCGTAAACCGGCTTTAATTCCTCCCACTGATAAAATGCGATACACGATGAGCAAAGTGCACATTAGAGTCGTGGTAAGGACGAGAGACAGGTATATCGTCGTCCATTCAATGCTCCCGTACTTGGACAGCTCGTCGGGTTCCAAAACATCGTGGAGGAGGTGGCATATCTGGACCGATTTCATTACTGGGAAAGAAATATAAGCCATGCTTGCAGAATTATAAGTTTATACATATCCGTCTCAGCGACAAGAAGTAAGATGGGGATGAACACGATGAACCAGCGGCTACCCCAAATGACCCAACAACGCCAGATCTGCGCAGAACTGAGTATAGTAGAAGTTTGGCAGTGATAAGACCTTCGTACCATAGCTCCATCAGCAATGAAGGTACAAATAATACCTGTGATACCCACTGTCGTCTGGAACACATTCCACTGGTTATTGAAGGCTGTAAGCCCTCCAAACACAGTCAAGACATTTTGACGATTATCGATGAATCCAAAGCGGACAAAAAACCACAAAAGTGCAAAAGAGATCGTACTCAAGACGTAGAGTATGATGATAACTAGAACCATTAGATATCTAGAAGCACCGCTTTGAGTTTTGCTTGAAACTGCGGAGCTATCAGTATAGGGTGATACAGAGAAGGTCCTACCAACAGATATTTCGCAATGTGACAGCAAAGATACAGGTATAAATCCCTATTTAAAGCATGTTAGTCAGCTCTAAGGAAGCATATAGCATTGGTGAACATACCATGCATGAGGGCGTAAACTATTAATGCGTCAAAGTAAACGTCAAGAACTGCGAATATGGTGCTGGCTTCTTCGTCAGTAATATCTGGAGATTCGGTCGCGGATGCCATTGTTAGAAGCTATGAGCCTCTGGGGACACAGAACGTGGAAGGATGAATCGCGCCAGGTGTTTATAGAGTCTGTGTTGGCACATTGATCACCACAAACAGCATTCGCGTAGGCATTCAAAGATTCAAGGCAGTTCAGCAATATAGAAAGGACATGAGAAGAGGGCCTAATGTCCAATATATTTGTGAACCCATCTTTCGGCAGTCCATCCATCAGGAGGGCAAGAGCTTGAAACGGAATCAAAACACTTGGGTAGCACACTCAATGAGAGTTTATGTATCGATTACGCGAGCCTATGGGTCATGGTATAGGGATCTGCTGAAATACAAGAACGAATATAGCACCAAGAACAGAAGAACAGAACTTTAGCTGGCGATATCAGATTCCAGGAACCGTGATTTTGAATGTATCATGATCGGTGGGCCTGGGTTTGGTGATTGATGCTCCTCGAGATGCCTTGCCGCATAGTGACGATCATCAAGAAGGCTGAGGGTTCAGTGCCACAAGCAGCTTTAATCATGTACACACTAAGTAGTCGAGACTGAAACCTAAAATACAAAGAAATGCTGGATGGTACCAAGCATAATATATCGATATCTCATGAGACCGGGATGATACCACTTTGGAAGACTGACAGTAAGTGCGCTGACAAGCTGGTCTGTAGCTGCCTCCCCACGTGGCTCTTTACATGCAACTTCATTCAATGTGAATTTTGAATACCAGGAAAAATGATGTTCAGTCAGGGATAATAAGATATATTTAGCTACCCCTTTGTGATGGCTCTACAGGGTAGGAGCCTGGAATCTTATACACCCTCCATCTTTGCTTCTAGCGTACGTCTAGCAGCACTATCCAACGATGTGTCATTTCCAGGAATTTCTCTCTCAGGAAACATTACACTCTGCGTGACACTGCCCGTAGTACTCATAACACTCATTTGAGTACGTCCAGGATTGCCAAAATGAAGCGACGACAGACGACTCTCCTTCCACGTATCATTCGGGCGCGCATGTCCAGCGGCGACGCGACCCACAAGAAGAGTAGGAGCTATACCCTGAATGCCCATTAGCACATTGAGGTTCGTCGTCAAGGTAACAGAAACAACCTTACTCTAATTGAGGCAGTGATGATGTCGACATAACTGCTCCCCAACATGTTACGTGAAATGAAGGCGATGTAGATAATCAGCGCGGCAGAGTATAGTGCGGCCGACTCCACTACGACCTCCACGACCCCACGGTATGACCGCAGACCCGCCTTGATCCCTCCTACCGACAAGATGCGATATACGATGAGCAAAGTGCACATTAGAGTGGTGGCGAGCACGAGGGACAGATATAGCGTCGTCCAGTCGATCCTGCTACCGAACTCAGAAAGCTCATCGTTTTCTATAACATCATGAAGATTGTGGTAAACCTGGAGGGATTTTACGACTGAAATCACGGATGTCAGTGCCAGTCCTGCCAAAGCCTTCGGACAGTTTAATGCTAGCGTACCTGTCTCGGCGATTAAGCAAAGAATAGGGATGAACACGATGAACCACCGTCCACCCCAAACAATGAAGCAGCGCCAAATCTAAGACAGTTATGAGCTTGCTTTCTTAGAAAGTGGGTCGAAAAATCAAGATACTTGCCATAGCGCCATCAGCGATGATGGTCCCAATGATGCCCGTGACTCCAGCGGATATCTGAACGGCAGTCCACTGGCTATTGAAACCTGTCAGTCCCGTAAAGACAGTCAGGGCGTTTTGACCGTTGTCGATGAAACCAAATCGGACGAAGAACCAAAGAAACTGCAAACGCAATTGTACTCAGAATATAAAGGAGGATGATGGCAAACACCATGAGGACTCTGGATGCGCCATTCTTGGAGGTATTGCTCGAAACTACAATGGGTTATTATACGGCACTTCCCTGTGCTTAGGAGAGCGGACGAACAGATATTCCACAATGTTGTGGCTAAAATGCAAGTATATATTCCTACATACATTCGAAGTCAGCTGTAAAGAAACCAAGTAGATTGTTGGGCTTACCGTGCATGAGGGCGTAGACGATTATCTCGTTGAAATAAACATCAAGAACTCCAAAAATAATCGCGGTTTCTTCGCCAGTAAGATCTGGGGTTGAGTCGCTCGTTGAGGACATTGGGTATGAGCGGAGAAAGATTAGGGAGCAGAGGATGTAGAAAGATTCATATATTCGGAACATTCATAGCCCGTCATCAACACTCAAAACTCCAGTTGTCTGGCGGTGTTGGCAGGCGCGCAGACGCGAAGACATGACGGCAAGTTTTGGGCTAGAACCTGTGCAGCAAACAGCTTTCAGCTGTTGAAAGGATCCAATCTATCATTCCTGAGCGCGAACCTTGAAACACAGATCACAATTGTGGATCATCTAGACAAACCTTCACGGCGCATATGGAAGTCTAATATGAACTGAAGCCTGAAGATCAGCCGAACGTCGGAGATTAAGATGGCGCTGGTCGATAACTGGAGGGTGTCCCGATCTACTGTTACCATCATGATGATACATACATGAGCGCCGTGTAGCGTGATTCTGGTAACAAAAACCAATATCGGTATGCGCGCGATAAGATCCGTGCACCACTCAGGCCTTTGAAGGCCCGAAGATCTGGGTCAATATAAATAACGTTCAAATAAATGCGTAAAAATGGATCCTTGACACTTACTGACTGCAAATGACTCTGTCTTTCGCTTTGATAGAGCGCCCTTATCATGTTTGTTGGAACCAAGGAGGCACGAATGAAACCGAATCCATTTTTGGACATCCATCGACGCGAATAATGCCTACGTGTCGAACGTCAAAAATTTTAGAGGGGTAAATGAGACACGTCGCTTACCTAACATAGTAAGTTATTGGCATGCCCAACCCTTCAATGCACTCCATGCTCATTTTCGTTGCCCTCATCCCTTCTTCTGCCCTCGCCGTAACCGTTGGCTATGATAATGGCTACAACACTGGTAGTAACTCACTCGCCAACGTTGCGTGATCCGACGGCAGTAATGGTCTCCTGACCAAGGGGTATTCTACATACTACTCCCTGCCCAACTTTCCACCAACGTCCAAACTCGTGGAATCGAGAGGACTGTCAAGTTCCAGTCTCCCTTTCATGAAGAGAACTCCCGTTACTCTCATCGTCGGCGTGATCGTCGAAGTGACAGAAGAGAGGTCGTCTCGGTTGCGAGGAAGTGGGAGGCTATAGTATGACAGTCGGAAGCCCTGCGCGGCTAGTTGGGGTCTACTGATACGGCGTGGTCGTGAGCGAGCACTGGGAAGAGTGAAGAAGAGGAGAAACAGCGAGGAAAAGGGAAAAAGGGAAATTTGGAAAGTGTTTCTTCCGTCGATAAGCACACCGTGCAGCGACGAAGGGGGATGAGGCGTGAGGCATTCGTGCTGCGACCACCCCTATAGCTGTCATGCTAAGACGAAGGGGGCTAGTGATCAGACGCGCGCACATCTCTGACAGTTCGACAGTCTCGTGCTCGTTGTTTAAGGAAGGAACGCTCGCACCGTTGCACGCCAGCCGTCTGAGCACACCACTGTGCTGGACGGTCCGTGCACAAACATCACGTGATGTTGACGGCGCGAGCATGCACACGATGGCATCTACGGAATTCCACAGTCGGTAGCCCTCTACAACGTGCTGAAACAGCCTTCTCATTCGATCTGGATTGCGGACGACTATGACGACCGATGCGACGAAGCGTTCCAGCTCCAAATCGACATATGGGTCCGGTTGTTCTCCTTCACTTCCCTGCACACGCTCTCCATATCATACTGCCTTCTCCCAGACTCGGATTCCTTTAGTTATCTCCTCTAAGGCTGCCAGAGCCTTCGTGAACTTTCCATCGAGGCATGTACCTTCCAGGCGGAGCCACTGAACTTTACTGGGGGCTACGGGCTGTTTCCATGGCTTCCCTTAGAGGAGTTGTCTCTCTTGGGCGAAAATACGGTAGACGACCCGCTACGGGAAGATGATACATCGCCCGTTGACAGAAGCAGGTTCCTTTCTGCGCCTTCTCACGGTCAAAATTAAGTATGAAATTGGGCATTTCAAGGAGGCACGTCGTCTGTTCCCTTGCCCCCGGCTGTCTCACCGACGCGATATCAGTCCTCAACCCAGAGCATAGCTTCCATGCTCTACAATGAGATGAAGAATATGACAACGCTGCATATTTGTAGACCCGAGATTTGTGTGGGGATGTGGTTGACGAAGCCTGGGCCAGTCCCACTGGCGACAGATGAAGTACGCAACCTGATAGCCGGCTGGATTAAGGCATGCCCAAACTTGACGGAGGTGAAGCTGGAACATGACAAGTTGTTCTGCCGCAAGTCGACAGATAAGGTGCATGGATGATTCTCCAGAGAAGATCCGCCAATTCCGCCGGTTAGACCAAGCATATGGAGACGACGGAGAAACGATTATTGGTAGTGCTTCTCAATCCAGTACGCTGAAGAAACGGTGAGACTTGTACTGTCACGCGAACATAATCACATACTGTATCAGTGACCCTTTGAGGTAGCTTCCTTTTTTCCATGCAATACCGCCATCATCGCCCGGAATTAGAACTCAACCCTGAATAACAATAGTATTCTAAAGGTAATCGAAAACCATCAGCGAACTAGACGATATCAGCAAAGAAATGAAGGTACCATTTCGACACTCTTCAGTCACCTGCTACGTGCTTTGATGTTCAAAGTGTTTCGACTCGAGTGATCCTTCTTCGTCAGGTTTACTTCAGCGGAGGGAAAGAGGAGCGGACACCTATGATAGGCGACGGCGAACGATGTCGTGATGAGGAGGCGCATACCATACGGGATCAAATGAACACCGCGCCTCGTTCGTTCTCTCCAGCACTCGGGCTAGTTCTCCGTCGTTAGTCAGCCGTGTCTCGTCTGAGAGCCAGGCAACAGGAAGGACGCGACGATAGCGTGGAGAGAGTACATATGATGAGTCGCCTTTGGGATGGTTTGCAGATGCGTGTGGGTATGGATATGCGGGGTAAATCCTCTGCCGACAGTAAAATTTGACGACGTCATACGTAGTCTACCATAGGAGGAAATTTTTTCGTCAATGTTGACCGGGGTATCTGTAGCTGAGCGTTCTTGTCGGAGTGGCCGTGGGCGGGGCGCATTGTATTGCGGATGTTGAGCGGACCTGGGTATTAACGAAAATCAAAGATCAGACCGTTACGAACCAAACGAGTAAGATAAAATAGCTCACGTTGGTTTCATTCGTCAAACCGGATCTCAGTGTTTTCCGCTTGGTACGAACAGTTAAGTCGACTCCCAGATAACCGTGTCGTCTGACTCTGATTAACATCGGACGATAGTCTTTGGAATTTACTATGTGCCGTGTCGACACTAACACTCTTGAGTTAGTATGCGTAAGTCTTGAGGGCGAGGACTTACCGGCGAGCACAATTATCCGCTTCACTATGTTTCGAGGGGTAAAGCAACAGAATTCTAGGTCACGGTGACGGTTGAGGTCAGGCGCAGGTATATATCGATATAACGTACCTCTAGATGTGAGTCAACCGCTGTATTGATGACTTGTTACCTTCGCTGTGAGTAACACAGAGGATATTCCGTCTGACGAGCTCCCGCCCATGCTCAAGGCTACGCCGAACATTATCCTTTGACTGACCCCCGACCAACGCTTATGCTTCCTTCAATTCCAAGTTGAGACAAAAGATTGAAAATCTCCAACATCATGAACGTGCATCTTTCGCAAGCGCCTGAATCAAAGAAAGCTGTTCAAAGGCATGAGGTAAGCGACAAGAAAGTGTACCAGGTACAAGGACTTGCCGTAATCGTGAAATTTCAAGTGTGACAATGGTCACAAATCGCCGAAAACTATCCAATAAGTGTATGCGGTGCTGATTCTGAAGAGCCCTAGCAGCACTAGAGCAGTACTGTGATATCGGGAGTAAGGAGAGAAAATGAAAGGAGAGGGAAACACGAGGCTAGAATGTAGATGGAAATAAAATACACATCGCCTATACGTTTGAACCCAGTCATTGACTGAAAGTTTAGAGGTTAAGCGTGTCTTGACTGTTTGATAGTTATTCATCGATAATACCTTCCACGCGCGAAGGAGGAAACGGATGGAGTCCTGCGAAGGAAGCAATGTTGTGGTGTTGAAGAAGATACATAATCACGTGAACGTTGACTTAGTATGTAATATTAATATTATTTAAATATTATCACTCGCATTTTCGAAGTGTCCTTCACCGATCGTTTCATTCCCGTATGCACAGGGCGGTAGGGACTCTTTTAGGCCAGCCTAAATATTCGTCGCTCATATCTATTGTCCGAAGGTCAGGTACCGATTTTCTGAGTTTGTACAGTACTCATTACAAACTGGTTGGTTTGCAATGTCTGGAGTGAAGGACGGTAGTTATTGCTCAGATGGCTCGTCAATTTTTATTTTTCTATCTAGTTGTCGAGTTGCCTGAAATATGTGATCATATTCTCTCGTTTGTGATACTCCTGTATGTCTGACTGCTTCGATGAGCTCAGGTCGAAGTACGGGCTTACTGCGAAGACGTTGAACCTATTCAATGCTAGGCAACCGAAAACGCCTCAAAAATGATATTACTGGTCCGGTAGCATGGTGTAATAGGTTTCCATGTTACCAACCCGATCCGACATCCATATCATTTTTGTGATGCTGGTTGGACTAATACTTCTGTTCAAATCGCGGTTCTCATCATTACAATTCATTGATGAAATTCGGATGATACCGCAGTGATTCGGAAACATAAATATCGGCCTGCTTCGAAGAACCAAGACCGGGCCCTCGAATTTAGGTACTTCACCTCGCAACCTAGTCTTCGACCGCGCGCCCAGATGTCTACATAGCAGTGACCAATTCACAATCTCGATTATCAGTTCGGAACATTCGGCCCAACGTCTTAATGTTGAAATGCGAAATATGCAGTGACAGTGGTTAATTAACCGTTATCACCCAAGATTGTGGACTTCTACACCGGTGGTAATCTGTGGAATAAAGAAAGAGCAATCAAATGCACTCCACCGTCATTGCTTTTGCGTCAACCGACATATTTTAACTGACAAGTGAGATTACATTGCAAGTTGCTATGTAGATTGCCTTCCTACAATCCTTTCGCATACCGTGAACTAGCAGGTCGGCGGAATGTCAGGAAATTTATTTCGGCGACGACAATCGTTGTACCTCGGGCAATGGTGACTAGGTATAAAAATGGGTGCAGGAAAGATACTCATGTTTATAGACTGCTTCAAACTATGCCCTTTTTAAGATTTAATATTCCAAGTAGGGAACGGAGACGAATGAGCGGGATATTTCAAAGCGCCGACGTATGTGATGGCCGAAGATGGATAAGATGCATATTGCCGGACAACGGACAATGAGACGTTTTACGGTCGCTGTCTGTTACCTCAGTCGACCCTGTTGGCGGTGGTCATGATGAGGTTTTGACAGACAAGGGAATAATCCGAAGATAACAAGTGTGTACAGTGTGTGTGGCATTTTTTTCTAGATCGCCTTCGCGTGATTACGCTGAACGTTTCAACAGCTCTTGGAATCACGATGGTTCGCATAGAAAACGTACGGGTCATCTTGCGCCTGTTATGCATACATCTGGATATGGCTCTAAATGCAATTCAAACTGGATCCCTGCCGAGTTCTTTTTATCGAAAATTCGCAGCAAACTATCTACAATTAGAGAATTGCATTATCTCATCCTACTATAAGGAGTTCCATCTTCTTGTAAACCTGGAACTCGAGCAAGTCTTTACAGTACGAAGAACAGACTATTCCACAAGTCTGTCTTACTCAAATCCTACTCACAACATCGACATTAGGGTACTGCACATTCCTTCCAATAACGTTGTCGCAGACTCAAGTCCTACTCTGAGCGTTGAATTTTTCCTTCAGTATATATCCTCATTGAAATTTAATTACGCTTTTTAATTACGTTGTTTCTGCTAAAATGTCTGTGCCTGCCTTGATCCCCGTTGTTGAAACGTTGATGCCCCACTGGTTCCGCAACCCCTCGCTTATCATTGACTTGACGATCACCAAACGAATTTGATGTATGCTTGTCAACATCATCCATGCTTTTCACTTGACAGGATCTCGTCCGTCCGCATGGATACGTCAGATTCGCAACGTGCAGCCAATGGCATGCAGCTGATTGGTAAGGTCTAATGTGTGTATTCAAAAGCATACGCGTTCTCGACTCTTGAAGCGTGATGGACCAGGGGTTTTCTGATTGCATTCAATGGACTATCTTCGCAGCGGAATTTTTGAGGCCTCCGTCTTGAGCGCCGAACTGTCGGTCATAGATTACCTTGTTCGATGTCATGTCCATTAGCCTGGGTGCCGATTGCTGCATTGTCAATATTTCTAGAAGCATCGGAGTCGAACTCTAAAAGGTATGTCATCCGTTTGATGTCATGGAGATGAATCTACATTCATTCTGGGTCATTTTCACACGTTAGTGACTTCAGTTGGTTTTCGGCATTCGTGAGGAGGGCAATTTGGAACTGAATTGGGTCGTTCACTTTGCAATTGGCAAGTCACATCAAGCTTGACCTTAAGATTGTACCCGAGCACGCCCGGAGCTGCGCGGACCGTCAACGGCGGGGTATGAGAGACGACGCGACTTGGCATTGGTCATCTTCACCGCTCATGGCTTCAACCGCCAGGAGTTTTAGAGCAATACTGTGTGTTCTGAAATATATTGCTCTAAGCGGAAATAGACTTGCCGCGTTTCGAAGACACTTCGACTATTGTGACTCGGGATCTACTAATAATAGAGACTCGTGAACAACTTGTCGACCCTTTTGAGTCCACTGTATAGCTTGACGTTATTTCAGGTTCCCGTTCACCTCGTTTGCGAAGTCTGTCTCGACAATGCTCGAAATTCAAACGTGATGCGGAACCCATACGCATAAGTCCTGTTCTGAGACTTCACTCGTGCCTCATACATTCTCAGAACGTCAACCCTGACCGATTCCGATTCTGGCACTGCCCTTTTCCTTCTTCAAGAACGGCAGTTCTCGCCCTGTTTCCGACAGCAATATTCCCCATCTTCCCCTCTTACATCCTACAACTTTATTAGCAGTCGCAATGCCTGTAAGTTGGTGTGATATCACGTACGAAAAGCTGATTAGTATCTGTGGAATGATTCTTCAGAAAAATAAACCGGGCGACCGACCTCACATTTGTGCGGAATGCCTCCAGACCTTTAGACGAAACCACGATCTCGAGCGGCATTGGCTAGCAAAACATGCCTCGGAGGAAGAAAAGGCGTCGAGGCGAGTAGAGCACCGTTACACGACCTGGTGGTTACTGAGTTGCAGTTGAGTAGATCCTGGTACTGCGTTTGTGGGCTCAGCGGCATACAGTGGACCAACATTGCTTCGCATATTCGCACCCAGTGCGCTCTCTTCCGTCATTATCCTTGAAGGTTAACTAACTACTGTGTCGCTAGTACGGGCGAGAAAATTCGGTGCAAGGACTGCTCTTTCGAGGCGACGAGCAACGCAAATATGACGCGACATCGCCAGGGCAAACTCCCCGACTACCCCTGCTTGTCGCGCAAGAAAACAAAGAACAAAAATAATCGACTCGTGTCCTCCAGCCCCACAGACGATGATAGCATCAGCTCTTCCAGCTATTCTGGCATTGTGCCGTTGACTGCCGAGGAATACGCCCGCTTCGTATATATGATGCGTAGCGCTGAGGAAGAAGTTCCGTCGACCTCTCCAAGTCGCCAGACCTCACCAGACCTTGGTAACCCTTACCCACTCGTTCCTCGCATATCTACACCACTACCCCCTCCAGAAGCATTTCTCCCGATTCCGGAGGAATACCGCCTACCCCCGTTGATTAATGTCGACCGCCATGACCATGCTACCGCCAACGATCGGCGGGGGCTTGTCGCACTCCCGTCACTGCGCGCCTCCCATTGAAGTAGGTCGTCAAGGGGGAATTAAATTTTTTGTTATCGAAGTGCTAGGTATTATAAATTATTTCTTGCTGGTGTTTCTCCGTGTGTCGTACCCCCTCCTCCTCCTCCTCCTGTCTCTGTTCGTTTTCTGTCGCTCTGTAATCATCGTGTTATTCATGACTTCCTTATTTGTTTGTTGGTTAAATGTCTAGTCGCTCTTATTGGCCCAGAGCCTAAAGTGTAATCGATCTATCTATCAGTTGCAATCATGAGAGAATAAAATTTTCGGGAACGCGGCTTGGAATTTCTTTGTGTTCGGCGGAGATGTGGTGGGAGCAGCTTGACTATCAGAACAGTAACGAGCCCCGAAACCGGGTGTACTCCTTTCGTGAACACACCGGTCGCCGTGTATTGATCCCCTTTTTACCGAGATTCTGCAGCCCCACAACAGCCCGAGTGGTGAGCGCGTTTCGTCGGTACAAGCCTTGCCGATGACAATGTTGAGACAGGTACCCTCCAGTCATTGGAGGTAGACACAAATTACCCCGTAATCTTCGAAACTTCCTTCTAGACGAATTGTATCGCCATACAGTCAGTGCTTCGGCTCGAAAAATTCAACAGTAGAGCCAGATGCTTCTGATATCACATCACCTGCACAATGCGCTTAGCTCGCAGCACGGACGATCCTGTCGGCGAGCCCCCCCAATCCCGCGAAGCAACTCGAGGGTCCCTCTCGAGGATTCAAAAACGTGACTTCGGAGTCGAAGATGCTCTTAACGACTTTTTCGGTCAGAGACCATGTGGGGTATGTCTCCGTGAGGGTCCGTTCACAATGAGTCATTGTTGATAGGCTCTCTAGGGAGTCGCGGCTCACGACAGGCGGCTAGGAGGCCACGATGTAAACAGATTGACGATTTGAGAAAGTCGCTGAATAAAACACCCCTCTCGGTATGTTCACTGGCTACAAGAAAGAACTCGAAAGCGTCTGTTTGAGGCTCTGGGGGGAGGGGGGGGCAATGAGGCCTGGATCTTCGGAAGGACTCAACACACAAAGACCCTTAGGAGTGATCGAGAATACGCTCAGACCAACGGAGCTTACCATGTATAATCCAGCAGAACCATGGCGACGATTGTGCTTTTCTTGTACTTCCAATGACAGGAGCCGGCCATCAAGGTGTCACTATCTGCCCGTCCATGCCGCTTGAATTCAGGTGTCAACAACACGCTTTATAACAATAGAATAGATGGTACTTGTCACAGCAATGAAGAACAGCCTGTTTCTTGTTGTTGTTTTTCTATCTTAATCCAAACGAAAGCTCACAGTTGGCCTCATTATCGGCAAAACTGGACTGTGCCCATATGCACTGGCAAAATATGAATGTCTCCATTAAAACCTCGTTCAGAGCTCCTATAGCACATTAGTCACAGTTGGTATCACTGGACTAGTCAAAGTTTTGAAGATGTTAGAGCCTTTCTCTTTTTCTTAGTACCTACGGGCTACGGAGCTGTTGAGTTCGAATATTCTGACAGCTCTCATACGGGGAGCTTTACAGTTTTCTCGAAGACATTATTATCCTCGTCTGGAAATTGAAGAGGAAGCACAAGGAAATCAAAAATTATACATTATACTGACCATTTCATTTCCGTGATTTTGCCGTGATCTCATTTCCGAAGCCCGGTATCATCAAGCCCCCTGTAGTAGGAGACGATTATGCTCTCGAAGAAGTGTTTAGCTTTGTTGTTCTGAGTATTGCTCGTTGCCCATCGCCAGAACAGGAAAGTTTTCATGTTGCGTACAATGCATCACTGCCGTGGGAGTCCGATGAGAAAGAGGTCACTTCCATTTTGGGCTACTGGTCACTTGCCTCTTTACTTGCCGCCGGCCCCGCGACCGTGACGTGACTCTGCTCAATGGCGGTAGGTGGCACCAGGTGAAATGTTTGCTGTAGCCGCAGAGCGCCAAAATACATGATATCAAGCAGGATATCAGTTTTTACAAACAAGACATCTACTGTCGCCCTTAGATCGGGGTTTCTCCTTTAACAGCGCTGTTATTCGTCGACGTTTGGAGGGTTCAATATAATTGAATGATGCCGCGATTCAGACAGAAGGTGTCCTACGCCAGTATCGCCGAGCTGCACAGCATCTGGTACGACGGACTTCGGCAGAGGGCCCATCAATGACTTTAACGCTACCCGAGGGGGCGTGTCGCAGAAGGCAAAACCGGTGACAGATTCATTTATCCTACTTTTCGTCCATCTCAAACCCGTCAAGCGACCAGCTGGAGTTTAAAAACTACAGCATTGTGTTATAATAGCTAATTGCGATATATCTGCTTCTAGTATCTGAACTATTCCTCAAAGGCTGTTGTTCGGTGCTAAGCGCATCTTGTAATAGTCGAACCCGCAAGGTCGCTTCTAAAAAGCAACCATCTTGACGATAGATCTCTACGTGATGCTGTCGAGACTGGACCTAGAATTCTTTTCTAAAACTTCAGGCATGCGGTCTTCAGCAATGTTCAACACCTAATATAGTCGGGAGTAAACTTCTAGCGGCGCTGACGTTGTGGAGGTTATGCGCCGATTTGTCATTTTCAAATTGCCCCTATCGTGACTTAGGCATTTCATTCAAAGCGCTCACCAGATGCCGCAAGCCGACCCCTTGATATCCTTTAATTTCCGACTCGTTGCAGGGATGTAATCAAGCCCGGCGGCAACTCTGTGATCAAAGCGTTCAATGCCTTTTTAGAACAACAGCACGACGATGGTGGCGATAAGTAATTCACCGATTTCTTGTCCTAACTCATTAACATAGGATCTGGTCGACGAACGTTGTCCCTTTTTCGCAACATCAGGCTGGTATCATTCCTCTGTGCATAGATTCAACGATTTCAACTCCGAGAATATGAACAGATCATCCTCCATGTCGAATCGCCCCTGCTGCACAGTTTAAAACTCGCCAATCGCTCGTTTCACTGCAAACATGGCAGAGTCGCGATGTGGCGGTTTAAATAGGGCCACAGTATATGATGGTGGCAACATTCTAGACGCGTTGAATGGATACGTGTCCGATGTCCGCTGTCCCGGTTCTTGTCGCGATTGAGTTGTTCAGGGCTGGCGTCGATCCGTGCCTGCAGTGAGGTAGACCGTGAGATGGAGGGTCCTTTTCTTGACTGCGGACGAATTCATTATTATCTTTCCGAGGTGGGCTGACCAGGGAGATAACGCCAGCGATGACCGTAGAACGTAACCAATTCAGGCTCCGACAAGGTTACGGTACTAAAGTGAAGGAAGAGAGAATGTCCGTATTCCACTTTTTTTCCGAACCGGTTTATTTCAACCTCGAGCACAATTAAACAGATCGTCAGGGTCCAGGGATAGCGTATGCTGGGAGCGCGGGAGCACATCTAGGTACGCCATACGCACATACGAAGAATCGGGGCGAACCAAAGCACTAGTATTTAACAACTGTCCAGGCGTCAAGTTTTCAAAACCAACAGGATGTCATTCAATTTTGTTAAGGAAAAGTATATTAAAATTCAGCTGCCAGGACTGCGTTCGTAACGTGAGGGGAAATTAGTTCACCTGGAGTCAATACGAAAGGCAGGGCCAAAAGGTTGCCTGTATTTCGCTTCCATGGAAGATTTGCAATTTTAAAGAATACAAACAGCTGGACGCCTTTCTTCGGCAGTCTCTCTCGGCCCGTTTACGACAGAAATCTTGAGTCGGCTCCAATCTAGAGGACGGCGACTTGAGACGCGCTCGTGATGGTAGAAATCTGAGACACGGGGCGACCAAATCCCGGTCATTACCTGGATTTCTTTCAATGCACTGTTAACATAATCAATTAGTATTCAGCGCTAGTATGTTTTCCAAGCAATTAGCGTCGTATTTTCAACTCCGCGTTGAAGCGCCACCTCCAGCCACAGACGCGTTCAGGACGCACGGAACGTTGGCAACCTTTCGCTGCCAGCAATGAGGCCCCAAACAGCGCTTGGCAATCTTTCACTTCGCCGCTTCTACGCCGAAACATTTCAGTGTCTCACTACCTGAGTGTCTCTCGCCTCTTGTCCTCCTTATCCTGGCTCTTAACTCACCCCTACCAAACTGAACGTACCACCACAGAGAGAATACGGGTGCAACCACTCCATCCTGCCCAGCGCTGGTTTCTATCTTTACCATCCTAGAAGCACAATGCTGAGGAAGATACTGTTGGACCGCGACAAAACTTCGAACCATTCAGACCATGTCTGAGGCGGCAGCGCCTTCCTCTGCCACATAGCCTTGGCCGTTATTATGGTCACTCACGCACCGTGCTGAAGTGAACTACCAACTGGAAAAGGCTCTCTTTCTATCGTTAAGGTCTTTGTTCTCTTCTCGTCGTTTTTTTATCTCGCTCATGTTGTATTCTTTTCAGAATTGCGTTTCAAACATTGTGTCCAACTTATGATCTTACTAAGGACGTGTATGTGTATGTGGATCTCTTCCATTGTCTGGATGCTCGAGTATCATTAGGATGTACTTTTGGAGGTGAAGACATCGCGTTTGTCCTGCCGGCTCCCTAGCTCCATGAAGGTCTTATCTACGAGATCGGGATGACGAGCGTCTCGATTGATTCTCAGGTGGTCGTCATAAAAGGCTTGTCAGCCGCCGTAGATTTCGGTAACTTTTGACGAGTAACGAAACCCATGGCCGGGGTATTCTTTAACGAGGATGCTGGAGATACTTCTCATGAAGTGCCTTGATCTCAAGCACCATACTCCCATGACGAAGATCTTGCTACCAAGATGTTCGCTGGTACACGCCCTGAGAACATCAACGTATGCGGGAAGTCCTCAGATGGTAGCAATCACACCTTGTTACTGCTATCGTGCATCCCGTGCCATCAAGCCTCCCTCGTGTACTACATCTCACTGAAAATGCATCTTCGTATGATATACCTTGTATTCCTTTCGGCGTTTATAAGGAATGCCTCTGAGCGTAAGGAGACTCTATGGAGGCCCGATATCAATAAGAAGTAGTAGTCCCTGCTAGGTTTTATCCACGAATCTGAGATGACGTCCTAGGACCAAATATTAGCTCATAGAACTGCACGATGAAAAATTCGAAAGTATCCCTGGCCTTCCGAAACAGAAAAAGTATTCTCGCTGAAAAGCTACACATATGAATGCCGTCAGGAATGATCCATGTCCGCACAAATAAACGAAACTGATTGTCAGCCCGAATCAGTAGCCTGACAAGACATCGAGCTTTTTGAGCTCTGATTCTATGTGTCGGCAGAACGGCACTGAACCAGCCAGCCTTGCATGTACCACCTATTCTGGAATTAAATGACCCAAATCTATAGAGTAAGAAATGAGATATGTACCGTGACAGTTATATCCAGAAATTGCCTACAACTTTACACCGTCGGAGGGTTCTTCCACCATCAGGATCAGATTGTTCATGTAAATGTCAAGAAGGGGAGGTGTCTGGGAGTCGTAATCCATGAGATATCGAACTGGAGCGAGGTCCCCTCTTCTAGTCTCGAGAGCCTTCATCATCGAAAATAAAGCGTTTCAAGAAGTAAAGTATTGAAGCGCCCGGCATCATTCATTGAGATATGTCCGAAAGACGACAAAAGTGGATTGAGGATACCAGCTGTTCTAACCAGACATAGGGAATAGAGAGGAGGGAAGCATAGATCTCAACGCTTGACCTTCGGAGGTCACAACTATTGACGCTGCAATCCAGGAAATTGACTCAGGTTCAATGGGCGGTACCATAAGAATCAGATGGAATCCTGGACAAACATCAGGTTTATCGATTTATAGATGGACGAGATGAAGCAAGCCTCACGTAGAGATAATGCTGGGTAACCGTGGGATTTCCCTGGTTATTCAACAGCTACATAATCCCCACTAAATCCTCCGAAGACGTAATGGCGACCATGAAGAAGCTTGTGTTAGACCGTTAGTTTCTTTGTTAAGCAATCGTCGACTGGGTGTCGAAACCCACATACAACTGTAATTGCTGGTATGGAATAACACAAAGCAAAGAGGCAGCCAATGGTTGTTATATCTTCCCTGAGCGCCATTAGTGAGAGTCGAAGTCGGAGGTACTAATATTATAAGATGCAGCGAAAGAATAAGGACCCCGATATTGCTCTCTAGTGAGTACTAGTGCTCATCCTCTGTAGCTCGAGCATCCAACTGAGGTGTCATCGTGGTGACAGGGAGAGAAAAGTAATTTCCATTTTTGGCCAAGCGCAAGGCGCTTGGCACCTTTGCTCTTTACGACGGCCGTGGCAACTAGGGCGTCTTTTCCTTCGCTGACAGCAGCCCTAATTCTCGTCGGAATCGTTTATGTGTATTCTCTTTCGTCTGTGGGGCACCGATGCAACCGACATGATGTGCCAGCAGGCTAGTAGCCGATTTGTATGACCCTAGTTGTATTCCAACAAACTTATGAGGACGCATTCGTGCTGAGGGAAAGGAGATATGATAGGGTTCCGGACAATCAATCCATCGGGGGGGAGGGGGGGAGGGGATCCTAGACTAGGACTGCACCAGAATTTGCGGCGGAAATTTTTGTATTCAGCGAAGGGATGAAAGGGTGAGCTGATTTTACAGAAAGGCTGCCTTCTTTTGGCCTTCTTTAGATCTGTGACCCACCGATCAGGCCAGGGTTGTGCTTGACCTATCGAAAGGCATAACGATGCGGTCTAACACCGTCCAATCAGTTTCACCGACGTTTCAGCCCAAGGGTGTGTTTCTTTTCAGTCACCACCTTCCGTCAAGTTATCAAGAAGAAGAATTCGTCAGCTTTGAACACGAGTACTCAAGGAACCTGGCACGGGAAGAAAAAGTAGCCCTGTTGAATGCCTGAGCAGATCACGGGTAAGCTACCCTCGTTTTGTCTCCGTGTCCGACCTATACCTTCAATTAGTCAACATATATATCAAAGTACCGATGACGCCAATAATCCGAACGATGAATGTCTCCTTCACAGGCAAGCTTCAATACCAGACTCACATTCTCTAGCAATCTATGTTAGTCAAGTTGCAGAGCCTGTCTTCAAGCCGGCTACTTGCTTCTCTTGCAATGGTCCCCTCCTTTTGCACCGTTTGGACTCTGTTTCTGGCAGTTTCACCAACATAAAGACGGCGTTTTTTAAAAATTGCTTCGTAGGCCAAGTTTGGTTCACGGAAAGGTTACTTGCGTAAGCCGCGGAACTTAGTTTCCTATGAGCGCGTTGCTACAGCACATCGTTCCGGTGGCGCAACGTGATCTATTGTTGGTTAACCTTGTTCCGACAATCCAGGCATGGTCCCGGGAAGTAATTTTAGATCTATGTCTCGGGCAACGGAACGCGGCTCCGATATCTATAGGTGTTTGTTGGTCCAAGATTTTTACGATAAGATTTAGATCTCAGTCTTCATTGCAATCTTTCAAGTTGTGGGTAACCTTCCCCTGATTGTATTCTTATCTGGCTCCATGACAAGGTTTCGACATTCTGGAGCCAATCTTCTTCCTATATTGTTTACGTCGTCTGAATCGCACACCACGCAATAATTACAGTGGATCATAAAACGCTGTGATGTTATGGGACGTACAAGTGCGGCACAGTAGTACGTCCTTCAAATCTGTACTATTCCCCTATTCGAACTGACAATTTCAACTTCCCTACCAAATTGTCGCCACATCGACAGAAATGCAGCTCAATTTTAGGCTTCGATATGCAGTGGTGCCGTGATTCTTTGCGACTATGCATGTTAGCAAGTAAAGCGTTCAGTTCCCGTTTTGGTCGAAGGCTCCGCCTAACAGAAAGAAAGAAATATCGGTCTGTCGTCCTTATGGGGCTTGATTGCCGGCGTTCCCTTATTCTACCATCTAGTCCCAAAAAGTCACTCAGTCCTACCACCATCCATACCATGGAGCGCATTTAACTCAAATAACCTCTTCTCCTTTTTGTTACTACAAGCTTATCGCTTCCCTGTGCACTGCTCTGCTTGACGACAATTAGCACAAGTCCACTGTCCCACGATACCCAGTAGACATTTGTCAGATATGCTAGGGATTTTATCTGATGGTGGCGAAATTCTAAACACACGGAAGGCATGTACGGGGATTCCGGTGGCCACCGCCCCGGTCCTTGGTGATTGCGGACTCTCAGGGCAACTCTGTCAATCCGTGCCTGTGGCAAGATGACCACATCGAGGATGTGGTCCCTCTCGGGGTTGCCTGTAGATACCTGAATATAACGACGGGGCGATATTAATGGCCGTCAGCGGTATGAAACCACCAGTCCACGTCAGTTGAACGCTATGAGAACTATTCCAGAGTTTATGACTGACAGGCAACAGTAGACAACTGACAGAAATCGAGGAACGTGTCCCGTTTGCCCCGGAGTAGCCGTTTTGAGACATTGAGGCAATTTACCAGATCGTCAGGGATGAGGTACCTCAGGCGCGTGGCACTCCGAAGTTCGCTCATATATATTCAAAAGCCCACGTTATAAGGGTCGTATAGTGCTGGGCCTGGCGTGAATGCTGCGGAACAAGATTTTTGAATTGATGATGGCTCGCGTTGAACGTTGTAAATAAATCCGATGAAAGCTGTTTTTCAAGCACGTCGGAGGCGAACTCTTCACCGCGCACGCTACCCAACTGTAATGCAACCTTGGTAAGATTGACTACTACGCACCAGTAACATAAGGGCTGCTGAAACAGGGTGGATATATACAATCAACAAACAGTTGCACATAATGGATATCCCGTATACTCGGGGCTCAGTATAGTCGATGACAACAAATCTTGAGACAGCGCTGATTATTTCATGCCATTCCTTTCATTACACTCTTTTTCGGATCCGATCTTCAACTAACAAGCTCGATAATTAAGAAATGGGCAATTGAGGGGCCACAGGACCCTCGCGCCGATACTGGTTCCATAGTCAAGAATCAAATTTAACCTTCCTTTCAAAAATTCCTATCTGGCAATAGCTAAATATTTCAATATTTTCGGTGGTTCAGCATCTAGCACAAAGAAACAAAACGTGGCTTAAGGCACGCGATTTCGCTCAGCATTAAGTAACCTGTAAGTACGAATACACACAGGAATTGAGCATGGTAGAAACAGAGCACAATGAAAACATGGTAGCAAATTTGGAAAACAAGCACAAGGATAGCAATATGGAGGCTGTAAGCCTGGGGGAAAGTAAAAAGAAAGAAACGTGAGATAGTTCAGTTTATTTTTCTGATGGCGAACCCTGCATCGACGACACAGATGTATCGTGATAAGAACCTGGCGCTCGCCTTGAGGTCGACTGAGTACTAGGCTCCATCGGCGACTCAAACACTGTAGGAGGTAGCTGGTCAACAAGTACACGGGTAGCAGTGGCGGTAGACTCACAAAGTCCTTGAATATGCTGTTAGCCCGAACCAGAGTCTCTACTGCTCTCCGGTGCTGCATTCCTTTGAGGAATGTTTGGGTCATACAGTCTCCCTGCCGTTGAGTGACTTGGGCTGGCGGACTGATTGAAAGCGAATTCCATGTCCCCATTGGGGTGAGGATAATTTGGAGTTCCTACCTTCCAGGATGGGCGGTTGGGGGGAAGAAAGCGTAGCCCAAACGACCTTTCATTGGGTGTATGTGGAGCCATATTATTGGGAGTAGTGAGATGGACACTCCCATGAGCAGAAAGATTGGCCTGCGGGGCGGAGTATGGTCCTAGTTGACTTGAGGCGGCACTGCGGCTGCTTGAGTCACGAGAGCTGCTTGCGATGGCGCCGTCTTTACGATCATGGTAAGGTGCAGAACGATGATCTTGGCGAGGTGAACGCGTCGCTCCAGCAGAGTTTGGTGGCTCGAAAAAGTCGGATTCGTGATGGCGGCGAAATTGTCGCTCGGTATCAATGGGATTCAGACGACAATTACTGGGACCGTTAATGATAAGCTGAGGAATGCCAGAGATAGAAGGCTTGGCGTCGAGGCTTGAAGGAGCATATAAAGAAGTTGGCTGCTGATGGCTAAAATGGCGGGTTTTGGTAGACATCGAGGCGAAGAGCATCCGCGAACGAGATGGTAGAAATGGACGTTGAACTGAATTAACCTGCAAAGTGACTGCGCGGACGAAGGAGGTATTGGGATGGTGACCAGCGGAAGCCACATTATCTGGGGCATCTCGTTTGGCGACGGACACAACAGGTTTCGGTTCGCTTTTGTCACTTCGTTCCCGGAAATTCCTCCTCGCTTCCTGTTGATTTTGCTGAGGGGAGACGTGGCTGTTTTGGGACGATGTTGCTGAGCCAGACATTTCCTCAGAATTCTGCCGACGAGAATAGGGCCGGCGCTCGATACCCTGCGCCCTCCTAGTAAATGTTAGATCCCTGCTATCCAGCCGCCATGAGGAGTTGAATCGTACCTCCAACAGGCCCACAAAAGGTCTCTGTCAATAGTGGAGTGTAGGGGTAGCGGAGGGTCTGAGTACGGTGCCCTGGCGAAGAATTACTTCTTTGAAGTACAAGGGATCGCGGTATACGGCACTCACTCATAGTCCTCTTCCTCCATTGAGCTACTAGTGCTCTCCGGGGTGCGTTTTCCCTAGTCGGGGAACGATAGTTAGTCCAAGAGAACGACAGTCATTACGATCGGAGGCGCTACGACTTGAGAGTACTAAAAGTACTTACGTCCATGGGGGGGATTTGTAGCCGATAACGAACGCTGGTTCGAAGGACGGTGGGAAGTGAAGGAGTGAGTTAGCAAGTATAGATATTGAACGAGGCTTAATATGGGAAAGAGAGAGACGTGGAAATTTTCTAGTTCCGACACGGCTCGAGGCATGGGCTACATCACTTTGTACATTGTCCTTGACAAACACTTGCCCGCTTTTGTCAAAGGTGACTAGAGAACGAGACGTTGCGATACGATAATTTTTGTAAGAAAGTCCACCTCATTGAAATAGCGGCCAGTCAGCCACTTCATCGCAGTGCCTCTAAGAAGCCTACGGTCATACCAGTTCCTGAAACAGGCGGAGTCAAGAGTTATTGCCGAATGAAATGGTACAAGGGAAAAGGTAAAATTTTCAGTAGCTTTAAGACTGGAAGAAGGCCTAGATAACGTAGGCGTCTTGACGCCCAGATACACCAGCGTATATCAGTCCCCATAATATTATGAACAAGTCACATCATGAAGGATGATTTCCATCGGGAGGTGTTTGTGCCTCGATTTATCAAGCCGATCACGGTAAAACACTGAAAATCGAAAACATGAACTTTTAAATCGACGCGGCGAGGCCCATAGAGGCGGCATTCAGACGCTGGAGAGCTTCTGTGAAATGTTGCCCGGAATAAACCCGCGGGCGTCAGATCGAATACTGACACCGCCTTTCCAGAACAAAGAATCAGAACTAAATCCAATTTGTTCGTTCCATATTTGATAAGGAAAAGACAACGACCGCGCGCTACCTTACCAAATGTTTGCGGTCGGGAATAGGTATATTGACCGTATAACTTTGGCAGATGACCTGACTCACAATAATATTATTGGAACGGAAGTAGAACGCGGTTTTTACTTATTCTTACTTCTCCTACTCCGCTCTGGGTCGACGTTGTCCAATATTAATCTGAGATTGCGGATACGCCACTGATAATAAATATTATTTCGAAAATCTAAGAAGCTGGCTTCAAACCCACAGGCAGCACGGGGTGAACTGGTCTGGTACGAAAGAGTATCAGGAATCGCTTACTATTCCCATCCGAATATTAGGGGAGAGCTGAGAAGTTCGATAACGATTCGGAGCGCCGGCACCGCGAGTCTGGCAGCGGCTGGTCGCACAGAAGTAAGTGTCATATCTGGGTTCCAAATTGACATCATGGGCCTAATTTCAGTCGCATTCCCAAGAAACTAGTCACATATAATCATCTACCAGGTTTACAGGTAACGTACAGCACTAACTGCCTGCATCTGGGCATCAATATCGGCCCTGGCCATCAGGATTCCGTGCAGAATCTAGCCAAACATAAAAATTTGTGAAGGAAGTCAATGGCTAAAACTCTGAAAGGCTTTCTGCGAAACAAACAATCGGCTCTCGACGAGGGTTGTCGAATTCTTCGGCAATTTTGCTGCTAGTGTGGCGGTGCCAGCGAATTTGCGCATCAAATGCTATCGGCAACCAAAACAAGCAATTCCTTCCCCGTTCCTACCGTGATCCCGACCCTCGCCATTGGCTAGCGCTTAACCCTGCAGCGCCTAACGGCACTCATTTTTTCCACTGATCCCCAAATTGATTTGGCTTTATGGCTGTTAACACGCTTTTCATTTGACAAGGACCCGCGTGGATAAGCCTCAATGGGGTTGTCTTGATCTACTGCGGTCGACGATGCGTATCGGTGGTCCTTATAGTCGGCTTGGTCGTTCAAAGCAAGGTCATAATCTACGCACTTCATATTATGTTGAACTACCTGATAATTGCTCTGTTTCAGCGCTGTATTCCCTTAGCAGATCAAGCTTTATTGCTGGAGTTCAGTGACCTGTCTGCATACTTAGCAGTCGCCCGGATTTGAAGCATTCATCTTCACCGCCAAAGTCTCGGCCTTAAATTTCCCTTATCGATGACATGGGCACGAACTTAAGTGCCACTTGATCTTGATCGCATCGTTTTTCTGGAAGCGGAGACGAACCCAAAGATCATATATCAGTATTTGATGTACCCCCGGCGGGGAGTGCACCTGAACTCATGCCTGAGTCATGGTGCAACGGACAGCTGCTCAAATCCTCTCACGGGGTATACAAAGGACGAATTTGAGAGCGGTTTCAACTTCTAGCATTGTCCGCTCGAATTGGCGGGCTCTAAATTTGCACCCGAGAATTTGTACCTTTTGGCTCATTAGGCTGTGCTTCCGGATGGAGCAGTAGAAACTCTCAGACTTTACGCCTCTACAGAGAGAGCTTTTCTAAGGTGTGCGAGGGCGCAATAAGCTTCGGCTTAATTTTCTTTCTCAGTATTCCATCCGGAGTCCACATCCTCGCTTGACGTCTTAATCGAGTACCTTGCGTTATTGATCGAAGTTCATGATCGCCTTGCAACCTTTCGAACCCTTGGGCATGGCTTGACATTATTTCAGTTTTCCCTTCACGTTAACAGCTTGCATTTGCGCGCTGAGGGTCTCGATGACGCTCGTTCTTTTTTAAAATCCAATTCTGATTTTGGACACGGACCTTGACAAATTCGAGTTCCGCCACAGCCGTTCCCCTTCTTGAATAAAGGCTTCTTCGCCTTTGCCTCCCAACAACAACATTCCTTACTTCCCTCTCCTCCCTCATTCTTAGAGTCTAATCACTATTTCTATGCCCGGCGTGAGTCCTCAGTATCGTTATAAAGAGGAGCTCTTTTATTAACCCACGGATTATCCACAGAAAGACGACCGATCATATCCTTGTGCAGAATGTTCTGAGGTCTTGAGCAGAGACCACGACCTCGAGCGACATAGGCTCGCCAAACACGCCACGGAGGCGGAAAAGGCTCGGTCGTAAGTAAATATCATCAGAACCTGGAATGTGCGCGCTCAGCCACAGATGATCAGGTCCTACTATTGTCGGTGCGGTGCACATAGCATACAAAAGACCAACATCGCGGGCCACATTCGCAGCGCGCAGTACGTTCTCTTCCGATACAGACACCTAAACTCGTCTGAATGACTGTCGATCTACCCAGCACCGGAGAAACAATTAGATGTGGCACATGCACCTTCGAAGCTACTAGCGACGCGACCTTGACGCGCCATCGTCAAGAAACAGGACACGAACCCGCACCACGCCGCAGAAAACCAAGGGCGAAGAAATCCTCGCCCGACTCTGCATCGTCTTCCCCCACCCCCGATATTCGAACCGTCGCAGATTTCATCAGCTTCTACGGCGACGTCCCCCTGACCTACAACGAATACGACCTCTATCGGGCTTTGGTGCGTAATGCACAGGGACAAGCCCCTCCCACACCTCCAATCACTTCAGACACCTCGCTAACAGCCAATCTCACTGCCGCACCTCCCTCGAGGATGTCTACTTCGACGACGCCTGCCCTAACTCCGCTTGTTCTGGCTGCCTCTGTCCCCGAAGCACCTAGTCCCGTCATGGCTCGTGCAGCTACACCAACCCCTTCCCCAGAATGCTTCCTCGCCATCCCAGAGGAGGCCCGCCTACCTCCCATCGGCATTGGCCACCGTGACTACTACTCTACCGCACCCCTCACAGCTCAGGTATTGCAACCGAAAATTCCCGCCCAACCATCGCACTATCATCGTTATGGTCCGTATTGATGGCAATCACTAGTACGATGACGGTTCCAACGAAGGCGGTCCAGAAATTGTTTAAAAATTTGCTTCCCTCAGCTTATCTCTTTTTCCAGTTTGTTTTGCTATGGTTCTTGCTTCTGCTCTCATGCTGCTCTCAAATCTCTCCTGCACCTCGTTATATTGCACAGTTTTTATTGCATTTTTCCTGCATTGCTCTCGACCTCCCACTTTCAAACTATTTGCGAAATGTATTCATCACTGTCTAGCGTATTTTAAGTGTTACGTTCCTCGTGTATTCCTTAGCTAGCTACACATCCAAATTAACTATATTCTCTGTAGTAACCCTGGCATTTCATTCAAGGCTGGAATGTCCCTAATGATTGATAGAACGAGGTCATTGTTTTCGGTTGAGCAGAGGAACCAGAATTGACCCTTGACAAATTGTCGCCCACATTGCCGCTTCACAGTGTCAATGTTGAACCTAAGGAACAGATGCGTGGCTGGCGATCACTTGAGAAATCGGCACAACAGATGGTGATTATTCCAAGGAATAAATCAGGCGAAAGCTGGGTTTTTTCAGCACGGAGAAAATCAGAGTGGCGCGTCCTTGATATATTAATGTCGGCACCGGCAAATTTAAAGAATTCTAATCAACAGCTCCTAGATTGATACACATGTGCCCGAAGAGGTAGAGCTGTGTAGTTCAATATAGTGATTTCCATAGAGAACGTCTTTGACAGGCTACAGCAAACGGTTGCCAATTCTTGACCAAGTAGCTCCGAGTCGCAGTACAGGGACCGAGGATCCGTCAAGGATTTGAGGACGAAAATCGTCCATTTGTCTCGCGTCTTTCGTGAACCACCATTACTTCCTTGTCGGAAGTGTACATAAGTGCATCAACGGTATCACTGTAAGTAAATTGGTTGTGGTAGCGTTGATCAATGCTCGCGTGGCAGCGGCGCAGGGACTTAGGGGAAGTGCCATTTTGGGACACCGACTCTTCTCACCAAACCACCAATGTACCCCCAAGCTTCTGGATCCTTTCAGCGACTTTTACTTCCTCCCTTCGTATCATGTATAACCGGCCAATCTATCTGACTTTTCGCCCTTAATACACGTTTTTCCCTCAAGAATCTGAAACCAGCTCGGCAAACAATGTCTTACCCACTGCCCCCCCTCGAAAACTGCAGTACGTGCTCACTCACATACCTTGAACTCACAGCATCCAAGCCATGCTCCCTTTGGTGGTGATGAGGACTACTCCTGCCGCCGCTTCGACACTGCGACGTTGTGGTTCCTTGTTGCCTGCGCCGGTGGTGACGAGGGTGACTCCTGCCTGCCGTTTCAGGCGCTGCGACATTGTTGCTTCTTGTTGCTTGTGTTCCATTCGTTTGGTTTTGTTGGTGGTGATGAGGACCGCTCCTGCCGCCGCTCCGGCGCTGCGACGTTGCTGGCTCTCATTGCTTGCGTTCCGTTTGTTTGGTTTCGCTGTACGGAGTGAAGGATAGTTGTGAAACACACGGACTGAAGGATTGTTGCGGGACACACATAGTGCCATTGACGTTGATATCCTTCACGCCACCTGCCGGCGGTGACGATTGCGACTCCTGCCGCCGCTTCGGCGCTGTGACGTTGTTGCAGTTATTACTTCACGATGACAACTCCTGCCGCCACTTCCGTGTTGCGACGTTGTTGATCACCGTAGCCTGCGCTGCCGTTGAAGAATGAGACTCATTCACACGCTCATGTAGCCCAGTTACTTCCCCTGTTCGTGTCAACCGCCTTGGACAATTATGAGTTCCGCCGCCACTTCTGTGCCGTGACGTCCTCGTCCACTATATTTTGCGCTGGCGATGATGATTGGGGCTCCTGCCGCTGCTTCGGCACTGCGACGTCATTGTTCCTTGTTACGTGCGTTTCTATCCCTCGCTCTTCCCCGTGGGCTGCCTGTCCTAAGGTGCACCGATGGTGCCACCAGTATCTATCATTGTTTGCATCCTGGTGCTCGTCATCGTCAGTGGGTCCATGCACTGATGTGACATCTATGTGTGCAATGTGGCTTGTTTCCGTCATACCCTCATCACTAGTGTCACCTGCGGTCATCACCGGTGCTGCTGATCTTGTGGTTTATACGTCTGTCTCGGGTCCATGCATTCAAGCGACGTCACTGTGTCTCACCGACTATTTTGTGGTACTGTCATCATTTGTATATCCCCTTGTTCTCGCTTGTATCAATCCCATTTTTCCTGACATGCCGTACTTTGTGTTAAATGGATTGCTCGTCGAGTGTATAGTCAGCTCGTTTCCATCCAGCTTGCAGGCCGCGCCGTCAACATTGCATGTTACACAACTGTTTTTGGATGTCAACGATCCAACGATTCTTTGTCGCTTTGCTAAATTTGTTTTGGATATTTTTCGTGTATTTAAGGAAGTCCCTGTCTTGTTAGCGTAATGATATCGTCGTCATTCTATTGTACTGGTTGGGAACCCGACGAAGACACTCTAACCCGCGATACACACTCAACAGTGTGATTGAGACGGCATGAGCCTTTGTGGCCGCAGCACATGGTACGCCATGTCAGGGCTGCGGACCCGGCCGTTCCTTATTGGGACCTGGCGCCGGTAACACCACCATCGTGATGACGCCACCTTCAAGGTCGATCGCGATGCGCATTTCTTCAACATAGCGTTCGGTGAGGGTGAAATCCTATAGTCATTCCTGACAAACACACACAACCGTACGGAAGGTGTCGAAGGAACCGGAGACTCATAGTAGAGCTCCGTTACATAGAACCGAACCTGTATCAGGAACGTGGCAACGCGTCTACAAGATGTACTTTGAAGACTTTTCACAGCCCGTTCCGTGAACACTTCAGTTCACGAAGAAACGTGAGAATCTTTCTCTCGTGCTCATACCGGATTTAACGAAAAACAAAGCTTCAGCACGAATCCAGGACAATGAACCCAGTTTAATTGTAATGTATCGAGACGAATATCCAGGAACGACGCGCACTTCATGGAATGCAACATTGTGCTATCCGAGCGCTTGTTGAAGTCACGGTGTCCGTTGCACAGTCGTTCAACCAAGATATAATGGAACGTTAGGAAGCTCAAAAAGCAGTAGCTATGGCGATTGCGTCTGCATTTTTTCACAGAAGCACATACGACAGGCATACCAAAGATCTCCCATTTCGTGAATCTGTTCATTGCAAAGGATCAACGTAACCATCCAATTTTGCTAATACTTCTCAGGGTGTATGCGAATAAGTCGCTAGCAAGTTCCTAACTCGACCGTTGTCGATGGTACAGTTGACCGGTATCTCTCGTTTATCTACGACTGTCTCTTACCCAGATCTGTAACCAGGTTGTACGGGTGTTCTGATTCCATCTAAAGCAGAAAACTGAACGTGGGGTTAGTAAATGGCAACCTTCCAAACACAAGACTCACGTTTGGCTCCCGAAGATTTTTAGCATTGACTGCATTGTCACCCCTTTGCCCCCTTCGTCTTCGCGCCAATGCCTTCCCTCTTTCTGATAGCTATCAGTAGATCCGCCAACGTTGGAAGTGGACATTTTGGAACCGGTATTCCTGGACGCCGTTCTATCCACGGCAGTTCATTGGGTGGGTTGGGCTCAGGGGTGGACATCCGAAGGTTAGACGTAGGAGCTTGGGCCGTTGTCACGACAATCATTGTATCTTGGCCAGTAGCCATGGACACACTCGTATAGGTTCGTAATTAAACTTTCCCAGGCACGGTTTGCTGACTCTTGTTTATCAAGGATCCGGCAATCGGATGCATGGACCGTCAGGACGCAAGATTTACACTTGGGCCCGGACGCCGTTTCGGGTTCACGGACTGCGGCCCCGGGGACTTTGGGACTGTAGGCGGTTGTTGGTCCAAGATTCCGATCTTTGCTTGATCTGGGCCACTGCTAAGTTTCTCTGTTGTCTGCTACTGTTCCTTCGGCCGAATTGTTTTGTTTTGGATCAAGCCTACACTGCCCACTGATTAAAGGGCACTCTTCTCGCAGACGGCCAGTTCCCTTTACCATGGACAGGAGGCTGGATCTTATTTTCGGGCGACGGGCTGAGTTGTTTTCTTCTCACAGAGCCAGAGAATCATGCTGCGGTGGTACTCAAGCGGATCGTTGTTCCTTATGAGGCATCGCAAAGCCAATCATACCATGTCTGTAAGACCCTCCGCGCCGTATTGCTGTTTCTGAAGCTAAAATAACAGCTTTCTCCCAAGAAATAGCATTCTGTACTACTGCTCCTGCAACTGGCATACCAATGCTGCGTACATTGGAACCTTATCTCTCACCACTGTTCCCGCGTCTATTGTGCACTTGACCATCGGCACGCGAAGCAGCCGATTGTAAACATCAAACGTTCCTGGCCATCAACTCGGCATCATCGACATCAAGGTATGCGGGGAATGAAGTCCGACGTCGAATTCCTTTCTACCACCATGATAACAACGATTCCCAAGTCAGTGGGGGTGGTCCTCCTGCGTGAGCGGATATTGCTGCCTTTCTCTTCCTACTGATTCACTTTCTGACAGCTTTTTATGTCTTAAAACGACTATGTGCTTCGTTCTTCAATGCCGAACACTCACGGGAGTGGAAGAGAGTGTGCTTTGGCGCAGCAGTTCGATATCTGATTGATCATGATTTCAAGACGCCGTCCTCTATCGACGCGTATACGAAATGGACAAGTTCAGTTAACTTGACTCCTGTGGCGGATGAACTACCTGATGGTGCTAACTTGTTGTGGATTGGACCTAAGCGCTTGGATAAGGTTTTGTTCTACTGCCACGGTGACTACCTTGTTCATTCGGTGCGGCAAAGTTGGATTGATGCTGGATTTTAGGCGGTGCGTACAAAGCCGGCTGCAATAATACCCATATGGCGTTTTGCCGGCACCTGCAGCTAGAGCTCGAGAAACGCGACATCTCTGTCGGGGTTGTGATTTTGGCTTACAGTCAGTTGTGTTCATCCGAGTGGACCCAGGATCGTCCTGACGGTGTTTACACGTAGAGCTTTTACCCGAGAATCCCTTCCCCGTTCCCCTTCGGGAAGCCAGAGATGGACTCGAGTTCCTTCTGGCGGCCGGTGCACGCCCCGAGAATATCATTTTATCCGGGGACTCCGCTGGAGGCAATCTCACACTGTCACTGCTATCCCACATTCTTCATCATCATCCTTCCGTTGAACTGCCCAGCCTTCCACGCAATTCGCAATTTCGCGGGCTGTGCCTCATATCCCCCTGGGTGTCTATGAAGAGCGACTCGCAATGCGACTTGGGTGCGATGGAAGTGCGATACCAATATGATGTTATCTCCGCGAAGATAGGTCGCCCTGTGTGCGAAATGCTCGTTAAAGATATTCCCGATTCCGAGATCGCGTTCTTGGATCCTCTCGAGGGACCTGAGAGTTGGTTTGCGGGATTGGACGGTCTCGTGGAAAGGATCCTGATTACGTGCGGCGAGTTGGAATGTATATTCCAAGGGATAAAAAAGCTGCACGAGAAGTATCTCGTTCCGACACATGGCGACATCGAGTTTCTCGCGCAAAAAGATCGGCTGCATATTGAGCCTCTTCTGGAATTTGCCTGGAAGAAGGATCCTGGGGAGAAGAGAATTGTAGACTGGTTTGTTTCCACGTTCAGCGAGACACCCAGAAATTGAACTTGTTCGGAATATGGCGGGCCGGAGAGTGCCGGAGGTTTTTAAAAGTCATTCTTCCTTTGTTTCTGACTCCCTCCGCCCCTAAAACCAGCGGCTCTGCATCTCTTTCAATCCGAATATTGGATTATCCGGCAGGGCTACTAGTTATGCCAGTAAGTTTGCAAGATTTTCAATAGCTCGTATGAGAGTTATTTGATTCATATTACCTTCCTATGGTGTCTGTATGTCCAACAGGCGACTTTCTCGACCTCTCTGGTCAGAAGAATACCAATCGTGATCATGATGCCCTTGGATGATACCCAATTACCCTGTCCGATTGTCGTCAGCCAATCGCCAATGGTTAGAAACAGACACTATCGACCTGGAGAGCGACATCACGTCCCTCAAAAAGAAAGCTCCTCCTTTTCAGGCTTCTCTTTCCGACATATGTCGGGCGAGGAAGAGGAAGGAATCCGGCTGGAATGTCGAAAGTCGAACATGGCGCCAATATGTTCCCTGCCCGCAGAGATGATCGCTGAAAGTATCACTCTCGCAACAGACGATGGTGATGGTGATGGTCTGGACACACGACATGCATTGGCCTTCGAGCCTTGCGTGTCGTCCTTGGCCAATGTCGTTCTGTCCACGGTGGCGCCTTGGTTACCAGTATACGTTGATGATACGGCGAAGGTGTGACACCGTCCTTTTGCCATACAGCTCCTCCAGTTATATCTTGCTCGTTTCAAAGAACCCCCTTATCCATCAGTATTGACTCTTCGAGAAAAATTGATACTATTCTTGACTGCTTCGTTCCCTATCACTCCTTACTGCATACGCTAGAGCGGGACCTCGGCATTTCCGGACTGGAGGCCTTGTCCACGTTGGGGTGGAAGTTTCCTGACTGCCTTTCGTCCGTCAGTTGAGGGTGTGCACATAAGTGATGTGGGTAAGTGGCTTTTGACTTACGTGACATTTTTAGGCATCATCTCTCAGGCCCTTTCACGCCTTGTAGATACGTTTCTGGGTGAACAACCCTTAAGTGACGTGTATCTTGGAGGAATCGGGACGTCACACGTCGGCGTGCCACTGAGGCAATCGACGAGGTTCACCGGAGACATTTCCTGTGTCGAAGACTGTCTCTCTCTTCAAAAATACCTGTGGAGCTTTGGATGCGGTGTCCGATAGAACTCTCGCATTGCGTATTTCTTCAACGGTCTCATATGACATGCTTGACTCTCGCGACTCTTTACATAGAAACTCACTGTCTGAGGCCTATACGTCTTCCAATACTACAATGTTTTGGGATCGAAGGGAGGAAAGACAACGTCGAACTTAAGTCGCTCCTCTTAAGATGGGCTCGGATATCGTTGCTTTCCTCCGAGAGTCGCAGTGACCGCTATGTACTCTCCAGCTTGAGAGGCCGCACCAATATCCATCTTTGTCAAGTTTCCAAGGCCGCCACAGAGTACTTAGTGTAATAAGTTTAACTTCAGGCTGACTGCATGCAATCGCCCCATTCCATTTGCTAGACTGGGATCTTACTGCATCTTGCAATCCTTGTATAGCACTTACTATACCCAAAGCCGGTGACTATAGAGCGATGAAAGCAGCGAGAGATACAAACTTTATCAACAGAACAAAAGTATACATGTCGTCATTCGGCTTTTCTATTTTTCTGAAGGCGTACTTTTCGGAGTGCTGAAGAGTCCCTCGAACTATTGAGGGGATTCATATGAGAAGGCTCTCGGTCAACAGGATGCACATCAAGAAAGTTACAATTTCCAAGAACATATCGACATAATAAGACAAACAATATAATCAGGTACACGGCTCCCAAGTCAGCTACATGAAGTTGGCAAGAAACAAAGTTTTTTGCTCGCGTCTGCAGTCGATTTAAGAAGGTGGGCTACGCAAGTAGACGAGATCAGCAAAAAATCACGCGTTTTAAGATTTAAGAGTCTTACACTGGAGCGACACTGGTAACAGGGCCAGGATCGGCGGTAAGAGTGGGGAACGGAGCAGTGGCACACTAACAGACCATGGAAGTATGCTCGTAAAGGTCACAAAGTGACTTACCGCTTGTTCAATGTCATTCATGTTCAGTCCGGCAGGCAAGTGTGCGCCATGCACGGAAGCCGCCAGAGGTTCTGGGATGACTTCCGAACAGTCCACCATCTGAGTCAGGTCTTGTCCGAGAGTAGAAAGTTTTATCATAGCGGACGAGAATTGACTCTGCATCAGTGCTTGGTTATCTGTGGAAACTGTCATCGAAATTATTCTCATCAAGAAATGCAAGACCACGCACTGGCAAAAGACTGCCAGATGCAGGCCGTTCTCGAATCTGTGGAAAGTTGTAGTTGGACTCATACATTGATAAAAACGTAGACAAACCCCGAGCCAACTTAGTAAATCGCAGTGAGCCATCATTAAGATGTGACATACTGCTGTGACTTACCGAAGAGTCTGATTGTAGTCGCATCTCTCCAGCCAGAGGCGACTCAACTTCACCCTGGTTACCGCCGGTCCTGTCCGAATAACTGTTAACTAGCCTGCCAAAGGAAAGTAAGGGACGAGTACCCGGGGAATCCAGTGCCTCGCAGTTGGACTTCTATGAAGACTTGGGTGTCGAAGATTTCCGGAGTCGAGTCAAACGGAGTGCTAATGCGAATAAGTAAAATGAAGCTAAGGACGCCACAAGATACCCACCCTGGAATCTGCGAAAACTGTTGAGTGAAGGAAGACAGAATGGGCATGAATAAGTCCTACCGTAACGTCGACTTTGTCCGCGGCAGCAACGGTATGTCTAGAGCGGGATATCAGACTGAAATGTTGCGAAGAGAGAAGGGAGCAATGCCGTACGAAGATAGAAGAGCGATGAGTTGAGGTGTCGTCACCCCGGCATCAGTAAACCGGGCAATAATGTCTGTGACCGTATCAAAAGGCTCTGGGACGAGTTTATCTTGTGCGGGCTCAATGGCTGCGGGTCGTCCGAACAAGAAGGTCAGCCGTGGAGCACCTGGACAATTGGTTATCCCAACGGCGCCAGCCAACTGGATGCTGGGAGAATTATGGGTGTCAAAGTTCGAAATCTATAAAATGCCTTACAAGTCTCCTGCAGTAATGTTGTGGCGAGCGATGAAAGGCTTCTGCGCTTCCACTATTTCGTCTGGATGATTTTTTTAATACTAGTCAAAGACCTATGATCATTATAGCCGTACCGATACCGTCGTTTGCGTGGAAGGCCGTTTCAATCTCGGAGAAGGTGATAATGGATCCATCGGCTCCGCCGCCACTGTCCAGGACATCAGCTTGAGCTCATAAGGGGACGTGAAACTCACACGTCATTAAAGTCAGACCACGCGATTGCGTCGTGGAAGGTCAAACGAAGCGACTCGTGTACCTAGGATTGATGTCACTCATCAGCAGTGAATACTCGTTGAAGACCCAGAAGAATACCAACCTCTTCTCCACACACTCCTCCGTCGAACAGATTCTCCTGGATATCGTCGATGATGGGGAACAGGGCACAGCAGGCCTCATTGGTGACGGTGTGAACACCATCAGCGCATGCCACTCGCTTCGTGAGGGCGGCTAGTCAAGGCGGATTAGTGACGTTGCAAATAAGAGAAGGCTAGGCAGTACCGCCAGACTGGCGAACGATGGCAAGAGAGAACAGAAGTGTAAGAAGAGTTGCAAAAGCCATGTTGTGTCGATGACTGCAGTGAAGGCTCACTTTGTCCACCATTTATACGCATCTCTCATACAGATGTGAAAGAAAACTGAGGCGGCTCATCCAATGGCACGTCGTACATAACACTTTGCTCACACACGAGTGGTAATTTTGGCAGACCACTGGACACCCGAGCGATACCGTCGACCAAGGGTCAGGATCATGGTCGGTATTGAGTGTCGTCGTGAGATGTTTTCATCCATCATCATGGTCCGTGTCGACGGTCAGAGTCTGCGTGGGAGATACAATATGCATCCATTAACGGGTATTGCGCCGAACTAGAGGTATGGTACAGTGGATGGAGGGGAAGATGGACAAGCTTCTGCAAGAGAAATGCGCCCACCGAGATAATGGGAAGAAGAAGTTGGATATGCAAATGGACGGAGTTAATTGCCAGAGGCTGATCAACGCCTCGAGATGCGAGACGGCTTTGTAGCTGTCCGGCTCCGGGTGTCTTGAGTTCCACTGATAGAGTCTGTAGAGGGTGAGAAACAGGTGGCGGAAACGGGAAGATTTCGATATAATACCAGTTCCTATAAGTCAACAGACTGAGCAGGAAGCAGATTGGTCCTAAATCCGCGAGTAAAGCCTGTATCTCCCTAGCGCACTCATTCACACTGTCGGTCACGATGCCTTGTCAACAAAAATAGACCATCAAGCTTGTTACTAAGGAACGGCTCGGTATTGGCTAGCGCCTCGGGGTCAAACCAGGGAAACGGTTTTCCACGAGTCACCAAGGCTTTCTGGTATGTGGATCTGAAAGTTGCTCAGATCAATCAGATTACGCGATCCGGCAAAGAGTAAGACGTTGCGTTTGAAGATCTCACGGTCTACTTCTGCCACGATGTGCTTCTTGGCGCTAACCTTGTGCAACAAGTTGCACATTGCCAAGGTGGAATGCATTAGCTTTTTTGAAGATGGCAAGGAAGGTATCGTAATGCTGGAAACAAGTTGAAATATCTCCTAGAGCACCGAGAGCGGCGGGAAGTTATAAGACTAACTTGAGTTGGAGGATGATTGAAATTTGAAAATAAGACGACTCGGTTAAAAAACTACTGCTTCCTTCCCGGTCCGAGTGAGCCGGTTCGAATTAGGGGAAGGCAAGTGCCCACGCGTGTTTCATTCAGGTTACCTATCATATTGTTTGGCGAGAATTGGAAGTGGATATGAGAGAAGAAAGTCCCACAACCAGGCCGGGCACTGTTGTTTGGGAACTTGACTTCAGGATGGTTTTCTCTTTACTGACAATTGCGCCATAACTTACAAGTGGTTCAAGTTAAATGATAAGAAGTATGGCCAAGAAAATACGTTAAATATTCTTCGAGCATATGAAGAAAGGAAATATGGTACTTGAGGGGTTAGGATGTATAGGACATGCAATTAGAAAGCAAATTCCCAAGCAGGAGATATTTGATGCTGTTGTCGCTGGACTCGAGGTCGATTCGCCAGAATCATCTCCGCTGGGCAAGTTGTCAGTTGTATCGCTACCGGCGGATGTCGAGTTGTCGGACCCGGCTCCACCTGAGAAGTCGCCAGTCATTAACCGCCTCGATGGAAGCGGGATCGTGAATGGCACCTCCATGTTCAGTCAAAATAGCAGCCGGTGTAATTTCGGACGTCGTGCTCATATCGACACACGTAACCCCTCGGCTGTAAAATAGGAACGGTTAGCGGGTAACATGAAATGGCTGTAAAGAGAGCACTTAGGGCAGTAAACCATCCGAGATGTCCTCGCCAAGGTAGAAGTACTCAAGAATTGCGGACCCGAAACTAGCACGAACATCTGATCAACGGAGTTGGCCGTAATCTTAATGATGTTGGAGTTATATGGGGAAGTAGCCCCGACGATGGACATCAAATTACGGTCGCAGAAATTTTGGCCCGGTCATATGAAGCGTCGGCATATCATTTATTGTCATGCTTAAATCTAATCACTTACCAATGTAGTGCATGCTGGAGGCGGTAAAGGTGCCGTTGCCGAATACAGTTCCTTGGCTTTGGATGACCGTGTCGCACGTTCAGGAGAGTGACTTGGTGCACATGATTCAGTCAGGCATCCAGGAAAAGAACTCATATCTGAACATACCCGGGAGTGTAGTATCGAAGGATGTGTGTTCCTCTCTGTTGGTTGGCTGGATGCCACACACTGGAAGGTTCTGTCCTATTATAATGATGAATCAAATGGACTAACTCAACGGGTATTGATCATAGCGTGGAGTACAGAACACCCTGGAACGATCGCTTGGATTGCCACTGCCGGACCCGAGAACTTCTGAAAACACACACTGGTCGAATTTCAATGCCAAAAATCGATGAACAAGTCAGAAGCAGTCTCGCAGATCGACAGAAGTATAAACACCCGAGTGTTCCTCAAGTATGGTTGAGCAAACGGACTTTCCCTGAGTGTAAGACATTCATTGGTCAAGTTCCATGACATGCCTTACTCGACAAGACTGTGATGCTCAATACGTTATCCTACGTGATCGCGGGCTTATACCAAACACCTTTCGCCCTTGGGTGGTATTCAGCATTCTATCAATTGCGAGAGAAGACGAAGATAGTTGACAAGTGACAGGACCCAGATTCTTTCGAGGCTCGTGTACCAGAGCTGGACGACGGGCAGCCAGTTCTCCATATTATCGCAGAAAGAAAGAGTGTCCTGACATGCTCCAGGTGAGTGACGAGAAACTGGGTGAATATTTGAGCTTCGAGTACTCAGTAACCTCGTTGATCCAATATTCGACACGACAGTGGTCTCAGAGAGTACGCAATAGGACAAAGATGGACCGTCTGGCATTCCGTACAGAGAGCCGATGCAAGATTGATCGGATAGAGCACCATCCTTAACCAAGCCGATTATATTTCTATATTCTGCAGCCACATGCGCGTAACGTTAATACTATACTGAACCCTAGACGTGAAGTCGGTTGTGAAGGTGGAATACAAAGGCTTAATGAACCCCTCTTGCTGGGTTATGATTGGTCGGGAAATTACTAGAGATTCTGTGGGGATCAGAGGAGAAACTTCTGTAAACTGTGACTCTACCTATCAACTCAATCCCAAATACTCGAGTCGAACGATATTCATACGCACGCTGGGGCGAACGCGTTCAAACGACGCTGCGTAACACCGAGCTGCACAAGTCCAAGATAGAACCAGAGATAACATGGCTGATGATTTCCAGGGAAGTCAAATGCCAGGTAATGGCACTGTCGGACTGCAACATGTTGAGTTCTGAATGTGTTGTGTTCGGGGGGTTCCGGCGCAAGTCCCAATTTGGAATGCGTAGCGGCCTCCGGGACCGCGGACGCCCCGAATATCCTTTTCATCTCACCTTGACGTTCGTCATAGGCGGTCAATTTCCGGCTCAACGGTAGGTAAAGATTTCTCCCTCAGTCTCATTTCACTAATCTCTGAATAACTTTCAGCATGTTTAATTGCCCAGTTAACAGCATCTGTCTATGTTGTCGGCGAGTCCAACCTACAATATTATCGGCCCCCGCCCCCGCCCCAACGACGAAGAACCTCTCAAAGTCGACCCCATCCTCTCCTGCTATCCTCTGCAGATTCGCAACGTGTTCAAAAAAATTTTTGGACATAGAGGAAGATATTGCTGTTCTCGATCAACGAATTCGTTGCTTATGCGCTTCACTCTGTCATCTCCATCGAAAGCAGAAAGAGGATCAGTTAGAACGTCAGAAATACGTGGTGGTTCTTATATGATCCCTCCATACTGATATTCTAGCTGAGAACTTTATCCTGGGGACGGACGGCAGGCACTGTTGACCATCTGAATGCGCACCAGAGTATTCACTGGGTCGTGAGCCATATTTGTCATATTTGGCGAAATGTTGCTCTGTCGGCCTTCATGCTTCGGTCAACTCTATACATTGATGATACGACGAGATGTCATGATTATCCTTTCCTCACTGAGTTACTCCAAATGTATCTCGAGCGGTCCAAACAATCCTCATTATCTCCCAGCGTCAACCTTTCCTGTGATACAACCCTTGTCCTTTGCTTCGCTTCCGATTTTCATCGGCTGGATACGCTTGAGAGACACATTGCCTTCCTGGTAGGAAGACTCTATCAGATCTGGTAATAGACGTCTCAATGTTCACTATACTTCACCTTTCGGTCGAGGGGGCATACAAAAAATCGGAGAAGCGTTGATGGTTCGGAGGACCCCGTCATAACCGTCCTCTCCGCACTGTCTTGAACGATGTCGTGATCGAAGGAGTCGAAGTATCTCAGGTTTATTCCCCATCCAAACAGTTGAAGAGATTTTCTGGGGATTGTCACACTATGGAAGAGCGGAACCGGCTCTGCATGGATCTCTCAGAGCTTTTAGAAGCGGTGTTTCGGGTGAAACATTTGAGGATCTCCCTTAAAATTCCAGCCATACCCGACTTCGTCGACTGTCGTTGTACAATAACATGCCGTGCTGGGGGCATTTTCGTCTTCCACTGGCACCCTTGCAACATCTCAAGATTGGAGGCGTCTCGGATTATTTCATGCCAACTAAGCTGGGCTCAGATCAAGATTTTCATTCGAGAGTGGCGCTTTCCGATAAATACCCTCCTCCTCGAGAGTCGAGACTGTACCATTCCAGTATTCGTCCTTGTCATCAATACTGGAGATCTGCTCGTCCCCATTAACACATTTATCCATTAGAGTTGATGCGGATGGAGCCAAAGACGCATATAACGCTCTGGCTTCGATGGCATAACATGTCATGGCTCCGCATATGGATAATCTAACGTTACCGGACGACAGTTACTCACTTGGTCCAGAATGAGTCTACAATCAGTCGTCGAGGCCTCTTTTCGTCAAGAGGCTTTATGAGAATGGTCCAGTCGAGATGGGGCTTGCCACCGCATAGTGGCCATGGAGCGCGGGTGAGGTCCTTGTCGCTTTGTGCGCCATATTCTTCGAAGCCGTCGGAAGTACTGAACACGTTTGCGGAACTCCAGGAAGAAGGTTTAGTCGTTGATTTCATAGTATATATCTGCTCATTTTGAGACGGAGTTTGGGAACCGAGAGCTGAAGATCAGGGAGGATGCTTTTTTTAACTTGTGTATTTTTTTCTGGGGTACAAATTGATGCGACCGAACGATCATGAAATTATAATAATGGTCCTGTTGAGATCTTTGAAATTTCACGTGTTACGACGTACAGTGTGGTTCACCGCTTCGATATAACTAAAATTACAGATGTAGCTTTACAGACGATATAACGCCATTGACCTTGTGTCTTTTTAGTTCATAAATACTTCCGCAACCCAGTCCACGATCAACGGTACCATATCTCCCAGGTCCTGCCGTTTCCGAATAAACTTCAAGATCGGGTCGCCGTGAACGCCATCCCTTTGTTGTAAAGTCATCACGTCCTCGTGATACGGCTTTAGATACTTCTCGCATAGAAGTTGAATACCCGGTGCAAACCCTTCTAATTCTCCATAAGTTATGAGAACCCGGTCCACCACATTATCCAGACCATCGAACCAAGTTTTGGGTGCTTCGACCGGATCCAGGAACATAATGTTCGCTTCTGGGATATCTCTCACCACCTCCTTGCTTAAGAGGCGTATAATACGAGAGGCGAGGATGTCATATTTGTATCTGGAGTGTAGAAGTGACCACGATGATTTTGAGTCGGCCGTCATTGATACCCAGGGAGAGATGAGTAGCGCGCCTCGGAAAATCTTGCCGGTTGGAAGTATAAGCGGCTGTACTGATGGAAGACGGCGGAGAATATGGGACAGCGTTTGAATGACAAGGTTCGCTCCAGCTGATTCTCCGACGAGCATAATATTGCGGGGATGCACGCCCGACTGTATGAGAAAGTCGAGGGCATCTCTAGCTTGGCGCAGCTGAGTGGGGAATTGATGTTCCGGTAGCAACTCTGCATCGTTTGTTAAAACAAGACACGAGACAATAAGTGCAAGCGAAGCTTACTGTATGTTATCATTGCTACGCCAACCTGAGCACCACGCTTTTGGAGTTCAAGTTGAATGTAGCGGTAGAAGTTCATCTGTGGAGCAAGGGCGCTTATCATGTAGCCGCCGCCTAGTACAAAGTGAGTTGTTATAAACGGAAATAGTAGTCAGAAAGAACACTTGCCGTGGCAATAAAATAAAACCTTGTTCAGGCGCTTTGGACCAATCCATAAGATCTTAGTATCATCGATACCAGGTACCGCATCGACAGTATAGGGCAATCCTGTCGACCTCGTCCACTTCATGTAGTTGTCCTGCGTCGATTTGCATTTCATTCGTCCAAAGGCAAAACAGTCGCTGGCGAAACGAAAGACAGCAACTTGGCAAACATTTTTCCAGTTCTTCGAACGCTCGCGATTGAAATAAGAGGAAATGAGTCGCTTCAGGACGTAGAAGGCTAAACCACATGCTCAGTTGGATCAAATTTGGCGGAAGAGAGAGAGCACTTACGAAGAAAAACCAACGAGAGGCAGAGGCATGCAGTTACGAACCAGGACATGTAGAATATATTCGTAGACAACGTAAATGGCCATTCTTCTTATCTTATGTCTGGAGAAACTGAATGCGATCGCGGGCCCGAACTCAAACTTGCATTCCACCTGTCCCCGATGTTGAAAATGGAATCGCTCGGAATCAAAGAGCCACCTGATTCCTGCGGAACATAAAGTTATTATCCGTGCGGCGTCAAGATTAGCAATGTTACTAGTCTTTGCGTTGGTCCTTTCAGACTAAGGGAATGGGAGGCTTGAGGGGAACGCGATTGACCTCAACCTTATCTTCTGGCGATTATAAACTCCGCGTGAAGAGTAGGTGCTGAACACATTTCGAGGGCCTGAGTTTCAATGTCAAAAAAGGGCAATATCATCGTAGATGATAAATGAATCTGCTAACCATTGTAGGAGCTTCACATGTGCACGGCAATCATCATTACGGCTCCCGGTCCCTAGATAAGGGCCACCGGAACCGAACATTAAATGGTGCTTATGATTCTTTTCGACATCTCGAGACAAGACGAGGTCGTGTTCCCTGCGCCACGACATGAACTATTAACCGGTTTTCCACTAGCACCGGGACCAGCGACGTCATGGTTAATATTATTGTCGACGGTAATTACTAGGTTTACCGGGGATGAATATCGACGAATGATCAAGTCCGCGACTCCGAATTCAATCTTCGCGAAGCCCCGGGCTGGGGACTAATTCGGTTGCCTGGACTTGAAGTGAGGAATGCAGGACAGGTCAAGGCAACTGCACTTGAGGACACTGATATGAGAGGGAAATTAGCTACTCACACTAGGTGGTAAAATTGTAATAGGAAGATCTGTGTCAGAACAGACAAGAATACGCTGCAAATCGTGGGGTCAGGCCCTGGGGAACGTACGACTGACACAAGGCAAATGCCAAGAGTCGACAAAGGAAACTAAGTTCGGCGAGATTTTCCCCTACTTCGGTATAGTGCTAGACATTTCTGCACGTAAAGATCTTATCCATGTCTGGCCACCAAAAGTTATCAGTAGCAGTTAAGTAGCAGAAAAAAAAAGGAAAGCAGAACATTACTGTGATTCAAGTATTTCAGCGACCCGAGCCGTCTTCGTAAAAAAAAAAAAGTATTACGCCACGCTTGCGGTGGCGCCTCACCTTATGACACACGATGGACTGAAGCATGAACGCTAACGGATTCCCACCGTACAATGTGCGTGTTCAACCTCCAGTGCTAAAAAAGAGGCGGTTTCCGATTCCCGGTTCCGATGTGGCTGGGTGTGACATGCGGACCGATGCTGCCGATTTAGCTATGTTGATAAACAGTGACCAACAAACATTTATCTTCCCCCCACGATGTCCAGTGACCACCCGAGCACCCCTCGCAGCCTCTTTAATCCTTGAACATACATATAGAGAGACGTGTAGTTGTTGGATCTTATGACTACTTCACTTTTAATCTTGCTTGACAGTTTCAGGAAGCTGAACAAGGTGCGCATCTCGATACTTCTTTCCGAGATATGAGCTGATGCTTTCGTGCAGTAAAGTGCTCATCCTCAAAACGAAACATGTAAAAATTATGCTTCAATGTACACTATGGTATCTCAATCCAAACTTATCTGTTGGTTGTGGTCATTGTCGGTTTAGCCTGATTTTTCGGCGGCGGTTTACGGTTTGCTTCATCGAGGAATTATTCATGACCTGTCTGGAAAACAGCTTTTGCTTATTCGAATCACAGGAAATGTCGCTAGGCCATTGGAGACCTCGCTGGTGTGTGCTCGCGTTATGCTCCAGGTCCTTTCTCTATCGTTTATGACTTTTCTTAGACCCGTCTCGCACACGTGATGGGCAAACGCCGATAATCGCGTATTTCTACTTGCACAGTTACCGTCGGCGTTGGGCTGCATACGGTACGTTCTGGTGCGTTCTCTCGCGTTCTGTTCTTCGGCTCACGAGTCACATTGCCCTAGCCATTGGCTGCAAGTCTACCGACATGATCCTAAACGATCATCGGTCCGACAGATAACCGCATCACGTCCAGGGCCAAAGCAGCAGACGCGTATTTTGACTGGACTTAGCTGCCCGGGAATTTGAAGTCGGACCTGACTTGGCTCCACAGGACAATGCATTCCAAGAATCGTCGTCTCGAATTGACCCCCAATGATTAATGGGCTAAAGGCAGCAAGCATGTGCTACTGCTAGTTCTACCGACTTCTACGTCTACGGAGTAACCGTTCTATCGCATAGTGAACATGGTTACTGACCAGTTCTTGGGCGCAGCTTCTTCCTTCCATGTCAGTGGGTAGCCACCGTCAAGGGAGGTATATAAGCTTGTGCTCTGTCTGCACCGACTGGCTCAGGTCTCCGCCATCCTATGCTCATTTCTCTAATTTTCGCCTTCGCGCTCGCAGGTTGCGCCTTCACCCAACAGATATGGGACGTTGTACGTATCCAGATTTTCTTACCTGTATATCCTGTTGATTCCTCTGTCTGAAGTGGGAGACGACCTGGGATCGTCGCAGTCTGCTCACACGGAAACCGCTCTCAACCCCCATCAACTTTGCAGCCACGAACTCTCTTCAGAGTACACATATCACCATCTCTGACAGCACTGTTTATCAGACTATTCTTGGATTCGGCGCGACTCTTAGTTTGTGATATCATCTCTGTCTGACTTTGTGTTTAATATTTGATCTAGCGGATGCTTCAGCTAATCTTTTGAATGATATGAAGGTCCGTTTCTTCGCCTGGTTATCGGATACGTGTTCACTATTTTTAGGGGAAAAATTCGAATAACTACTGGAATCTTCTACGTCAGTCTTTCGACATGACCGATGGCGCTAATGCCGCTGGCCTCAGCTATATTCGAGTTGCTCTTGGCGCTACCGATTTTTCTGCTTCGGGTCCGCCATATCCGCGAGGCTTTGTGATTGTGCTCTGACCGTTTTTGCAGTCTATAGTTATGACGATTCAACCAGCGACAACATTTTAAGCAACTTCTACGTCAATAATGCCCCGTGGTATCTATTCTCTGTTCTGCGTGACATTCTATCAGTAAACAGTCGCATAATGGTAAGCTTCAAGATCATCACCACTAAAACCTTGTTGCTTACGTATACGCTTTTTCGAAGGTTCATCTCGTTCCTTGGTCGCCTGTCAGTTCTCTCCATATGTCTGCCCATCATAATGCCCTCGCTTACGCATAAATGAATAGCCCGCATGGATGAAGACGTCCGGGTCGATGAACGGAGGTTCGCTGATTGATGGCTACATCAGCGTCTGTAGGTCCACAAGTCCACAGTAATGTACGCCACTTAACCTTTCATTTCCACAGATCCGACATACCTGTTGAAGGCGGTCCAGGGCTTTTCAGGCAAAGGCGTACCAATCTATGCAATCTCGATCCAAGTTCGTGCTGTTCTCAATTGATCAAGACTCTTTTGAATCGACAAATGCCCTAGAATGAACCTCTGTACAGCACAAATAGCTATCCATCGTGCTGGATGCCTGCTGCTACAGAAGCTCAGATTGGGAGGACCTTACGAACGCTTCTTGATAATAACGGGTATTCAAGTGTCAGGGTCATTGCATATGAGGTTGGGGTTTGCCCCATTGGTACCGCGTGCTACTCACCAATCATCTAATAGCATAATTGGAATAATGCTGCGACATACCCCGTGGAGGTCGTACGTATGGGTTCATCTTACAGTGCGCCACTCCTGATAGCCGAGCATAGATGCAAGGAGCTCGAGACTCGTTTGCAGGAGCGTCATTTCATTGTTATGAAGGCAGCGTTGGCCTTCAAGAATCCTTTCACTCTGCATACCCGGATAAGGCAGATCCTTCTCCATCTTTCTGAACGGGCGGCTTTCTGACGGCCTTGTTTAGGAAATATACTTCACGGAGTGTTCTGGAACGCTCGGTAGCGATTGGTGGCAGGATATTAAGGTAGGCAGATCACCATAGATCCTGTCCGTTGGGGTTTCATTCTAATGGCGATGTAACAGTGGTACATGGATAATCTGTGAGTTCCCCGCTGACGTATACGCATTTACTCATTGTGTTCGTCTAGCTGGATAGGAAGTTTAGAACACTGGGCTAAAACTGTGGGCACTATCTATTCTTCCTCCGGGGAATATCACTAAACGTCCTCCTCCTGTAGGGTCTAATGTGGAATTTCGCTCTCGACGGTAACGGTAACCCGAGGCTTCCAGGTTCAAATAGCTGCTCAGCTGGTTGTCGGGGAGTTGTAACCATCAATAACGATGGGTCCTACTCTTTCAACCAAGAGTACTATTCTATGGCTCAGGCTTCGAAGGCTATCATTCCAAAAGATTGGGGCGGCCCATTTGGGCAGAGAATTGGTGTCACAGTTGGTGGTAGTAACAGCTGGGCCTTGCGTGTTGGCGCATACGCGACTGGTAGAGCGTCTGCAAGCGACTGGGTTCGCTATTCGCTCGTCGTCTTGAATTGTACGTGTCTCTCCGGTGATCGACGATCATCTCGGTTTTATCAAACTTCGGACATAGGGGATGATAGCGCTTCCTCTACTTGGAATCCTGTCCCGGTTACGGCCTCTATCCAGTTCCGAGGGGTGCAGGTGGGACGTTCTGATTTTATCGGGCCGGCCAGTAACTCAGATGGCATTTTCCCAGGCTACGTACACCTTCCCAGTGGGCGTTACCACCCTTTGGTGGTTTGCGGCACCTTTGACCTCAAGGCATACTGTCCGGTCGCAGTGGATGTCCACCAATACGACTTTGGCAAATAGTACCAACTGTTAATGTGGGCCACAACCGCCTGTTAGGTTGTTGCGGTTGCGTCTTCTGGCACCGAGTTGCTGCGGGATCAGTAATATCGATTACACAGATTGTTTCATTGAGATTAAACGCCGTAATATTCACTAATGTATGTCGGACCTACTCGCTGTACTTCTTGATAAGTAAGGGTTCTATCATATTCTATATCTTATCTCGGGTATAATCTAAAATCCTGCTTCTATCTCTGAACCACAGGCATCAGTGTTCGGTTTATTGTTGACCTTGCGGATGCAACGTTGTATGTTGTAAGTTGCCTCGGGAAGGCAACTTCCTAAATCTAGAGATCCTCAAAACCATGTTTCCATTGAGTTGGAGGCTGGTCGGAATCCAGGCCGGGGAGGATCGCTTAGATTCGTTAACCGAGAGGCTTCTGCGAGTACGTACCCCCAGCCCCTGGATCCCTGGCTATCGGAGGTATCCCCGTTAGTGAATACTTCTTCCGTTTCGGAATGTTACTTCAGATTTGAAAGCTCCTAAGTCAGAAAATATAGTATCGGGGCCAGTAACGTCCACTACACCAGGGATGGAGCAACTTTCTGTCTTGCGTATTCAACGAGGATTGACCATCATCTTCTACAGGGAAACTTGACATATCTAGGATGCTCATGGGACACCTATACCGATGCGACTCGTCCTTGAGGCTGCGGTTACTACCCCGCGCCGAACATCGACGTCCAAATACACGTGTGGGCAATGCGCTGCTTTTTTCCAATCAGACGCATCACGGTGTCCCTTACTAATTCTATCTAAAAAGCCAATCAAGTTCTCCGTTTACCCTAATTGATCCTTTACGGATATCCTCCTTTAGCTGCCGGAGATTGCGGACACGTATCCTTAATGTGGCCGATATTAGCGCCATGATCCTTCCCAATTCCACCACACCCCTTGCCATCTACGCGTCGTGACCTAACCTTCGAACACTTCGAATCGCTGCGACTTACTTCATTGTCATGGACTTCGAGGTCTGGGGTTCGGATATCGACCCGGCCATCCACCTGCGCGCCAGTAGCAGTAATTCATATATAAGGAACGGAGTCCCATCGTTTCACTCAACCTATTCATCGGATTCTCTCAGCTTCGACAGGAATCATTCTCTCGAATAGCGAACATGACGTCTATTCTTCGCGGTCTCTTTGGTGGTGGCCAGTCCGACCAGAAACAACGACATTCACTGCCTCACAACCGTTCTCGTTCTGTTCCTGTGAACTACATTTTTGTCTCGCCTTCTAGCATTCCACCAACCGCGGGCAGTGTTATGAAGAACAACAGCAGTTACGAAGCTCCGATGACGACTCAACCCCCTCCTATCCGATACTACCCAGATGAGCCTTTAACGGCACCTCCCCGTTCGTATTCGTTCCAGCAGCAGCGCCAGCCTCATCGACCCACGTTCCAACGAAGCTTGAGCTATAAGTATGACCATTGTACGCCAATTTTCTTGTCTCCCATGAGGTGGCTGAGCTGACTGTTTTGCGTATGCAGATACACAATATCCAGTGTATACACCAATTGCTCGCACTAGTAGCGACTCTGCTACATCCTCCAACCGACCAACATCTTCTCAGGGACATGCTCGTTATGCCCCTCCGCGGTCGGCAAGCTCTACCAGCATCCCGACGCCACGTCGACCGGTGTTAAAGCATAATAATACCTGGGATGCAGATTCGAGGCCGGTTGCCATGCACCGTACGTTGTTTTCCAGTATTGTCGACTTGTCTGATTGCTGGTCTACAGAACCTCGACCTCACGTCTCTTTCCTGAATCCTAACAGTAAAGATTCTATCAATATGCATCCACTTCTAGCCGCGGGCCGGTTCCATAGTGCTCCCATCTCCTATGACGTGACTTTCCCCCCTTCCTCACGTTCTGTTGTTGACCGCAATACACGCACGGCGGTTCCCACGCACACTCTGGCACAGCCTGCCACTGATCCACCGACTTTCACAAAACTGGTCATGAGATGCGACAAGTTCCCCTGGCCTGTCCTCGTCTCGCCTTCGTCGAAGGTGGGAAAGTTTTACCTCGGTAACGCTCCCACGATCCCGACCGAGACGCAGCCGATCTCAAATATGGATTTACTCTATGCGGTACACAGCACGCTGGCCATCAGGGTGACGCACGAGGAGTGGGATGCATTGGGCAATGGTTCGGCTGCGCAGCGCAGGGTCACGAGAGCCTATGAGAGACGCTGCTCGAAGACTGGTGGTGGCTGGGATGGAGGCGTGAGAAGGATAGACTGGCTTGGTCATAAAGTTCAGCTGATCGGCATCGAAGTTGACAGAAACGCACCTGCAGGCGGCATTGCGAAGCTCATCTTCGGGAGGCCATGAACGTCAGAAGATGACTCATGATGGGGTGGTGGATGCTTCCTTTCTTCTCATCTAAAAACATCCCAAAACTTGGCATGCGGCGCCATGCTATTCGTTCTGACGACCATCATGGGGTATGGTACTTGTATTCATTTTCGTAGCACTTGCACACGTTTTCGCTCGGCCTTAGGAGATCATGTTTGGATCGGCCATAATTAATGAACGGGGTATATTGATGAACGTGTATGTTGTGAGCTTCAGAAGCAGAAAGTGAAATAGCCCCTATCTTGCAAATTTTTGGTCGGACCTGAGTTCCTTCTTTTCGACCTCCATGGCTACTGACAACGCCACAGTCGAATACCACCAACTTGGAAGATCGGACAGGTGTCTGTTCCTATTACTGGTCTTGTGTCCAGCGGACATCCAAAGACTGACACAAAACTTGCGGTGAATTTCGGAACGGAGCATAAGTAATGTGCGTGAACGACTGTCAGTATTCTGTCTCTTCAGAAACGAGTTCGAGTGACATCTATCGAATAAGTGGAGGACACATGGGTCTTGGGCGTCGACTCGGTAAGTACCCGCCTACTCCGACGGGGATTCTAGGCGTTTATGGGAAAGGTCGTGAAAAAAGTAAAGGATAAATGATCGAACACGCTTATGCGGAATATAGCACAATATCCGGCGTCACCAAATCGACATCGCTGAGAAATACTACGTACCTGCTCATGCCAAAAGAAACTTGTCTGTTTGAGGTGTTTTCCATCTAATACTCAAAAAGTGGTCAAGACCCACGTCAATAACCGCAGACTGTCGCGTACGGCGGCTTTTAAGGCAATCTCCTGACGCGACTGCGACGGTACGATATAACGCCTCCAACGGAAGAGCACTGTTGTGAGGGGTTGTTGTAGGCAGAAAAGGGTCATAAACCGCATCGAGGGAATCGCGAGGTTGAACGCCCCGCCCCATTCTGCGTATGACAGAATCTCAATTTGAAACCCATCTTGCGGTTAAATTTATAAACATTATGATACAGTCTAAAGGTCCAATGAAACGGGATATACAACGGTAAGGATGATCCAAGGTATAAATGCAATGTGGTAACGATACAGTAATTGACATGTGAAAGGGTGTTGGATAATGAGATGCGGTGAGAAATGGTGTTCAGGGTGTCGTCGATGAAAAAGGAGGGTAAAAGCGTTGCTACCATGCTCTAAACGCATAGAGATAAGCTTGTAGAATAAAACGATGTTTGAGGGGGCGCAGATCTGAGCGAATAAATGTGGTTCCGCAGGGCACGGCATACCAAGAAATGCCCATCAAGCTGTTCAAGGCGTGGCTCCCGGCCTCGACAATAACCACAGGAATACTGATAAGTGTTGTGTATGGCCGAGTGCCTTGCAGTCTTGAAATGACCGTAAACCATATCGACCTTAACGAAGCGATCGGTGGCCGAAGCGGAGGGACAGCAATCCCGCACGACGTACTGGGGATCTTCGGCGTAGAGGTGAAACTTTTTGACGTGTCTGCTGACTTCTGCACGGGTATTCTTGATGACATTTTCGTTGCATCCGGATATGTGGCAGGTCACGTAGTTGTCTTTCCACCCATAGAAGAGAGTCTGGTCGACGACGCCATACTCAGCGGCCAGTAGGGGATACGTGCCCTTCCGGCAAAGCACTTTTGAGCGACTAGGATAGGTGTTAAAATTAGTAGGAGGAACCTGATCCGACACTGAACAGCGTACCTCTCATCTTCAGGCTCCTTTGCCACTGGTGAAGGATATTTCGACGGAGTATAGGGCTTGGGCGAGAACGTTTGGTCCGCGAAAGAACTGAGAATTTTAAGGATCAAAAACAGCAAAGATAAATCGAAAGCGCCGTACAAGCTCGACGGAGTGGTTAGCACCCTAGCAGCCAGGGTGGGAGGTCGGTCCTTGACGGAGTACGGCACAAATCTCGTACTGCAAGAGGATATATAAGGATAGTTGAAGTGTGTAATAAGTATACGCTTACGCTTGCACGGGAGCTGTCGAATGGCGGTCACCAATTCATGGGAAGCATGTTTCTCAATGCTGAGCGTTGGCTGAGCTAGTAGTATTGGTCGGTTGAATCGGTTGAGAGCCAACAGGTCTGGAAGAGGCTTAGCAGCGCACAAAACGCATAGATAGATCTTCCAGACGTACCTAACAGCCTCTGCAGGAGGCGAGGTATAGGTATGCTCTCGATAATAGTTCGATTTGGACGCAGTTGAAACGGAGCCTGGCTCGCTAGAAACCAAGAAGGAAGAGATGTAATACGAGGGGGTATCTGTGGGTATCTGTGGAGGGGCCGAGGGCTCAGGGACTCAGGAAATCGTTGTCAGAAGGTGTTGTGGGTGCGTCGGACGTAGAAGAAATCGAGCTTGTCGAAGATTCTTCAGAGTCAGAGTCCTCCGAAGCCAAGGAAGACAGCAAAACTGATATCGAGGGCCGCATCGCGTTCACTGGAACACCAGGGTGGAAGGTCAAGCAACAGTCAGTGGCAGAAGCTTCAGGCCAGAGCGGCAGTGAAAGTAGAACAAATGCTTGCTGCATCAGAGGGCGAAGTTTCTGATGTAGCGCTAGGAGTCATGGCGTCCGTTAAAAGATACGTAGGTAAGCTCCAACCGAAATTAGAGGAATCTTCAGCAGCTGAGTCTCCCTCGGAAGGGCTTGAAGGTTGCTCATCGTCGGGACTTCCCAATCGTATGAGTGCCTCCATGCACCTATAACAAGCTTCAATCGTTGTAGAGAGACCACAATATCTGAAACTTACATATCTGATACATATCCCCAGTCGCTAGGCGACATCTGCTGTACGGACCTAAGACGACGCACCGTTAACGAAAATGCTACCAGGAAAACTAAATAGGCCCACATCAGCGCGTCTGCTAGGTCAATCTCCGTAGACAGCATCGTGTAGAGATAATTCAAGAGAACACTAGTCCACAATACGGGAGGTGGGAGGATACGGTCCAGCGGACATCACCCTTTATATAGCTCCTCATTCATGCATTCTCGTTGGCTCTGTTCAAAGTCTCTTTCCATTTTGGTAGATGCCACTCGAACAATACCCTTCTATTATGAATGGTCAGATCACCGAAACAAAGACACAATGATACGTTTGGACCCACAATGGAGGGGAAAAGCGCCGATTTCGTGTCCATTCAAGTGTAGCTAAGTACGTGTCACTGAGATGTTGAACAGTCTGTTCCAATAACTGAGTGAGGATTCTTTACGCGTTAACTGACGACTAAGAGACGAGGGTGTACCTATAATTTGTCAGGGAAGATTGGGCGACGCCGATCGGCTGTTTTCGGCAAAGGAAAAATATTCTGAGAGAACACAAAAGTGGATGCAGATGAATGGGGATGCTGTATCTTCCACATCTTTTGGAAGTATACCTGAATCTTGACCCAGCAGTGATTGGTATGGAATATATCCAAGCAAAGGTCGCACTCAAGACAACGAGGTCAAGGTAAGACAAGCAGGAGCACAGCCTCTTACTGACCTTTGCCGGCGGGTTCCTGAGCGATAGGAGCTTAGGTTTGAAAGCCGGTCGTCGCGTACTAGCAGCATTTTTCTCTTGAGGGACTAGAAGACTAATATTATTGTGACTTGGCATCAGGTTGACTCGTATCAATTACACTATTATAAAAATATGTAATTGAAAGTCACAGTATTCCTAAAACCATTGAAACAATTTGCAACCGCGAGAGAGCTATGTTCTGTAACTTGCAAGTCTTCCTAGGACTTACTACTCAGTCAAATTCGGCTATCTTGAGTCTGTATGACTGACACCACTTCGAGCTGGGGCTGTCGTTATTCTCCAGTCAGCATAGTCAGCTACGGCATAAAGGGGAAAGAGACCTAGGCAGGTATCATCGAAACAGTCTTCAGAAATCCGGACAACAGCCGATCGATGCTGATAGTTGCGTATATGTGGCCATATGCGAGGGTGGGACTGGAGAGGCGCTTGCATCAAGACAGGCCAGCGTACTTTGAATTATCTAGGCGCCTCTAAGTTATTCGTGGAAGCAACGTGGGAGATATTATAAAGTTGAACCAATAGCGTCCGGCTTCCGAAAACACCGAAATGCATGGAATCACACGCGAATTTAACTTCACAAAGATAGAAGGACAACAGGAATACCATATCATGATTAGATCAAAGATGAAGCATGCACTTTTGTTGTTCTGCGAATTTGTCGAGTCTGAGTATTTGTGATCAATGGTGAATCCGACCTTGATTTGACGCCCATCATTATGCAGGCTGGTCATAATATAATCACGTACACCGACTTTAAACGGGGGACAAATAAAATTAGATCCGAGCCATTGCATCCGTCGGCAGCAGGATATCGAGGGTCTACAGGAAAAGAAGTCAGCGGATGGAAGAGAGTCACCGAAAAGAACATACCTAATCATACTCTGCTCATCGCATCGAGTGCTGTCTATGCGTCATTCCATAGATGGTAGCTGATCTAGCGCAGTGGTAAAACATTATTCTCTTCGAAAGTTGGGTCTGTCAAGGTTGAGTGCCTAGTAACGTATCAACACGATAAATGATGAACGACAAAGCAGGACTCACAAATCTCTGCTTGGGTATCTCCACTTGTACCGTAAGGCCACTGGTTCTCTCCGACTACCTTCGCCGATCTCTCGCGTATGAATTACTAGAGGATCTCAGGATGATAGTGAGATCGATGAATTGGCACTGGCAAGAACGAAGTGTAACGTACACCTCTTACTCAGTAAGATTCGTACCAAGCTCGCTGCTGTGATGGTATCTAGGTGTGATGTGAGGGAAAGCAACAAAAACATAAATACTGGTACACACCTGTCAGAGACGAAGATAGACTCAATACCTATGCAACTCACGGGAGAGTCCAGAAAGCAGCCGACCTCGATCGCAACAAGCCATGTCGTCGGTATTTCTTGCGTCCTCATGCATTTGCTTCTAAACAGGACCGGATTAGTGTCAGCGTATAAATGCAGCATGCGAAGCAGTTGTACGAGCCAATTAAAATGACGCTACCCTGGAATATATTCGGAAAGGAACCCAATCTTCCTGGACATCCATCAGGTAAAGAGAGATGGAATGGAAAGGCGCACGTACCTGATTCTCAGGCTCTAGATAAAGTAATTATGGGGAAGGAAAGGGGGATAGAGCACCAGTATCGGGGCTCGGTGGAACCTTGAGGCTGTTGGAGCTACGTGAGGCGGCTCTAAGAAAAGGACGTAAGCTGAGTGAGACGAGCAGGGTTCGACACACACCATGGACTTCTGTAGCTAAAATTTTGCCTTCCGATGGTGATTCTCCATGCACTATTCAGCGTAGATAGTGAGAAAGGGCTATTCAGTAACGACGTCTTGGCCTACAGAAGTCTCCGCACGATAGCCACTGATACCCGTTAGGATCGTGTCCTTTTCCCAGGAGCACCATGATGGAGATGAGCGAGATAATGTAGTTGATCATGTTTGGGAGTAAGGAGAGTGCCGTCTTTGATTCGATATCCTCAAGCGTACTGGCTGATACCACAATCATGCGTTTGAACCCATAATAGCAAGTGCTGAATGAAGGCTGTTCGCAACGATAGAGTTATGGTTCGGATGTTATCTGGTGATCCGCGTCGTAGGCTTGTTGACAGATTCAGGAGCGACCTACCGCGAAAAGCGCGCTAATGTGTTAGTGGCTGTAGAGGATAGGAAAGTCGTTCCCGCAAAAGATAAAGATGATCACTACGGGATATAGCTTGCTGCAAGCAGATGGACAAAGTGTGAGATAGAGGTTGTCCTCTGCAGGAAATTGATGGCATCTGAGAGCTGTGGCGTGGGATTGATGGAGTAGTAAGACTTGGGATGGGAAATAACAATACAGAGGAAGCCTGGTGGACATGTGCTGTTCAGACATGAGAACAGGTAGGTCGTAAGGATGGCATTACAATATGGTAGACGTATAACCGATCGTCTCCAGTAGGAGGTATTTGATCTTGCCTCACACTGGGAACGATCGGTTACAGGTCTAGATTACGGGCCAAGCATTCAAATTCTTGTGGCAGTTTGGCTTGACTGCAAAGAGGCAATGAGATAAGCGAAGCCAAGCAGAAACTGAATTGTACCGCAATGGATATAGCGAGTACAGGCCACAAAAACGTCATTCCAAGTGAACCTTCTCGTGTCATTCCCATGTCGTTTCGCTCCAAAACTTACCGGTGATTTGCGATCCTTGAACTACGAATTGATCCACCATCAACCGTTTATTGATGTCTACATAACAAAAGTGACGAAATGAAGAATAGATGACTGGAAAGATGACGACATACTTGATCCATTGATGGGTCCATGAGAGTTCTCGTACATAGGGACTAAGTATACACTTTCCTAGCGACTCGCCTTCTTTTCGGCATTTTGATGCATGACGACGCCTACTATACTGTAAGCCGTAGATCACTGTTCTACACCCTGAAGGGAGCAGCGTGTTTACAGAAGCGGTGTCAGGACATGAGATGATCGATGAAGATGCGGGGAATTTTCGGGCAATCGAGAGCAAATCACCGTCGCCTGATTAACGTAGCCGACGTCCAGCGATGCAATGGCGGGGTACGCGGTATACAGTCAAGTCGCGTCGATTGAAAGATAATATTGCACCTACGGCAGCGCTAAAGGCGATGGGAGGTGAACATGCAAACTATGAACAGTGGAACCGCGTACACAGCAGAGCACAACACCTGTGTCTCAGCTGTCCTTTGTGATCGCGACTCGGCAAGGTGCAGCGCAAAAAGTTCGGAGCTTTGTCGGGGGTCGTGTATGTGTTGTGGCCAGCGATCGACAGCCATGATCAAGAGGTGTGGTCGTTGGCCGAATGTCTTTTCTTGTGGGGTCCACCATGGGCTGAGATTCTAGGAGAACAGATCTAACAATGTGGACGCCAAGTGTAAGTAAATCAAAGAAGGAAAGATATCATCATACCGAAATCTGCCGAAGTTACATCGCATTGATGGTCTCCTCGGATCTCGGACCATAATTTCTTGTACTGCACTCTATTAATAGGTACTGACCCATCCTTCGCTCTGGAGAATTCTCATCGGAAAAGGGACGATAGTTAGCTGCGATGTCTTCTGTCACGAAATAATCATACATTCTCCACCAAACACTGTCCCTTCGAGACCGTATTGCAGTTTTACACAGGGTTTTTTGACGGCGCGTATTCGTATTGTCGGTCTAAATAATACGGAAGCGGCGCCTGGGTTACATGGAACGCGATATTGCACAATTTACATAGCAATGGTTTATCGCATCCATTGAGTTCCAGCTGAGATTTATCTTCAAAAGCTAAAATTAATATCTAGGACGGGAACACAAGACGGAAGAGACAATAAATTGACATAGCAGTTGTATAACACCAACCTTCCCCCAAGCGCTTCACTCGCGGTCGCTCGTCGAACGCCATTAACATGGTGATGGCATGGCGCTCTCCAACTGTAGCCAATGGTTCGATCTGCCATAGTTTCGGAAAGAACGCACAAAAAAGCGCAGGCCGTATGTCTCGTTGAACGATTTCATGTCGGCGGTTCACCGTGTCAAGGGAAAAAGAAATTTGTCTTGGGACGGAAATCGGCAGGGGGTGACTATGGAATACATCAGGGACACGCCTGGAACGACTGCGATTCTGAGCAAAGACGCACGCAAATAATGTTTCAAGCGAGTATGATTGCAGAAGGACGAAGAACACTTGTCTTGCATACTCAATTTGCACTTTACTTTGCAAAAAAAGAATAACTAATTTGGGCGGGGACAAAGTCCTGGGCTTCAATTCGAACCCATGTAGAGCCGGAACTTCTGAGAAGGCGAGTGTCAAACACAGCGCCACGAAAATGCTGAAACAAAAGCACTTACCCGTTGAACCAGGCGAAGAAGAAAGGAGGATCGGGAGCAGCTGACCACTCTGAGTTGTTTTCTGGAGATCCGGCTTGTAGCATTGTTCAACATGCACTCAACACGAGAAATATGTGATACTTCTAATACGGTAGTAGTAGAGGGTGGAAAGACAGTCGTCACGGAAGATACAGACGATCGCTGCGTTAGGGATGTATGGCTGCAGGCAGATCGAGGAAGTGTGAGATCCAGCAAAGCCACCGCTATCCGGAACAGTACGAGTAGATCAGGGAACTCAGGGAATCGATGAGGTTGTACTGCTTAAAATGGGAAAAGATTGAGATCGGGCAAGAGACAGGGTGAACATTCCCATAGGACAGAGTACTTAGCACCGTAATTATCACTGCTAGTTGCCAGTGCATCCATAAGCAACTCTGGATATGCCCTGTAAAGGCGGTATTCAACGGAATAGGATGAGCTAAAGTCAATCTTCCGCGTCCATTCTCCAGGGATATCTTTAGCTTCTGACAACCAGTGAGAAATTCCCTTTTGCAACACACGGTCAGCGATCGAGAGCGTGTTCGAATGCCGTAGACGTATTAGTCCGTATCTTCTAGGTCCGATCAAGGAGGCTCGAGGAGAGCAGGTGGTCACAAACGCTGAGGAAGAAGCCAGTCTCGGAAGAGCCCGGTATCAAGTTCTGATAACGGCATGGTGGATTGATCCCAAGCTGAAAACGATTACTGGTCGCCAGGCAGTGATGAACTATCATATGGCAAGTTGTTATCGGGATTGCGGCAGAATGGAAGCAAGACGACCGCGATTCCTGATTGGCATAGCCCTACAAATGGTGGTTAAAATAGACAGGATCAAGAGGACCGAAGACTCCGAACCATCGTGATGGGGGGAAGACGCATCAAATTGCCTCAGCGCATGATTAATAAACGTGGACTCACAGGAACACCGACGGCAGTCCGAAAGTACTGGTGTACTAGCTACATCCAAAGGCGCCATATACTTGTATCGTGTTCGCAAATCGACAGTACTTCGGAGGCACGGAGCTCGCTGAGGTCACCCAAGTAGAAGGCCGTGTGGCAAATCGTCGTGAACAAAGACAGTTGCGGCAAATTGCGGCACCTGTAGGGTTGATCGAGCCGAAGCCCGGGAAGAATGCGGCATGTTCGGCATTTCTCGGCGCATGTCTTGGGACTGAGGAGCGCGTTGGGATGTCCTGGCAAGATGTGCCCATATTTTCAAGAAAGAAAAGAGAACGAATTGTCTAACCATAGCATAATAAGTCATCTACTATTGCCTTTAGCGCCCTCTTCTATTACAGATTATCTGTCGCTACTCTTACCCTCAGTCGCCTCTATGATCCATCCTCTTGATGGTCTAGCGTCGAGACGCATTCGGCACTATCTATGGAAGGGCGTAGCTCTCAATAGCTCTCGGCTTTTGGAATGAACTCGCTCCAGATTACGCAAGCCTCTACATTTGAATTAGACTTTCGCAGCATCACTTGAATGTTTCAACGGGGGGAGCTTCTATAAATTTTACAAAATGTCAGTGATCTGTGTCAAACTTTTCGGTTTCACTTAAATTGCCTATATCCGCCCAGATAATCGAAGGTGAATCATTTCGTTTCGCGGAATGAGAAATCGGATGTATCGAGTAGACATCAAATTCCCATTCTAGTTATTAAGACAGGACGTTAGTCGGAGGTATGTCTATTAGAGTTATGTGTGCGTGCTTTCATTATACACACTCTCCATATGAGGCTACTACGCTTTGATTAGCTCTCCAAATTGCCTATGTTTCGATGTACTCCAAACACTCTCATTGATAGGGAGAGGGAACGTTGGGATGATATACACACCAGAATACCATAGCGAGGACACACCTATAATGAACTTCCATCTGCATTGGATTGTATCAACTTCCGTGTACTCAGGTCAAAAATAGTAGTCTGTCTGAACGCAGAATCAATGCGCCGGGTAACATAACACCTTATTCATCTATCAATAGTCTACAATATTAAGGCAAACATTGTAGGAAAGATAAGTCTTTGTAGCTCGTAAGGAAAAGCGGCGGAGCAGCCTAATTAAGTAGTCGTTGGGAAAAGCATAACTCAACAACACTTGCGGCGGCGAAATGGAGATCCGAGGTCTCCCCGCATACTAGTCCCATAAACCGTCTTCGACAGAAAAGGGATTATGAGAAAAGGGTGTTGGCTCGATCATCTGTAGCCTCCTGACAGTTGCTGATATTTGCCTGAACATGCTAAAGGGGCGACAGGTGTTGGACAGTCGGATGGAGGGATCGGAATAAATGTAAGCATCTTTCATGGGCGCAGTTAGCCCTGCAGCATCTGCAGACATAGAACCAAATAGCGTCGTATGCTACAGAGTAGCGTAGAGAGCACTAAAATCTCAGCCACTGTCAGAGACGAAGGTGCGGTGAATGACGGTCGTGGTGGTAGCAGTAGAGGGTCACCCGGCTGAGGGATCGTGGCTGATTATATACGCCCAATGAATCACCAGGAACACAGAGACACGGTCGCCGTACCTCATCTGACTAGTAAGCAGAATCCGGTGTGAACAGCAAAGCCAAATCGTTCCATGCGAGTCAGTTTGAATTTAAATTAGATTCAGCAATCAGGGTCCGACATTGTCTTCACTGAATGGCGATTGATCTATATTTCTGTCACATTAAAAATCACATGAATCTAAAGCGCCAACAAACACACAGTATCGTCCACTTTGTCAAAAACTCCCCGAAAACCGACCGCCGCAAAATCATCCGTGAGGTCGGGGTGAGAAGCACACGTTTCCACCACCAACCTATCAAACATCTCTCGCTTCTCCACATCCATGATCGCCGAACGCAAATCCATCTTCGCCCGCCCGAAGGCCTTCAATCCAGATACGATCTTGAGTAGTTGGTTCTCCTTCCGACCTCCCTCGAGCCCTTTCTTCGTGGGCCTATCAGCGAGCCTGGCGCACTTGGACAGCTCGTTAAAGACGAGACTAGCTGGACTGTAGATGGGGATGCCGTCCATGGTGGCACCCATCTCGACATCCGGAGGAAGACTGGCTTGCTCGATGGTGACTTTGCAACACTTACCAGCACGATCAACCCTCTTGGCAAAGACATACCCGCCACTGGGATATTTCGCCAGGAGTCCCTCCTTGCAGAGCAGCTTCCGCAGATTCCCCACATCTGAGTCCCCGTTGACCGGCATGACAACGAAGTGGATACGGCAGTCCTGAGAAAGAGGTGAGCTTGCGATACGGTCGATCAACGGATCACTCACCACTGGGAGCTTGGAATTCCCTAGGATGTACCAGAGTACGTCGCCAGGGCCACTGAGGTAGCACGCGTATCCGAGAGCACGGATACGGATCAACAGATCGTAGGATAGCGGACAAAAGGAGTTGGGATTGTGCTAGGGCACTGCGCATATTTGACTGTCCCTTCGCCTCATGGAAATCTACTGTCCAGCCTGACGAGTGATCTGGCACACGCCTCGCTGCGACGGGTATTTTAGTCAGAGGGAGATACGCATCGAAGAGAGGAACTTGAGGGGTAGGAGAGAACAGTGCATATCCGGGAGGCAATAAGGCGAGGTACCGTGCGACTACTGGTACTGCGTGAGGGAGGGCAGTGCATATATCAGTCAGAAATTGGAGGAACGGGCGTCGTTCAAGAGAGCAGATTAACCAAGGTTCTCGTTTGGGGTCTTTGGCGAGGTAGCATTCGATGGCAGCTACATCGTGGCTTATTCGAGCCTTCCTTTCTTCGGGTGACTTGATGATGCGGGGCGAGGTGTAGCCATGCATGCGGCGGTGAAGGAGCTGGAAGGGAAGGAGCGGAACATTATCAGGTTGCACAAAGAGAAAGTTGTGCGTCCCAGCGAGGCCGCAGTTGAAGAACACTTTGCAATAATCGACGTGCCTCTGGGATGGTGGCTCGTGGGTATTCGGTGGCTCGTCATCGATGAGGTCTATGCCTGTGGGGTTCTGTATGTCGTTTGTGTACACGAGGAGCGCGTACTTTGGGTAATCTGTGGTGTCGATACGGAAGCGGCGGTCGGTTTGTGCAAGCGAGTTCGTAGCCGACAGGAGCATTTCCCAATCGCCTTCGATGTGAATGTCGAGGCGCCACTAAAACAAGAGTTAATAATGATTACCACAACGAAATTGAATATCCTACCCTCATGTACCTGCTGGCGTGCAGGAGATACCATGCAAGATCTCCGCTGATGCCAGCAGGGACTCGGATGGTGCGGAAATGTGATAGTACTGCAAGAGCAGCGCTATGCGCTAGTGGCATTCCGTCGGTAGGGACTATCATGGCGGTGGGCAAGATAGAGGTGGTGGGATAAAGAAGGACAACAGGCAGCACCATTTATATAGCTCCATCGCCACTTGAGCTTAACCGTGTGTCGTAAGGCGCCTTTGTGTGAAGGGAAGATTCCCTTGTTGGACAAAACGAAAAAGTGTGCATTTTTGTTCGAGCGTATATGAAGCCGGGCAAGAAGACCTTGTATTTGAAGGTGACAAGACTCCCCATGAATGAGTCCAATACACAATTGCTACTGTTGCAGCGTGGCAACGAACATTCCGCTCGTTGCTTCTAGGTCTGATAGAAGCGATGGTTGTAATCTAAGCGCCTTCGAACCACCTTCGTTCTACGATAGACTCCATAGCACAGAGTAGAGCTAAATGTCAAGAATTGTCACCGCAGAGAAAGGGCATAGCCGGTGTACACACCGCGGTCGGTTCGCCTAACAGTTGTTTCCCCCCCTCCCCGCCGGGATGGCATCGATGCGATCATATGTACAAGTCGGTAGACATCATATATATTACAGTCCATAGCAGGGGCTCTCTTCACAAGACAAAGATAAAAAAGCCATCCAGTGTTCTACACAGTCCGTGAGCGAGAGTAACACAAGGAATCGATAATCCGGCTCATCTTTCTCCCAAGACTAGCTTCTCATCACCGACAGCGTTAGTCGTTTTCCAAATACAGAATAGGTCGCTGCAGCAGTCCCTGAAGAGTCGATGGATTCTTTGCTAATGGCTGCAGAAATAACGTGGGGCAATACTGATGCACTGGTCGAGAGTATCGAAAGTGGAGGTAGTGTACACTAAATTCTGAGACACAGAGACACGGCAATCGAGCGTAACGACGAATGTGTTCGCTCTGCTCATCGTCGTGGTCGATGATTAAGCTTTAAGAATGAAGCCGTCACGGTCACGCCACCATTCGCTTTTTTCTGGAACCGCCACCATCTCTTTCTGTTCCTTTTGTCGCGACGATGCCATCAGTGTGCACTCTTCTGTTCAACATCTTCTGTCTACAACACACCTGTAATGATGCTGGATCGTTCGACCTCTCGAGCGCCAAAAGGCAAGTAGACTTTCGACTATCCCTTCAAATTCTACAACCTAATTCGGGTCCTCAGTCTCTCCTATAGCTCCCGAAAATGTTTTGGTAATTTGTTCAACTTGGCCCCAGCGCCTACTTCGTCTTTAGAAGAATTTAGAGGAAATTCTTCACTATCTTTGCTGCGAAAGGAATGATTAGGTATATTGGTCAACAGGTGAATATTACTCCTTTGTTATTTGTATACGACCTGGATGATGTATTTCTACCATTCCCTTGCGATCACCAGAGCACTCACCTCTGCCATATTCATGTTTGAACCATCGTTGGAGCAGACGCGGATCCCCATTTCTGCAACAGGAAAGACATTTCTACCCCGGAGCAATCTATTCTCGCAAAAATTTCATCCTTTACAATCAGTAGTATTGGAATGCGAATCGATTGATAGGCGCTCGTGAGTATACTGTGCTTCTTTTCGCACAGGTCAAGGGAAAGGCCCAGAGTCAACGAAGCTATGCTCATGTGGCGTCCTTTCCTGCCCAAAGACATCCATCCTCGCGCTCTCCCATTCGTATCCAAGCACTCATGCCAGCCGGCAAGGGATTCAGAACTAGTGTCGTCCGTGGTGCCGCTATCGCGGTACAAGAATGCTTTCAAAGCCTAAACATTCGTTGGGCTATCTATGGCGATCTGGCATGGCATCTTCTGTGTGGTTCACCAACCGGTGGTTCTGTGAGTCTTATCTGATCGCTCTCTATCGTATAAGCTAATTCATGTCATGCTAGTGGCAACTGGATGTTCATGTCATGGGTGATTCAACGACCCTCGCATACGCATCCCAACGCTTGGCAAGTATGGATCGCAGGATCTCTCTGAAGACGCAGGTCATCGATAGCATAACTACGATGTCTTATGATCATGATGTGCTAAATGATGGGTCGTCGTTGAAGAAGCACACATGCAAGATCATCCTCATCTGCGGTCCTTCGTACAGGTTTTTTGTCGTCAAAAACCTTCCCCTTCTTCCGATTCAGGTCATTCTATATCGATTCATGAAGACCTATTCCAAAAGGTCAGGGAGCAGAGTAAAGAATGCCATGGCTGAAGTTATCGCTATTAGTGAGGCATATCTGGGTCTTCCTGATCTACCGCCTTCTGTATGGAGCCTGACTCCTGCGGAGCAGCCACTGTTTGTCGATAATTTAGCGAAAATAACGGCTATATTTCCTGAGGCAGCTGGTTTGTTTGCCCGTCTTCATCCCTCTTCACTACCTCCCATCGAACTCGTCCCTCCCTTCATCGAACCTCCTGTTTTGTTGGTCCCGGCGATTCAGTCCACGGAGGTCGTGGAAACTTCATCTTTGTTGACTATTGTTAAAGAAAGAAAACGCTTGTCTCACTCGGAAGCCATTCTCGTTGCTACACATGCACTCTCGTCATACGTTCGTCAGCTAGGTCACGAGTGCTTCCTCGCCGGGACAGCACACGCTCCTTGGTACATCCTGGGCTCACCTGTTCTTCCAACGGTATGATCGCTAACTACCACCGTCGATTCCTTATTCAACTTCAAATATAGAATCATCGCGTCGACTTCCTAGTTCTCTTACGCAATGGAAAGTCTCTTGATTGGCTCCAGCGTACTCTGTGCAAGCAAGGTATTCTGAATGCCAAAAACGATGTATTGAAGTACACTGCGAATCTCAACGACGGAGAATCAAAAAATTGCAAGGTCACCTTCGAGCAACTTCCTTCGTCAATGGGCTTGCGCCCTGAAGAACCCACGGGAATGGTCGTTGATGGAATTTCTGTCATCAACCCAAGCTACCTATTATCCATCCTGCTCTCGTCGGTGAGCACTCGAGGACTTCCGATGAAACCAGGCACATATAAGAATGTTTCCGCCGCTCTGGAGCTACTCCATCATCGAAACACCAATGTTCGTGCAGCATTTGGAGATGCAAGCAAGCTGGTGGAGCTCGATCAGCTGGCTTGCGTCTACGTGGCTGCTCATCCTGAATTTAGAGGGAAGTTCGCTGCTATTGGCTTCAGTCCTGCCCCCGGGCGCACGCTGTTGGATCCTCTACCACCGGTAGATATCCGTACAACGTGTGGGCACACACCACCTGTGCAGATCCCAGTGATCGCCGCAAAGGGTGGTGTCGTATTCCAAGCAGCCATCGACGCTATAAGTCTCCTTCGAGACTCGGCCTATTCATGCGCCATCTTTGGCAGTGCTGCTTGTTATCTTTATGGAAATGAACGTCTCCCGAATGTATGTATACCCTGTCTCGTTGACTTGGTTAAACGAATGCTCTATTGTAGGACGTCGATATCCTCGTCTCTTCCGAGGAAGGAGCGGAAGTCATCAAAGGCTATCTAGTTAGCCGGGACCCTCACCACTTTTACCTCAAGAAGGCCAGGACGCCGGGGGCGACTTACAGAGTTTTATGGTACCGGAATCGTCAGAAGATCGGAGAGAAGGTCACTGTGACCAGACAGAGCAAGGTTGACATCGTCATGGCTGGCACGATGATGCTCCCATTGTTGTCATCGAGATCAACCATCGTAAAGGAAGCGTTACCCCTAGTTCCCCTCGAGATTCTTCTCCTGCACAAGCTCCAGGGATGGCACGATCATATGACAGCGTCCGAGCCGCACAAGCAAAAAAAGCAGACTGTCGACGTAGCGGATGTGCGGCGGACCCTGAAGATTGTGCTCCAGAGCGCTATGGGGACCAAGAGATCGTGGGCTCGTGTGGCGCTGAGTTTCTTCCAGGAAGAGTTCCAGCACTTTACGATGGACAGGGTGAAGCTCTTTTGCTCTGCGTTTCCGGACTGTCGAGACGATTGGTTTTGGCTGGGATTTGAAGTAGCGTAAATTGTTAGTATGCGGATTTGGCCTTTGTACGATGGAGTGTGATCGCACCATTGGTATAGCAGTACATGATTTGTTCGATTCTATTTGGCAAGTTCCTGGCATATGAATGATATTTTCAATGATTCCATACGTCGCAGAATCGAGGATCCTTGTTCAGCTCTGCCAGACTCTCAGCCTTCACGACAAAAGGTTGATTTTTGGCTAAGACAACGTCCGACCTGATGCCACAGGTCGAGAATACGGGTACAAGGGAACAGAGAAGCCACAGATATAGCAAGTGAACATAGCGCACCAAATTCTGAGATGCAGAGACACTCCAATCGAGCGTAACGACGAACGTGTTTGCTCGCTGTCGTGGTCGATGACCAAGATGATGTCGTCACGGTCACGCCGTCATTCGCTCCCTTTCTGCAACCACCGTCCACTCCATGTTCCTCTCGTCACAGCCCCGCTATCACAGTGCAGGTCGCTCTTTTTTGTCTACAATACACCTGAAATGATGTCGGAGCGTTGGAGCTATCGGGTGCCAACAGGTGAACGGTCCTTTTGACTATTCCTGCAAATTCTGCAAAATGTTTATGTGGCTACTCAGCGTCTCGTAGCGCCCGGAACTGTTCTGGAGTTTGCCCAACTTAGGACCAATTAGGAGGTAGCCTTTCCATCAAAAAAACCTAGGAAATGCTTGGTGCTAGTGTCTTCGTCGTGAATGGAATGAAAGAAGTACATTAGGGAACAGGTGCGTTACTCCTGTCGTTCGTCATGGCTCATACTTATGCGATCTAGATGAATTTTATCCTTTCGTGGTCAACATTTAAGGATATTGGATTGAGTGATAGGCGCTCGCGAATATATGATGTTCCTTTCGCACGGTCAAGGGAAAGGCCCGAGTCAACCAAACCATCTCATGTGGTGTCCTTTCCTGCCCGCCGACGTACATCTTCATCTTCTCATCCGTATCTCAGTATCATGAGCGGCGGTAAGGCACTCAGAACTAGTGTCGTCCGTGGTGCTGCTATCGCAGCACAGGAAGGCTTTCAAAGCCTAAACATTCGTTGGGCTATCTATGGCGATCTGGCATGGCATCTTCTGTGCTATACACCAACTGGCAGTTCCGTGAGTCTTACCTTGTTGCTCTCTGTCGTATAAGCTAATTCATGACATGCTAGCGGCAACTGGACGTTCAGGTTATGGGCGACTCACTGACCCTCGCTTATGTCACCCAAAGCTTAGCAGGTGTAGATCATCGATTCTCCTTGGAGTCGCTGAGTGGTGATGGAAAAGCTACTATGACCTATATTCACGATGTGCTGAACGATGGGTTGCCGTTGAAGAAGCGCCAATGTCAGGTCAAATTCGTTAGCGGCGATTTGGACGATTTTTTCATCGTAAAGGACCTTCCCCTTCTTCCCATTCAATTGATTTTCCACCGACACATGGAGACTTATCGTGGCAAGTCTGAGAAGAAACTGAAGCAACTCACTTCTGCTGCACCTGCCTAATCTTCCGCCTCCTGTATGGAGTCTCGCTCTTGCAGAGCGGCCATTGTTCCTCAGCCATTTAGCTGAACTGTCCGCCGCATGCCCTGAGAGTGCAGAATTATTGACGCGGCTTCATCCTGGACCATTTCTGGGCACGACAATCTCGCCTAATCCGCCTTCTGTTGTGCCAGGTCTGACATCAGGTTTGACCGAGGTATCGGACATTTCATCGCTATCTGTCAAGGAAAGAAAGGAACCGGGTCACTCGGACATCGTTTTTGCTGCTACAAGTTTACTCTCGTCATCTATTCATCGGCTAGGGCACGATTGCTTCCTTACCGGACCGAGATATACGCCTTGGTATATCATGGGCTCGCCTATTGTACCAACGGTATGGTCAACATCTGCCTTGAATCGCTTTCTTTCCATTTAAAGTGAAATACAGGATTATCGTATTGACTTCTTGGTCACTTTACATAATAATTCACTTGATTCACTTCACCGCATTCTGTGTCAACAAGGTATTCTGGAGGCGAAGCATGGCGCCTACTGGTGTTCGGTGCTTGCCAGCCATGGAAAATCAAGAATCTTTATGGTCACATTCGAAGACGTTCCTTCGTCGATAGGGTGACGCCCTGGTGGATCCATAGGGAGAGATTTCAATGGAATCCCCATCGTTAACCAAAGCTACCTATTCAGCACCATGCTCACATCCCCCAACTCACGAGGACTTCCGAAGGAAACAAAGACATACAAGAATGTTGTATCAGCGTTGCAGCTGCTATCTCAGCATAATGTTGATGTTCGAGCCGCATTTGAAGACGTAGCGGAGCTTGATCAGCTGGTTTGCACCTATGTCAAAGCTCATCAGGCTCTGAGACCATATTCCATTGCCGTTGGTTTTGATTCTGTTTTACCTCTCATCCCATGGGCCGGTCCCTCAGAGGTAAACGTTCGGACAGTATGTGGTCCAACGCCGACTGTACGAATCCCCGCGATCGGCGAAAAAGGCAGCATTGTATTTCAAGGGGCACTCGATGCTACACGTGTGCTCCAAGACTCCGGTTATTCGTGCGCCATCTTCGGAAGCGCTGCTTGCTATCCGTATGGAAATAAACGTCACCCGAAGGTATGTGTAGCCACATTTGTCGACTACGCTGTCATTAATGCTCTACTTCAGGACGTCGATATCCTCGTTTCCTCTTCGGCTGACGCAGAAGTCGTCAAAGCCCGTATGGTCAAACGGCTTCCTGTGCACTTTTCGCTTGTGAAAGCACAAACACCAGGGGCTACTTATAAAATTCTGTGGTACCGGTATCACCACATCACTGGAGGAAGGATAGTGAGCAGGCAGACGAAAGTTGACATCGTCATGGCTGGCGCGATGATGCTCCCATTCTTATCATCAAAATCGGCTGTCACGAAGGAATCATTACCTGTCGTTCCCCTGGAGGTGCTTCTTCTGCACAAGCTCCAGGGATGGCATGCCCATTTGACGGCTCCGGAACCGTACAAGCAAAGAAAGCAAACTGCCGATGTAGTGGACATTCGGCGTATCCTCAAGATTGTTTTGCAATGCTTGACGGGGACTGAGAGATCGTGGGCTCGTGTAGCACTGAGTTTCTTCCAGGACGCGTTCCAGCACCTTACGATGGACAGGGTGAAGCTCTTTTGCTCTGCGTTTCCGGACTGTCGAGACGATTGGTATCAACTGGGATTTGAGGTGATATAAATGGTTGCGCGAAATTGGCTTTTGTACGATAGCCTATTGTCTCTCACATCATTCGGCTGCGTACGTAACTGGTACTGTACTGTACTATAATAGTATAAGGTACGTTCCTTGATTCCATGGGATGCGAATGATACTTTCCGCGTCTTATACATCGCGCAGAGAAGGATGTTTGATCTAGTTTCCACAAGAGATAGACTACGTACAATACACCACACGGTGTGCGGCCAAGAGGATAAACGCGACATGTTGCCCTTGTCAATATAGCGGCTGTTAGAATAGCGGGACGGCGGTATTACATCAACAAAGGAAGTCGCAATGCTTCGGCTTCATCTTTTCTCGTTCCACCATAACTTTCCTGGGATTTGTATCTCCACCGTGCCTGCCTCCTTTATTTCTCGTCTTGCTTCTCCTTACCCCCGCTGAAGTGTTTGTGCGACAAATCCTCGCTAGATGTCTTTCTATAACAAATTTTCCTGAATTTATCGTTCTGGATCGCTAAGTTTCGGAGTGCCTTCATTTTGATCCCGCCACTCTTCTCATTCTTCCAATGTAGCTATTCAATGTCTTCGGATCGAGTTTCCCCTCCACCGTTTCGCCGGAGTAACATCCTACCCGATCCGTGGCTATTTTTCATCACAAGGAGTCCGATTTCGGCGACAAGAGAACGCACTGTCCTATGCCACTTGTATCTCCTCGGCGCATTTTGAATCTGTTTCGTAGCGGGTGTTCTCAGCGCATTTTAAGTGTTTGATTCCTCGCCAGCTGACATCCCGGTTCCCCTGTACGTTCATTGCAAGATTCGAGAAAGCTGTCTTCTCTATGTATCGACGCGGAAGGAGCGAGATTAAAGAGCGAATACAGTGGGGTTTGCGATGCAGTTTGGCGTATGAAATGGAGGGACAACTGTACCAATGGGAGCCTGCTCAAAATCAATAGTTCTTGGTCATTAATGCAAGTCAGTCCGATCTAGTCCATTCATAAGGCAGTCCTGAGTCGATCGAGCGGCTGAAAGAGTTCCTTTCGTAGGAAGTAATTGTAGCGATAATCTTTTCTGGGTCATTACTTGGATAATTATAATCCAAACACGGCAGGCGTCTGTTTTCGTCTTCGCTAATGATCATGCTAGACTCGTACAACTTCAAGTGAGATACCAAAAAAGCAATTACGCAGTCACTTCTCATACGATGTCTGGGATAAGGCGACGAGGGAACTACGATGCCAGTTATGAAATGCTTCGAACCCAGCGCTTTGTCCGGCCCATAGCCACATAATGCAAGTCAGTTCGATCTAGTCCATTCACAAGGGAGTCGGTCGAGTTTCTCACAGAGTCCGTCTCGCAGGAAGAATCGTAGCGATAATCTTTGGTTGGAACTGGTTATTACTCGGATAAATATAAGCCAAACACGGGGAGTCATTTTTTATCTTCGCTAATGATAATACCTGGCCCTGCATACAGCTCTGAGTGACATACGAAAAATGTAAGTAACCAGCCACTTCTCATCCGCTTTCTCGGATAAGGTGACTCGGGAACTACGATCTCAGTCTTGAGATCCTTCGACACCAGCGGTTTCTTTGACCCTGAGGCACCAGCAAAATTGAGATGGAATTCAAGTCGTGCTGTTTACAAGGCAGATTAATCATCGTGTTGTAGCTGCGGAGCGAATCACACCCGTGAGTCAAGGTATCCCTTCTGGTGTGGGAGAAAGGTATCCACCGTATGGCCTGGTCCCGAAGTCGCGCTCGGGCGAATTGTGCCTGCAGATATAGAAGCCCCATATTGTCGACAAAATGAAGAATTGAGGACCGATTAACTATCAGGCCCGCGTTACGTGCCTAAATGAAGTTTCGATGTTCTTCTACAGTCTTCGCTGATCCCGCCATCTTCTCTTCATTCAGAGACTCAGTGAATATGCGATCAGAGGCACCAAGTTATAGTATGAGGTCATTCTGGAACACTATGGCCTGTAATCAGTTAAAAGCAGCGACTGCAAAGGATAGCCAACAGCAACAGCAATTCCTCACAGACCAAGCCTTTACCATGTTGATGTATATCCCACCCGAAGGCCTCTACTTCAGACTGACTGGCGTACAAAGCCAGCACGTCCTGTATTCCAGGCTCGGCCGTGATCCTGAAGTCTGGCACTACAAAGGCGACAGTAAATCCGACGACCAGCTTTTCTCGCTCATTCACGGCACGGGCGAGCAACAGGGGTTTCACGCTATCAAGGGAAAGAAGTCGGGAAAAGTGCTCTATTCACGTTTATCACCGGATCCTCAGGTTGGACACGTCGACGAAGAGGACATGGACTATGACAGGTACGCCGTCTCAGCATCCACCCTGTCCCTAATGCTGACCACTGCCTTCAAGCTGGTTCGACCTCGAAGTAGGAGCCGGTGAACATAGAAAGCATTTCCGTATCGTGTGCCCTGTGTCGGGTGAAGTTCTTTTCTCCCGCACGAACAAAGACCCACACTTTGGGAACTATACCAGGACAGTGTACTCTGACGATCAGTGGTTCACTATGGATTTTGAGGACATGGCCGTCAAGAGTGTTGACTATGATATCGCGCAGGGAAAAATCCTCAACGCGACTCCGCATGTTCTGGCGAACCAGACGCTCACAAACAATTCGGACGACGAGCAGGAGATGTCATTTAGCTTTTCGGAGACCGTTACTCACACCTCGAAGTTCGAGTACACCAACCCCATCTCTTCCTCATACTTCCACCACTTCTAACCACCACTTCACGCTACCACTGCGCACCATGACCAACTACCATTGCTACTGACGATATTTTCCCTCTGTAGCTTGCAGATCCTGGTTGGAGAGGGTGCCAACGACGACTCCTGCCGCCGCTTTTGCGTTGCGACGGAGTGGCTGTTCTTGCCTGTCGCGACCGTGTTCACTCGTTCAAGTTGTGACGTCGTTGTTTTGAGTCGCTGGTGTTAGGTGGTTCCTTTCCACTGTTTCTTTCCATTTCACGGTATGTGCCTCCGCTCCTGAGCCCTTCATATCGTCGCTTGGTCTCATTGTTCATTATCGGGTCCCCTGGTCCGTGCAGTCCTTAGTCAGTTTGTGTGTCACTGTTTATTGTATCTCAGTTTCGTCATACACCGTCACCAATATCATTTTTGGCGCATGTTCGTCGCTCTCGTCATTGATCTCTCTTTTCATCGTCACCAATATCAATCCTATCACCGCTGACACCCTTGTCGCACCAAGTAAGCTCCCTCTTTATCAGAAAATTGCGACATGTGGATCTGTTCCGCTCTGGCTTCCTCTGTCTTGCCTGATTCCCCGCATGGAACACGAGAACGCTGCCAACGTGGACCATGCGGATAACTACTTGGATGCCCTGAAAAACCTCCCAAAGCTTCCCGACACTCAGGGTGCCCCCGATGAGCAAGTTGCAGAGGGCTGGTGTGGTCCTGAGAGTCAGCCGGACAACGTAGAGGATGATGATGATGTGACGATTGATCTTGGTTCCCAGTCCAGCGCCCCACCCAAGCAAAAACTGAAACGCAAGTCATCCGCTATCTCTTCTGACCCGCCACCTGCGCAATTCGGTCCTGCCAGTAATACACGCTCAATGGTCGGTCAGACAGAGGCTTCCTTTCTCTCCGCAGGGGGCGACCTAAGTTTGTTTTTCATATATATCGTGTATAAGGAGGTCCCTGTTTTCCGTTCCTGACAATTGAATCCTTGCTGCCTTCGTATCCTCGTTATGTGTGCCCCATATCCCCTACTTTCTATCCTTCTCTACGAACCACACAGAGTTGCTCTAACCCGCGAGACACACTCAATAGTGTGATTACAACGGCGTGAGCCTTTGTGGCCGCAGCACATGGTTCGCCATGTCAGGGCTGCGGACCCGGCCGTTCCTTATTGGGACCTTGTGCCGGTACCACCACCACCACCACCACCACCACTGGATTCGAGATCAAAGTGGAAACGGAGTTCTCAGGTGTGTTCAAAGCTCCATCCGTTGACACCATTCTAATTTTTATATCCTTATAGCTGGAGTCCCGATTGTCACTGAAGGAAAGATCACTGTCTCTGTGTCTCGTAGCAACGAATTTACATTCGGCACCGAGAACACACTCACGAAGACGTACACAGCGAATTTCCCCGTGAAGGCGGGGCCCGGGAAGTCTGTCCGTGGAGTGTCGTCTGTTCAGGAGGGCACGCTCGAGGTGCCGTACACCATTCACCTCGCGTCGAAGAGTACAGGGGTATGGGTGGAGACCAAGGGGATATGGCGCGGTGTTTCTTCGTGGGAGTTGCGTCACGACATTCGCGTAGAGTAGGCATAGAGAAGAGGTACTATGCGGACACTTACAATGTTAATCTTGATGTGTTTCTGAACGCCCCGATACGGAGTTGAAAGAAAATAGCATCAATATCGTTGAGACATAAGAATGCGAATTGAATTTGAGCTTATCTGCAACTTATCCGGAGTATCAAAGGCATGACGCGCTAACTTGGTCCTCCAGAAATCCACAGGAACATAAGCGCATCGTATACAATTACAGATGACTGTCTCACCAAGCGCAAGAGGTTGCACTCTGAAGCCTTTAAATGCAAGATTCCGCGTAGCCCTCTTTATACGAAGAGGACCAAGGTCGACTAATATCTTCGACTAAGGTCCTTAGCCGATGGTAAGGTATGTAACCTAGGACCAGCGAAATCCTTGTGATATTGGCGTGTATAACTGAAAATTAGATCAGCAGAACGCGAAGGAAGAGGAATGCTTTGGAACACACCTATGACCTGTTCGGGCTTCTGCCTCACACTCACATTAGTATCATAACGTTCTTCCTTGAATCGACGAATGCCCACCGAAAACAACTTTGTTTCAGCGAAATGATCCTAATAGAAAGACATCAGTGAAATGCCAGCCTTTCAAAACGAATTGATGATTGACTGTCGTCTCTTACTGACAGTGCCAGGCTGACATCCCAGTAGTACCCACGAAGTTCGACGACCACCTGGCATCAGAAGTCAGTGTAAACGAAGTAAAGGAACACGATTCCATTTCGTGGTTCCCATTGCGGTGGACGATTTATCGTCGCGAGACGGTGATAATCGTGCCACGGGGCGAAGGTCTGATGGAGCAGGCCGACGGAAATTAACGCCGATGTCGAAATGACCGTCTCAAAGAAAAGCACCTTTGAATGCACCCTTGACTTGGCATGGTATGTGTTGCTTTCCTTTGCTGTGTAGCATATGTCGCTGTGGAGATGGCATTGAATTGGTTTTGAAATTCTATGCTTAGGATGCAGGATTCTATAGTGTTGTTGTCGACGTTCGTGTTCTGAGGTGGCTGCAGACAGGAGGTGACGTAAGCCAACGAAAATGGCGATCATCGGCTATATTCGGCCGGTATTGTTAGTCGCGAGCCATGACTTTCATCTTCATCGCGCTAGTCTCCTTGTTCTGCTAGCGTCATCTTCCGTAAGTATATGAATTGTCTGTCCTTATTCATGACTTAGGAGGTTCTGTGCCCTTCAGCGACTGCAATGGGCCTCGCTGATCGATTTTCCTATCCAAGGGCCAATAGTAAATCATGATGGTCTTTCAAACCTTGCCAGGTTCAGAGCGACGATTCTCTGCTGAAGAAGTGGGATTGATTCCAAGGGTCCGCCACGGTGACCGCTGTTCTAAACTTCTCCGACTCGTACGACAACGCGAAACGACTGCATATGTGGCTTTCGAACTTTGTCAGCATGTCGGCTACCATCACAAGGGTACATCCATTACTGAACGAGACCTGTAATGGATGAAAGACCTGAATACTATGTTGCGGGATAATCTAAACACAGAAAAAGCCCCCTCTCCACGGTCTGAAAGACAGGCACCCGGTTAGTATTACATTCGAGATGCCTGTAGGAATGGCGCCACCAGCGGCTGACCTTAAGGCCCCAGGTATTGGGGTACTTGTACTTCTCCATCCACAAATTGAGATGTAGAGATCCCGGAAAGCCATCGATCGACCAGGTCCTTTTCGATGTATTTGGCACTGTCTAACCAAGATGCCATTCGTCCTGGTGCATATAAACAGACGCCTGGAATCCTGCTCAGTCATCGAGCTTCACGTTTCCCTTATCATTCATTGTCACATCTCCTGTTAATGGCACCTGTCCTTGACAGCCTGTCTCATCAGAATAACATGCCTGCCGTTGTGGAACATCGACTTGGTGGTTGGCTTCCCCAAGATCATCAAGTGATACAACGTTGGCTTACCAAAAAGATCCCACGGTGTTCGGTAAAAGCCCAAGCATTCCATCCCGTCATCCAGGAATTCAAAAACCTGATTGAACAAGACGCCGAGATCTACACATCTGCTAAGGACCCTTGAACCGATCAACCACTGGGTTCCCAGCACACTAAAATGCTGGGAGCCCCAGCGTTCCATCGCTGTAAAAATTGTTGGAAAGTTGCGAAATGCCTTATAAGGGAGAATTACTAATGATGATCTTATAAGGCACTGATATGGCCCAAAGAAACAAGCCCAGCCAAATTAGGTTCGATAAAGCTAATAAGGCAGATTATGAGGCTCAGACTTAGCAATTTCCAGCAAGCCAAGTCCTAACTGAGTCAGAAATATGCCGGAAATTCTCACTTGAGGGCATGATGCCATTTTGTAATTATTGTGCAGGCTGCCCGTTGTCTCTACCAGTAGCCAGAATAGATGTGTTCAAGTAGTTTTACCCTCAGCACTTAAATAGTGATATCAGGACATCGCTAGGTATGATATGGCACCCATTTAACAGTAACAATTCACAGTAATATTGTATCATGAATTGTTGTTATCTGAGCTGAGACCAGAGTACAATTGATTGAGGCCAAAAGGGTATAGAATGTGAATGAAGGGTTTGAGGGTCATATATTGACAAAAATAGTGAAAAATAGGGAGATCTGATGGTGTAGTGAGGGTGGAGGGTCCTAGGGATGGGGTCCCAAAGTGGGTATCGGATCGTGCCAGATTTTATTAGGGATCACCAATCCTTACTAGTGATATATAACTGCCCAAATTGGTTACAGCTGCTTACCTCAGTGGTCTTCTTCCTCAATCTGAACCATCCGCATTTTGAATAAGATTCTATTTCCTATCCCTGTGCATTTTCTATGCAATCTTATGTTTATTATTTTATATGTAGGTGATAGAAAATATATTGAAATTACTACTATTTATGAATGAAAAATAAACTAAAGAGTAAGATGGTAAGAACATCTTAACCACCAGATGCATGGCAAAAAGAAAAAAAAGCAAAAACTGACATGTGTGTTAGGGCAGTGAGATGTAGTGGTGAACAATTTCAGACTGATCGGAAGAAGCCAACAACTGATCCTATTGGTTTGGTAAACTGGGTATGAATTCAACCAAATGCTTGCACCAACATTTTCACTTGCTTTTATTCCTTTCTTCAGGTATTGTGGGTGCTGAAAAGGTGCTAAGACCTTACATACATACTATTGACTGTAATTTTGAATCACAACAGGCTTTCCAGGAATATAATTGCCATGTTAATGCACAAATTTAGCATAATATGGTGCTATTGCTACTCTAGGTACTGTAGAAAGGCATTGACATGGAATTAATGCATTATTTTAGTGCAGTAATAGTCCTTAATCTTCACTGAACATATTATTCTCTATCCATGAATGTGCCAAAGCAAGGGATTAATTTCTGTCAGACGAAGCTCTGAAAATCAGCAAATGCCATTCAAATGCACACAAGGAACAACAATCTCAATGCTACATTGGGAATACAGCGTGAATATAATTGTTACTCTTGTCTTGTACTGCACTCTACAAGCCTCAAATTCATTAAGAATAGTTGAAATATCACTACCTTTTACCAACTCTTTGGCCTGTTCTTGCAATCATTGATTCTGACATACAATGTGAGAAATGTTTTGAGTTCTATATTGAAACTGAGTTTACTAGAACTGATAACAACCAGTAGTTATAGTGATATACTTGAAATTTGAAGTAGAAGCTATGACAACCTCCTTTACATCCTGTGCCAGAAGAAAACAGAACACACTTTGGAAGAAGAAAGATCTTGAACCAGATTCTCATTCCATTTTTGGCCAAGTCCTTTTTAATTCAGTTAAATACTGAACAAATGGCTTACATTCTGTTGTGGCACTAGCAGAAATAAAAATTTGCATGTCATAACAATGTTTTACTGCATGAATATATATATTTTCTAGTGTATTACAGAGATTGTTGATCTAGGAACAAGGAAAAGACTTGTTGATATGCATGTTGTGTGTCTACCCTTAGATTTTGCGATTTTGTATAAGATATATACATCCCAGAATCAATATCTACTTGAATACAAGAGCTATTGTTGAGGCTTTGAGCAGATAGCTAGGATCCTGTGCAATGAATGAAGATATAGAGTCGCAATACAGGGCTTAGGAACAGTACCTTGAAGGATTGGACCTACCAGCCTGAAATAGTCGATCTCTAATAGGTCTAAACAAGCATATATATGCTATAATGTCCTATTCGTGCACAATCCACTTAAACCAGAAGTAGCTAGTCCCTTAACGAGGTTGACTAGCCCCCAGATGAAGGGAATATTCCCCTAATGCGACTAAATAGCTGTGACTAGTTGTCTATGGTTTGCAGAATTATTCTGAGGCAGTTCAAGCTCTGGAAAGAATAGATAGAAGAACTTCCCAAGTTCGCATTTAGCAGCAAGTACTTTCCCTCATATGGCAGAATATTTGCTTTTATATTGAAGATATGAAGTGACTCGCCAGTACTATCTATTGATAGTGAATTTGGACCTATAGATACTCTGCAGACGAGTTGCATTCCAGAATAGTAGGCCTGTAGGCCATGAGGCTCACATCAGTGATCGGAGTATCCATATTGATGGATCAATTGATCAGGAATATTCCACTGACTGTAGCCTTGACTAGTTGCCTAGAGATAGAGAATGGTGACACATTCTATGATGCAATAGCCTGGGCAGAGGGTAAAGTGACTGGTAACCAAACTATTCAGCTTTGCAGTTCCAGAATCCTTCCTAGTCTGGCAAAGAATGATAGAATATTTCAATTCAAGCGGCCATGAATGAGCCTGGAAAGTGGACTAGAAAGTACCTAGATCATTTCGACCAGGAAACCCTCAACCCAGCAGTATGTAACCTAGATACAGTCGGATATTAGCTTATACAGTATGACTAGTTATCCGAGATAGATCGGACTATATACAGTATATAAAGGCCTCCTAGATGTAATATACAGGAGGCAACACCCTCCCCATGATTTGACCTTATAAGCGCAGTGCTTGAGGTGATTCAAGGGCCTTGGAGTGGAATCTCGGAGCTAGAGAATAGTTGTTAAGTCCCTGGGAGCTTGCCATCCCTTAGAGTTGCACCTTAGCCTGTGTGCAGGGTGATTTTGAAGGCTTTGTGTATATTCCTTGGACGAGACGGTGATATGCCATCTACGCGTTCACACCTAGATTTTGCGATTTTGTAACATTACTATTGCGAATCTAACCACTAGTAAGGGCTATCTGAGGACTATAGCAGAGGCTTTGTGCTGATAGTCAGCTAGTATGCCACTAGTAAAAACCAGGACTTAGAGATGGGACCTTGAAGGGCCAACTCTACCAGCCAGCTACACTAGTATCCTGTTGGTCAAGTGCGCTAAACAAATAAAGCCACTAGTAAACCAAGGAAGCGGAAAACGCACCAAACAAGGAGGCAGAGGGTACACATATTGAAGCGTTTGAATAACTAGTGACCAATCTGGGCACAAACGCCTAAGTCAGGATGGATCTAGTCATGCGAAGATCTCAAATGGGACTTAGAAAGATACAGCAGCAACGGATCGACTTAGCCAAAGGTTCAACTAGTGTGATATAGATCTCATGTGATCGGCACTAGTATATCTGGGTAGCGGTTCCGATCACGATCGACTACTGTTACAGGCACGTTTGTCTGGGTAGTAGTTCAGCCTTGACAACCATAGGGCAATGACTGCCTTGGGGTGCGGAATAGGGCTTCCATCGGAGTCCCTAGAGCCCCTAGTAAGTGGGTAATGGCACCTAGGCTGACTATTGTGTGCTTTTTGCCATTTCTCGTGACTAGCCAAGAAAGCCTTACCAATAGTATTCCCTATCTAGTCTAATTAGCTCCAGATTGTGCCTGGTGGTTGTAGTATATAAGTAGACAGACAAGTACCTGTGTGGCAGGCAAGCCTACCCCACGATTGTGACATACTAGTCAGTATTCTAGTGCCCCAATTAAAGGATTTTGTGCTTTAACCTCGACAAAGCGACCACTAGTCGTTGAGTCACCCTAGCATTGAAGTGAATTGAAGTTCTTTTGAGCCTACTGTTGTGTCAAGCATAGACCAAGAGTGTTTTGCAGTAGTTCAAGCATGTTCTCAGAAGTCATAGTAGTTATCCTTAGGCCAAGAGTGCCACTAGTTTGCCAAGAGTGCGACTAGTCAAGTGTTCATCACTTGTAGGGAGCAGTTACAGGGCCAAGAGTGCCACTAGTTCAAAGCAGTCATAGTCTCAGCGAGCATAGCAGCTCAAATCAAATCACTTTACCACCCCGTGTAATAAACCCCCCTTGCTAGTACGAGTATTATGTTTGTAAAACTCACTAGTACCGAATAGAAGTCTTTTTACCCAACCTTACCAGGTTATCAATGTTTGCAGAGTGCTTCTATTGTACTCGAAATGCCCGAATTCAATACATTGGTGATTTAGTATAAAGTTTTGAGAGGTTTAGTGTTGGTTGTAGTTCGTTGCAGCTCACTAGTCCTTTTGTCACTCGCCACCACTGAGCACATCAACGGGTGTTTCTCGAGTCCACTAAAGATAGAAAGAATATATTGATATTTATTTGAATATTTTCGAGTTTGAGTCGGCCAGTGAGCCATAGTAAAGCCAGTGAGCTACAGACATTGGCCAGTGTGCCATAGTAAAGCCAGTGTGCTATATAAATCGGCCTAAGTGCCATTTAATCTCAGAACACGAAATATTTGAAGTTTCAGGATGAAAAGTTGTCCTTAATATATTGTATTTGATCACAAACCAGTGCTATATTTGCTAAGTCAAATTGAATAGCTTGAATACCTTTTGAAATGAAAGAACAAGTCGTAATAGTCCTGCTTCCTGCTGGGATAGTTGCGCACTTGGTAGAATATTTGATCTTCCAACCAAACTAGTCGGTTTGCAGAGGTCTTCTATCAATCTCGAAACACCCGAACTTATATATTTGGTGATTGTGAAGTGCAAGGATTGCTTTGGGTTGAGTATATACAAGTTTCACTCATTGTATATTCACTCTAGATTAGTCTCTGCACTGTTACCAAGCACATCACCATCACCTGGGAGAAGATGCTGTGCCAGTGCTCAGCGATCACTTTTGATGTCTGGGTTTGCATAGTATTAATAGGCGATTGTGATCACTTTATTTTTAGGCCAGGGTGCACCCTGACAGGAGCACTTGGAGCGCTTGTTGATGGTGGCTGGCAGGGGCTGACGTTCATGAGCAAGGGATTTGGCACATCAGGTGTGGTCACAGGATGCTTAAGCATTGTTGATATATCAGACAGTGACTGCAGGAACAGTGCATTGATGTATCATTGCTATGTATAATGTACAGTCCTTGATATATCAACACATTGGGTAGCTCTGAGACCTGTAATAATACTATGCTTGTGAAGTCACTGGTTTGATTCTATGTAATACCAATTTTCAATTTACTAATCATAATAGCATATCAAACTATCCAGAATTTAAAAATTAGCTGCCTCCTTAAACTTCCACTATCTCCATCAAATCTCGAGGGTCGGAATTTGATACTTATCATCAATTTCAATGACTGCATTACCTAAATAGGCATTGCAGGTATTGTGGGTCAAGGAGATAAGATGCTTTATATGGGTAGTGCTTTTTGTATTGGTAAGTGCACTGCCAGTCTCCTTTGATTTGGGCATCCAGCACTCATTGCATGCTATGTATCTTAATGATTTCTCTACTGGTGTTTTCTTATCAAATGTTGTACAGTTTATTTGTCCAATCATCCAACATTTTTGTTTATGAGTCAGTTTTCATAACATTTAATTGTTGTATATACTATCACATTTATGTACCTAACCATAAAAAAATTTTGAATTGCATTCTTGAAGCTATCTGGCTAAAGGATAGTCCAGACTCCTGACAGGTAACAGGTGCTGCTTGCCAGCCCAATGCATCGATACAACCACTGGGAGTCTCAGTGGCACTTAGTGCTGGGACCCCAGGTGTTGTATCAATGCATTGGGCCTTATGGGCTCATCTACATGGGATTTCATCAGATGTTTGAGCAGGTCCCAACCAAGCCACCTTATAACAATGATCCAGCAGGAAAACCACAGGTAAGTTGTATGCAATTATTCACGTTGCCACTTTCTTCATCGTATGCTTATGGATTCTCTCCTCCTCTCCCAGGTTTGTGATTACATGACCGTGTTGACATTATTCAACAAAATCCTCACCGAAGCTCCCGCCTTCAAAGAATCAGAATATGAAGTCGGCTTGATTGGTTTCCCGATCAATGCCATCCTTGATTGGCCTATGGGTACACCCGCAGGCTTCACAACATTCATCAACCCCAAGGTGAACACACAGTTCAAAAAGATGTTCGACGTGTGGGCATCTTTTCTCACCTCCACGGAGTCGCACTACGTCCTCACTACTGACATGTCCGGCTGGTTCGGTCCTGGTGGAAGTGCCGCCATGCCTGACTTTGTAGAGAAATATGTGTGCGACCCTTCTGCAGAGTACTACGGATTTAAATCCTGGGACGACTTCTTCACCAGACTCTTCCGACCTGGGGTTCACCCTGTCATGTTCCTGGATAACGACAACATCGTTAATAGCCCCTGCGAGTCCATCGTCTACTGTATGGCCTCGAACATCCAAGCACTTGACACCTTCTGGCTCAAAGGTGGATCATACTCTCTGAACCATATGCTTAATAATGACCCTCTTGCACCCCAGTTTGTTGGTGGGACCATGTATCAGGCTTTCCTCAGTGCCATGATGTACCACTGCTGGCACAGCCCAGTGAATGGCCAAGTTGTGAAGACAGTTATGATCTCAGGCACATACTATGCCGAGTCTCTGGCCATGGGATTCTCGAACCCCACCCCCAGCGCTCCAACTCTCTCTCAAGGCTTCCTCACAGCTATAGCCACTCATGCGCTCATCTTCATCCAAGCTGATAACCCGAGCATTGAGTTGATGTGCTTCATAGCCGTCGGGATGGCAGAGGTATCAACGTGCAAGATCACCATCAACAAAGGAGACAGGATCATGAAAGGCACTGAGATGGGGATGTTCCACTTTGGAGGGTCAACGCATTGCCTCATCTTCTGACCCGAGATGAAAATTATGTTCAGTCCGGACTATCCTGTTGATTCAGGTGTTCAACTCAATGCTGCAATTGCGATGGTCAGGTAAGACTAGCAGTGGCATCGGAGAATGGATGATTAAAAGTTGTTGGCAAGGAGGAACGGATGGAGGGCAAAATGCTAACCGTTGCTTTCACTGGACTTTCAAAATGTAGTGCTGTGTATCTAAAAAGACAAATATGACAGGCGACTTCTCTGGATATGTGTAGCTTGTGTCGTAAAGGTATTAGTTTGACCGTGCAATGCAGAAGATTTTATGACTTCTGGGGGCGGCCACTCAGGATATCCAGAGATGATTAGAAATGGCCACGGATGACCTTATGTTTCTCCCCCATGACTTTGAAACTTTAGAGGCAGCAATACAGGTGAGACATTGCATTGAACCCATACTGATGGCCCTTTTGTGAGGTGTGGACCCTTCGTTTGGTCAACAGACATAAATTCGAACATAACTATACAACATTGGGGAGATCGACCAGCAAGGAATCAGCTTCTTCGGATAGAATGTCCCAGGGCAATATTGTACTGTATCATCATTGCATCAGGGACAAAGGCTGGTAAGAGCAGAACACAGGAAATCAATGCTGCCAGGGATAAAACTAGATTTATAGCTTGATAGAATTAATTTAGGTACTGTCTCAAGGAGAGAAAGGTCGAGAAAGAGCCAGGGCCCCAAAGTGGAGGAGGAGGAGGAAGTTTTATTCTGATTGCTGTCCCTAAGAAGGAAACTAACCAGAGTCCGTACCACGCATGCATTACCTACCTAATCCATCACGCTACAGTACCGAACGATCATTGAGCCTCACTGATACAGTCATGTCCCTGCAAGGTACGGCCTCTCAGCACCAGCATCAATGCTGTGAGTTATTCAATAGATAGGTACTAGTGTCATGCTGATGACTAATGCCATGGCACAAATGACAGAGAGGCAAACTGTACAGGACTCCCTATGCCTGAACCTTGATGAATCCTCGGACAGGGGCGAGGCAAATGGAATATATATATAAACCATTTGTCACCTCATGTACTTATTTCTGGACACAATGGCCATTCCCATTCCTAGAATGCTCTTAGTCTCGCATGAAATCAGACAAACACATCCATACATGATAACTTGAGGTGCCCCAGTGCACAACCGAGCAGTCGCCTGGTTTTCTAGAGTCACCCACTGTCCAGGGGGGTCCTGCTCAGTGCACAAGCTTGAGTCCACAACAGAACATGGTGGTAGGAGTTTGAGGGAACATGTTGACAGATGTCTTAGCAAGCTAGACAGTGGATTGGCCCAAAGCGAAATCGATGGTTGCTGACAAAACAACAGGTATGGGGTTGAAATGTTGAGGGGCTACCACACAATAACCTCCTCGTCTACTTGCACTGGCAATTCCATACAAATGGACATAGCTTGTCTTCTCTGTATGTAATGCAATGAGGTGGATGATTCAAGCGGGAAGGAAGTGTACGCACCATGGGCTTGGTGATGCAGCTGCTGTGTCGATATCTATAAAAGGAGATGATGGGAACTCAGAAGATACACAAATACTAGTACATACCTAAGTAGATGCCTCATGGATATGACAATTGACTCAATTGAACGGTCACTGGTGTGACATTTTGCAGAACAATGTTCTCCCAGGCTTCTTTTTGAAAGTGTAAATCTGTATGTTCGCTGAAAATAGATTGTTCTGGTATAGATGGTTAAAAAGACTGCTCAAGCAAAGGGTTCACTTACATGCTCCTCCTTGCCAGGCAGACTAGGCGGAAAAAATATCACCCCAGTTGCGCTGGCTGTAGGTAAGAGGGAAGCAGCCTTGTGAAAGTCCTGGGAACCTGAATGTCAGGCTGTTAATGTGCTGTTTGCTCCATTGCACCTTTTCCCTTCGAGCTTAATTGGACCTTGCAGACTTTGGAGGTTGCGCTTGTGAATGGTGGATTGACAGCAAGCAATGGAGGTGATGTAAACTATCCCCCACCCTTGGCTATTCCTGTTGTGAACTTTTCCTCTTCCTCTACTAGTACTTTTACCTTCGTGACACTAGAGGAGATGCGAACTCCATGCACACCGCATTATGTAGGTAGCCCAGTCTGCCCTCCTATGGCAACTGGTATGATCCTCCATGCAGACTTTCGCTTATAGAGATTACGATAGTGCAAAAATACAGGTTTGAAACACAGGCACATTGTTCGATATGATGTTCAAAGGTTGTAGTAATTGTTGGGTGTCTTTTCTTCTTGGTGGATAGGAAATGGTGGACGGATACCCAAGTACAGCAGATGATCATGGACATTGATGGTTAGTTGATGGTGAAGTCAAAGGCTACAACTTGAATATCCTTCCAGAAACCAGAGTACACCGGTTATGACTCCCACTACTCTTTTATATCCTTTTTCAACCGGTTTTGCACAATATCTTCGTGCCCCATCACACCCTGGCATGCCTGATCGACAATCAACTGAATATAGCATTCCTACATCACCAGGGATCGTCATTTGCTGCGCTTTCATTGATCCTTCAATTAAATTGATGTGATTGATTGATCCTCCTCCTTCCAAGTTATTTAAAGTGCATGGGCACTTCAGACCGGTTTTACTAAGGCTGTTACCATGCCAAGACCTCAAAGTAATCGACAGTAGCTGCGCACACCTCAGCAGAAGAGCTGCGCATTAAAAACCCGCAGTTAAACAGCACCCCATGGTCCTCACAGCAGTCACAGCACCCATATGGTTTCCCCTCAAAAACCCGGCATTAAATGCAATGCCGTGGCTTCAGATGACTAGTTTCCACATGCCTGCTATTAGTTTTACTAAGCTACAGAGTTACAGCCTTACCAATGCTTAGATATGTTTTCTATTTATAATTTCGGACTTTTAGTATATATACTCTGTAGAAACTTAGTTACAAGGGGATTGCTTCGAATTACCGGCTATATGCTCTATTGACGAGTTTATACACTACCAGTCGATCCCAGTCGCCCACAGTTATGCCCCATCACTTGCTTTACTCTTAATCATTATTGGATCGCATTATTACTGCCCAATAGACGCATTCTTGCTCCAACTACTTGCTTTTGTCTCTAAATCACTTCCACATCGTCACCAGCTTTATTGCTTCGGTTTCGGTTTTATATTGCCGGCATCGTCATCTTCCAGCCTGGTTTAGGATCGTATTGCCTCTTTGAAGGCCCATCTCCACCCCACTCTCCATAGGATTCCCCTCATCACTGTTATTGCTTTTCCAAAGCTCCACACACCTGTTGCCATAGCTCCAGTTTTATAGACCAAGAACCCGAGATTCTTACCGGTTTTAATTCGTTGTTGTACATTTATTACCACCATTTCTGCTCACTTTATTAGGTACACTTCTAGACATCTTGTCTATACTCTTGTCGCATTTTATAGGATTTTGCACCGTTTTTGTTGGACGTCGCACCGGCTTTAGACCTATTGCCATCGTTTATACCCATTCCACACTCTCTGGACCGATTTTAGGACCATTTACCGCATTTTATCGGTTTTACATTATTTTCCTGGACGTTGCCCCGGTTTTAGGACCATAGCTGGTTGCCTATAGCCAGTGCACATTTGCCAGACGTATTCCATGTCTTTTCAGATGGTTTCTTAGTGTCCAGGTCACACTAGATTCCGTTCTATCTCATTTGTTGAGATCCCCTTCGGCTTACAGCCTGAGCCTCTTAGTACTCAACTGCTGAAGGGTACTACTTCCAGACTGTATAGTCAAAGTGTATACCTGCGTCTAGAGGAATTGACTGCATGGAGGTGCACCAAACCACTCGCACAAACACATAGCCTTGACTACTGTGACTGCAAGCATCTTTCCTTAGCTCTCTCGGAGTTTTGGGTGTTGCTGTTGCCATGGAAGTCTAGGTTCAACAATGGTCGGGATCCTCCCAAGCTTTTCTTTGAGACAGTCATCCAACATGGGCTGTCCAATTTATTGTCTTATCGTTGTCACTGCATTGATTTCCTTCGAACTACTCTAAATTACCTTCACCCCCAGCACAGTTATCACTGTTTTGCAATGATAAATTGTCCACCACATTGGGAACCACGAAATGGAGTCATGTTCCTTAACTTCTCTTTTCTATTCAGATCATTTTGCTGGAACAAAATTGTTTTCAGGTGGGAACTTGTTGATTCAAGGGAGAACATTATGGTAGTAATGTGAGTGTATTACAGAACCCTGAACAGGTCATAGGTGTGTTCCAAAGCATTCCTCTTCCTTCACGTTCTGCTGATCTAATTTTCAGTTATACATGCCAATATTATAAAGATTTCACCGGTTCTAGGTTACATACCTTACCATTGACTAAGGACCTTAGTTGAAGATATTAGTCGACCTTGGTCCTCTTCATATAAAGAGGGCTATGTGGAATCTTGCATTTAAAGGCTTTAGAGTGTAACCTCTTGCGCTTGGTGAGAGACAGTCTTCTGTAATTGTATACGACCCACTTATGTTCCTGTGGATTTCTGGAGGACCAGGTTAGCACATGATGCTTTTGATACTTCAGATAAGTTGCAGATAAGCTCAAATTCAATTTGCATTCTTATGTCTCAACAATATTAATGCTATTTTCTTTCAACTCCGTATCAGGGCATTCAGAAACACATCAAGATTAACATTGTAAGTGTCTGCATAGTACCTCTTCTCTATGCCTACTCTATGTGAATGTTGTGACACAACTCCCACGAAGAAACACCATGCCATATCCCCTTGGCCTCCACCCATACCCCTGTACTCTTCGACGTGAGGTGAATGGTGTACGGCACCTCGAGCGTGCCCTCCTGAACAGACAACACTCCATGGACAGTCTTCTTGGGCCCCGCCTTCACAGGGAACTCCACTGTGTACATCTTCGAGAACGAGGTCTCCCTGCCAAATGTAAATTTGTTGCTATGAGATACAGAGACACTGATCTTTGATTCGGCGACAAAGGGGAGTTTAACTATAAGGATAGACAAATTGGAACAGTGTCAACAGATGGAGCTTTGAACACACCTGAGAATTCTGTTCCCACCTCAATTGTGAACCCAGTGGTGTACTGAAAGGTTGAAGTGTGAGTGACGGTCTCTGAAAAGTGGAATGCCATCTCCTGCTCATCGTCCAAATTGTTTGTGAGCGTCTGGTTTGCCAGAACATGCGGAGTTACAGCGAGGATCTTTCCCTTCGCAATATCATAGTCAACACCCTTGACGACCATGTCCTCAAAATCCATAGTGAACCACTGATCGTCAGAGTACACTGTCCTGGTATAGTTCCCAAAGTGTGGGTCTTTGTTCATGCGGGAGAAAAGAACTTCACCCGACACAGGGCACACAATACGGAAATGCTTTCTATGTTCACCGGCTCCTACTTCGAGGTCAAACCAGCTTGGAGGCAGTGGTCAGCATTAGGGATAGGGTTCATAGCAAGATGGCCTACTTGGTATTGTACTTCCCGTCTCCATTGATGTGTCCAACCTGAGGATCCAGAGATAAATGTGAAAAGAGCACTTTTCCCGACTTCTTTCCCTTGATAGCGTAAAGCCTGTCCTTCTTACCTGTGCCATGAATGAGCGAGAAAAGCTGGTCGTCAGATCGACTGTTGCCTTTGTAATGCCAGACTTCAGGATCACGGCCAAGCCTGGAATGCAGGACATGCTGGCTTTGTATGCCAGTCAGTCTGAAGTAGAGGTCTTCAGGTGGGATATACATCAACATGGTAAAGGCTTGGTCTGTGAGGAGTTCCTGTTAGCTATCCTTTGTAGTCGCTGCTTTAAACTGATTGCAGCCTGTAGTATTCCAGGATGACCTCATCCTACAACTTCGTGGCTCAGATCACATATTCAGTGAGTCTCTGAATGAAGAAAAGATGGTGGGAACAGCGGAGACTCTAGAAGCCCATCAAAATTTCATCTATGCATGTAGTGCGGGCATGGTAGTCAATTGGTCCTTGATTCTTCATTTTGTCAGCATTATTGGACTTTGATATTTGCAGCAACAAATCGCCTATGCGAGACTTTGGGATCCAGGCCATATGGCGGATACGTTTCTCATACATCAGAAGGGATGTTGTGATTGACAGGTGTGAATCGCTCTGCAGATACAGGACGATGATTAGTCTGCCTTATGAACAACAGGATTCTATCGAGGACCTTCGGATGTTCCTTGGGGTCAGAGAAAATGCTGGTCTCGATTTGTTGAGTGAGGTCCAAGGGGCTGCTGGATAGTCGGGCCAGAACACTGGGTGGGTAGGTAGGTTGGGCCAGCAGGCCCAAAAAAAAAAAGTTGACCTCACTTTAATTATGTCGCCATGCGTACAAATCATCATGTAAGTGACAGAATATAACACAAATCTTGATCTTGACCAAACCCAGACTCCTTCCCATTCGCGGAATGGAGGGTAACTTATTCCTGATGGAGTACACTCTGTATTATTTATCTTATCTTATCATATTATGTAATCTTTTGATCTTTCTAAACCTTAATTATTTTTTACCCTCCATTCCGGGTGAAACCCTGTTTTCATTAGTTTGATGCCAGAAAACTCACCTAAGCCTTCAAGTTCCACTTAGAATGTCCATAAATTAACTATGTCTCTGTCAGTTGGCATTGCAATGCTTGCACAAGGAAGAAAGGGAGGCAATAGAGATGAATTCAAGGAGAATTCAAGGAGATTGGGTTTCTGGATGAGTTTCAGATGAGTTGAAAGTAATGGGTGGGCTAAAATATCCTGACGTGTGTATAATGTGTTGAATGTCATATTGTATTGCATAAGGATATGGTAGCATAGTCTGAGTGCTTGTGGAATCGTTGCGAGCACCAAGTGAATGTTGATGGACCCAGATCACATGTTGTCTCTGGCAACAAATGGCTTCCCAAAATGGTAATTTGACATCATAATAGTCATGTGGAGGTAGGTAGGTTCGATGCCAAAGCCTGAAATATTTTAATCGACCCACTGTCTTTTTTTTTCAAAAAAGTAGCCCCTTGGTGAGGTCGTGATTCCTTTGTCACCTTATCCCAGACACCAGGTGAGAAGCAGATGGGTTATTGCATTTTTCGTATGTCACTCAGGAGCTGTATGCAGAGACTAGTATTATCATTAGGGAAAACAAAAACGAATCCTGGTGTATTTGGCTTATAATTATCTGAGTAGTGATGAGGTCCAACAAAAGACCATCACCACAATACTTCCTGCAAAATGAACTCTGTCAGCCTCTCAATCAACTCCCTTGAGAATAGACTAAATCGAACTGACCTGTATTAATGACCAAGGACTATCAATGACGGACAGGGCATCTTGTCCTATTGGTAAAATTGTCCCTTCATTGTATTCAGCAAACTGTATCGCAAACACCACTGTATTTGCTCTTTAATCTCACTCCTATCGCATTGATACATGGAGACGACAGCTTCCTCAGATCTTGCAATGACTGTTCACAAGAATAGGGATCTCAGCTGGCGAGGAATCGAACTCTGTGATCACCTGCGCTTACATGAGAGATTCAGAATGTGACTCAGAGATAGAAGTGATATAGAACAGTGCATTCTCTTGTCACTGGAATCCCGGACCCCTTGTGATGAAAAAACAGCCACAGATCGGGTAGGAGTTAGACCGGTAAAAGGGGGGAGGGGGAAGTTAATTCGGCAAGCAGAGTAAGAAAGGTGGCTTGATTAAAATCATGACAATAAACACGCAGGATCCGGAAGGTTTTATGACTTCTGGGAGCCACCACTCAGGATTTCCAGAGCTTGTCAGAAGCTGGTTTTATGCTTGTTCCCTGTGACTTTGGATCTTTAGAGGCTGTAATATGAGTGAGATATTGCATTGAATTCACACTGATACAGTTGAGGGGAGAGTATTATCGAAAGGAGTGTACCCGGGGAGGCTTCACTCCTTGTGATCTTTCTGTCTAGAAATTGCTTGTAAGGGACACAAGATGAGCGGAACTCAGGAAGAGCAAGAACGCTAGTACACACCTAAATGCCTCATGGAGGTGACGACAGAATCATTCCAATGTTAGCCAGGGTAAGATTCTGTACAGTAATGTTCTCCATGCTGATGGGCCATTTCGTCGGTGCCTTTGTCCATGGTGATCATTTGTATGTGCAAATAAGCAACTAGGAGCAAAATATTCCAAAAGACATCTTATAAATACAAATGGCATTGTCAAGGTTCCAGTTAACCAATCGTCAAATATTGAGTTGAGTATTCTGTGATATACAATCAGCTGAAGGGCTTGAGCTAAGGGCTCACCTACTAGTTCTCTTTGGTTTGCAAAATATAATAGAAACACCATGGAAACAACTGAATTCGAGGTCGACGCATGCTGGAACCTTCAAGTCTTGATGGACGTGACATTGCAGCAACTGGAGATTGCTTTAGGCAAATTTGGGGGTATACCATAAACAGAGGTGGTGCGAGCAGAGAACCCTATGCACATCACATTGTGCCTGTACACAAGTCCGCCATCCTATGGCAACAGGTATGATCCTCCATGCAGACATTCACTTATCCAAGAAGTTACAGTACTGAGAAAATATACATTGGAAACACAGGCTTGTTGTTCGATAGGGGGTTCAAAGGTTGTAGTGATCATCAGGATGTCTTTTTATCTGTGGTGGGTAAGAAATGATAGATGGATTCAAGTACAGCAGATGGTAGTGGTAGTGGTAGTGTTACCGGCGCCAGGTCCCAATAAGGAACGGCCAGGCCCACAGCCCTGACATGGCTGTGCCATGCGTTGTGGCCACAAAGGCTCATGCCATTGTAATCACGCTGTTGAGTGTGTCTCATGGGTTAGAGCATCTTTGTGGGGTTCCACACATCTTTGTAAGGTTTGAAGCAGACATATATATAATACAGGGACCGGCATCACAAGCAAAGTACAGAAACCTCCCCAAATACCTTGAAGATATCATAAACATATTTAACAAAATGACAGATGACGATGACATGCTCATTATCAGAGAATAAACAACATGACATGCTGAAAGGGCTAATCACAAACGGCGTAGGAAATCAACAGGTGCAAGGGAGAAAATGTCACGGAAAAAATGGTATGCAGGTCGCGCACATCTTGAGATGTACCACAAAGCCATACAGCATGGACCTCATCCTCAATACCAACGCGACAAAAACGGCACAAACATGTGTTTGGAGGCACTGTAAGCTGACGGCGCTCAGACCGTCGAAGAACCTCAATGGCCAGAGCATGGGAAGAGGACAACAGGCGGACGTCAGCTTTCCTATGTGCGGGGATGGGCACGCCTAGGTAAGCACGGAAACTGCATACAGCCAGTTTCTCCAGGGGGCGAGCATACACAGTGCAGTGATAGGAGCTATCCTCAACACCACCACCAAAATGCAAGCAACAAGAAACAACTCCGTCGCAACACCGAAGCGGTGGCAGGGGTCATCCTCATCACCACCAATGAGACGCAAGCAACAAGGACGGCTCCATTGCAACACCAGAGCGGCGGCAGGGGCCATCCTCATCACCACCATCGGAACGCAAGCAGCAAGAACGGCTCCGTCGCAACGCCGGAGCGGCGGCAGGAGCCATCCTCATTACCACAACAAAACTGTGGGCAAGAAGAAGCCATCACCACTCCGTCACGAGACACTGTTTATTCAGTGCGGCGGGAGCAGTCATCATCACCACACAAACTGAAGGGAAGAAGTCTGTGCCCATGGTTCACCCCGTTGTGAGTGGAAAAAGGACTGATCCAGTCCAGATGCAGTGAGCTGGATTCAGGCGAAAACAGTCGAAGGCGGCTCCAACTGCTTAGATGGAGTATGAGGGCGAGGGAGATGGTCGAAACTGGGGTTTTCGAGAAGGGGTGATGGGTGAGACATTGTCGGTAGAGCTGGTTTCAGATTCTTGGGCAGAAAGATGAATATTGAAGGTGCTCATGGTCGTCGATGGATAGGCCAATGATGGTCATGAGGGCGAGGCAAAGGGTGGTAGTACGAAGGTGGTGGTGGTGTTACCGGCGTGGGTTGTGGTGAAGAGCAAAAGTCTCGTCGATGGTTTATTGTGAAGACGGGCTGTTTTGGCATCAAGTTCCGATCATGACATCACAATGACGGCCGCTCCGCTTCGTACACTCGAGTGACGTGATGGCCACTGTATATAGTATCTTCGGGAAGTCTCGTATACAAACTTGAGGATGTATCAGGCGCTGAAGGCGTTAAGTTATTATCATTCTTACTAGAAGCGAAAGGACATAAAACGGAAGTCACCCTAGGGAAATACCCAGTGAAGTAGGTAGCTCGATAATAGTACCATCCTAATCCATCGTACAAAGACCAAATTCATGCAACGATTTAGGCGACCTCAAATCCCAGCTGATACCAATCATCCCGACAGTCTGAAAAATTGGAGCAAAACTTCTTGACCCTTTGCACCGTAAGGCGCCGAAACCGTTTTTGGAAGCAGCTCAATGCCACTGAAGCCCAAGATCTCTCATTCCCAGTCAAGCTCCGCAGGACGATCTTGAGGATACATCGAATGTCTGCAACATCAGCGGTCTGCTTCTTTCGCTTGTACCACTCACGCGCCTTTATATGATGGTGCCATCCCTGGAGCTTGTGTAGGAGAAGCACCTCGAGGGGAACGAGGGGCAGTCCGTTCTTCACGATGGCTGATCTCGATGATAAGAATGGCAACATCATTTTGCCGCCAGGCGTAAGGATGTCTACTTTGATGTCCTTGCGCACCTTCCACTGTCCAATCGTGAGTCGTCGTTTATACCGTAAGACTTGGTATTTCGCCTCCGGCTTCCTAGCTTTTTTCAAGTAGAAATGCATGGGATCCTGGTTGACCAGGCAGAGCTTGATGAGTTCCGCATTCTCTGAGGAAGAAACAAGGATGTCAACGTCCTGTAGCGGAGTATTTAGCTTGATGAAGGTCGGCCAAAGCGGATATACATACGTTGGGGTGACGTGTATTACCGTAGAGATAACACGCAGCACTACCGAAAATGGCACATGAATAACCAGAGTTTTGGAGGAGACGCGTAGCATCAACGGCTGCTTTGAAGACGATTCCACCTCCTCTGTGGGTTGGGATTCTCACAGTCGGTGTTGGGCCACATACTGTGTGGACATCAACCTCTGGTGATAGAGAGGGCGGGATTGGTGAAAGGGAAGAGTGGAATCCAATGGTAGAGAAATACTCTCTTAGCTCCGGATGAACAGCGACAATGTCATTCGCGAGCTGATCAAGTTTTGCGCTATCTTTGAATGCTGCTCTGATATTAGCATTGCGGTGACAGAGCAGCTCCAGAACTGCTACAACGTGCTTGTAGGTGTTTTTTGTCATCGGAAGACCTCGAGAATTAACGGAGGCGAGTAGGGTGGAGAATAGGTAATTCTGGTTGATGATGGAAATTTTATGGAAGTACGTGTCGATGCATTGATCAGGGCACAAGCCCAGTGATGAAGGAAGTTCTTGCATGGTGACCCTACAGGATGTCGATTTTCCATCCCGCCAAAGCCCGAAAAATTCGAAAGCACCTTTCCTTGCTTTCAGAAATCCCTGTTCGCACAGAATGCGTTGGAGCGAGTTAAGGGAATCTCCATTCCGAAGAATGACCAAGAAATCGATACGGTGACTCTGCACGTGATTTTCAGTGAATAGGAAGCAACTGAAGGTGGGTAGCAATCACCGTTGGAACAATGGGAGAGCCCATGATATACCAAGGAGCGTATCCTGGTCCTGCGAGGAAGCAATCATGTCCTTCCTGACGAATGCCGTATGAAATGTTGCGTATCGCAGTAAAAACGGTTTCGGAGTGAGCCAGTAGTTTTTTGTCCTTGGCAGACAACAGTTCAACATTACGATCCCGGATGACGGCCAAGTCTGACTTCGAGGCTAGCACGATGGATGGCAGAATAGGCAAAATGGTGGAGATCGAGAATAATCGTCCGGGATGAAGACGGGTCAATAAGTCTGCCCTCTCGGGGAACGCAGCAGTAATTTTAGATAAATGGTGGAGGAACAATCGCCGTTCTGCTGGGGCGAGGCTCCATACAGGGTGCGGGAGTTTAGGTAGACGGAGATACGCTTCGCCGAGGGCGATAACTCCCAACATGCACTTCTTCAAATTCTGCTCAGATCTGCCGACACAGCTCTCCATACGTCGGTAGATAATTGCTTGAATCGGCAGAAGGGGAAAGCCCTTCACGATGAAAACGTTTTCGAACTGGCCACTAACGAATTTGACCTTACACTGGTGCTTCTTCGTGGACGAATCTTTGTTCAAGCGATTATGAATGTACGTCATTGTAGCCTTGCCATCTGCAACCTGCGAGGCAAGGGAGAATCGGCGATCAACACTCGCTAAGTGCTCGGTAGCATGAGTGAGAGTCAGTGAATCACCCATAACTTGAACCTCCAGTCGCCACTAGTGTGGGTTATATTAAATTACACAATGAAGAGCAATAATGAAAGCTTACGGAGCTGCCGGTTGGTGTACCACAAAGGAGATGCCACGCTAGATCTCCGCAGATAGCCCAGCGAACGTTTACGTCTGGGAAAGACTCGAGTATCGCGGCAGCGGCGCTGCGGACAACGCTAGTTCTGAATCCCTTGTTGCCGGTCATGGTGGGTTTGAGACGAATAGCAGAACAAGAGGATGGGGGACAAAAGGCTGAAAACCACGCTACATCTGCATGGTTTCATTGTTTTCCCTTGAACCGTGTGAAAGGAAGCATAGTATGTATCGAAGGGTCTACCAATCGATTCGTATACCCAGGTGTGCTGAGGTGAAGGGGTAAATGTTGTGAGAGATGAATGGTGCTAGGATCGAAACATATTTCTTACTGGTTGAACGGTGATTTAAATCCTCAATGTCTGTGAACAGTTCAGGCTGTGGTGTCGTGATTGGTGATCAGGGCATCGTTCAGGACTGGAATGTAGGTCAAGCAATACATTGGTAGACCTCGGTCTGTGTGTGAATCCAAGTCCTTAACTCAGCGAGAGAAGGCAGAGAAGAGAACGACGAACATTGATGGCTGCCATAAATTCTGTCACTCCTGAACGCAGCTGCGAGTCTTCGTTACCATATCAACAGATTACACTCAGTGTTTCCTTCTAGCTCTTCAGCCCTCGAATAGCATCACATCAAGCTAAAAAAAGTTAGCGAGACGCGATAATTTGGTTTAGAGACACCGTTAGAAGATACCAAAGATGCTTACTTTGGTGTCTTCCTGGGACGCTGTATATAGCTCCTCGTCTCCCCTGATCCTTCAATATCGGTATACTTGTAGTCCAGTAAGATACTTGTCCCCTCCTTGAAATTCTGAGACTGACAGAAGTTGAAGAGGTCATTAAACCGAGCCATCACGCGCATTCAGAAGATAGAGGAAAGCATCCAGCGCAGTATTATTCGCAGGGGAGCCTCAGCTATAGAGAGATAACAGCACGCGTCGTGCCAGACGGAGGGCTTGAGGCTGAGAGTCGCGTGGAAGGACGTAAACGACTGGGAGGAGAAACGAAGATTCGGCTATATCGTCCCGGACCCGGTTCCGATAATGCCGGTTTTGTCCGTAACATGCTCTTTCAAAGTTTTCTTCATGCCAAAAACTCATTCTCTTCTTTTGCTACCTTCTGTGCAGCACACTTTCCCTTCCTGCTTTGCGAGTGGTCCCTTCAAGCACAACTGGTCCATAATTCGTTGCTAGCCTTTGCTGCTGCCTAGACTGCGTCGACACCTGTGCTTGTAACCGCCTACGCTCAATTTTGTGCCTGGTTCAAGCATATCTTGTGGCGAACTATGGTTTATGACGTGTCTGCCAGGATGCAGAGCCGTATGTAGGATGATAAAAACTGGACGTGTTTCAATACAGGTAAGGCATCATTCTCTCTGCTCTTTCTCATGCTGACATCCTTTCTTGTCTGCGAAGACTATTTGTTATTAGAAAGCGGCCAGTTTAGGATCTCGCCATTGCTGTTGTCGAAAGGAAACCCTGATTAGGCAACCCCAAGATGAATATTAACTCATAGAAGGATAGCCATCGTAGGTTGGATTGTCTCGTGCGCGTGAGCCCAGCCCTTGGACGTTGGAAAAGCTGCATGGATTTTCCGTACTGCTAAGCTGAGAAGTTCCGATTTAAAGCTAGTTTGTTCTACCTACTATTCTTTTTGGGCTGGTATCCAACTCATGGTATTCTTGCATGTGCGAGCTCATTTCCTCTTCGACCTACCATTCCATCCCCTCTTACGTTCCACCTCTGTATCGACAGCATTCCATTGAATGCATGTCTACCTTCGCGCAAAGTCTCCGCTGAGCCTCTTGCTCCTTCCGAATCCTCTTTTTACTACGGTCGTTTTGGCATCAGCACCGCTAAGCTTTGTGTATTACCATCATCGCGTTTCGTGGCCCCAGTCAGAGACTTAGATGTCAAATCACTCCTTCCTACAGCTGTATGGATGTCGCCTGCCTTTGGTGAGCAATGCTGTTTACCATTAGAGACTGTTCTTATATGACATGTACTTGCCCCACTCCCCTTGCGGCGGGTCTATCATCAGTTGTTCCTGGATATTTGTGTGCATATATGAAGATGTGCGAATCGGCAAGCCTGGATTATCCTCTCCTATCAATGACGCCCCATCCTTCAATTGCTGACTGATATCTGTACTGCCCTTCCTCACGCAGTACCGATACCCACACGGTGCCTCGCTTTCTTGAAGTTACCCCCTGGATACACAATTCTAACTTCGGACCCCTAGGTGCTCCTCTCCGACGTGTACCACCCTCTGACTGAAGAATCCATGCCGCGAGGTGTGTGATAGATGTGACTGGAATATCCTCACGAAAAGGAAGAGCAGTACACCCGAGCGTATTCCAGACTCTCGTCCATCCGTATCTGAAACTCATCCTCCTTTCAGGACTGCCGTGTACGCTGCGTTGCAATCGTGGTCCATCATGGGGGACTCGGATGTGGCCACTCTGTAGATGAGCTCCGTGTGAAAGATCCTGGTAGTGGGTACGCATCTTCCAAGAGCATTAAAAGTGCTCGATAGTCCAGCTCACCTCGTCTTTGCTGAGCTCTCTGAGTGTGCTAAGCTCCCAGACAATTGGACCGGTAGCCTCAAGGCCGGAAGCTTGGCAGGCCTCTTCTTTGATACGACTCTCGTTGGACTCTCACCTTCGAGCCGTCCATCTCACGCGCCGACCGCTACTATTCCCTACGCTTCTGTGTGTTTCTGCTGTTAAATGTCTTTTCCGTTCTTTTGTATGTTTTTCTAATGTTGACAATTCTCTGACCTACTGATACCCTATTTTGTGACTTCTTTTTGAATTTGCAGACACACGGTGGCTGCCTGTCCGTGATCTCGCTACCTCGCATTGTCACCTACACATTTTATGGCACTAAAACCGTACGAAACGCTACCCTTTGGATTTATTTATGAGCGTACTATGAGACTAGACGGAAGGATGGAATGAGCCGTATATATCTTCCTAGGAAGGCAATGACAACTTGAAAGTAAGAAATTTTGTTATCCTTTATAATCTATGAAGCGCCCATCACCTGAACAGGATCGACAGAAGAGAAGAAATGCTGACATACATTTAGATATCGGTCGTAAGATCGTATCCTTCGTATCATCCATCACGACGTAATCATTTTGAGCAGGTAGGATCGTTGTTTGGATCCAGCCAGGGACCGATGTGTGTCAACGAGTATCATAAATGGAGGGTCAATGCGTAATTAGGGTCACATATCAGGGAGAGAACGTTTAAATGCAGAAAACGGGAGCGCTAGTAAACAGCAGGTTCAAGGCCCACAGCCCTGAGCGACAGCCACTAAGTACTTATGACACAGTAATCGAGATGTTCCCACGTACCTGTGTCCACCAGAGTCACAGGGCACGGAAAAAACCGTACGTATCCAGAGTTGCGTACTCCGGAGCTAGTGGCAAGGATGCGATGTGGCTTGGCATGATGACATACGCAGAACGAGTTCAGCTAGGGGGATTCGATTCTTAGGATTTTTACTTTTAATCCCTCGTTTGTGTTGTTAGCCTAGAATGTCCAATTCGCGAATGCATCAATATCTGTCTTGGACTTGACATAGATACACAGTGTCAGCCTGCGGAGCCCTCGAACGAGGTTGCCGCCCCTGTACGCGAGGCGATGCCACTGTTATCTGGAGACCATCCACCACTGCTCGATATCGTACCAGGTATGGCAGGGATGTTCGCCAAAACCGTCGCCTGCAATGCTAGTAGCCTTTGTGAGAGCTGCCAATGGATTGATTCGAGGGAAACAAGGGTAGCCGGCGATGGCAGCGCTCTTTGCCAGGATCCCCGGTAGCCAATACATGAATCACTTAACGAGAAGCTGTGGTAGGAGACGCTAGTGAGGAACGAAGTTCCTACGAAAATACGGTAGAGCGCTACTTGAGCTCGGAAATATCTGTGATGCGATGGGGTTTCATTTCTGGAAAAGTATAAGCAGGTGACGATATTGGAATAGAGAGAGATATTAGGTACAGGGTAACGTCGACAGAAAGGCCAATCGTACGCGGTACTGGAGGTTTCGAAATTTAGTACTGTAGGATAGCTCACACGGATAGTACGTACTCAGCAACTTCAGAAGCGAAAATGATCCCTATGAGATAATCTTTATCCTTCCCGGTGAGCTTCGAAGAAGCTTGATCGTATTGCTGATTGTGGTTACTGCTGCGAAAACATCGAAAGACGACCCAGAAGGGCACTTTGCCTCTGCGGAGAGGCATATACGCCCACGAGACAAAGGAGATAACGACCACCAGAGCCTGGAGAGAGTATAACCATAAAAAAGAAGTTATTCGGAAAAGGTGACGCTCGTCCCGGTAATTAGGCTTGGACGAGGACGAGGCAGCGATAAGAAATCAGGACCTGACGGTCCAGTCCTTGGTTTGAAGTGCGACAACAGCAAGTCATACGCAGGGACCGAGTCGAGGTCGGACCGTACTGATGGATGAGAGGATGAGATAGGGAAGGATCGGAGTACTGGCGAAGGGTGTCGAGGAACGTTGGTGTGAATTGAACGACGATAGTAGAGACGGATGAGATAGCATAGTGTAGTCGGGGTCTCCTACACGATCCCTCTACTGCTGAATCGGTTTGAAGGTTTGATGATCAGTACCTGTAACGAAAAGATTAGGCCAATAAAATTATGAAAGAATGGATAAGGCACACGATGAGCCAGTTCGAAAATCAGAACGCCTTCGCCTTCGCCTACACCACCTCAAAATCTCCATCCAATGGACTGACTGATGAGAACGTCCTCACGTCCTTTCCTTGATCAACGTGATTAATTAGGGTGTGCTCGAAGATTGGATGAGCGACTCACCTCAAGTTATAAAACATTTCCATCAACAGTGTCTCACGGTTATTACTCAGTGGTGCATTGTCGTGATGGCATTAATTGTCTGCGCGACAGAAAATGAGCGGTTGCTGAAAGTCGGTTACCCGTAACAATGAGCACGACGCGACATGCATCTCTACGATATCTGCAGATAGGCTTGTATTTTTCCGGACATTCTGGAGAATTTGTGCCAGCCACCAGGTCCTGTACTTGTTCGTCCACCAAGCGATCCTTCAGAGAAATCACGGCGAGAGAGAACGAGGTGTACAAGGCGACGGAGGTGAGGAAGAGCTGAAGCCGAAATTGGACCGACGACAGGGAAGTCGACCCGAATTTGCCGGACTTCTTCGATTTTTTTTTTTGGTGTATTCTGAGGACTTCTTCGATGACATCGTGCTCAGAACTGCCGCACTGCCACGCAACATCCAGTGCGATCTCCCACACCAAGCCAGCACAGCAACCATTGTTTTCTTCATATCGGACCGATTCCTCCAATCCTCCACTCAGTGACTCTACACGCCACCAAATCGATCCCAAGAGGAGCTACAAAAGTACGTATGGCTTTGTAACTATTCATCTTCGTGATGCTATTTCGCTAAGAGTTAGGAACTATAGACATGAATGCGGATGAATGGCATGAACATTATAAACATGATTTATTTGGGAGGGATCAATGGTTTGGACATGTAAGCATGTAATAGCACAAACGTCGAAATAGACATTAACATACTCCAGGACGAAAAAATGCGTCAGAAGTATGAACGTCTTCCCGAGATTACTCTCTCTGCTTCGACCGAAGCCGGTGTGCCAGAAGCTTCCATTTCTGTGATAAAGCAACGGGCCTACACCGGCAGATATCCCGTCATACCATCTTCTCTCGCCGACACTCCCTGTACTCGTCTCGGTGTCGAAGGCATTTTAGAGAAACTGAACAATATCCTCGGCACATCATACACCCTGGAAATGCGCTCATTATCCTCTCTTCTGGATGCCTACATCCTCGAGGACTATGACTTTGGCACCGTCTTCAGTCGTCTCCGCCAATTCTGGTACGACGACTTGACCAATATCCAAGACGAGCTACATTTCCACGAAGCGCGGGACCAGCAGATGCGGCAAGACGTGCTCGCCAATAACAAGATAATCAGTCACTGCCTGCCACCCCGACGCGTCTGGGATCTGTACAGCAATAGGGTCATCCCATGGTGGGCTGGCCGCATATATTCATTCGCTATATCACATGCCTGGATGGAAGAAGAGTATCGCACGAATGCGCAAACACGCATCAATGGGAATGAATGGCCAGTTCCAATGCCAAAGGATGGAAATCTCGACCTCATCCGCATCGAGATGCTGAATTGTGGGGCAGAGTACGCATGGTTGGATGTTCTCTGCTTGAGACAGGTCGGAGGACAAGAAGAGGATCTGCGTGCGGAAGAGTGGAAGGTGGATGTGCCCACCATTGGAGTAGTATATCGCATGTCACATGGTGGGGTGGTGTGCTACCTTAGCGGGCTGGGGCGACCTTTGACCTTAAAGGAGGAAGACTTGGAGAGTGATAGATGTTGGTTCAAACGGGCATGGACACTGCAGGAAACCCACAATTGTATGAGCATTGGCGGAGATACAGGCGACGACAGATTTATAAGCAAGGAAATGAGGGCGAGAATTGAGAATCGACTGTCGCAGCTGCGGGAGACCAGTGTTCTAAGTGGGCAGGGTATGCATACGTCTATTGCCTTGTCGGAGATGCAGATGCGGGCGTCGACAAATCCTGTAGACAGGGTTGCGGGACTTTCTTATATCCTCTGGACAGGCGAAATACCGGCATGCTATGCGTCACAATCCCAGGAGGAAGCGTGGACGGCACTGGTCGACGCGATGTATGAGACAATTAGAGGGCACCTGTTCTTCCTGTACCCGAAAGCCGGGGACGGAAAACAATGCTGGCGACCGTCATGGAAGCAAGCAATGACTGGCGCGCTCCCATCATCACAACTTACTATGCCCCTCTTCGGCTTCGTTTCGCATGTCGAGGACAACAATGCTGATGCATATCACGGACCCTGCATTGAATCAGGTTATGTGCGGGGATTGGGCAAAGAATCACCAGAGGGGAAGCGTCGAGAGGGAGAGCTGCTCGTCAAAGACATCACCGGTGGAAAGCATACATTCAAGGTCATCGCCTATCACCAATACCTGATACCAGAGGGCTTATACACCCTGGTAGGCAGTGACGCTCACCTTGGAGGGGAATTCAACGAAGAGCAATGCTGGGTTGTTGGGGAAAGACTTCCGGAGGGGACGTTCAAGAAAGTGTCAGTGTTCATGATGACGAACAAGGATGAAGTGAAGAGACTGTACGGCTCAGGCGTTGTTACAGATACCGAGACTATTCTCGCCTGAGGTATCCGTTCGTGCCTTTATATTGTCTTTTAGCTGTACAGGTTAAATAATCTCCGCTAGGTTAGGAACGAATCTTTAATGAGGATGGGAAGTGATCAATTCATAGAACTTGATGTAATAACGACCATATAACACGCTCACATCCAGGTACTCTCACCCCACATTAGCCTCGAGGCTGTTTCTCGAAGAAAAGTTTGTTACGCTCCTTAGCCAGATGTGTTAACAAACTCGTAGATATCGGAACAAGGAAACGCGTTTCAAGAATGAGTTGCTCAAATTCGATATACTCTGTAAACAGAAGCAGCAGAGCACTCGGATATGCTCAAGTTATTGGTGACTCCGCTTGGAATAGAGAGCACTGCTGCAGATCGAAAGAAATCAGGGTGCGCAAGAGCCAAGCAAAGATAACGGCGAGCCTGGTTAGATTGTACATTCATCTTTCTCCTGAGAAGAGACCCAAAGAATGTCCGACGAACAGTAGTAACGAGGCTACGATCTTTCCGCATTAGTCCTCAAAGATCTGGGGAAAGGGTCTTTGGGACCGTTAGACACAGTGCCTTTCCACCGCTGAGAAGGATGGCTGGGCTCGAATGTATCCAAAGGAGGTTGAAGACTACGTACGCATGAATCAACACTTCAAGAGTACAAATCTTTCGGCATCATCCACATTGTGCCACGTAAAATCCTTGTCAATCTGCGAGATACTGAGAAATAAGGATTAAAGTTGATTAGCCTCAGCACGTGAATCTGAAACGGGGTATCTACGACCAGAGTGAGCAGGAGAAATGGGATGGATGAACAGCGCGCACCTCGGGTCTTTAATGTATCGAAGAGAACTTTCGTAGCAGGTGACGAGATTAGCCATATTTTGAATATACAGGTAAAATAGAACCGTACAGACCACTCCAAACGGTAACTTGGATAGAGGCATATCTCGCAACACATGTTTCTGGCGGAATGCATGTTGTTACGTGCAGGAGACGAGGTGAGCATTCCAATAAAGACGAATTCGAAACGAGATAAAAGAGCGGAAGTGAGCAGAAGTAAAGAAGTAATGCAGCGATGGGTTAGGAGAACAAGCTGGGCCGAGTGAGTTCAATTTACTGACGGAATGTTCCCTACAGGCAGCGAGAGCAACCAAATGTTGGATATATAGATCAGATAAAACGTCGTCAAACTGGAGGTCCATGATTGAATGCCTTCAGGTCACACATCTCTTCAGAGCTGCTGGTGAGTGTAGGCGGACGGTATCAAAAATGGCCGGCGCCGGGAACTCTCAAGCCTCCAGAGCTGCAGTTGGTAGAAAGTGAGGTACTGTATTGGGCTTCGAAAGCGCAAACAAGAAACCTGTTGGAATTTGGCAATCCGGCATCGTGCCGATCTGTCTTATTAAGGAAGAAGATTGAGGAAAGGTATAGAAAGTTCTAGTAAACAGTCATTTAGTATATAAGTAGGTACTGTAGTGTAGATCCTCATGCGTTTGCAGAGCTCAGCCAAGCGCAATACTATTGGCTTGAACACTATGCATACATACTGGGAACGAACTTGATCCCCCGTTTCACAACAAAACCATCGGCTGGAACTCGAGGAGAATGATGTGAAGGGCATCGACGCGAGAGCAGCTCCGGCCGTTTTCGGCATGATTACGACATCATGTCCTCTTGCTTTCCGACTAGCATCACAATCAAAAGGGGACGACCTGAATGTGACACGCAACGTCCATCTCGACGACTTTTGAAGAAGGGCTGGTGGTTTGGTATCTTGCCGGACCTTGTAGAAACCCTGGGCTGGTCGCGTCCCGTTTTTTGGTCCACAAAGCGATTCCTTTGAAGAGTGACGGTGAGAGATAACATGGTCTACAACACAACGGCAGTCTTGGAAGGTGTGGAAGGTGTGGAAAGAACCAAAGACGAAATTGGATCGGCGATACAGAATTCGGGCCGAATTGGCTCACTTACTCTGCCACGCGACTCTGATCTTTTAACTGATCGTCTGACGTGCTGGCCGTCACTCTCACTCTCTGTTCCTCACTTCCGAGTTACCAGTATCATACTATGAAAATTATGCACCACTCGTTTCTCCGTCTTTTGGTCCTCTGGTCTAGCTTTTGTCACTTCGCAGATGCATATTTATTATTCAGTGTCCTTCTCACCTGGAAATTAGTGCCGAGTGCGACTATTCCACGTTCCAGATTTTTTTGAGGGGAGAAAATGAAAGGACAGCGGTCGATTATGCTTGGAAGATATCGGTGAGCGATCCCCTTGGCCCTCCTGCACATCGCATTGTCACTTACACACGCTAAAGTTCTCGACTGTTTCAACATTACCCTTCGAATAGTTTATACAAATGTCATACCATTTCAAGGTCGAGGGGTGGTATAACTTCGTAGGACGGGGCCAAGGTAAGAATGTGTGTTTTCTGCCGGCAAAGTAAGGGCATGCTCAGACGGTTATTTTATTCATCGCGAACAGTACGCTTGCGTCTAAACAAGCCGGAGTTTTATGTGACTAGATGAAAAGAGAGAGGATTCGGTGTACGCTTTGGTCTGCTTCACTTTCTCTCGCTGAGCGGAATGCTCTTCTTTCCAGGAGGTCGGAGACCAACCAGAAAGCTTGATTGTCAATCATCTCAAAGTTTGGCAGTCAGAGTCCTCAATATACAGTCATCATTGCTCTCCCTCGCCAATCTCTTGACCACATTGATTCATACCACGACTTCGCAACAATTTCCATCCATGCCTTGTTCTCTTTTGTTGCAAGACATCATCTATGAACATGTATCCACGGTGCCCCCATTTATCCTTCGCTTGGAAATCATCGTGTCAATATCACTGAACCCAATCCGATACCAACAGGCTGTGGCAATGTTTCAAGGCCACGTCTCCACCTGTCAACGTATCCTTCCGCGCAGCTTTGTTACCCCAAGGGATGAAAATTACCGCTAGAGAATGGTGAAAAGGATGATTCTTTTCAACAGAACCACTTGTTGAAAGACGACGTAGTACCTAGTAGAACGGACGCGCCACATTAGCTAAGCGTGTTGGACATCCTGGAGCGACGGTCAGTTCTTCTTCAAGCAATTGACCGTCTCTCTGGTATTCCGCTCTTCCGCTGTACGCTGCGCTTCATACCTGCAACACCACTGTCGCCGTAGAGGCCTGCCATTGCATCGGTAAATTGTGGATTTTCATGCTTAGCCTATGCATGGAGTCCGTCAGGACACGATGTACAAAAATGTCCTTACCACATCGCATCAGCTATCGATTCCTCGAGGCATAACTACTCTCCAAAATTGCGATGCTGTCCATCACAGTGACATACAAGGAGTGGGAGTCGTTTACAGTGAAGAGAAGCAAAGAATGGAAGAGTCGCTGAGATCATGGTCCGGAACTATCACAAATCGCTGAGCTATTCTTTGCGGAAGACGGGCTGCCCGTCCGACGAAGAGTTCGAAGGTGGAACACTGTTGAAGTGCAAGTCAGGCAAGTCGGTCCGAGTTCCGGTTTTCAGACTCTTCCTTCGAAGACTGTCATCGTCTTGTAGTCTATGTTCTCTCTCAATGCCGGTTTCTGTAGGAAATTTTTTACTCTTTTCGATGTCTCTCTTCCTTCGACTGATGTCTTTCCTGCAGACTCTCCTCGTCTTGATTATATATATACACATCCATCCGGCCCAACTCCTGTACGATAGTGCTATGGGCTAATACTAGAATGACTCGGCATTATACCCCCCAAACATTGATCCGTATGGTGTCCATCTCACAGAAGGCAGTGCAACGGAAGGATGGCTGGCACATACTGGCCCATATCGGCGAGTAATGGGGATGCTATCTTCAATTTGATGCCCATGGTGTACCCCACTGCATGCACCTCTAAATAAGCCAGAGCATGCGGAAAGGTGTGTGGAATTATATCACAGCCATTACGTAGCGTCTGAGAACGGGTCTGCAGAAATGAAGTCAGTCGAGAAAATGGCAATGTCGAAAGGGGCATGTTAAGGAAGCGTCACTCGTCGAGATCTTAGTATCCAAGTATTGCTTGTAGCCGCTGCAGAAGAAAGAAAAAAGGATCTTGTTTGAAAGCAAGTCTCCCTTAACGTCGCCTTTCTGTGATAGATCAATGATATCAACACAATAAACAAAGAATGACGGAGGACCCACGAATTTTGCTTAGCCACAGCAGTACCGGGACATCTATTTGCACTGACGATTCCATACAGATGGCCATAGCTTGTCTTCTCCACCAAGCCAGCGCTTCTTCAGGGACGCTAATCCTTATGTTCGATACGTGAAGATATCAGCAGAAGAGCAGACATGAAGCGGAACTGCGTACCCACCTGAGGCGGAGACAAGACGCCATCCAACCAGTACATGTCTAGAAAAAACAGTGAGAGAACTGTGTTCGATTATTTCAGTTGGTTGATCCTGGTGCTGAAGAACCGCCCATCTGGTGAACAGCCCAGGAGACAATAGAGGTTTGAAGCACATGCCCATCGTTTGATATGGTGTTCGAAGGTTGTAGTGATCGTCGGATGTCTTTTCTTTGTGGCGGATAGGAAATGGTGCAGGGATACTCAAGTATAGCAGATAGCTTTGGACGTCGATGGTTTGTTGAAGGTCAAGACAGGCCATTTCGGCATCAACTCCCTGATTGTAACATCATCATGACAGCTGCTCCCTCCCCCCCCCCCACATCTTCTTCACACTCGAGGGGTACATTCAGTGGAGCCTTTCTTTGAGACGGTCACCCGACATTGGCTGTCCAAATTCTTGTTTTATCCTTCTCAGTGTTAATTTCCTTCGAACTACTCTAACTTGGCTTCGTCCCCGGCACGGTTATCACTTTTTCGCAGCAATAAATCGTCCACCACAATGGGAACCACGAGATAGGCTGGAGTCGTGTACGTTACTTCATCACTGTCTGTTACACCGACGTCAGATGCTACGCGGAGGTTAAATTTCATGGGTGCTCGTGGGATGTCAGCCTGGCTCAGCCAATAAGTGGGGACAGTCAATCATCCATTCATTTCGAAAAGGTGGCATCTTGCTCACGTCTTTTCTATTAGGATCGTTTTTCCGAAACGTCGTTGCTTTCTGCGGGAACGAGTCGATTTAAGAGAGAACGTTACAGTAGTAATGTGAAACAGAGGTAATGTCGATGCAATGCAGAAGTTCGAAGCAGATTATAGGTGTGTTCCAAAGCATTTCTCTTTTTTGGCGTTCTGCAGATCCAACTTTCAGATATACATCCCAATATTACAAAGATTTCGCTGTTCCTAGGTTACACCCCTTACCATCGGCTAAGGACCTTAGTCGACGATATTGGCTGACGTTGGTCCTCCTCGTATAATTAGGTCTATACGTGCAAATTTGTGTGCTTGTTCTCTGTACTTGTATAAGACACATTTATGTTCCTGTAGATTTCTGCAGACCTAGGTGAGTGTGTCATGCTTTTGATACTCCAGATAAGTTGCAGATAAGGACAAATGTAATTCGCATTCTTATGTCTCAATGATATTAATCCTATTTTATTTCAACTCCAACCTCAAGGCCACAGTATCGAGGCGTTCAGAAACACATCGAGATTCAAAACATTGTAAGTGTCCACATTGTAAATATCCGTACAGTACCTGTTCTCTACGCCTACTCTACGCGAATATCGTGATGCAAATCCCACGAAGAAACACCGCGCCATACCCCCTTGGTCTCCACCCATACCCCTGTACTCTTCGACGCGAGGTGAATGGTGTACGGCACCTCGAGCGTGCCCTCCTGAACAGACGACACTCCACGGACAGTCTTCTTGGGCCCCGCCTTCACAGGGAAATTCGCTGTGTACATCTTCGAGAACGTGTTCTCCGTGCCGAATATAAATTCGTTCTTATGAGACACAGAGACACTGATCTTTGATTCGGTAACAAGGGGGATTCCAGCTATAAGGATATACAAATTAGAACGATGTCAGCAAATGGAGCTTTGAACACACCTGAGAACTCCATTCCGACCTCAATCTCGAACCCAGTGGTGTACTCAAACTTCGAGGTGTGAGTAACGGTCTCCGAAAAGCTAAATGACATCTCCTGCTCGTCGTCCGAATTGTTCGTGAGCGTCTGGTTTGCCAGAACATGTGGAGTCATGGTGAGGATCTTTCCCTGCGCGATGTCATAGTCAACACTCTTGACGACCATGTCCTCAAACTTCATAGTGAACCACTGATCGTCAGAGTACACTGTCCTGGTGTAGTTCCCAAAGTGTGGGTCTTTGTTCGTGCGGGAGAAAAGAACTTCACCCGACGCAGGGCACACGATGCGGAAATGTTTCCAGTGCTCGCCGGCTCCTACTTCGAGGTCGAACCAGCTTGGAGGCAGTGGTCAGCATTAGGGATAGGGTTCATAGCGAGATGGCCTACTTGTCATCGTACATCCCGTCTCCGTCGACATGTCCAACCTGAGGATCCGGAGATAAACGTGAAAAGAGCACTCTTCCGGATTGCTTTCCCTTGATGGCATAAAGCCCGTCTTTCTCGCCCGTGCCGTGAATGAGTGAGAAAAGCTGGTTCTCGGATTGACTGTCGCCTTTGTAGTGCCAGACTTCAGGATCACGGCCGAGCCGGGAATACAAGACGTGCTGGGTTTGTACGCCAGTCAGTCTGAAGCAGAGGTTTTCGGGTGGGATATACATCAACATGGTAAAGGCTTGGTCTGTGGGGAATTGTTGCTAGCTATTCCTTTGTAGTCGCTGCTTTTAACTGATTGCAGGCCGTAGTATTCCAGGATGACCTCATACTTCAACTTCATGGCTCAGATTGCATATTCACTGAGTCTCTGGATGAAGAGAAGATGGCGGGCACAGCGGAGACTCTAGAAGCACATCTAAATTCCATCTACACATGTAACGCGGGTGTGATAGTTAATCGGACCTCGATTCTTCATTTCGTCGACGATATGTGACTTCTATATCTGCAGGAACAATTCGCCCAAGCGTGACTTCGGGACTAGGTCATACGGTGGATATCTTTCTCACACACCAGAAAGGATGCTATGACTCACGAGTGTGATTCGCTCCGCAGCTACAGAACGATGCCTTGTAAACAGCGAGAGCAGGTGCCTCGGGGTCGGAGAAAGTGCTGTTGAAGGATTTCACGACTGAGATCATACTTCCTTCGTCGCCTTATCCCAGACATCGGATAAGAAGCAGCTGGGCAATTGCATTTTTCGTATGTCAGTTGGAGCTGTGTGGAGAGCCTAGCATTAGAGAAGACAAAAATAGACTCTTGGCGTATTTGTGTTATAATTATACGAGTAATGACAAGATCCCACAAAAGATTGTCGCTATGATACTTCCTGCGAAAGGAACTCTGTCAGCCCCTCGATTGACTCCCGTGTGAATGGACTAGATCGAACAGACCTGTATTAATGACAAGAACTATCAATGACGGACAGGGCATCTCATCCTATTTGTAAAATTGTCCCTTCATCGCATACGGCAAACTGTATAGCAAACAAACAGTATTTGCTCTTTAATCTCGCTCCCATCGCGTCGATACATGGAGACGACAGCTTCCTCGGATCTTGCAATTACTGTACAAGCGAATCGGGATGTCAGCTGGCGAGGAATCTTTAATTGAACGCTGAGATTGAGCTGAGAACACCTGTGCTTACACAACAGATTGATAGTGCGACTCGGAGATACAAGTGCTATAGAAAAGCACGCTCTCTTGTCCCCGAGATCTGACTCCATGTGATGAAAAATGGCCACGGATCGGGTACCTTGACCTTCTGAGACTGATAGAAGTTGAAGGGGTCAGTGAGCCGAGCCATCACGGTCATTCGGAAGACAGAGGAAAGCACCCAGTGCGGTTTTACTCGTAGGTGAGCCTCAGCTATAGAGAGAGAGTGCGGCACGCGTCATGTCAGATGGAGGGCTTGAGGCTGAGAGTTGCGTGGAAGGACGTAAGTAAACAACTGGAGGAGAAAAGAGGCTTCGGCTATATCGTCCCGGACCCGATTCCGATAATGCCGGTTTTGTCCGCAACATGCTCATCTCGCCTTCTGCGATAACTGTCCTATCATGATTGTCCTTTGTGCTCATTCAAAGTCTTCGTCATGCCGAAAACCAGCTCTGTTCGTTTGCACAGTACCCTGCTTTCGGGGTTGTGCCCTCAAGTCCATCACATATTTTACAATATTTGGCACCGTTTTTAGGTTTCGCGCAGTCTGGAGATGTCTTGATCTATAATTCGTTGCTAGCCTTTGCCGCAGCATAGATTGAGACACCACCTATGCTTGTAAGCGCCTACCCTCACTTTTTGCCTGGTTCAAGCATATCTTGTGGCAAACCATTGTTTATGACACGTCTGCCTGGATGTGAAATCGTGTTTAGGATGATAAGGGCTTGGCACCTCTTCAATATGGGTAAGGCTTTATCCTCTCCGAGATTTCTCATGCTGACATTCTTTCTCGTCAGCAAAGACTGTTTACTATCAGAAAGCGACTAGCATATGATCTCGCCATTGCCGTTGTCGAAAAGGAAACCCCGATTAAGCAACCCGAGATGAGCATTACCCGTAGAAGGATATTTGTCATAGTTTGGATCGTCTTGTGGGCTTGAGCGCCAGCCCTTGAACGTTGGACAAGGTGCATGGTTTTTCCATACTGCGAAGCTGAGAAGTTCCGATTTTCAGGCTAGTTCGTTCTACCTACTATTATCTCCTATTTGTATACAACTTATGGTTTCCTTGCAGTTTCCAGCCCATTGTTCCTTCGACCTGCCAATGCTCTCTTATGTTTCAGCTCTCTGTATCACCAACATTTATTTCAATGTATGTCTACCTTCGCAAAAAGTCTTCACTAAGCCCCGTGCTCCGAATCCTCTTTCTACTAAAAACGTTTTGGTATCGGCACCTCCAACATTTTGCATTACCATCGTCGCACTTCGTGGCCCCAGTCAAAGACTTGAACGTCAGATCACGACTTCCTACAGCTGCATTGATGTCGCCCACTTTCGGAAAGCATTGCTGCTTATTATTGCAGACTGTTCTTATATGTCAGGGAGTTGCCCCATTTCCCTTGCCGCGGGTCTATCATCAAATCTCCCTGGATATTTAGTATGGGCGTATATGAGGACGTGCGAAACGGCAAGCCTGGCTTATCCTCCCCAATCAACGATGCCCATTCCTTCAATTCCTGAATAATATCTGTGCTGCACTTCCTCACGCGATACCGGTACCCACATGGTGCCTCGCTTTCTTGCTTGCCAGATGAACAATTCTTACCTCGGTCCCCTAGGCACTTCTCTCTGATGTGTACCGCCCTCAGACCAAAAAATCCATTGCTGCGAGGCATGTGACGAATGGTATCTACTGGACTCGAAGATCCTGATGAAATGGAAGACACAGCCCTGTACACGATCTGTCGATCCGTATCCGTGCTCTCGGGTACGCAGCCTACCTTGGGCCTGGCAGCGTACCATAGTACACCTCTGAGAGTATTCCAGACTCCCGTTGGTCAATGATTTGATCATCTGCCGTATCTGAAACTCATCCTCCTTTCGAGACTGTCATGTTCACCAAGTCACCACTCTGAAAAAGGGCTCCTTGCGAAACATCCCGGTAGTGGGTACGCCTTTTCCAAGAGCATTAAGAGTGCTCGCCAGTCCAGCTCATCTAGTCTTCGCTAACGGTCTGAGTGCACCAAGCCCCCGGACAATCGGACCAGTAGCCTCAAGGCCGGGAGCTTGGCCCGCCTCTTCTTTGACACGACTCCCATTGGACTCTTACCTTCGAGCAACCTTCGAGCCGTCTGTCTCACACGCCGCTGCGCTTGGCTACATTTCCGAGTATCTATGCTGTTAAATTTCTGCTCCATTGTTTTGTATGTGTCTCTAATGCCGACGATTTTCTGTCCCGCTGATACGCTATATTGTGACTTTTATGATTTGGCAGGCGCACGGTGGCTGCCTGTCCATGACCTCACAGCCTCGCATCGTCACCTACATATATTAGGGCACCGGAACCTTACGAAACGCTGCCCTTTGGACTTTTTTATGAGCGTGCTTGAGAAAAAAAGGAACGATGGATCAGCCGTATATATCTTCCAAAGAAGGCGACAAGGTTACTAGAATTTTTGTTATCCTCGACAATCTATCAAGTCTTCATCAACCCATCAGCATCAACGGAAGGGAAGAAACGCAGACATACACTTAAACTTCTGTCGTAAGATCGCATGCTTCGTACCACGAGAGTGGGTAGGGTAGCCTGGATTATTTGAATCCAGTGACGAATGCATGCATATCAGAGTTTCGCAATTCAAGGGTCAATACTTGATCACAGGTGGGCGTCACGTATCAGGGAGAGTACCCTTCAATGCAGATAACGGGAGCACAACTAACTAGCAGGTTCAAAGCGCACAAGCCTGAGCGACGGCCGCTATAAGAATTTATGGCACAGAAATTGGGGATGTCAAGACGTATACCTGTCTGTCTGCCAATCTCAGAGCGAGATCGTATAGGAACCTTGATATAAAGCCATACGTATCCAGAGATGCATACTCCGCAACTAGCGGCGGGCATGCGAGGTGACTTGGCTTGATGACATACGGAGAACGAGTTCGGCTAGGGGGATTCAATTCTCAGGAATTTTATTTTTAATCCCTCGTTTTCGTTGTCTGCCCAGAATTTACAATCCGCGACTGCATCGATATCTGCCTTTGCCATAACAAAGATACACGGCATCAGTCCGCGGAGCCCTCGATCGTGATTGCCGTCGTACGCGATGCAATACCGTCAGACTACCCTCCCCTGCTTGATGTCGCAATAAACATAGCAGGGATGTTCGCCAAAACCATTGCCCGCAATGCGAGCGGCCTTCATGTGAGCTGCCAATCAATTGATGCGAGGGTAGCAAAGGGTAGCTGGCGATTGCGGTGCTCTTTTCCAGGGTCCCCGGTAGCCAATACAAGAATCACGTAACGAGAAGCCGTGGTTGGAGACGCTAGTGAGGAGCAAAGCCGGTAGGGAGATACGGTAGAGCAATACTTGAGCTCGGAAATATCTGTGACACGATGAGATGTCATTGCTGGAAAGATATAGACAGTTGATGATATTGGAATGAACAATTACTGGAGGTTTTAAAGTTAGTACTATGGGAGAGCTTACATGGATAGTACATACATACTCAGCAACTTCAGAAGCGAACATGATCGCTATGAGGTGATCTTTATCCTTCCCGATGAGCGCCTAGGAAGCTTTATCGTATGGCTCGTTGTGATTGCTGCAGCGAAAACACAGAAGGACGACCCTAGAAGGACGCCTTGCCTATGCGGTGATGCATATTCTGTCACGAGATGGATTAGAAAATGGCTGCTACAGCCTGGAGAGAGTATAACCATAGAAAAGAAGTCATTCGGAAGAGGTGAGCCTCATTGGAATTGGACGAGGACGAGGCGGCGATAGGACATTAGGATCTGAGGGTCCGGTCTTTGGCTTGAATGCGACAACGGGATCAGTCATACGCAGTAGATCAAGTCGAGGTTGGTCTGTACTAATGGCCGAGAGGCTGAGATAGGGAAGGATCAGAGTGTTGGCTCAAGGTTTCGAAGAACGTTAACGTGAATTGAGCGACGGTGTAGGGATGGATGAGATAGGACAGTGTAGTCAGGGTATCCTACACGGTCCCTCCACTGCTGAATCAGGTTAAAGGATTGATGATCAGTATCTAAAACGAAGAGATTAGGTCGATAAAATTGAGAAAGAATCAATAGGACACATGATGAGCCAGTTCGAAAATCAGAATGCCCTCGTCTTGACCTACACTACCTCAAATGCTGTGTACACTCCACAAACCCCACCAAAATCGCCATCCTCCCTCCGAGCTCGCAAACCTGCCAACACACGCCTGCCATCCGCATCCACTTCCAACATCTTTTTAGATGTCTTCTAATAATAGACCTCCCGTCCCTCAACGCACTCCCTACCTGCACCCGAGTCTCCGTCACCGACTGCACGTCATATCTCCCTGCGCGAACCCCTCGTCTAAAAATAGCCCTTCTTCATAAACCCGACCCCTCCATCCACCCGCACACTCCCTACCCGCACAAATGTCGCCTCCTCCCGCGACCGAGTCTCCGTCATTGGCTCAATGCACTTGACTCTGGCGCTGAAATATCCGTCAGCTTTAGTGTCGTGCATCGAATGTGCTGCTTACCTCGAGCTCAACATCATGCAAGATACCCTCTTTGTACGGATTCGACGACCGTGTAAACGAGGGAAAACTGCTGAACGTTGGGGAAGCGGTATGCATCACCATAGGGTGCGGGCTATCGATGTCTGACTGCGCGCATGGAGTCAAGTTGAATGCGCGCAAATTAGAATGGAGGGGAAGGACGTATCATCGTCTGCCAGAATGTCTGTCCCGTATCCTCTGCCCTTGTTCCTTCTTCAGCGACTGTCCATATTTCCTCTCAGTACAGACTCCGACGCCTCAGCTTAGTGTACAGTTCAACCATCGAGGTAGACGGTAATACTCATTCTGGGTGATCGTCAGTAACAAGTGGTGGGATTGGAAATATCGTGTACATACCCCATTCAACAACAATGAGAACGAGTGGGCTGGAGTTGGCCGTACAACGTAGCTGCGGAAATCTAAGTGTGCGTGGATGGAATGAAGAGAAGTACTCACCATCCATATCCACAGCCTCTAAATACTCTCTCGCTCCCCCCCACTCCCTCCCTTCTACCTACGACTGATGCCCGCCCAATCTCGTCTCAGCATATGGTAGGCGAAAGTATCTGATCTTGAGTTATCATCCAGCTAGCATGATGGTGTTAAGAATATGCTGTATATACCGATGAACAACGTTTATGAATGGGTTCGTCTCACATGCAGACACCACGCTGAGGCTGTTTGAGTGCGCACGGAGGATCGGAGTGAAGGGTACCAACAGACCCTGCGTCGTATCTCTTTTGTTGGCCGTGGTAGTCGCCTGATAGACACCTGATAGGTAGAACAAACTCTGATTATACTTTGATCGTCCTTATCAGCGAGATCCTGAAGAGCTCGCAGAAACCACTTACTTTAATGAGCGTCCATGGCTATCAACCTCGAACGCAAGCAAGCTATAGACAACTAGTGAGACGAGAAATCAGATACGAGAAGCGAACTTACCATTCAAAACCGGCGACGAGCCGCGAGTCAACATGGCAGTCAACAAAGAAGAAAAATAATCGGCAATCGGAACCCTGTCCGACCGGTCAGCGTCGAACGAGTTCGAGTCACGGGACTACGACGCGTCTAAGAACGCGTGGCAGGGAAACGTGCCAATGCCCTTGCACAGCGCCAAGTGCAATGAGTTCAGCATAAATAGGAATTATACAGGGGACGGGGCGACGTAAAGAGAGAACGAGGCTCGTAGAGGAGGGAGGAATGGGAAAGCAGGGATAGAATGATGTATTCCGGGACGTCCATTATATTCTTCAGGCATCGTCTCGGCCACGTTTGGATGACGTGATGAGCTATCAAGGATATCCACATGGAACGGCACGTCATTCGTGTCGAAACTTGGAAGATTCGGGTGAGGAGACATTCGATGTCTCTTTGAATTACCTGTTCGTGTCAATCAGCTTAAGCTGAAGAAACAGTTCAAGGGGGAAATTGTTTTACTTCTGTTGTGTATATTAAAGATTTTCTTCCTCACCGTGCGAGTCTGCTAAGGAATAGTTTGAATAAGCTGATGAGGGAGGAGGAGTAGATACACCTTCGATTCTCGATGAGCTCAGGATTAAGTGTCCAAGTGGACGCCACATACTTTGACAGTGGCACCAGAACCTCATAGTAGCCGCATAACCAGGTCACCGTGCGCTTGAAGTTTCGAAGACGTCGTGCCGGACTTGAAAATTGGGATTTCAATGATTTCTTCCTGGTGTGTAATTAATTTCCTGGGGAGTTGAAGAGGCTGCGACTTACCAAGTCATGGATACACCGCCTACTGAAATGTCTCGAGATAATTTCTTCCGTTTCAACCTCTGTTTACACGTTTGAAGTGTTGACTGGTTCAGGTGATCATTCTCAAATGACGTTTCCGTCTTCTGTGGAATAGCCTCAGAAGTACAGACTCGAGTCCTTTGTTGATACTGTTCCGGCAATCAAATTTCATATAGATAGTATGACTCAAAGCGCGATGCCGTGTCTACTCGGTCCTTGGCAATATTTTGTATTATTGGTACTGCACATTACTTGAGGGTTTGGACTCCTTCTATACTGCAATAAGAATCGAACATTCAGGGAAATAGGTCAATATCTCGAATGCAAACCTAACCGTAGCGCCCCCAAAGCACTCACCATCGAGATCATAGAATGATCAAGGTCGCATATAGCGAGTCCCAATCTGGAAAGCAAAGTGTGGATGTGTGAAAATCATCTTCGAGACCAGGGGAACAGATCTGAGTAGCAGATTAGATATTTAATGGGGACATGCATCCATCTTAAATCTGCTATGAGCCATGTCAACGCACCGACATTCAAGGAGAACACGAAGCATAGTTGAATCCTTGTACCATAGTATTGCACATGCAATCAACAATAGCCACAGTGGAGATATCGCTGGTAATTCAGAAGTCTCTAATTCGTCAAACATTACAAACCTTGTGAAATTCCAAGGTCTCGTGTTGAAAACTACCAGAATTCTAATAAGACCTATTTCTAGGGATTAAAAGCTGGTTCGGATTGTACGTACCACAAGGTTTTTACTTCGGAATGAAAAAAACTTGCGTGACATGACGTTTCGATGGACGTTGTCTTGGTATGTCCAGCTGTACCGTCGGCTTGCCAATAAAAATGCAGAGCATTGGTTCTGAGTGCTGAACACAAAACTACGCACATTGAGATGCCAATACCTTCAATACTGAATATAAACCAATGATAAATGAGAAAAAAAACAAATACAGTCCACTGAACACCGGACTCACACCACACTGGCAATAATAAAAAGATACCTCCCACTAAGGAGGTACCCTCAAATCTTCCCAGTTTCGGAAGGGACCAACACCGACGGCGGGTGGAGATAATATGCGTAGTTCTATAGCGTCGTCTGGAATATATGTTCGGTTCCTTGCCGAGTAGCCCTGGCAGGCTATCACGAGTGGATTCAATGTTAAAGCGCAACCAAAACTGAGAATACTTCATACTTAGCTATAAGATTTAGAAGAAAGATTGATTAATACTTCCTTTCGTCAGAAGAAATGGCAGCAAGGGAATAAAATCAGCGTACGGACCCAGAACGAAGAGGTTACGCAGGTCGAGACACGAGTGATAGTCCCCAAATTGGAAGAACACTTCAAACTATTCGCGAAGGCTGGGGTCAAGTAGGTTTTGATTCGGCAGTAGCATGACATCAAATCAAATAGAAGTGACATTCCGTCGATGCAGATAAATGTGAGCGTTTGAGAAGAAGAAATTTGATAGAATATAGCAGGAATGCAATTCCAAACATTGGAGAGCGAGGCGAGACCAAAAAGATAGCGATCTTTAGAGGATTTAGCGAGCCTGAATCAATGCCAATAGAGACGAATGTACCACAGAAGTACTCTAGTCATGTGAATCATGGACGAAATAAGATAGCACAACCTACAGAAGCAAAATATGATTTGAGGACCACGTCGAAGCTGAGAGCAAGGTCGGGTTATGGCTGTAACGGACCGGGCTATACACATGCCTTGTGCACTTTCATCTTTTCATTTTACATCCAATTCGAGTCTGATTTCATTTGTTTACTTCAGCTTTCAAGCTAGGGGAGGATCCATGTTTACACAGAGGGCACTCAGAACATATCCCAAACTTCGAAAATTCGGAATTCGGGCCTTTGACGGCAGTATCTGTCACCCGTAGTCTGATGTTGCGCGAAGCTCGGTGTCACCTTTCATATGCTCATTGATTATACTTATATCCTAGTTCTACATGACGAATTTCTCACATCAGATCGTCTCAAGAATGTTGGCCCCTTTTTCAAACCTTTATTCTTTGAAGGCAATCTCCCTTTTGGGAAATGGCGGAGTAACTATGAACTTACCTCCAAGTCCGAGAATACGGGCTTTGAGATCAGTCTTCGTGAGTTCCCGCCATTCCTGGACCAGATTTTCATCTAACCTGCAATGTCATTCAGGGATCTACTGATTTCTACGATACAGGCAATCAACTTACCCAAATTCCATATAGAAATGAGAATAGAGCTAGAAGTGAGATCGGATTCGTTCAGGGATACGTCGAAACGGGATTAATGCTAACTATTCATTGAATTATCACAGGAAACCGGTTTTATTTACTACAATGAAATGTACAAGTCGTTTTTTCGCTCTCGAATTCAACAGTACGAGTCTACTTTACTGAAAACTCCAGGCGTGTTGGCCCAAAGTCAAGATATTCCATTGTTTGCACTAGAGTTGATCTATCAATATACTCGAGCTTCCAGAGCCTCAAGTCGTCGCACAGAGTCCTGGATTGCTCATAATTCAACAAGAGTACTCTTCTATTGAAGGTACCAACGTACGCCTAGCCGAGGCACCGAAACATTGCAGCGTAATTTTGAAATTGTCATCCCTGTATTCGTTCTACAAGGGCCGATGTCGAATTTGGCAAGATTCCTGCAAATTATAAAGTCAAATTGTGGTGAAAGTTCCATCAAGATCACTTACGGGAGAGCCTTTCCCGATTCCACGGACGGTTTGGTAACAGTGCCGGGCTCATTGACACTCACGACCGCCCTCGGTTGCACGTATCCATGTTTGTCAAGATAAAATCGGTGCATTATCCGTGGAAAGGCTAGGCTGCATGACACGGCTGCCACTGCCTGAATCGTCGAATCGTATGTCCATCTCTACATCTATTCGTGTCTCTGGGACTGTTATCTCTGGCAGAACATAACGTCAGAACCAATACATCCCTACACTTGCACCGTCAAAAACGGCTGCTCGTTCCCTTTATAGATAATGCTCCGAGAGGTAAATGACGAGTTATCTTATGGAACAGAAGAGAGTTCCCCCTGATCGAGAACGGACATGGTTTCAAATTCTTACCAACTGGAAAAACGTCGCTCGTATGCTCCGCAATGATGTGGATGCAAAAAAGCAAAAATAAGCGAGGTTGAATGACATACCGGTCTTTTCATCATGGTTGATCCGAATTCTTGTTGTAATTGACACTCAACGTCATTCGCGACAAGTCCTCCTCGGTGCCGCTATACCAGCAGGAATTTCATTGCAAATCTGAGGATCTTTGTCAGATAATTAACCGGATTCAAATTTCCGGAACGTATGCCGATCCTGCATCCCTCGTGTTACCATCAAGGCACCTCGAATCAGAGCTGTCAACTTTAACGTACTTACGCAAGCCCTTGGTGCCGATGTCTCGAGCTTCGTTCGGACTCTTGGAGGGTGGAGTGAGTGCGCCGTATTCATAAAATCATTCACTGACGTTATGGGCGACTTTTAGATATCTTTAGACCCGAGACATCAGTAAAACGCACACAGCATCTAAAATAAGACGGTCACAATGGACAGATTGAGCGTACACTAGGAAAACGTCAAGCAAAGCTTGCCTACACCAACCTAGCTGGCAACACTATCCCTAGTGAAAAGGACTCTTTGTTCCGCAGTTAGTGGTTGGAGTGAGGAGAAATATACTCAGAGATTATCGTAGTATCTGTCTGAAATACTTGTGAGTGTATTTTGAAAAGAGTCTGATGAAGAAGCTCACCGATTCGTGTTCTCATCTAGAACTTTTGCCGTAACGTCTTGCAAGAACTATGGAGAGTTGAAGTCAGTGTAGCATTGTATTCAAAGTGGATGGTACCGTTATGGCAAGCAACGGTGGAGAGTTGAAGAACTAGAGCCCTCGGATGGTCGAGAATGGAAACGGTGACAGAAGGAAACAAACTGGACGTGATGATATATAGGACGCGTTGTTTGTCTTTGACACGGTGCCATGAAGTATCTTATGTCTTGTGTATTGAAAAATTCGTCCGGCGGAAGAACCTTCGAATTGCGGAGCCTAAACGAGGGGAGTAGATGACCATATCAGTGCCGTTGTAAAACGTCTTGACATGCGGAGAATCGCACAAAGTCTGGAATCCGGTCACCAACTATCAACAGACGTGAACGTATCTTGTTCCCGTGTCCCTGTTGGGAGCTTTGTACTGATAGATGAGAGGCTGAGATAGAAAAGGATTGGAATATTGGTTAAGGGTTTCGAGGAACCGTGACGCCAACGTGAATTGAACGACGGTGAAGATGGATGAGATAGCATAGCGTAGTCCGTGTATCCTCCTCGGTCCTTCGACTGCTGAATCGGTTTGAAGGGATTGATGCTTTGTATCTGTATCGAAGAGATTAACTCAATAAAATTGAGTAAGAATGAATAGGACGCACATGGCCTTAGCCTTACCCTCTCACGGTCTCAAAATCTACATCCAATGTACTGGATGATGAGAACGTCTTCACGTCTTTTCCCTGCTTAGTGTGATAAATTGGGATGTGCTAGATGATTGGATGACCGACTCACCACAAGTTACAAAACAATATCATCAATACTGTCTCATGGTTACTGCTCCACGGTCCGTCGTCGGGGAGACATTGCTTGTCTGCGCGGAAGAAGAAGAGTGGTCGCTGAGAGTTGGATACCCATAACAACGAGCACGGCGCAACGTTTGTCTCTACGATATCTGTAGATAGGCTGGTGGGGTGGTATTTTTCCGGACATCCTTAAGACTTTGTGCCAGCCACTGGGTCCCATACAGTTTGTCCCCACCAAGCGATCCTTCAGAGAAACCACGGTGAGAGAGAACGAGGTGTATAAGGCAACGGAGGTGAGAAAGAGCTAATGCCGAAATTGGATCAATGGCATGGTAGTCGGACCGAATTTACCGGACTTCTTCAATGACATCGTGCTCAGAACTGCCGCACTGCCACGCGACATCCAGTGCAAACTACCACACCAAGACATAACAGCAATCATCGTTTTCTTCCTATCGCGAGGATCGTTTCTTCCGATCCTCCGCTCAGTGACTCTACGCAGCACCATATCAATCCTAAGAGGAGCTACACTAGTACGCATGGTTTTGTAACCGTTCGTCTTCGTGATGTTGTTTTTCTAAGACTTGGGAAGTATAGACATGAATGGGTATGAATGGAGGCAGCGTTATAAACATGACCGATATGGAGAGGGTCAAGGGCCTGAACATGTAAGCACGTTATAGCACAAATGTCTGAATAGAAACTAACATACTCCAGGACGAAAAGATGCGTCGGATGTATGCGCGCCTTCCCGAAGTTACACTCTCTGCTTTCACCGAGGCTGGCGTGCCAGAACCTTCCATTTCTGTCTTAAAGCAACGGACCTACACTGGTAGATATCCCGTCATACCATCTTCTCTTGCTGACATTCCCTGTGCTTGTCTCGGTCTCGAAGGCATTTTAGGGACACTGAACACTATCCTCGGCACGTCATACACCCTGGAAATCCGCTCACTATCCTCTCTCCTTAACACCTACATCCTCAAGGACTATGACTTTGGCACCGCCTTTAGTCGTCTGCGCCCATTCTGGTATGACGACTTGACCAATATCGAAGACAAGCTATGTTCCCGCAAAGCGCGGGACAGGCAGATGCGGAACGACGTGCTCGTAAATGACAAGATAATCAGTGGCTTTCTGCCTCCCCGACGCGCCTGGGATCTGTACAGCAATAGGGTGATCCCATGGTGGGTGGCGCGCACATGCCCGATGGCGATATCACATGCCTGGATGGAAGAAGAAGACCGCGCGGATGTGCAAACACCCATTAACGGGTATGAGTGGCCAGTTCCGATGCCAAAGGATGCAAACCTCAACCTCATCTGCATCGAGATGCTGAATCATGGGGCGGAGTACGCATAGTTGGACGTTCTCTGCTTGAGACAGGTCGGAGGACGACGAGAGGATCTGCGTGCGGAAGAGTGGAAGGTGGATGTGCCCACCATTGGACAGGTATATCGCGTGTCATATAAAGGGGTGGTGTGCTATCTCAGCGGGCTGGGGCGTCCATTCAGCTTGAAGGAGGAAGACTTGGGGAGTGATAGATGTTGGTTCAGACGGGCATGGACGCTACAGGAAATCCACCCTTCTATGAGCATTGGCGGAGATACAGGTGACGGCAGATTTATAAGCAAGGAAATGCGGGCGAGGATTGAGAATCGACTGTCGCAGCTGCAGGAGACCAGTCCTCGAGGTGCGCAGGGTATGCATACGTCTATTGCCTTGTCGGAGATGCAGATGCGGGTGTCGACAAATCCTGTAGACAGGGTTGCGGGACTTTCTTATATCCTGCGGACATACGAAATACCGGCATACTATGCGTCCCAACCCCAGGAGGAAGTGTGGACAGCACTGGTGGACGAGATGCATGTGGACATGAGAGGGCAGCTGTTCCTCCTGTATCCCAAAGCTGGGGATGGGAAACAATGCTGGCGACCATCATGGAAGCAAGCAATGACTGGGGTGCTCCCATCATCACCACTTACTAAGCCCCTCTTCGGCTACATTTCGCATGACAAGGACAACAAGGCTGATTCACATTCGGGACCCTGCATTGAATCTGGTCATGTGCGGGGATTGGACGAAGAATCACCAGAGGGGAAGCATCGAGAGGGAGAGCTCCTCATCAAAGACGTCATCGGTGGAAACCACAGATTCAAGATTGTTGCTGATCACCAATGCCTGATACCAGGGGGCTTATACACCCTGGTGGGCAGTGTCCCTCGTTTTCACATGCGATTCTTCGCGCAGCAAGCCTGGGTTGTTGGGGAAGGACTTCCAGATGGGATGTTCAAGAAAGTGTCAGTGTTCACAATGGCCAACGATGATGAAGTGAAGAGACTGCGCGATTTAGGCGTTGCTACAGTGACCGAGACTTTTCTCGCCTGAGGTACCCGTTCGTACATTTGTGTTGTGTTTCAAAGTACAACAGGCAGCACCATTTATATACTTTTGCTCATCGACGTGGTCGATGATTAAGTTCTAAGAATAAAGTCGTCACGGTCTCTTGCTGTCCGCTCCTTATCTGGAACTGCCACCATCTCCTCCTGTTTAGCGCACTCTTCCGGTCAACTCTACTGTGTACACTCCACCAGTCCCATCACCCCGCCAAGACCACCATCCTCCTCTGAGCTCGCCAACACGCCAGCACACGTCCGCCGTCCGAATCCACCTCCAACGCCTCTTTAGATGTCCTTCTAATAATAGACCTCCCACTACTGCCCAACCGTCCCTCAACGCACTCCCTACCCGCACCCGAGTCTCCGTCACCGACTGCACGTCGTATCTCCCTGCACCAGCCCCGAGTCTAAAAATAGCCCTCCTTCATAAACCCGACCCCTCCATCCACCGCACACTCCCTACCGACACAAACGTCCACACCCTCCCGCGACCGAGTGTCCACCATTGGCTGCGATGTCCTCGACTCTGTAACAGTGAACAATCAGTAACCTTCAGTCTCATGCACCGGATATGCTGCTTACCTTGAGCTCGACATCATGCGAGATACCTCCTTGTATGCGTTCGACGACCGTGTAAACGAGGGAAAACTGCCTAACGTTTGGGAGGCGGTATACATCGTTGTATGGCACGGGCTGCCGATGTCTGACTGTGCGTAGATGGACTCAAGTTGAATATGCGCAAATTAGAATGGAGGAGAAGAACGTACCATCGTCTGCCGGAATGTCTGTCCCGTATCCTCTGCCCTTGTTCCATGTTCAGCGACTGTCCATATCTCCTCTCAGTGCAGACTCCGAGACCTCAGTTTAGCGTACAGTTCAACCATCGAGGTAGACGGTAGTACTCATTCTGGGTGATCATCAGCAACAAGTGGCGGGATTAGAAATATCGTGTACATACCGTTGAACGACAATGTGAACGAGTGGGCTGGTGTTGGCCGTACGGCGTAGCTGCGGAAATCTAAGTATGCGTGGACGGAATGAAGACAAGTACTCACCGTCCCCATCCGCAGCCTTTGAATACTCTCTCGCTCCCCCTACTTCCTCCCTTCTACCTACGACTGACCCTTGCCCAATCTCATCGCAGCATATGGTAGGCGAAAGCATCTGATCTTGAGTTACCATCAGCTAGCATGACAGTGTCAAGAATATGCTGTACATACCGATGAACGACATTTATAAATGGGTTCGTCTCACAAGCGGACACCATGCTGAGGCTGTTTGAGTGTGCACGGATCAGAGTGAAGGGTAACCACTTACCTAACAGACACTTGATAGGTAGAACAAACTCTGGTTACACTTTGATTGTCCTCATCAGCGAGATCCTGAACAGCTCGCAGAAATCACTTACCTTAATGAGCGTCCATGGCTATCAGCCTTGGAAGCAGGCAATCTATAGTCAACCAGATAGACAAAAAATTAGATAACAGAAGCGAGCTGACATTCAAAAATGGCGACGAGCTGCAAGTCAACGTGGCAGTCAACAAAGAAGAAAAATAATCGGCAATCGGACCACATCTAACCGGACAGCGAGTTCGAGTGACGAGATTACGACGCGTCTAAGAACGCGTGGCCGGAAATGTGCCTATGGCCATGTACAGCGACAAGCGCAATGAGTTCAGCATAAATAAGAATTATACAGGGGACGGGACGACGTAAAGAGAGAACGAGGCTCGTAGAGTAGGGAGGAATGTGAAAGGAGGGATAGAATGATGTAATCCTGGAAATCGGGACGTCTTTTTTATTCTTCAGGCGTCGTCTGGGCTACGTTTGAATGACGTGCCGAGCTGTCAAGGATATCAACATGGAACGGCGCGTTGTTCATGCCGAAGCTTGGAAGATTCGGGTGAGGACGCATTTGATGTCTCTTTGAATTACCTATTGGTGTCAATCAGCCCAACCCGAGGAGCTAGTTCAAGGTAAAAAAAGATTTAATTACATCCTTGTTGAGCATGGCACGGCGAGCCGGCCCTTGACGTGCACACTCCCAACCCGCGCCCGAGTCTCCGTCACCAACACTCAGGTGTACGTCGCAACTCCCGGCCAACCCCTCATCTATTAACAGCCCTCCATCCTAAAGCCCGACCCCTCGGTCCACCCGCACACTCCCTACCTGTGCAAACGCCTGCCACTCCCCGTGGCCGAGTCTCCATCGTTGGCTGCGACATCTTCAACTCTGGCGCATGCTGAAATGCCCGTCAGCTTCAGTGTCATGCATCGAAGATACTGCTTACCTCGAGCTCGACGTCATGCAGCAATACCATCCTTGTATGGGCACGGTGTCGAACGTTGGGAGGCAGACATATATCCTAGTAGGGCCCGAGCTGGGGATGTCTGAGTGTACATAAATTGGAGCGAAGGAACGTACTTACCATCTCTGTCCACGCCCTCCGGCACACTTCTCTGGTGTATTCCCTCCGTTTCATAACGTTACCAATGAACGTCTACCACCTCACCCCACCTCAACACAGAGTCCCCGTATTCAGCTTAGCATACCGCCGAGGAAGTATTGATGCGCTATCGCATATATTAGGATCCAGTGTGCGCCTGCGTGTTTGTTAGTGGGAATGGCAGGACTACGAAGATCGTGGACAAACCTAAGCATCAAGTGAATGAATGATAACCCCGTCTCAGAGGCGGACATTCATTCTGTTGAGAGATCTCGCTGACGTTGATTGAGTCCGTGCCAAGTAGACTGGATGGAAAGTACATACCATCAACCACTGCATTCTCTCGCGCATACTCCTTCCACTTCGTCCCATCTTCAACGATCGTCTGTGCTTGCACACCCAATCATGTCGCTGCCTTGGTGATCGTCGGCGAAAACGGCGGGATCTGGAAAAACATGCACGTACTCGACGTGCAACGAATGGACTGGTGGAGGCCGATATCCAATCAAGGGGCCGTAGAATGGAAGAGAATCTGAGGAAAAAAGAGAAACTCAGTGAAGGAACCAAGTGCCTATAACCGTACACGCACCCTGTTAGCAAGAATCAACTCGAGCCTACTTTGCCTGTATTTGACCAAAAAAAGCGTTACCCTCGATGTGCGTCCATGGCTATCGAGTTCGAACTAGTCCATGCTGTAGTCAGACGGTAAGAAAAGGATCCAAAATGTAACAGAAGCGAGCTTACCACTCAAAAATGATCACTAGCTGCGAGTCAACATGGCAGTCAACAAGGAGGAAAAATAGTCGGCAATCGGAACCCATCCAACCAGACAGTGAGTTCGAGTCACGGGACTACGACGCGTGTAAGAAAGCGTGGCGGGAAATGTGCCTATGGCCATACACAGTGACAAGCGCAGCGAGCTCAGCATAAATAAGAAGAATAGATGAGTCGAGATGACGTGTAGAGAGGATGAGACTTAGAGGAGGGAGGAATGGGAAAGGAGGGATAGAATAGACGCGTCGACTATCAGTACTTTGGTCTTGACGGCGCTAGGAGGAGAATAAGTGGTCGTGGGCCTTTCGGGGTCGTAAGATTCGGAAGCAGAGTCTCGGCTCTCAGTAGCATGCATGAACATATCTTGCGTCGGTGCTGGAGTAGGTGGCAGCGGAGATAGCCGAGGCATCAGTAACAGAGATGGCTGGCTTGGCGGGGTGGGCGCAGAGAGAAGGCGAATGTGCGTAGGAGTGCGAACTGGCGTATGCAGTGACGCATCGTCATCGTCGTCATCGATGAGCAACGGGAGCCGCAGGACGACGTTGGTCTAGCCCACGTGAGGAGCTCAGCCTCGATTTGCTCAGAGAGTCGTGTGTTCCCGGACTAGACATGGTGGAGCCCAAAGGCATAGGAGTGGTATCCTCAACACCAAACACCAATACGACGTCCTAAGCGCCTGATACGGTCGTCTCGCCTGCCGGACACTCCTGAACGACGTATATCCCGCCCACACCCCCTTTTTTGACCCCTTGGAAGCTCCCGGAGACGAATTCGATAGACTCTCTACATGGAGCGCGTGTTCGTGATGTGGGGCGAAGTGGAGGGAAAGTCCATAATGGATAGTAATAAGTGGAATGCACAAAGCCGCCGGTGGTGAAACCACTGAGGAGATGCTACACAAGATCTCCGTATATAGCCCAGCAAACATCTAAGTTTTGGAAGGACTCGAGCATTGCGGTAGCGGTACTGCAGACAATGCTGGTTCTGAATACTTTGTTGCCGGTCATGGTCGCTTGGAGAGGAATACGAGAACAAGAGGATGGAGGACAGAAGGCAGAAAACCATGCTGCATATGCATGCATTTATTGCTTTCCATTGAACCAGGTGTCACGTCAGACGGAGAGGCTGAGAGTCGCGTCGAAGGTCAGCTAAGTAAGAGGCAACGGAGAAAAGAAGCGTCGGCTATATCGTCGGGCCGGACCTGATAATGCCGTTTTTGTCCGCGCCATGCTCTTCTCGCCTTCTGCCATCACTGTCCCGCTGTCCCTGTTCTTCATCCTAAGAAATCATTCTCTTCTTTTGCTGTTTTGTGTGTCCTACACTCCTTCTTCCTGTCTTCAGGGTGGTCCTTTCAAGTGTGGTGAATGTTTTACAGTATTTGGCTAATATTGCCACTCACGGTTTTTAGGATTCACGGATTCTGGAGGAACCTTTGCCTCTGCCAAATTTGACGCGACTGATATTGCGCATCTCTTACCAATCTCTCCGCCAGGGATATTCAGCACTCAGCACTTGTCAGTTATCTGGTGCGGAGGCTAGATATCAGTGTGGGAGGAGAAAGCATCGACACTTGTTCTTGTAAGCGTTTACGGTCGAGGCAATGTATTGTTAAATCGCATCTTGTGGTGAACTATCGTTTATGACATTTTTTCTAGGGTACCAAGTCACATTTAGTACAATAAAGACTTTACGCATCTTCAAGGCGGGTAAGGTATCATTGTTCTCTGAGAATGCTTCTCATACTGAGATCCCTGCTCGTCTGTGAAGACCGATTACTATTCGAAAACGGTTAGCTTAGACTTCCGTCGTTTCTTGAATTCAAAATAAACCACAATTAGGCACGCTGAGATGAGGGAGGAACACCCATGTGTGGGATTCCTGAGCGCCAGTGCTTGAACGTTGGAAAACCAGCATGAGTTTTGCCTAGTGCTCAGTTGAAAAGTTCTGATTTCCAAGCTAGTGCGTTCTACTTAGTATTTTTTCCCATCCGTATTCAGCTCATACTTTCCTTGTAGTTGCTATCTCATTTTTCATGCGACCTAGTGGAACCAATGTTGTATTTAGTGGTTGTCTGTGTTCGCGAAAGTCTTTACTGAGTCTCATCCTCATTCCTCTTTCTATTCTAAGATTTTTGGCATTGGCGCTTCCAATCCTTGCATGTGTGCGTAGTCACACTCTGTGGCCCTAGTCAAAGGCTTGACCGCCAGAACTTCCTATATCTGCACTGACGCCGCCTATTTCACCATCCCGTGAGACCCCTGCTATTCGCCACTGCCAATTCTTGCTATAGGTAATATCCCTGCCCTAGCAGCCGATCTATAATCACTTCTCCTTTGATATTTGCCCTCGTGCAGGGGTCCTAACTTCGGCATAAACCTTGTCCTTCCGGATATTTCTCAGCCGTCTATTCTGTGGACCTTCTCAGCCACCGATGGCAAAAAGAAGAGAGGTTGCGTCATCGATCCTTCGACTTTATCAGATACTCCGTCCGTTGCGCCAAGTTGATCTGGGTGGATCGGGTCTGCTCCTGAAGCTGGTCTGTCGTACATCCTGTCTGGTACATCTTCCTGTATCGCATTGATTGTCCTTATTCGATGAAGATGTCGTGAGCCCTGTTCAGTCTGCACTACCTATATCGCTCGTATTTTATGGCTTCTGCCTTGTTCACTTTACACTCTGCGGTCTATATCGCTTTGTGGCCGCATGTGGAGCCAGTTGTAGGTCTCCAGGACGTCCTCGTATACCCCACTGATACTCAGTATTCAACGGTATCAGATCAATAGCGAATGCTTTAGCAGTTCCCCGCGAAGTCGTCATAGTACGGCAAAAGAATAAGCCTTCATCAGCGACTGACACCCAAACACTGGTTGAGGAAAACTTATGAAATACATATGAACCATTTGTCATCTATATGGCCACAGAGCTGAGACTTCCATTGTGAGTCGTCGTCCGGCATATCTCGGAAATTCTTCGTAGTATGTATGTATGAGACAACAAGGCTATGAGCACAAGAGACATGAGAAGCGCGTGCGTGGTCATCTGGATCTGCATGTCCTGAAAAATACATAGCTATTTTCAGTATGAAGACAATACATACAGTCTCCACGTACGTACATCTATCCTTGAAAAATAACGACCTTACAGCTGAAAATGTTCATACTCCCATCTTCGAAGTCTTTCTCTGACGTGCCGACCATCAGTCTCACATTTGCCTCGGAGTACAGCTACTCTGAACTCTTCCTGTTTTGTTTCTGCATATCTCTGATGCTATCCCACTCTACTTTGACTTTTGTAACTTTGGGGAGGTGAGGTAGCTCCCTATCCGTGTTCTCCCAGCCTCGTATCGTCACTTAGACATACTAGGGCAGTGGAGTACGAAACGCTACCCTTTCGATTCATTTATGAGTGTACTACAAGAATAGATGAAAGGATTTAAGAAGCAGCATATATCTTCTTAGGAAGGCAACAATAAAGTTTCTTTTTAAATTGATTTCCTCTACAATCTGTGAAGTGCCCATCAGCTGAACAGCATCGACGGAAGAGAATAAGCACTGACATACATTTAAATATTGGTCGTAAGATCGTGTGCGTCGTATCATCCGTCACGACGTAATCATTTTGAGCAAGTAAGATCGCCTGGATGATTTGGATCCAGCGAGAGATGGATGCGTATCAACAAGGATCATAAATAGAGAGTCGATTCTTGATCAGGGGTCGCGTATGAGGGAGAGAACATTTAAATGCAGATAACAGGAGCGCTATTAAACAGGAGGTTTAAAGCGCACAGGCCTGAGCGACAGGCACTATAAGTATTTATGAGACAGTAATTGGAGATGTTCCCACGTACCTGTCTGTCCACCACTCCCAGGTACATAAACCTTGAAATAAAGTCGTATGTATCCAGATTCGCATACTCCGGAGCTAGTGGTAGAGATGCGAGGTGACTGCGCTTCCAGACATAGGGAAAACGAGTTCAGCTAGGGGGGTTTAATTCTCAGGAATCTTACTTTTAATCCTTTGTTTTCGTTGTCAGCCCAGGATATACACTCCGCGAATGCAGCGATATCTGTCTTTGACGTGACAAAGATACACGGTGTCCGTCTGCAAAGCCCTCGAATGTGATTGCCGTCGTGCGCGATGCAATACCGTCAGACTACCCTCCACTGCTCGATGTCCTCCAAGACATAGCAGAAAGATTCGTCAAAACCATCGCCTGCAATGCGAGCGGCCTTCGTGTGGGCTGCAAATTGATTAATTCGGGGATACCAAGGGTTGCTGACGATGGCAGCGCTCTTTGCCAGAGTCCCTGGTAGCCTATACATGACTCATGTAACGAGAAGCGGTTATTGGAGACACTAGTGAGGAACGAAGTCGATAGGAAAATACGGTAGAGCGTTACTTGAGCTTCGAAGTACCTGTGATGCGATGGGGTATCATTTCTGGAAAGGTATAAGCAGGTGACGATATTGGAATAGGCAGAGATATCGGGTACAGGCAACATCGACAGAAAGGCCAGGAGTACGCGTCACTGGATAGTACGTACTCAGCAGCTTCAGAAGCGAACACGATTGCTATGGCGTAGTATTTTTCCTTCCCGGTGAGCTTCGAAGATGCTTTATGGTATGGATCATTGGAATTACTGCAGCAAAAACACCAAGAGACGACCCAGAAGGGCGCCTTGCCTACGCGGAGAGGCATATACGCTCACGAGACAAACGAGTTAACGGCCGCCTGAGCCTAGGGAGAGTATAACCATAAAAACGAAGTCATTCGGAAAAGGTGAGGCTCGCCCGGGGATTGGACAAGGACAAGGCAATGATAGGAATTAGGATCTGATGGCCCGGTCTTTGGCTTGAATGCGAAAACAGGAACAGCCGTTACGCAGCAGATCAAGTCGGGTTTGGACTGTACTGATAACCGAAAGGCTGATATAGGGAAGGATCGGAGTATTGCTAAGAGTTTTGAGGAAACGTGACGCTAACGTGAATTGAACGACGGTAGAGATGTATGAGATAGCATAGCGCAGTCCGTGTATCCTCCACTGTCCTTAAACTTCTGAATCAATTTGAAGGCTTGAATATCAGGATCTGTAACGAGGAGATTGTGTCAGTAAAATCGAGAAAGAATGAATAGGACGCACGATGAAGCGGTTCGAAAGTCAGTACGCCTTGGCCTTCGCCTACCCCACCTCAAAATATCCATCCAATGGACTGGCTGATGAAAATGTCTTCAGGTTTTTCCCCGCTTAACGTGTTGAATTGGGATGTGTTAGATGGTTGGATAAGCGACTCACCGCCACGAGTTACAAAACATTACCATCAACAGCGTCTCACGATTATTACTCAGCATTACATGGTCGTGGAGGGATTACTTGTCCGTGCGGCAGAAGATGAGCGGTCGCTGAGAGTCGAATACCCATAAGAACGAGCACGGCGCAAGGTCCATCTCTACAGTATCTGCATATAGGCTGGTGGTTGGGATTTTTCCGAACATCTTGGAGAATTCGCACTAGCCGCCATATCCTACACATGCTGGTACACCAAGTGATCCTTCAGAGGAATGACGGTGAGAGAGAACGCGGTGTACAAGGCGACGGAGGTGAGAAAGAGCGAAAGCCGAAATTAGACCGAGGACAGGGAAGTCGGACCGAATTTGCCGGACTTCTCTTCAACAGCATTGTGCTGCTGGCACCGCCACGCGACATGCAGTGCAAACCACTACACCATGCCAGCACAGCAATCATTGCTTTCTTCCTATCGCAAGGATCGATTCCTCCGATCTTCTGCTGAGTGACTCTATGCAGCACCAAATCAATCCCAAGAGGAGCTACAATAGTGTGCATAGCTTAGTAGCTCTTCTTCTTCATAATGTTATTTCACTAAGAGTTAGAAACTATAGATATGGATGGGGGCAAATGGTTTATTCGTTATGAACATGATGTATTTGGAGAGGGTCAAGGGCATGTACATGTAAGCACATTATAGCACAAACGTCTAAATATACATTAATGTACTCCAGGACAAAAAGATGTGTCAGAAGTATGCATACTTTCCCAAGGTTACTCTGTCCTCTTTCACCGAGGCCAGCATGCCAGAACCTTCCATTTCTGTCTTAAAGCAATGGGCCCACACTGGCAGATGTCCCATCATACCATCTTCTCTTGCTGACACTCCCTGTGCTTGTCTTGGTGTCAAAGGGGTTTTAGGAAAATTGAACACTATCCTCAACACATCATACACCCTGGAAATCCGCTCACTATCCTCTCTCCTTAACACCTACATCCTCAAGGACTATGACTTTGGCACTGCCTTTAGTCATCTCCACCCATTCTGGTACCATGGTTTGACTGATATTGAAGACAAGCTATGTTCCTGCAAAGCATCGGACTGGTGATAAGCCTAGACTTCCATGGCAATGGCAACACCAAACTCAATGAGTATTGGTAATAAATGAAGCCTTCAGTAATTAAGGTGTGTGTGTGTGTGAGTATGTTTGGGGCACCTCTGTGCACTCCAATCAATTCCTCTAGGTGCAGGTGTACACTGCGATGTGAAAGTCTAGCAAGTAGTACCCTAGTCAAGTACTGTGAGGTAGGCTATACACTGGTATTGTCTCGAATAAACGAGAGACGACAGAAACTGGTATGACGTGAATACCAAGTATCTGCAGAAACTAAGAGAATAACGCTAGATGAAATCTCTAGACGATGATCCTCTAGGAGAAATCTATAAATGAAAGGTGTCGAATATTTGAGAGTAGAAACCAAAGGCAGTTTTCATGGTCAAGAATATGAGAGGGAAAATGAAGTCCTATGTCAAGGGTGGGTTACTGATCCTATACAAAACACTGTTACTGAAAGTTGAAGCTGAAAACTGAGTCTACATGGAGACTATCCTATCCTATCCTATGACAAAACTAAATGAGAACTGGTCAAAACGATCCTATGCTGATGATTCTGATCCTACAAGTCTACTTGGAGACTTCCCAAATGGGTGGCAATGTAATTGTTGAAAACGAAACCGAATTAAACTCCTATGTGGTGAAAGTGAAGACGATGCAGCCTATAAAAGAAAATGAGACATGATGGGGTATGCGAGATGCATAAGAGAGCTCAAAAGGGCTGGTACCAAAGCTATGGCAAGCTAATGGCGAGTAACCAGTATAAAACCGACCAGCAGTTGAGTATTCAAAGCCAACAGTGGTATGTGGTCAAGTGGTGAACAAAGCTGTTAGACAGTGTAAACCAGTCCTAGGCTTATAGTAGTGCATATAGGGTGCAAAACAATTGATTTGTGGTGCATATACGGTTGTGAAGCAAGATAATACAAGTTGTAATCATTGGTGTACTGGCTATTAGTCTCTAGAACATGTGGGGTCTCTAGGGTACTTGTTCTCCTCTTTCTACAATATTCTATCGAGTTTTTATACTACAAGGCCTGCATATTATTAGCTCTACTTATTAAGGCTGTAAGACTGCAGCTTGGTAACTATTTGAAAGTTTATGAGTAATAAATGAGGCTTTTGATAACCGCTAGTCTCCTGTGTTGCCAAAATAAGATAGTATTCAAGGGTCACCGGTTATTACTGCGAGTGTTATATAGTGCTGTTTGACTGTGGACTAAGAGAGTAGGGTGGACGAGCTGAGGTATACCGATGGGTCAAGGTTTATAATCTTCAGTGTTCGGTTATTGTATTCAAAAACCAAGGAATTATCGGATGTAATCCACGATTGTCGAGGGGATGTATATGTCGATGCATATGACATCACATAATTAAACAATCAATCTGGCAGGTCAAGCCGTGATGCATAATTGATGTGATAATGGTGCAGCAACTCTTTGGTTTCTCAGTGCCTACTGCCAAATGGAGTTGTATGATCAATTATCATGCCTTGAAGTAATGGTATGCACAAATTAAAGTGCTTCTCAAGATGGGAAGGATATCAAGAGTCTTAGGGTGCCATTGCCATTGCATAGAGTATATGCCCTTGAGTAGTATAGTAAGCTTGTCTTGATAGGTTGTTGATGTGATGCCTTTGGTTATTATAGCCGAAATCATGAAATTCTGAGTGTACAGAGCCTAGAGGCTCATTACCGACAGATGCAGAAAGATGTGCTTGTACATGGCAAGATAATCAATGGTTTTCCACCTCCCTGACACATCTGGGATCTGTAGAGCAATAGGGTGATCCCATGGTGGGCTGCCCACACATATCCATTTGCTATATCACATGCCTGGATGGAAGAAGAAGACCATGCGGATGTGCAAACACCCATTAACAGGTATGAATGACCAGTTTGCCGGTGAAGAGAAGTCTGTGTGCACAGAGCTAGATATGCACCATTGTCGAAGACACTGATCACACCCATACACAACACCACACACACAAACACACTCAAGTTCATGGGGGATTCTGATGCAATAGAACTAGTGAACCAATATAACTGAATTCTCAAGATATCTAATATGCATGTGTAGCAATAGCACTCATATAATATATAGACTTCTCTAAGTCCAAAGGCTTTTCTCAAAACATGAGGTGCAACTTCTGTGACTGGGCCTTGAGGCAAAGGTTGTATAACAATACACAAACATCATTAAATGTATCCACAACTCTCTAGAAGTCACACACAACCCTAATAGTCGCAGCACACAACAAATAACACACTAAACACAACTTAAAGCACTGCACTCTAAGCAGAAACCAAATCTTACTAAACAATCCACAAGAACTGCAGGACTTTAACCTACACACTCGAGTTTCCTAACTGATCGTAGACCCACAGGGTTCAAACCTATGTGATCCAGAGAACACAATAAACACAGAAAACCCCATCTGACAAGCCAAAGGGTTTGAACCTCTGCCACCTGTAATGCCTTGCATCACACAAAACCCTCAAACAATAGAGAAAGTGCCTACACTGACACTAAGCTCTCAATCTCAACACAGAGCACAATCAAACAACCAATGAAACTTAAGTATGGAGTGCCTCACTAGCCTTCATGGCCTCGCTCATGACTTGGATCTCTCAAAGTTATATCAAAGATGGTCTATATTCTCTCACTCAAAGTCACAGACAGCTCCAAGTGCTAGAGCATGTAGCTAGAATACCTCACACCATCACAATTGGGGTTCAACACCTCTAACTTGTCACTAATGGACAGAGCACAAGGTTCAAACAACTCCAAAGGCTAGAGTGCATATCCAAAAAGCTTGTCACTATTATACTGGGGGTCGGAAACTTGCTATACTACATCTACACTACAGTATTTATACAATTTTATGTCTTACAAACTGGTACAACCTCAGATAGTATTGTTAGAACCTCGGAACATTATTGCTTGCAACACATGCACATTGTTATAGCATGCTGGGGCTTGGTGCTTGGCCCAAGGCCTATCTCCAGACCAGACCCTGTTTTCCTCATGGTTTGGACTCCACCCACACTGCATTCCATGTGTTTTACACTGCGCTCTATGTGTTGGCATATCACTCACCATTTTCCCAGAGGATACCCAGAGTGACAATCATTCATACTGGTTGTATCCTATTCTAAACTTGGGTTTCTAGGTTTCTCTGGTTGGTGGGGTTACCCACTCTAAGCCTAGGCACTGCACTCTATGGCCAAATAGGATTCTCTCGGAGTTATTCATACTTAGGCATTATTCCATATACCCACACAGCGTGCCAGTCAATCCATGCCCTGTGCATCATAGATCAATGTAGTTCTTTAGTAACATGTGTGTCTCTCATCAATTCCATGGAGTGTGTATGTGATCTGCTTCTAGTGCATTCAGTACCAAGTGCTGAGCTCTTATACTTAGTGTGACCTCACTGGTATCATTCTAAGTTAGAGCATGCTCTCTACCAATCATCACTCAAGACTGTCATGCGCATGACTATAACGTGCGCTGTGTGTGTATCACTGTGCTCTATAGCTATAACATTGCACTCTATGTGAGTACTGCACTCTATGTGTTTCTCACTGCACTCCATGTCTATTCTTCATTATCTCAGTAACCAGCCATTATATGACGTATGCATTGATATGTATCACAAAATTACATGCATAGACACTTTGCAAGCATGTCACTGGCAACTGCTGGTTCCAAAATGTGAGCTGATTAAGCCTATTTTCAGCTATTTTGATGGCAAATCCTCATTAATTGCTTCAAATCTCACTGATGGATGCTCCTCTTTGTTCATATGGCTACATATCAGTCTAAGTACATAGTAGCATTATTCTACCTACAATAATACTCATCTTCACTGTCATCCTGTCCCTCAATATTGACATCTATGATCTCTTCTTGGCAGCTTTCAGCCCCTGTCTTTCTTGCTCAAATCCTCTGCCTGTGTCTCCACCTGTTTCTGACTGCATTTTAGTTTATTCTGAAGACCATATAGTCACTGTTGATAAGTTTCAGCATGTTTACATGCCTGAGAAAGCTCTGTCAGGTCCATTGGAGCCAGATTCCTCTGTGCATGTGCCAAGATGGATCATAAATGGCACTCATTTTTGCAAAGCAGCATCTTTGCTGCATGGACCAATTGTTTGCTGGTACCAGAGTATCTGTGAGAGCAAGAATGATGCCTCATGAGATGTTCTGTGTGCTTGAATCTATATAATAATACAGGTGGACCACAGCCACACATTTGCTTATGTAAAATTAGCAGACTTTGAAATGTCCACCTCTCTTCTGTATGCACTGCCACAACCAGCTATTGAGTGACCAGTCCTGCCAGCACTGCCATGACTGGGACCTGCCTTTTCTGGCATCTGGCTCCTTCTGACACCAAGGGAGGAAAAATGTTGGTATGCAGACTATTGCAGAAGCTGTTTGTGCTTAGGAAAAATTGTATTAAAACATACTTCCTATTATTTTGAAGGATGATTGAACAAGTAACTCCTGCAATGACACAATATGCAGCATTGAGCATTTGCAAAGGGACATCAGGGGCCTTAGGGCTGCATGTCATAACTATATTGTAGAAGAATACAGTATCCATGAGTGTCTGCAACCATGTCAAGTTATTTGTAGCTGCTTACCAAGTACCAATAAACATGGCACTATATATGACCATCACAACTGTAATTATACAGCCCAAAGCTATTAATCTCCTTCAAGGGTTATATGGTTCATGGAGAGGGTGTGGAGCCTTAAGGGACATATCTGTCAGAGTTTCTTTGTCAAAATGCTACTATTATTTGGGATGATATTCTAATACAGAATTTCTCTGACATTGAAACTGTTGAACATATCAGAATAGAAACAGCTATAAGAGTATAGCATAAGAAATATGTAAGGGATAGAAAATAGGGTGGTATACACACCTCAGTCAGTCATGTAGTCATTGTGAACAGCTGAGGTGCAGTAAGGGGAATATAGGTGGATATAGGTGGATACTATGTACAGGAGAAATAATCTAAATATAGTAAGTATGTTTGGTCAACTATATGAAACATTGGTACAGTGGGGTATGCAATAGGCTGAATATCTGACAGAATACTATGTAATATTCACAATAAGGCTTTGCACTATTTCTGTATGGTACCATTATGTATCTATACTACTGTCAGAGGGTTCCATCAATTTGGATCATGCCAGTCTTTTATGACTACTTTAAAATAGACAAATATATGTACTTCAGCTGGCACAAGAGAGATATAAAAGACTAAGGTATCTGGGTAACTACAGTGATGTTATATAATGATAGACTGGAGGTATATCAAGAAAGAATGAGCATTGATGAATAAAGAAACAGTATCATATATGGATAATATCTCCAATATATTGCATTTTCATGTCATCAATTTAATACAAAGAGAATATAATCAGTAAACACAGTCAGGTGCAATACAGGTAAACAACTGTATTGAGTCAATGGTACCTAATCATACAAGGAGAATACAATTAGTAAATTAATGAGTGATGTAAGTAATGAGTAGAGCAATAAGCATAAGGTATACATACCTCAGTCAGGCACACTGGGTGAAATTACTGAGCAACAATGGTATCTACAGCTAACTTATAGATGATCAAAACAATGGTAGAGTGTGTTACTGTATAGATATATGGCATGAACCATGAATCTCCTTCAACATAATTCCAGTCAGGCTGACATTTTCAATTTGAACAATCAATGAATCTCAAGGCTAATCAGTCACCTATGCAGATTTAGAATATGTCCTTTTGAAACCAATCTTTTCACATGGATGACTTTATGCAGCACTTAGCCACTGCACTTTTAGACATGATTAGTTTTCAGTTTTCTGTCCAGGTGCAAAGGTACAAATATTTTGAATATTGTATATCCTGAAGCTCTATCATAGTCATAATGTGTAAAGTTTTCTCTCAAACCAAAACCTCAAGATTGGAGTAATAAGCCAGGTTTGGGGCAGGCCCCAACAAGCTGAAGTCCTGTGTCACAGTCAGGTTGCTGGGTCCTGAGGTATGAGGGCCCAGCAATTGTGACAAAGACACAGGATGGAAGCTTGTAATGTAGAAAGTAGGTGCAATGGTGTAAAAGAGGTATGCCACTGTTATTTGGTTGTGTTTACAAAGCCTTTGGACTGCTGATCAAAATGCACCTGGTGCAGGCTTCCACAACACTCATATTGCTTCGGAAAAATTACAGAAATTCTTTTAAAAATAAAATGCATGTATTCTTTGGAGCACATCTTTTAAAAACATGTTTTTAAGGCTATAAGTACACCAAAACTCTAGTAAAACAAGGCCTTAAAAAGAATCTGCTTCAAAGAATACATGTAGAATTACATTTGTAGCAATTTGTTTCTGCAAAAGTAATTGCAAATCTTCCTTGTTCGACCTGCAGTAGGTGCATCCACAAAAGTGCCATATTTTGGGCCAAATTGAGATCACTTGGAGCACAAAATTTGGTGGGGGTTGCCAGGGCCTACATATAGACCTTGCTCCACAAAGCTATAATTCACGGCATAACACCCAGTAGCCTTGAATAAGCTATGATCTTAGGACCTATATTCACTGCATGGAGGTGCCTGACTAGACTCGCTAAGAACCTGCCTTCAGATTCTGTGATTGATTATACTTGCCATTCAGATCTTGTGTTTTCTGCCTGCAGGAGTCTCTAGGTTCATCACCAATGAATCTGAAGAATCTGAGAAAGAAATGACAGTACCACAGGTACCCACTAGAAGGAAGGTGGTGGTGGAAATTCCCATCAGTGTGCCCACTAGTAGGAAACCAGTGACTGTTGAAGATGCTAGTGATGATGAGGATGAGGCCCCACATCAAGAACTACCATTTAGGAAAGTTCCAAGTGTAAGTTTTGTGCCCCTTCCCTCAGACAAAACTAGCAAACAGAAAACTGAGTTTAAATCTGGCAGATCCAATGCACCCACATATAAACATGCAGCCCCAATCCATAAAGAAGGGAGGGTGCAGGATGTCACTACAAAAGTATTGAAGATGCCTATTGTGTTGAATGCAGAAGAACTTATGGACCTATCAGAACCATTACAAAAGGAAATTGCTAAGCTAATGGCCAAAAAGAGAATTGCGACTAGACCAGTGGTGGACCAGATGTATAGTATGGGGGACACTCAGCCCGAGCCTAACCCACTACCATTCAGTGAGACTAGTGATGAAGAAAGCATGGCTAGTGAGGAATTGTCCTTGAAAGCAGATGCAATCGACATCTGTTGATACACATGTTGCATGTCTACCCTTAGATTTTGCGATTTTGTATAAGATATATACATCCCAGAATCGATATCTACTTGAATATGAGAGCTATTGTTGAGACTTTGAGCAGATAGCTAGGATCCTGTGCAATGAATGAAGATATAGAGTCGAAATACAGGACTTAGGAATGATACCTTGAAGGATTGAACCTACCAGCCTGAAATAGTCGATCTGTAATCGGTATAAACAGGCAGATATATGCCATAACAGCCTATTCATGCACAATCCACTTAAACCAGAAGTTGCTAGTCCTTTAATGAGGTTGACTAGCCCCAAGATGAAGGGAATATTCCCCTAGTGCAATTGAATAGCTGTGACTAGTTGTCTATGGTTTGCAGAATTATTCCGAGGCAGTTCAAGCTCTGGAAAGAATAGATAGAAGAACTTCCCAAGTTCGCATTCAGCAGAAAGTACTTTCACTCATATGGTGGAATATTTGCTTTTAAATTGAAGATATGAAGTGACTTGCCAGTACTATCTATTGATAGTGACTTTGGATCTGTAGATACTCTGCAGACGAGTCGCATTCCAGAATAGTAGGCCTGTAGGCCATGAGGCTCACATCAGTGATTGGAGTATCCATATTAACAGATCAAGTGATCAGGAATATTCCACTGACTGTAGCCTTGACTAGTTGCCTAGAGATAGAGAATGGTGACGCATTCTATGATGCAATAGCCTGGGCAGAGGGTAAAGCGACTGGTAACCAAGCTATTCAGCTTTGCAGTTCCAGAATCCTTCCTAGTCTGGCAAAGAATGATAGAATATTTCGATTCAAGCAGCCATGAATGAGCCTGGAAAGTGGACTAGAAAGTACCTAGACCATTTTGACCAAGAAACCCTCAACCCAGCAGTAGGTAGCCTAGATACAGTCGGATATTAGCTTATACACTATGACTAGTTATCCGAGATAGATTGGACTATGTACAGTATATAAGGGCCTCCTAGATGTAATATACTGGAGGCAACACCCTCCCCACAATTTGTCCTTATAAGTGCAGTGCTTGAGGCAATTCAAGGGCCTTGGAGTGGAACCTCAGAGCTAGAGAATAGTTGTTAAGTCCCAGGGAGCTTACCATCCCTTAGAGTTGCACCTTAGCCCATGAGCAGGGTGATTCAAAGGCTTTGGTGTATATTCCTTGGACGAGACGGGTGTTTCTCAAGTCCACTAAAGATAGAAAGAATATATTGATATTTATTTGAATATTTTCGAGTTTGAGTTGGCCAGTGAGCCATAGTAAAGCCAGTGAGCTTCAGATGTCAGCCAGTGTGCTATATAAATTGGCCTAAGTGCCATTTAATCTCAGAACATGAAATATTCGAAGTCTCAGGGTGAAAAGTTGTCCATAATATATTGTATTTGCCCACAAACCAGTGCTATATTTGCTAAGTCGAATTGAATAGCTTGAATACCTTTTGAAACAAAGAACAAGTCATAATAGTCCTGCTTCCTGCTGGAATAGTTGTGCACTTGTTAGAATATTTGATCTTCCAACCAAACTAGTCAGTTTGCAGAGGTCTTCTATTGATCTCAAAACACCCAAACTTATATATTTGGTGATTGTGAAGTGCAAGGATTGCTTTGGGTTGAGTATCTATGAGTTTCACTCATTGTATATTCACTCTAGATTAGTCTCTGCACTGTTACCAAGCACATCACCGTGACTTGCCATCTGGAATGTTTATGGCAGCACAATTCAATGTTGGGTTGATGCCAGCAGGCTCCCTAGTAATGTGCAACCCATATCTTCAGTATCTTGACTCACTAGCACCAGGAGAAAAGCCAAAGCAGGTAATAGTTGCAAAAGATTCAGCTAGTCCTACAAGCTGTGTATCCACTAATTAATGGTGCAGGTGAAGAAGAAAGCATAGTTGACAGAGGCTCACAAATAGTATCTATGGTGAGTGCAGTGGTGTTAGGATCGTGCCAATATGAGGAAGTGAAGCAGAGTGCACACCATGGAGTCCGCAGAATGCACGTGGGCTTGGCAAAGCTATTAGCAATGTCACCCCTGGGTCAAAGCCCTAAGATGAATATGGATGGAGTCTGTGGTGTAAGACAAGTAGGATTAAGATGAAGTCACACGGAGTCGGAATCCGTGGACTTGTAGAAGAGACAGATTAGGCTTGAAGGCCAAGTAGAGTGAGTGTGAGAGTATTGGGCTAAACCAAGTTGATATTCAAACTGAGGTATGTACTACTAGTTGTACAGTTTATATACTAGAGCGGAGTCCGATGGACAGAGGCTAGAATAATATAAGTCTGGAATATTCTGTATCTAGAGGAGTCGAGTATTCCGTGGACTCCGATATAACACCTACTCGCTACCATTGACGGGTTCTAGGTGTGATAAATGAATATGTGAAATTAGTATGTGAAATAGAGATATGAAATATGGAATAGAAACCAGGAAACAGAATCCGGCGGATTCCAATAAGCGAGGTGGAGCTGGTTGGATGGGTTGAAGGTTGAGTCCATGGAGTCCACGGCATGCTCGTTACAAGTGGCAACCAAGCTGGGAATCACTTGGGACCCTGACATCACTATTCATATGCAGAGCGCGAACAGTAACTAGAAAAAACCTTTGGACTGGCAAGGAACATGCCATTCCTGTTTAATGATATCACTGTACACTTGCAAATCCACATCATTGCTACTCCTGCATATAAAGTATTGCTAGGCCATCTGTTTGATGTCCTAACTGAGAGTGTAATCAGGAATCACACAGATGGGGGCCAAATCATCACTATCACAAATCTGAACATGGTTTGATGGTGTACTATTCCAACCTTCTTAAGGGGAGCACCTCCTAGGATTGTGAAATTAGTTCTGAAGACTGCAGAAGAGGATTTTCATTTGAAATCGATGAATTGATGAATGATCAAGGAGAGTTAGCCATGCAAATCATGCAGACTAGTGATGGTGGATTTGTCATTGAAGGATATATGAAACCAACAGAAGGAAATGAGTTCTCTGACAAAGAATTGTGAGACAGCTTCCTTATGGCCTCAATGACTAGTGAAGAAAACTTTTTCAAAGATGAGCAAGCCAAAGGGCTATTAAACTCTTATTTTCAGGGTAAGGTAGTACCAGAAGGCTATAAAATGCAGTATCATGTATGTAAACACCCTAGTGATGGTGATCCATTACTAGATGACCATGAAATTCTGATCTATAATGTACTAGTTGATAACTTGTGAGAAAAATGTGGACCTAGTAGCCAGTCAAAGAAAAAGATGGTACTAGTCCCTGGTTTTGAGCACCTTGGTGCATGCATGAAGAGCCCCAACTTCAAACAAGTTGTGGTGCTTGCTAGTAAGAAATACAAGCCTGTAGCATTAAAGGTGAAGCCACTATTAGGTGACCAGCCAGACAAATTCTGAATAGTGAGAGATATTAAAGGGGATCCCCTCAAAGACATCCCACTATTAAGCACTAGTCTGCCAGAATATGAACCTATTGGGCAATATACACCTGAAAGAAAAGCAAATATTGATGAGAATCACCCAGAAGAGTTTCTATGGCCAGAAGAGTGCAAACTGATGCACCACTTCATGATGATCCAGGAGCAGGCATTTGCCTGTGATGACACTGAATGAGGGCATTTCTGAGAGGACTTCTTTCTGCCAATAGATATCCCTGTAGTACCTCACACTCCATGGGTCTTGAAGAACATACCCATCCCACCTGGAATTTATGAAGAAGTCTGTCAGATTATTAAATCCAAGATTGACACTGGTGTATATGAGCCATCGAATTCATTGTATAGATCAAGGTGGTTTTGTGTAATCAAGAAAGATGGGAAAAGTCTTTGACTAGTGCATAGTTTGGAACCTCTAAATGCAGTGAGTATTGCTCATTCTGGGATTCCACCAGCCACAGATGAATTATCTGAGCATTTTGCAGGAAGGGCATGTGGAGGGTGTTTGGACTTGTATGTGGGGTATGACAAGCACAATATCACTATTGGATCCCAAGACTATGACATTCCAGACTCCATTTGGATTGATGCAGCTAGTGAAATTACCAATGGGCTGGACAAATTCTGTACCAATATTCCATGAAGATGTGACACATATCTTGAGGGAAGAGATCCTGCATGTCACTTATCCCTATATCAACAACATACCTGTATGAGGGCCAAAGACACAGTATGAAACTGAAGATGGAGGCTTTGAGACTATCCCTGAAAACCTAGGGATTCATTGCTTCATATGGGAGCATATGCAAAACATGAATTGTGTTGTGCAAAGGATGAAGTACAGTGGAGGAACTTTCTCAGGACTGAAAATGTACTTGTGTGTGTAGAAGAAATGATGGTGGTTGGTCACTTATGCATGTATGAAGGAAGGAAAATTGCACCTGACAGAGCTGGAGTGATCAGTCGTTGGGGTCCTTCCAAGCAATTAATGGATGTAAGGTCCTTCTTAGGCACTTGTGGAGTCTGCAGAAAGTTTATTAGAGACTATTCTAAGCTAGCAGAGCCACTAGTCAAGTTGACATGACTTAATGTACCATTTCAGTGGGAGGCAGAACAGCCACTAGCCATGGACAGTCTGAAAAAGGTGGTCATGACTAGTCCTGCTATTAAGCCAATAGACTTCACTAGTAAAGGGGAAGTACACCTATGTGTTGATACATTGTACCTAGGGGTTGGATTTTATATCTACTAAGTTGATGAGAAGGATCCTAGCAAATGTTACTATGTGCAGTTTGGATCGGTTACCTTGAATGAAAGAGAAGCACAGTTTTCACAACCAAAATGGGAACTATATGGACTATCAAGGGCCTTGAAGGCTTGTCAATATTGGCTTATAGGCATCCGAAATTTGGTAGTAGAAACTGATGCCCAGTATATAAAGGGGTTGTTAAGTAACCCTGGAATGGGACTGAATGCCACTATCAATCACTGGATAGAGGATATTCTGACATTTCATTTCACTCTTAGGCACATAAAAGGAAGTATGTTCCCAGCTGATGGACTATCAAGGTGAGAACCTCAACCTGGAGACAAAGTCTACCCTGATTTGGAGGATTATGAGATTGGGGAACATGAGCCACTGAAGTTTGAGACAGCAGAAGGGACTAGTACTGTGCCAAGGAGACTTGACGAGTTTCAGAAAGACATCAATACTAGAGGTGGTTACATGCATGTAAGGGCCACTAGTGTCAATGATTTCCAAGCAGAATTGAATGATGCACACTCACACAAAGTAGAATTAAGAAAACTATATCTTGCACAAAGGGAAACCAATGATTCAGTCTGCCAGTTCATTAAAGCGACTCCACTATTGCCTGATCCAGAATATAACCCCAAATTGACACAGAAAGAGGACTATTCAGAGAAAAATAGGACTAGTAGTGGAATAGTGCAGGATGAGCAGTCACTGCATATTAGAACATGGTTGAAAAACCTGAGGCACCATCTAGATGGTCTAAACAAGAAGCAGTACTTGACATTTAAGCAGTACTGCCATAACTTCTTTGTGGACAAGGAAGGGAGACTATATCAGTGGGGTATCAATGGAGATCATTGAATAGTGGTTGGAAAAGAACACTGCATGTATATGATGAGATCAGCACACAACTCGTTAGGTCACAGAGGGTTCTATGCAACAAAGTCACTATTGGAACAGTGATTTGGGTGGCTGGAATTAGAAAGAGACATTAGTCAGTATATCAAGTCTTGTCACCTATGCCAAGTCAGACAAAAGACGATGCTTCAAATTCCACCAATGGTCATCCAGATGCCATCAATATTCCAGAAGGTGCACTGTGACACCATGGTCATGACCCCTGCTTTGAATAAGTGCAAGTATGTGTTCATGCAAGAGACTCACTGATGTCCTGGCCTGAAGCTAGAGTGTTACAGCATGAAAATGCGAAAGCTATTGCAGTTTGGTTCTTTGAGGACATGATTTGCAGGTGGGGATGCCCTTCAGAAATAGTAATTGATAATGGAGGACCTTGGGTCACTGTAATCAATTGGCTAGAGAGTCAGTATGGCATCACCAGTATCAGAATCACTCCTTACAACTCCCAAGCAAATGGAAAAATTGAAAGAGGCCATTGGGACCTTTGCCAATCACTATTCAAGGCAACTAGTGGCAATGTGATGAAGTGGTTTTACTTTTTACCACACATTTTGTGGGTGGATTGTATCACTATTAAATGTGGTATGGGCTGTTCTCCATATTTTATGGCACTAGGTGCACATCTGATATTGCCACTTGATGTGGTCAAAGCAACCTGGCTAGTGATGCCCCCTAGTGGTGCTTTATCTACTCCAGAACTCATTGGTTTGCAAGCAAGAGCACTAGTGAAGCATGCACAGCATGTGATGGCTATGAGAGAAAGAGTTAGCAAGAACAAACTTGATATGGTACTACACTACAAACGCAAGCATAAAGCAACAATAGTTGACTATGACTTCAAGCCAGGTCAACTAGTGTTGATGTGAAATACATGAGTAGAGGACAGTCTTGATAGTAAGATGGAACCACAGTACCTGGGCCCACTAGTCATAATTAGAAGGACAAAGGGTGGTTCTTATGTACTTGCAGAGCTGGATGGATTGATACTGGGCAGCACAGTAGCACAGTTCAGAGTAATCCCATACCATGTGAGGCATAGTATTGAGTTACCTGCAGAAATTCACAAGTTGATTGATGTAAGTCCACAAACTCTTAAGGAGATAGTGGACAGCAATAAGCCTGGTCCAAATAAGTACCGCTATCATCCACTAGGCAAGAAGCTTTATGGAATAGACCAGATTAGGCTGCAAATGAAGAAGGCAAGTCTGACAGTGAAGACCCAGAGTCAGAAGTTGAGGGATACCCCCAGGCTGATGACTCTGATAGCAATAGTGAGGAGGATGATGGAAATCCCATCACTAGTCAACTTTGCCACTCAAAAACAGGAGCCTAGTACAGTTAAAAACATTGTATATTGCTGAGTAAGGACAGTGGATGCTAGGTTAATCATTTAGGCAGTTTGGATTGTACAGTAATGACAGACTAGTGAACGAAAATTTGTAAATATTGCAACTAGTAGGCTTTTAAAGAGCCAAATTCTAGTCAAGTTTAGAGCTAGAAGCAACAGGAGTTGATGGGGTATCCTCCATAGACACTGTGACACAGCTTTTGAGCTGCTGGACTACTTGAGCATGATGAGTGACCACAAACTCATGGGACTTGAGTAAGTATTCAATCTTGTGAGTGGTAGCAATCAGGTTGTTGCACAGTCTGCCTCCTGAGCACATAGAACACTCTTGGAAGGATTTACATGATCGGCAGCACCAACTAGTGCAGTAGCAGTGTTGAGGGTGCTCTGAATAGCCTCATTGTTAATCACCAAATCAGCCACTAGTACATGAAATTAAATTGTTATGAGATTGCAAGAACAACTAGTTGCCACATACCTGCAATAGTGAACGCAAGGTCTGCCAAAGAGCGAGGTTGCTTATGGACCTGGTTGGTGGCCTCATAGGCTTTCTCTCCAGTGATAATCACCTCTGCAGCCTGTGACTAGTGTGAGGACAGGGAGGACTTTGCAACTAGTAAACTGACTCACTAGTAGAGTCTCAGGATTGTGCCTAGCTTTCTCCTTCTCCCTCTGAAGAAAATGAAAACCTTTGACTAGTAGCATGAAAAAGAATGATAGTGACTGACTTGTGTGGCCTGAGCAGCTTTCTTGTTCTTGAGGAACTTGGGGAAGGGTACCTTGTGACCTTCGACAATGTTACTGGCAGTGGGATTATGATCAATGATAATTTCAAGCTCATTGTCAATGTTCATCTGTGCAAACCATGAAACAACAGTGTCAGCCATGCAATGAGCACCAGCTGGGTAGAACAGGCATGGATGTAAACTTAGACCTCCAGACCCTGGTTATATCCAGGATGGAAAAAGGCTCCTGGGTGGATAATATCCACAGAGCTGTTTTTGGGCTCATCAGCCTCACCCAAAATTATCAATCCTGGTAAAACCAGAAATTTTTCTGGCCAAAAGCACAAATGTTCCGAAAATTTTGTTATCCCAGCTATTGTTCATTGTTCCCCACCATCTTGGAACCTGACAAGCTGATATAATCTTCCTGGGGCACTGCCACAACCCAAATGAGCAAATGAGCCTCATGTCAAGTATTTATGTTTTTATTGTGTTCCCAGTGGTCATTGAGGCCCAAAAAAAAACCTCATACTCAGAAAAAATATATCATTGATTCTATGGCTTGTGCCAGCACATACAGATTTTTTTTTGGCTGGATGCATCACACAGTGAATCAGGATGTACCACATTGAAGAGGAGTCTGCGTGCACAGAGCTAGAAATGCACCAGCATCGAAGACACTGATCACACCCACACCCAACACTACACACACAAACACACTCAAGTTCATGGGGGATTCTGATGCGATAGAAGTAGTGAACCAATATAACTGAATTCTCAATATATCTAAGATACACATGTAGTGATAGCACTCGTATGATATCTAGACTTCTCTAAGTCCAAAGGCTTTTCTCTAAACATGAGGTGCGACTTCCGTCGCCGGGCCTCGAGGCAAAGGTTGTATAACAATACACCAACATTGTTAAACGTATCCACAACTCTCTAGAAGTCGCGCGCAACTCTAATGATCACAGCACACGACAAATAACACACTAACCACGACTTAAAGCACTGCGCTCTAAGCAGAAACCGACTCCTACTAAACAATCCACAAGAACTGCAGGACTTTCACCTACACGCTCGAGTTTCCTAACCGATCGTAGACCCACAGGGTTCAAACCTATGCGATCCAGAGAACACAATAAACACAGAAAAACCCCGTCCGACAAGCCAAAGGGTTTGAACCTTTGCCAACTTGCGGAAATAACACAAAGCGAGCACTAATCAGACCAAAGGGTTTGAACCTCTGCCGCCTGTAATGCCTTGTGTCACACAAAACCCTCCAACAATAGAGAAAGTGCCTACACTGACACTAAGCTCTCAATCTCAACACAGAGCACAATCAAACAACCAATGAAACTCAAGTATGGAGTGCCTCACTAGCCTTCGTGGCCTCGCTTGTGACTCGGATCTCTCTCATTTATATCAAAGATGGTCTATATTCTCTCGCTCGAAGTCACAGACAGCTCCAAGTGCTAGAGCGCATAGCTAAAAGACCTCACACCGTCACAATTGGGGTTCAACACCTCTAACTTGTCACTAATGGACAGAGCGCAAGGTTCAAACAACTCCAAAGGCTAGAGTGCATATCCAAAAAGCTTGTCACTATTACACCGGGGGTCGGAAACTTATCTACTACATCTACACTACAGTATTTATACAATTTTACATCTTACAAACTGGTACAACATCATATAGTACTGTTAGAACCTCGGAACATTATTGCTCGCAACGTACGCGTGTTGTTATAGCATGCTGGGACTCGGTGCTTGGCCCGAGGCCTGTCTCAAGACCAGACCCTGTTTTCCTCATGGTTTGGACTCCACCCGCTGATGAGCCTCCAGGCTCTGTACGCTCAGAATTCGCGGATATATACAGCCCTCAGAATTTGCATATTATGCTATTATACTCCTACCACCTCCAGAAGAAACTCCGAATTTAATCTCTAGCCCATTCAGCAATATCTCCGTGCTCCACCGGTTATACAGCGACTACTCTTCGTCTATTCAGACCAGTTTTCGAAGGATACAGCTCGAATATCCTTCCAGAAACCAGATTATTCTATTATCCTCCTACTACCTCCTACACCAACTCCAGATTTGATTTCCAGTTCATGCAGCGATATTGCCGTGCTCCACCGGTTATACAGCAGTTACTCTTCGTCTATTCAAACCAGTTTCGAAGGCTACAACTTGAATATCCTTCCAGAAACCGGAGTACACCGGTTATGACTTCCACTACTCTTTTATATCCTTTTTCGACCGGTTTTGCACAATATCTTCGTGCCCCATCACACCCTGGCATGCCTGATCGACAATCAACCGAATATAGCATTCCTACATCACCAGGGATCGTCATTTGCTGCGCTTTCATTGATCCTTCAATTAAATTGATGTGACTAATTGATACTCCTCCTTCCAAGTTATTTAAAGTGCATGGGCACTTCAGACCGGTTTTACTAAGGCTGTTATCATGCCAAGACCTCAAAGTAATCGACAGTAGCTGCGCACACCTCAGCAGACGAGCTGCGCATTAAAAACCCGCAGTTAAACAGCACCCCATGATCCTCACAGCAGTCACAGCACCCATATGGTTCCCCCTCAAAAACCCGGCATTAAACGCAATGCCGTGGCTTCAGATGACTAGTTTCCACATGCCTGCTATTAGTTTTACTCAGCTACGGAGTTACAGCCTTACCAATGCTTAGATATGTTTTCTATTTATAATTTCGGACTTTTAGTATATATACTCTGTAGAAACTTAGTTACAAGGGGATTGCTTCGAATTACCGGCTATATGCTCTATTGACGAGTTTATACACTACCAGTCGATCACAGTCGCCCACAGTTATGCCCTATTGCTTGCTTTACTCTTAATTGTTATTGGATTGCATTATTACTGCCCAATAGACACATTCTTGCTCCAACTACTTGCTTTTGTCTCTAAATCACTTCCACATCGTCACTGGCTTTATTGCTTCGGTTTCGGTTTCGGTTTTATATTGCCGGCATCGTCATCTTCCAGCCCGGTTTAGGATCGTATTGCCTCTTTGAAGGCCCATCTCCACCCCACTCTCCATAGGATTCCCCTCATCACCGTTATTGCTTTTCCAAAGCTCCACACACTTGTCGCCATAGCTCCGGTTTTATAGACCAAGAACCCAAGATTCACACCGGTTTTAATTCGTTTTTGTACGTTTATTACCACCATTTCTGCTCACTTTATTAGGTACACTTCTAGACATCTTGTCTATACTCTTGTCGCATTTTATAGGATTTTGCACCGTTTTTGTTGGACGTCGCACCAGCTTTAGACCTATTGCCATCGTTTATATACATTCCACACTCTCTGGACCGGTTTTAGGACCTTCACCACTCGCTATAGCCCTTCTACACTGGTTTAGACCGGTTTTAGGACCATTTACCGCATTTTATCGGTTTTACATTATTTTCTTGGACGTTGCCCCGGTTTTAGGACCATAGCCGGTTGCCTATAGCCAGTGCACGTTTGCCAGACGTATTCCACGTCTTTTCGGACGGTTTCTTAGTGTCCAGGTCACACTAGATCCCGTTCTATCTCATTTGTTGAGATCCCCCTCGGCTTACAGCCTGAGCCTCTTAGTACTCGACTGCTGAAGGGTACTACTTCCAGACTGTATAGTCGAAGTGTATACCTGCATCTAGAGGAATTGACTGCATGGAGGTGCACTGAACCACTCGCACAAACACATAGCCTTGACTACTGTGACTGCAAGCATCTTTCCTTAGCTCTCTCGGAGTTTTGGGTGTTGCCGTTGCCACGGAAGTCTAGGTTCAACACCGCACTGCACTCTATGTGTTGGCATATCACTCGTCATTTTCCCGGAGGATACCCAGAGTGACAATCATTCATACTGGTTGTATCCTATTCTAAATTGGGTTTCTAGGTTCCTCTGGTTGGTGGGGTTACCCGCTCTAAGCCTAGGCACTGCGCTCTATGGCCAAATAGGATTCTCTCGGAGTTATTCATACTTAGGCATTATTCCATACACCCGCGCAGTGTGCTGGTCAATCCATGCCTTGTGCGTCATAGATCAATGTAGTTCTTTTAGTAACACGTGTATCTCTCATCAATTCCATAGAGCGCATATCTGATCTGCTTCTAGTGCATTCAGTACCAAGTGCTGAGCTCTTATACTTAGTGTGACCTCACTGGTATCATTCTAAGTTAGAGCATGCTCTCTACCAATCGTCACTCAAGACCGTCATGTGTGCGACTCTATAACGCGCACTGTGCGCGTATCACTGCGCTCTATAGCTATAACATTGCGCTCTATGTGAGTACTGCGCTCTATGTGTTTATCACTGCACTCTATGCATTTCTCACTGCGCTCCATGTCTATTATTCATTATCTCAGTAACCAGCCATTATACAATGTATGCATTGATACATATCGCAAAATTACACACATAGACACTTTGCGAGCGTGTCAACATGTGGGATTATAGCATTCCTAATATGGTAGGTAGGAAATTTTGAAAAAGTTGCTTGAAAAAGTGTGAAATTTTTGAAGTAGATGGTGCTATAAAATACAGAATTATCATATGTCTATAATATTTTATGTACAGATGATTTTTCAGACATTGCTGGACCCATCAGACATGTGGACTGATTCCATACTTGTAGAATAAATGGTTCAGCAAGAGTGAATGGCACTTTCTGAAGAGAAAAAAAAGTATCTGCAAGTGTAAAGACACAATAGATCAATATACTATTAAAGTATGGTAGCATACAGAGCAATGTATCCCTCATAATACCCATATTGAATAAAAGTCAGTATAAAGTCAGTATAAAGTTTGAAGCAAGAACAGTATATAGGATCACATTGGGCCCTCTTGAAAATCATATATTGGATATGCACATCTGTTGGCAGATTGACGTGGATTAGATGAGCCAGGTAGATAGTTATACATATAACAATCATAATACAATACTTCTTACAGTCTGCGAGACAGTATAGTGATGTGTGAGGAGGGAAGTAATGAGAAAATGCACCAAATACATGGAAAAAAGAGTTAAAATTTGAATAGCTGCCCCTCATGACACCCAAATCCCACAATTTCTAGTCAGTGCAGTAGTTGATAGTGTCACAATGTATCCTGACAGTCAATGGGATGTTGCATCGCCTGCATCGAGCAGCAGAAGAAATCCAAGGATGGATTCTGCTGCTCGATCAAGGTGGACCAATGAATGGGCCAGCAATTGAGTGGCTGCGCCACTTCTTTCTTTGCCTCTCACCATGACCTGGCAGGTGACAACAATGCTCTGCAACACTGAGGAGCCTTTTAAACAAAATAAAAAGGTATGTATTCATATTCCATACACTTACACTTCTCTTTAGGCAAGTTTTCTGCCCTTGATGGACAACAACAGCCCCAAATGATGGCGATGACAATGACGACTATGGAGACACATACTGGATGCAATGACGATGATATGCCATCCATGCTATACTGGGATGGGGCACAAATGCAGGAGGGGACTGAGGGGGATGGGAGGAGGCCGGAGCGTTGAGAGCAGGATGGCCCCACAAAGATGAAGGCACCAATGGCCAATGATGACAACGATGGGCAAGCCCTTTTTGGTGTTGATGAAGTACCTAACAATGGACCGAATGTGCCCAACAGCTCATGCACAACCTGGCTACCCCTCCTGCTGTTGGCACCTCCCTCCCCACCCAACATCAACCTCCCCCACCCCACCCAAGATACCTATGCACCTCATACTCATGCATCTCCCACTATTTGAGTGGGGGAACATGAATGTGTGGTCCATTTTACCCTCTGACCCTGCTGTCGCCTGATGCCCACGCTATTCAACCTGTAGCACCTTCTACAGCCTGACAAACCATACAATGACCTTGCCACACCCATTCTCAATGACAGGGAACTCAATGATGTCCACAGCCAGCCCCCACTGGGCCTGCTTGTCATGCAATGCCTGTCATAGCCCATCCCCCACAGGTGGGCTGCACCCCCCAAACGGCCAGAAGACCGTTGCAGTCGATGGAGGCAGTCTCTACCTCATGAATGACACTATGCACAAGAGTGCCTGGTTGCCGCACGCTGCCTGACACCCCACCCAATGACAGGCTTTTTTTTTTCTGCTGAAATTTTTGGTATATAGGTAGTATATTTACTATAATATGCATATACTTTAAGGCAATGTGGCATAATGGTTAAGCTGTCCAATACTTTGTAAAAATGTTGTGGGACTGTAGGTTCAAGTCCTGTTGATGTTGAAATTTTGTCAGTCTGTGCCCTGCTTTAAAAAAGGTAATCCAGCACCAACATTCCTAATCCAGCTTTTTTTGCTGTGCACTGGTCAGGGTCATGGTGACCAATGGCTCAGGGTGTTTTGGAGGGCATGCTCCTTTATTTTCAAGCCCATAAAATGAGCAGGGCAGTGAGAATCTCAGCATTTATGATATACACCAGTAATAAATCATGTTGCCAAAATTGGATGTGGCAATGTTGCCATAATAGCCTGCATTGGGCACCTTTCAGCAGCAATTCCTGAAGCAAATTACCCTGTCTCAGCCATGGTTAATAACCACCCTGGAGCCCTTTTCCATCCTGGATATAACCAGGGACTGAGGGGCTTGCTTACAGCCAACTGTGGGTAGAACAATACCAAGTCAGTTTCCAGTGGAGCACTGGAAGTGTCAAGGTTACCCATAACAGTATCCTCCTCAACTGCTGTGATGATGCTGGCCTCTTCATCAGAGGATTCCTTGATAGTAGCCTTCGACTTCACAGAGAAACAGGCTCACCTCACAGGCTGGTGCACAACTAGTCAGTATGAAGTCTGAATAGCATTGACTAGTGAAGTACTTACCACTTTGGCTGCCTTGCCTTTACCACTAGTGGCGGTGGTTTTGACTGCTGCAGGGGTAGATGGAACTGGTACAGTTGGAGCTGTGCTAGGTATGCCAGTGGCTGCAGCAATAGTGCTGGTAACTGCTGCTGCACACTTGAGATGCTTGCTGTGAATCACTCCAGTAAAAGATTGAATGGTGTGATAGTCTTTAAAAGTGGGAGTGGTCAGGTGTTTGGCTTGGATTCACTCAAAGACTTGCTTCATGTGGAAGACCACATCCTCCACCTTGGGATCACCAATCACAGTGCCTGGGTGATGAATAATGAGCTCAACCTATGTCACTACTCAGTGATAAAATTGAAAATGTAACCGCTAGTGTATCACAAACCCTGATGCTGCAGACAGTCTTGCATTGGTTGATAATGGTCTCTAGTCTGATTCCAACTTTGTGTTTTCACAAAGTGTCAGTGGACTGGATAGCCATGTTAGCACATGAGATTAGGACAATAACATTGGTTGGTGTCAACATGGCTGGTAGGCAAAATGGTGGAAGAGTTGAATGCAGTGAAATGTGTGTCGAGATGGAGCACTTTTCACAACACAGCATCTGCTAGTGAGACAACAAGATGACTGGTCAACAGGGACATTGAATTTATAGTATGGGGGAGGACTGTGTTGTGTGGACTTCAATAAAATTTGAATAACTAATTAATTTTTTTGCGAAAATTTCCAAAATTTTTTAGAAGTTGCACTAAGTCCAGACCACAATTTTAAAGCTGCTCATGCAAAGTCCTATCATCTGTCAAGAATAAATGCCATATGAAGAAATTGAAATAACGAGTGAAGATGGGATCAAGGAAAAGATCAGATCGATTGGAGAAATGATCATGGCCTGCCACTAGTGACAGATTGAAACTCACTAGTGGACCTGTAATCTTGATCAAAACCATTTGTTTGATTTGTTTTCTGCTCACTAGTAAGATTGCATGGTGTAACAGGCAAACAAGCTTCACACATTGAGCAAGCTGAGAGAAAAAGTGATGATTTTTTCTAAAGTAAATTTTGGTACCTATCAACACTTAGGGCACTAGCTATCGGAATACAGAAATTGTATGATAAAACTTTGTAAGAGCAAAATGAATGTATGGCTAAGTGGCCAACACTGACTCTCCCTTGATTGGATGAACAGGTGAACTCTTGAGCTCATTGAGGTCTCCCTGAACCTCATCCCCCTCAGCTAGACTTTCCACTTGGGAACCAGCTGGACTATTTGCCTTGCTGACCGATGGAACCATTGGCGAAGGTGAGGGCTGTCAACTGGGAATGGGAGAGGGCTCACAAGTGACTAAGAAAAGCATCAATATAAGAAGACCTTACCAAGAGAAGGAAATGACACTTGCTTGTCAAGCCCATGAAGTATGCTGCAGAGCCAGTCCTTGAAATCACTATCTTGAAAAACAATGCCATGAAGGGCATCTTGACCTTCACTATCAGATGTGCAGCAACAAAGTTGCAACATTTCCTCCAAGCTGGTCTTGAACTGTTGCGCAGCCTGAGCAGTAGCATTGGTGCTGGATTTGAAGACATTGAGGGCAGCACCAGTATGACCAATGCAAGCTTGGACATCTGCAAGACAAAAAAAATAAGAAAGAGGAAAGGAAAATAAGCTCTATTTGAACAAACTCTTGAGTGTGACATCTACAAAATTTGCCAGTTCCTTATGGGTGAGGTAACACTAGAGAGGCTTGGCTCAGAAAGAGCAGACACTTTTAGATGCCACCTTGCAGTTATTGCACTTTTTGCCCCAGCCAAGGAAGAGGCAAGGCTGATTCTGTATGCTGGAAGAGCATTGTGCACATCCATAAGAAGGCTAGTGGAAGCATTGAGGACCCAGAGAAACCAGAGTGAGGAGCTGACTCACCAAGGCAGATGACTGAGTAACAATGGCAAGTTCCTCAGTTTTGACTGGAACAGGGGCCTCTTTGTCATACATGTGAGCTGGAAGGTCCACAAGTTAGTTGAAGGGCTAGTGAAAAGTAATATGAACTGTACTCTGGAGGACAGCATGCTTCTTATTCCTGATCATAACACTTGAGCATTCTGTAGGATGAGACAAAGGACTGGAAGGTGCCACAGTGCTCACACAAGCAGTTTTAGAGGCACAAGGTTTGCATGAGGACTGGATCACTAGCCAATGAACTGAGAAAAAGAAAGAACAAAATGAAAAGAAATGACCTACCAGCATCAGGTTCCTCTTTAATGGAGCCAGGCTGCATCTTGGCAGCTTTTGAAGTAGGGGCACTAGGCAGAGTAATGTTGAGACTGGAGGAAGTCTTCTTGGTACTGGTGAATTTTGGTTTAGGAGAAGAGGTCTTCAGGGCCTGGCTTAAATGTAGTGTTGCCGCCTTGGTGGAAGATCAGCCATGAGTGGGGGCTTTGGCCTTGCCCTTTCCTTTTGCAACAGGATCATCCTCAACATCAGACTCACCATCACTTCCCTCATCAACAGACTCTTCATCACTCGCACCCTCACCAACTAGCTCATTGTTGTTGTCCATGGCAGAGGTGCATTGCTTCTTGCCTTGAAGCTTGGCTGGTTGGGGATGGAAACCCTTCAGGAGAGGTGTGTTAGATGAAAGATTGGCATGCTAGTAAGTGCCTAGTCAGCTACTCAGAAGAATGAAAAGAAAAGAAGCAGACCCACCCCAGCTAGCTCATTCATATACAGACCCCAATTGTTGAAACAGTCAAGTTGGGCAGAACATGGCAATTCAGCTGTGATGTTCTCACAGGTGAAAATGAGGTTGCAGACAAAAGAAGCAGCTAGATGGGTAGGGTACTGGTGTGCCAGGCTCAGGATACAACCTAGGCATTGTGTGAGTTGTGTGGAAAAAAAGGTGGCAAAACTAGTGAAGTCGACTCACCAAGAATGGTGAACTGGTACTCAATAGGGAAGAGATGTCCCTAGGACAGTTTTCAGCCCTTTGTTCTGGGTCCAAGATGGTACAGAGCAGAGCGACTCTGCAGCAAATTCATTGATATTCATTGTCATGAGGAAAAAGCAAGTAATAGTGCTAGAAAGAAGCCAGATAGTAGTCCCAGTGAAGCACAGTCAAAGAAGTTTTGTGGAAATCAAACTTAGGTTTGATCCCATATGGTTCTTGCCTGAGTTTAAAAATTCATGGGCTGGCCCATATGGTGTGAGTCACACCCCAGCTTGAAGACAGTTGGAAAGCGACTAGTAGGAACTCTCTCTGGTACAGAATGAATGAACAAATAGTCCTAGTGGGGTGAAATACTCGCAATCATTGATGAACCTGAAAATCATTAAGGGAATTTGATGATAGTGATGGCTAAGTGTCAGATGGAGTTAGTAATTCAAATGTGATTGAGAAGTGTGACCTTCAAAATAAATTGCAAAGAGCCACTAGTAGGACATACTGTTAAGTTAAAATGGGCTTAGATGACTGGGGACAGTCATTATTTCAGTATGGGGGAGATGATACACCATCTATGCATTCACACCTAGATTTTGCAATTTTGTAACATTACTATTGTGAATCTATCCACTAGCAAGGGATATCTGAGGACTATAGCAGAGGCTTTGTGCTGATAGTCAGTTAGTATGCCACTAGTAAAAACCAGGACTTAGAGATGGGACCTTGATGGGCCAACTTTACCAGCCAGCCAACACTAGTATCCTGTCAGTCAAGTGTGCTAAACAAATAAAGCCACTAGTAAACCAAGGAAGTGGAAAATGCACCAAACAAAGAGGCAGAGGGTACACATATTGAAGTGTTTGAGTAACTAGTGACCAATCTGGCCATAAATACCTAAGTCAGGATAGACCTAGTCATGTGAAGATCTCAAACAGGACTTAGAAAGATACAGCAGCAACAGATCAACTTAGCCAGAGATTCAACCAGTGTGATATAGATCTCATGCAATTGGCACTAGTATAGCCAGGTAGCAGTTCCAATCACAATTGACTACTGTTACAGGCATGTTTGTCAGCCTAGTAGTTCAGCCTTGACAACCATAGGGCAATGACTGCCTTGGGGTGCAGAATAGGGCTTCCATTGGAGTCCTTAGAGCCCCTAGTAAGTTGGTGATGGCACCTAGGCTGACTATTGCATGCTTTTTCACCATTTCTTGTGACTAGCCAAGAAAGCCTTACCAATAGTATTCCATATCTAGTCTAATTAGCTCCTGATTGTGCCTTATGGTTGTAGTATATAAGTAGACAGACAAGTACACCCATGGCAGGCAAGCCTACCCCATGATTCGTGATTGTGACATACTAGTCAGTATTCTAGTGCCCCAATTAAAGGATTTTGTGCTTTAACCTCAACAAAGTGACCACTAGTTGTTGAGTCACCCTAACATTGAAGTGAATTGAAGTTCCTTTGAGCCTACTGTTGTGTCAAGCATAGACCAAGAGTGTTTTGAAGTAGTTCAAGTGTGTTCTCAGAAGTCATAGTAGTTATTCTTAGGCCAAGAGTGCTACTAGTTTGCTGAGAGTGCAACTAGTCAAGTGTTCATCACTTGTAAGGAGCAGTTACAGGGCCAAGAGAGCCACTAGTTCAAAGCAGTCATAGTCCCAGTGAGCATAGCAGCTCAAATCAAATCACTTTACCCAACCTTGTAATAAACCCCCCCACTAGTATGAGTATTACATTTGTAAAGCTCAATAGTACTGAATAGAAGTCTTTTTACTCAACCTTACCAGTTTATCAAAGTTTGCAGAGTGCTTATATCATACTTGAAATGCCTGAATTCAATACATTGGTGATTAGTGTAGAGTTTTTGAGAGGTTTAGTGTTGGTTGTAGTTCATTGCAGCTCACTAGTCCTTTTGTCACTCACCATTACCAAGCACATCAGTGAGGAAAGAGTTCTTTCCTACACTTCTTTTTGCACATATCATAATAATGATTAAAAATGTGTTCTTCTGCATTGCTGCAGGAAAGATTGACAACCCTAATGGCAATTTCCACCTTATCCTCCTTGGAACCAATGGCCTAAAGAAGTTGTTTGGCATTCTATGTACCATGGTCAGCAATGACACAAATGTCAATATGCTGCAGCTAGCAAACTGTTTGACTGGGACAACTGAAGTTGCAAATATCCTTGCTCATTATCCCAAGTGGGATTGAGGACTGAGGCACCCAATTACAGTGCTAGTCCAGTGCAAAAAGATGCTTTTTTTAGGAATTGGAGAGGTCATGAACATCCAGATCAATGTGGATTCTATTGAGCAGATACCTTTGGATCTTTTGATGGAGGATACTGCCTTAGTAACATTCCAACTGATGGTGTTACGATTTTCCACAGTTATTCATTTTCTTTCTTAATTATCAGAAGACCGAGTTATCCCCGACCCCACGTGATCATATGAACCAGAACCAGACGGCTTAGACAAAGTGGCCAGTAACTACGGCTCGCGCATACCGTACGACAACTGTATTGTCTTCATATGTTGTAGCTATTATTAGTATCACAGTTTTCGTATATAAGTAGGTAGCTCTTGCTGTAATACCCCAGCTTCGAGCTAAAGTTTATCAATACCGAACTTCTCTCTTAACTCGCTCGACTAAGAACTTAGTCTGATATCTTCACTTATATCCAAACACCACGAGACTCTTGGGTGACTGTCCGAACATGAGACAGCCCGAGTTTACTCTTGTTTGGATCACGTGATGTTCGGGTCTAACAATTAGCTCAAAGCTTCCCTTCTTTCCTCACGCACGACGCAAGCAAAGACCCATGCAACAGACCAGAGATTTGACCCCCGCTGAGTTCCACATCGCCCTTGTGGCCATTCTCGTACCCTTCACCCTCACCATCATAGGAATAGGACTGGGAGTCCTAATTCCAAGACTACGCAGACAGTGCTATGTCTACCCACAGACGTACGAGCTCGAAACCCTCGAGCAGGAGCAGCCCCTACCCCAGCCAGAGACCGAAGAGTACTTGGGCGAAAGTGACAGGGAAGCTGAAAGAGGGTGTGGACGCACTTGCCCTTGGGGCCTCCCGCATTTCGCTAACCACCCCTACCGAGCCCACACCCCCACACCAGAGTACGATGAGGACGCCTCGGAATACACCACCTCTGTCACCCAGATCATCCGAATCAACACAGAGAGCACCGAGGAGTTCCCCGCCCATCCCTCCACCGAAGAACCCTGCCCCCTTAGCCCAGCACACCTTCCCCGCAACCGCGCAGCCTTCGACCTCCCAAGACTCTACCAACGATCCTTCAGCCCCCTCACTGATCCTTGGCTGCAGCCACCAAGTTATACCCCCCAACGAATGGAGCAGCTTGAGCCCCAGCGAGAGGGAGAAACTCCCAGCGACTGGTGGCATCGTACCCATCGGATTTTGCCCCTCCGGCACGCGAACATCAGAATCCCCGCGGGAGTCATCTACCCCCCTTCCCTCCGAATCAGTCAGAACCGCATTCCCCTCGACCTCGTTCCACAAGAACCAACAAATACTGGAAGAGGAAGAGGACGATGAGACTCTGGAGACGGAGTCGACAGCGGAGCCGAGTGGATCAGCCAGAGGACAGGACTGGCCAGAGGCAGGTGACGACTATCCGAATGTGAAGACGTTTCTAACTGAGGAGGAAAACGTAGATGAATATGACATGCGGGTAGACGAAAGGTATACGCACATAGTGGAAGAGATTTCGTGGCTGGCAAGCCCGCTGGGGAACTGATACATGGCAGCAGAGAAGGAGAGAAACGCAGAGGAGATGAAAAGGATACGGGTACACACCACCCACGAGCAGGCTACTTTTATGTTCAATACAGACTTTCCCCTTTACATGATGATATGCTTGGTAACAGCACTGGGAAAACTCTAGATATAATATACAACGAGTGTAACTCATATATATACTAAACCCTAAGCAATCCTTGCACTCACAATCACCAATATTTAAGTTCGGGTGTTTCGAGACCGATAGAAGGCCTCTGCAAACTGGCTAGTATGGGAGGAAGTGTGAATACTCTGTTGTAAAGTGCAGCACGACTGGTCTGGGAGTTGTCGCGACGACGTTTACTTGTACTTTCTAAGGGATATTCAAGCTATTCAATTCAACTCTACAAGGGATGAACAGGTGGGATGGACAATAAGTTATCTTAAGGCGAAGCCTTGGTTTGGGACTCAAAATATACAAGATGCAAAAGCACACTGGCTTGACATGAAGATGTTTCAAAGGCACACTGGCCTCGTTAGCACACTGGCTATGGTTTAGCGCACACTGGCATCTCACATTAGCACACTGGCTATGATAACGATGGCACACTGGCCCAACTCATCTCATATTACTTCAAGCCCTCTTTTATTTATTCTATACTTTTGGTGGACTTAAAGAATAGCTACCATGAACACTGGACTACACAAAAGCCTTCAATGCGACCCAGCTCACTGGCTGTAGGCACTTGTCTTAGGGATTGCGAGTCTTTGCGAACTTAGCCAACTACTCAAATACTCCGAGGCATCACTCAGGCCTTCAATTTGCCCTAGCTCTCTGCTAATTGGGTCAAATCTGGGGGAGGGCGTTGCCTCCTGTATATTACAACAATGAGGCCTTTAAATACTGTACATGGTCCGATCCATCTTGGTGTGTTGGTCATAAACTACTAGTAAGTGGCGTCTGGGTATAGGGTTCTACTACTGGGTTGAGGGTTTCTAGGTCTGGGCCGAGGGCACGACAGACTTATAGGCCGACACGACATGTAATACTACCTATTTAGTGCTATATTGTGATGTAGTTTGTTCCATATACTCATACTGGGCAATAAGTGATGTGTTGCTGGACTTGTTGGCTGGATACCTGGTTGCAAAGCTTCCTATTCCATCATGCATTCTTACAGTAGGCGTCGCACCATTGTATGGGCACCGGACACTGAGTTCCGAGCTGGTGCAATCAGCGGTTGCACTGCATTTTAATCATAATCCACTTTGGGGTGATCGGTCTATACGTCACTGATCCAGGACATGTTAATCTTCTAACTTATATTCTTTCTGAGTCAGTGCGACTGCAGGATAAGCAATGCAACCATAGGTGCTATAAGTGACAGCCTTGTCGTGTCATCTCATTTCTTTACATCAACGGAATATTCACCCTGCAAGGGAGACCATTCAAGTCTAGTACACTTTCAAACTTATTCTTTCTGGAATACCGCATGTCTGCAGTAAATGCGACACACATACAAGGGACATAACACTTCTGTAGACATATCAAGGTCTCGTGCTGTTGCCTTGCTTCCTTTCCATATGGTTGGGGAATTCTTCTGCAAGGTTTCGTGTTCATGGCATCTGCTAGTATGCAGTCACTATTAAATGATAGAACTGACATGTCACCTTATTTCTCTTATGTGAAGCCAATAGCAAGGGCTAGTTACCACATCAGGTACCCAGCCTCTCTGTTTGGAGCCTAAATGACTCTACTGGCTGACACAATGTCCTATTAGGCATCAAGTCACTTCATTTCAACTTGCTTCCAGTACTGTAGACATGTCTTGGGCAGGGAATGCCTGTGTATTGACATATCAGTGATAGTTCACAGCTTATTCTGTACTTTACTTCTGGTTTTGGTGGCTTGATATGCATGTACATGTGTTCCACTGTGTCGTGACATGGGTTGATGGTGTCACATTACTTGTTCAGTGGTCCTAGTGCATTATACCAGCATGTAGAACCAATCCAATATGGTACCGTTGCTACACACTAAGTAATCATTGCTTTATATTGTACAGTGCATTGCTATAGCCATTAGCTAGCAACACAAAGTCTCCATTCTAGCTCTCTGTTGACAAGTCCAATTATAACTTAGCAATTGTGATCATTTTAGATACAAAATTGCGAAATTTATAGGCAGATACATAACCTGTGTATCAACAGAAGTCACACCTCATGTTTTGAGAAAAGCCTTTGGACTTAGAGAAACCTAGATATTATACAAGTGCTATTGCTACACATGTATCTTAGATATATTGAGAATTCAGTTATATTGATTCGCTAGTTCTATTGCATCAGAATCCCCCACAAACTTGAGTGTGTTTGTGTGTGTAGTGTTGGGTGTGGGTGTGATCAGTGTCTTTGATGCTGGTGCATTTCTAGCCCTGTGCATGCAGACTCCTCTTCAGTGTCAAGCTGATCCTGCTGATGCTGATGGTGACAACCCATTCACATCCCCCACCAAATGTAGTTCCAGCCTATTTGCTCAACCTTGCTGTACTGTGCAGTTCTCTGGTGCCAAAACCTTCAGCATTGAGGACTTGTCTGAGCCATCAACACCTACAACACCTACACCGGTGTTGTGGCCAGTGGCTGCCACACCAAAGAGCAACCGAAGATGCCAACATACTAAGTGCACAACAGGTTTGGAGATGCCAGATATACCTGACCTTTGCCCCTTCTATCAAGTCCATGAAGGTCAACTACACTGCATCTTTTGCTCATGAGTATCACTCTTTGAGATGCAAATTATACTGACTCTGGATGGGTATAGTGCACAGAAGAAGTCAATGTTGTTTGGTCATGCAACAACTTCCACAAGCAATTGGCAACACCACCTCCTTACAAAGCACTTGGGGCTTTGGGTAGAGGCTTGTGACAAACTGAAGGTAAAGATTACTGCTGACAATGCTGAGCTTCCTGTTGCTGCATACCAGGAGTCAAAGGGACAGGACTCGAGACAGAATTCACGCATTCCTGATGGGGTTTATGAGGTGCCAGGCTTCTCCTTAGAAGCATTTGTTGACAGACTAGTTGCCTTTATTGTTAGCAATGACCAGGTAAGCTTTTCTTGTCTTAATCAGGTTGCAGCCATAATAATAGCAATAGTCTTTCAATGTTGTTGAGTCTCCGGAGCTCTGCCACATATTCTTGATGCTCCATGAGGAACTTACTGATGATGATATTCCCCACTGAACACAGATTCAGAAGTGTGTTATGGAAATATGGGAGGATCATTTAAAGCAACTGTCTAAGGAAATGCAGGTGTGTGTGCTGTTAAATACTTGAGGGTCTTCTTCGCTCAGATATGTGCAGGGTGCATTAGGTAAAATCTCCTTCACATGTGACATGTGGTCAAATGCCAACCTTGTGCCCTTCATGGCCATCACAGCACATTGGATTGAAACCAAGGAGGTCCATCCTCCAAATGGTGGTGATCCATATTTGGCCCTTTCTTTGTGGGCAGATTTGGTTGGATTTCATCGTGTACCTGGCTGTCATGATGGAGAACATTTGGCACGAGCCTTCCTTTTTATTGTTGACCAGCCTCAAATTGCATGTAAGGTATATCATTATAATAATCATTACTCTGTGTTTATATTGTTCACAGATGGGTTGGATAAGCCTAGATAATGCATCAAACAATGATACAATGATGGCTTTCCTTGAGACACTACTCGCACAATGTGGAATTGAATTTGATGCAATTAAACATCATATCCAGTATGTCAATCATTTCAGCCCTTATTTTGTACTCTAAGAATTGTCAGGTGCTTTGCCCATATTGTCAATCTGGCTTGCAAGGCTGTTTTAACAGCTATCACAAATATTGATTATGCCCATGATGATGCTGACTTTGTTCTGCAACCAGGATGACCAACAAATTTCATGGCAGCATGTAGATGTGATCCAATTGCTACTGCTCATTCCATTGTATGGCTTGTAAGTCTTTGGTAGATTATGACAATTCTAGATAGTCTGACATTTGCTTTTCAGATTCATGGCTCATCTATAAGGTGGCAAATCTTCTTAGAGATCCTTGAATCTCTGCATGATGTTGATAACCTTCAGCTACTGCAAGATGTCATTACATGCTGGTCATTGACCTTACTCATGATTGAACATGTTCTATACCTGCATCCAGTTAGTTCTCTTCTTATATTATATTGGCAGTGCTCTGACCAATTGATCAAAGGCAATTGACAGCTTCCTTAGCTCTCGAGACTTTCCAGAATTTCACAAGTATCAGCTGAGCAGTGCAGAGTGGGGCACTCTTTCTGATTTCCAAAATATACTCACAGTGCATTTATTTTTGTTGAGGGACATCCTAGCTGATATTGCTTCCCAGGTTCCACATGCATTTCAGCAAATTCTCTCATGTGAAAAGACACCTTGTATTTCTGATACTATCCCAGCATTTGAAGCAATGCAATTTACATGGGAGGAACTCCAGAAGGAAATGCCTCATGCTACTGACATTATTGCAAAGGGTCTTGAGAAACTTGCCAAGTACCATGATCGAGTGGATATTGTTCCAGTCTATTCCTTGGCAATACATATGTCATTCTCTAGCTTCAAATTCTTCACTCACACCTTTGCAGTTATCCATCCTGCATACAAGCTTCAGTGGTTTCAGAGAAACCTGCCAGGAGAAGCCCTTGAGGTTAAGAATCTATTTATAAACACTGTATGAGAATTGGCATCATTTATCATTGATCCTCCCTAACATGTTTTAATAGCTTCGGAAATACAAGAACACTCCAGATCTTCAAATACCAGCACCACAGACAACCTCAGATTCAACAAACCCACTTACTCATGCTAGAAACATTTTATGTCTGGACAAGCATGCTAATGCTATGAGCTTGGAACCACACACAGCCTTGGTGTTGAGGTTGAATGATACCTCTCAGATCTGCTTAGAAGTGACATACTGATTCTGATGTTCTGGCAGGTAAGCATGTAATGATCTATTTAATCTTCACTATTGATATGTTATATTAGGAAAATCAGAAGTGTTACCCTACAATCTTTGCATTTGCACTAGATGTTCTGCCCATACAAGGCACTTCTGTGCCCTCTGAGCAAGTATTCTCTAGTGGGAAAGAGACTGGCCCTCTGCGACAGAATCAGCTAGGTGCTGATGCCATGGAAGCACTGCAGATGTTGAAGTATTCAGTAAGAAAAGGATGTGGCTTGAATTTCACAGAGGGAACAGATGAAAAGTCAGAGATCCAGGAGCTGGAGTTATTAATTGAGCAACAGACATCCATTCCAGAGGACATGCAGGCATTTATCAAAGGTCTTGTCTTAGAAAATGGTTGTGATACAATGTAATACATCAGTTACCTTATTTATACATTAGTCCAGACTCAAGCCGACTAAAGCCAGAGTCTAGCCTGAGTTCAGGTAATAATTGTGACTAAAGCTGAGTCAGCTAAGAGGAATTACCAAAGTCAGCATTAGTCTAGCTGAGCTGAGTTTAGCCAAGTCACAGCAACACTATGCAGTGGGCTCACTGGATCATGTCACTTCCCCAGTACTCCACCTTGGCTGCTCAGCTCACTCCTCCCAGTCCAAAATCACCCCTGCCTGCAGAGGAATTGTTGGCACAACATCAAGCTGAATCTTCATCTCATATAAATCCATCTCTTACTCCTCCAATGCTTCCTTCCGGCACCACAATGTCTCTGCCCCCTGCAGCAGCAATAACAACTGCCCTCACTACCAGTTGCATCATAGTACAAGAACCCTGTGCATGACAAAGACCCAGTGCTGGTTGAAACTATCATTGCTGCAGGCCTAAGGATCTTGCCAACTTGCAACCTCATTGATCAGGGCAAATGAAAAGAAAGATTGCTGAGCTTGAGGACTTGAGGGAATGTTACTGTGGAAAAGCAGTTGAAGGACAGGAAAAATCTGATGCCATGTCCTGTGGAAGTAAGGGCTGTGAAACAATATCGGTGAGACTTTGTTTTTATTATTTGATGCCAGAAAACTCACCTGAGCTTTCAAGTTCCATTTAGAATGTCTGCAGCTTGATTATGTCTCGGTCAGTTAGCATTGCAATGCTTGCACAAGGAAGAAGGGGAGGCAATAGAGATGGATTCAAGGAGAATTCATGTAGACTAGGTTTCTAGGCAAGTTTGGGACAAGTAGAAGGTAACGGATGGGCTAAAATATCATGAATTGTGTATTATATATTGAATTTCATGTTGTATTGTATGAGAAAACAGTAGTATAGTCTCCGCGCTTGCGGAATCGTTGTGAGCATTGAGTGAACATTGTGGACTGAGGTCATACATCATCTCCGGCAACAACTGACGTCCCAAAATGGTATGTGACATCATGAAAGTCACGTGGAGGTAGGTAGGTCCAGCGCCAAAGCCTGAAATATATTAATCGACCCACTGTCTTTTTTTTTTTTTTCAAAAAAGTCACCCCTTGATGTAGGCCAAGCAATACATTGGTAGACCTCGGTATGTGTGTAAGTCCTTAACTCAGCGAGAGAAGGCAGAGAAGAGAACGACAAACATTGATGGCTGCCATAGATTCTGTTACAAGTCCGAAGAATGAGGTAACTCATTCTTTTTCCCCCTCTTTCCCCTCTCCTTTTCGTCTGCCATTTAAGCTGTCACCTTTAATACTAACATGTGTAAATAATGTTTGGTATGCCTTTTTTTGTCTCTTTTTTAATCTTTTATCGTATTTCTGCCGCTTTAAACCATTCAAATGTGATGATATGTGTTGTTCATGCATCAATTTTGGGGTAGATGAACCACTAATGTACTTTAGTTAGACTTTCGATTTAGAGCCTTTTGATAAATACATGCAAATATCATTGGCATTGGAATATTTGTGATTTATATCTTCAATGCAAGGGTAATGGTTTATGTGGTTTCTGGGATCATGACCACATACTGTTCACCTGCTTACTTAACGATTCAATCAGAATGAGTGGGATGTATGGGAGTGGTGAAGAGAAAGTAGAGACAGTAAATAATCGTAATTATTATATATATCGTAATAAGTATGAGTAATCAATTATAAAATAGGTCGAGTACACGTGATGCATTTCCATCTCCATGTGACTTACCACCGGACCGGCGGCATGTTCGATCACATTCTAATTTGAGCGAGGCTGCGGAAAGAAACAACTAAGTCTTTTACTTCGACTTACTGCTGGTGAGTATTTCTTTGAATATTGCTTTATTTCACTGATATTTCTTATCTTTTGACATGCCGCTCGCTTTCTACTATCACCGCGATGGTCTTCAAACTCGAGACCCTTTTTTCGGCAATCGAAATCAAATCAATACGCGTTCAGCATCTTTAGCTGACAAGTATCCTGCAAAAATCCTGTTGGAGGTGGAGAGGAGGTACGGGAATATGTTCGTGCAGTTGGGGATTGAGAAGCTGTCAATGTTGTAGGTCCTTTATCACACTTCTGTCGTATATACTTATTGTTTCGTAGCTCTGGTTGGCACCAATTGAAACAAAGAAAGACGTGTCATTATACACTTCGTGGTTATAATGGAGCAGGGTGGATGGCGGTTACTCTGGAGATGGATGCAGGTGGTAACAACGGAGTGTTTCCTTACAGGCAGCAGCATTGGAATGTTTGGTTGGCACAAGCAGGTGCGCAGGGAAGACTCAGAGCCAAGTACTTTTTCGACGCTGGGGATCATGTTGAGGTGCGTCTTTTTTATTGCTCGGTTGCTTTTTTTATATTTTAAACATAACTGACACTTGGATCAGGTGAATTAGTTGGAAAACCTGATGTATACACTCATGTACGATACATTTAGGCAGGAGGTTCTCGCGATCAAAGATCTTTCGTTGTTTTAGATGCGGGCAGGTGTTCCATATCGTAAGCTTTTTTATTGGATATGTTCTGCTCTTGATTGAGGAGATGTATGACACAGATCCTCGAACTCGGAATCGATGCATCCTGCACTATCACCTCGAATCCTGATGAGTATATCTAGGAGGATTACCGACAAAGGTTATGACGAGTTCCCGCATGGGGGTAATGTTGTGAATTATTGGTGCAAAAGCTTTTTGATACTCGATATCTTCCTAGCTGATGGTATCGAAGGGTGGCTTGTCGACTTCAATATGGGCCTGTCTTCATACAAAGCTAACATCCAAAGACACAATACCAGGTCAATTTTGGTATTTCGAGAAGGGACTATGCGAGATACTTGGACAGGAATGGTGAGAATGTTCTTGGGTACGTCGTTGGGATTATTGGTTAGCTGAAGATTCTGATTTAATTGATCATACTCCGATTTCTCTGACAAGGTGTGTTTCGATAGTGTCATATTGAACACGATACTCTGCGAATGCTCTACGAGTGGTCATTTTTGGTACTCGTTCGATAACTTCGTCTTCTGCCATTATCTTCAAGCAAGTGAAAGCTGCAAACCCAGGGAAACTGATCGTGCCTGGAATGAGCTGACAAGGGACTTCTTTAGGTCATTGCGGATGTTAAAATAGAGAGGAATGGAGAGACGGGAGATGCAGTAACAAGGTAAGTCCTCTTTTTGCAGCCCACCAGCTCCTTGACTGATACGACTAGGACTTGTTGTATTCCAGGTACCTGTCATTTCGGAGTTGTGCACAACATATGGCGGTGAATCGACGGCCATGTGCCGGACGTTGAAACCGAGAGTATTTACTCCTACCTGGAGCTGTGACACTTTGCTTTCCCAGATATCCAATCTTAGCAGTGTTGGTAGGCTTTCTCTATTAATCACTATATGCCGATGATCACCATGGTGGGAGAGGACTTTGCGAGTGATGTTGAATGGTTGGGGTACTTGCTTCCATAGCCAGTTGATACGACGCCTGACTTTACGGGGTAATAGAGAGCTCTTTACTCCAAAGTAGGGTGCGCAGGGTGTATCTGATGCAATCCGGAAGGTGCGAATCTCCCCTCTGCTAGAATGATGAAGGATAGGATTATTGATGCTATGATGCAGGGCTGGAATATTATTCGACTCGTTCTCACAGATAACCGTCATGTTTGAGTCACTGTTACAAGTAGGTAACTTAGTCGCTTTGAATGCAAGGTCCGAATGAATGTTGGGATACTCCAAGTAATCGGAGCATGGGGGAATTCGTGGATAGCTTGGATCACGACGAAATGTATATTTGTTTCCATTGCTATGACCTTGGCCCAAGTTGAGATTGCTAAAAGGACATCCTTGGTAAATGCTTGTGTGCAAAGAATGTTTCCTACAATTCAAGTCGTTTGGTATTTGAGCTTGGTGAGATATGACAGGCATACTCTCGCATCGACAAGGGCCAGGGAGATCGTGAGACCCACTAACTTTGGAATTCGAACAAAGACAAGGCTGGCCTCATATGTTGATAGCATGTGTGTTGGATGGATGCTGTTCCTTATCTCTTGGAATATCATGATGTACTCTCCCCCAATTCGAGTTGGAGACCGAGGTCTGAAAGGAGGTCTTCGACTTGGACGGATATGGATGTGGTATCGATTTGTGGACTGTTTGCATGTCTCTGGTTCCTACCAAGCTTATGTATCTGTATAATGTGATCCTTGCGTTCCTGCAAATATGGATGTCCTGTGAACATGAACAATGGAATGGAAGTTGGTCGAAAGCGAGTGACCTTCTGAGCACCAATGTCTGCAATGTCTGCTGGGTCAACTGGCAATACCAGCAGTGCTAGAGGGTCTTGATAGACAGATGAATCACTAGGCAGAGGCTTGGTTTGAGAGGAAGGTTGCAAGTTGGGAAAATAGGTTTGCAAAACTGATTCAGACATGCCGCCAAAATTCGAGGCGAGTTTGGCAGAAAGAAGGTACTGAAGCAGTAAATGGAAAGGAATGGATAGATGGATTACCTCGACGAAATGTTCCTTATGATTCTGGTCGAGAGTGGGTCAAAATCCAGATATGCGAACACAAGGTGAGGAGTGGGGATGAGAATAAGTAAAGTCACCGGACAAGAGTGAGAGAATAAGAGGTTGTATGTTGGTGGGGAAATAGAATGAGTTCCTACGAGTGTTTGAGAGGAGAAGTGACTGGTATAGTTTTTGAAATAAATGGGCACAGTAAAAGTGAAGCAATTACTGAAGGAAGTAACCAGTAGGTGCAAAGCTGTTACCAGTAAAGCACCTAGCCTGTAACTAGGCAGACGTTGCGGGCTGTGGTTGAAGGCAATTGCTAAGTAAGACCTTCGGATTGGAGTCAGAGAACACTCAGTGTAACTGCGAGTTCCCGCAGCGAATGTAAGTTGAATTTAGTAGATTGATCAAGATTTCCCTCTACAAGGTGGTCCCAATGTGTCCACCAATGTTAAGAATCAGGGTAGATTGAGTAGTATACGAAGTAATGAATACTCGAGTAAAACCCGAGTTATGAGTGAGGATATCCGTAAGCCGAGTTCCAACCACCAAGAGGGATCCAAAAAGGGAGCTAACAAGCGCTAGGCGTAACCGATCGAAGATGCTTAGATCACACAGTTAAGTGGACATTGAAGAGTAATGAAATTATATTGTTTTCTTAGTAGTACAGAGAGTGTTTATATAGTAGAGACTTCAAGTAAGTAATCTTCTACAATGTTCTATGATATTCTGGTGTCTACAAGATGAATAGAGAAGATAAGAGAAAATACCAGTAAGCCGAGGTCAATACTGAGAAGGCCGGGAGTAAGCATGTGTTGACTCATACTTGAGCTGGAAGAGACCCCAATATCCATAACACATGCACAATCATTAATAGAGCCGCCACAATTGTAGAACGGACGATAGGGGCACTCTGTTTTGCCATGCTCGGGAGTGACAGTGTCGTCGGTTTGGTGTTGTTCTGTATATTGTAAGTCGAGCTTTTCTCTGATAGCCTTCCCTGTTTACCTATCATTGGAGATACGGGTTTTTCTTTGGTGGAGGCGAATCTTTCTTTGCTGACTTCTGGGGTGCATGTTGGATTTCTGACTTTAGCTATGTAGTCGTATCGGTGTGCATGCCCGTTGTTGCTACTTTGTCTCCCAGAGAGGCCAACATGGGGTAAGGTTCCTGCTGCACTTATGTCCTGCTCATTTGACCGATTTCCAGAGCGTCTCTCGGAATTGCCTTAATATCAGTCGGTATCGCTGCCCTCATAGGAAATACTATCATCGGTGCAATCATGGGCACGCCGTCCGCTTGGTGGAAGAGGGTGACATTTGCATTGGTACGCTGGATCATATCGGATGGCCCGTACTGTGTGGGCTAATCGTAGACCAGGTTTGCATGATTGCTAGTGCAGGCATCACAATCCATGCACGATCGACATACGTTCAGAAACATTTATTCTTGGCCTGAATTGAATTTTTCAGTCTATTGGGGAATTTTTTTACGACTTGTAATATCAGACCGCTGTACGAAATGGAAATGACGATGAAATGTTGGTAAAGACGGTCAAACAGCTGATAGAAAGCTATTCTGAGTGTCATTCAATGGTGGTATACATCTCTCTGAGGCTGATCAGAGAGCTGTCTCAAGCTGCAGAAGGCTCCCAACATGTAGCAGAAATCAACGAGTAGCGCATGAGTAACGGATCAAGCTTGGTAATATCAATGATGACAGAAATGGTCTTAAGCCCAACTGCCACTCACAGAAATGCAGACAGGCACAGGTTCCGAACATACTGGTGCTTACAACATCTAAGTGTGTAGCTAACCATTCGACATGTTCGGGGCGTCTAGACCAAGCCTGAGCACTGTGAGATGAGATTTTGGCGAGACAGTTTTGTTCACCTCGACAAAAGGATGGCACACAAAAAGTAACATTGCATTGCGCTGCTTGGGCCGATACAAACAGGTCCTCAGATGTAGGAAGCATGGCTGGGGATGTTGGCTCGAAAGCGATTGTATCTGTTCAACTGGTGCGCGAATAAGCACTAGCCCGGTGCATGGACTACCATGCAATCCACGAACCGGATATTGACAAGATACTACCGGTGGTATATGTCTGGCAGAGGATGGTTTGTTTCTTTAAACGAGCACCAGTATGTAGTATGGCCATAATTGCCTCCGGTAGCAGACCGTCCTGAGCCATCTTCGTGTGCGTAGACAAAGATACAACGAGCAGCAGAGTTAGCCAGATGCCAGCCGTACATCTGTGGCAAGGTAAACGATCCATCAATAGGCGGCAGTGGGAACGTGGCACACTTTTCATCTTGTTTCTGAGGTGCGGTACGTTGAAAAAGACTTCGAATTGGATACAGTTGGAGCATCACAGATAACAAGTGTTCATGAACCGAAGCTAGTGTGGGAGAATCGACCCACTGAACCTAGTTGTAAGCCTGTAACCGCATTGGACCAGTCTTTAAACGAACTTGCTTAGACCAACGAACCATGCATGCATTCACGTAAGTATGTGCCGTAAATGTGCTTAGCTGTGGTTCCCGATCTCCCCGGCATCAACCCTGGACCTGTTGATGGATGGAACAGTCGGTTGATATCCTGTAGTGTTAGCATGAGCGAGCAGCATCAGTTTTCCGGAGTCAAACATGGTTGGTCCTCATCAGATATTAACTTGCAGGAATGATGGGCTTTCCAGACGATTTGATGCCGAAGTAGATGTAGCTCGATTATACATTACACGTAGATCGGGGTATAACACTAGGTTTGTACCCTTATTACTTAAATCTTGAGATGAACTCTCAGATTTTGTCTCATTATCACACTGAAATCGAATAGATATATAAGAATTTGTTCTATTCATAAAACTACTAGAATTATTCCGAGGGACATCAGATTTAGATTGCAATAATCCTTTGCACGCGATCATTTGCTAAAGACGTTTGCTTGGCAATGGCGACTTGGGTCAGGGTTACATCAAGCACACGCTTTGGAAGAAGAAAGATCTTGAACTAGATCCTCATTCCGTTTTTTGGCCAAGTCCTTTTTAATTCAGATAAATATTGAACAAATGGCTTACCTTCTGTTGCAGCACTAGCAGAAATAAAAATTTGCATGTCATAACAATGTTTTGCTGCATGAGTATATGTTTTTCTAGTGTATTACAGATATTGTGGATCTAGGAACAAGGAAAAGACCTGTCACCTAGGAGAAGATGCCGTGCCAGTGCTCAGCAATCACTTTTGATGTCTGGGCTTGCATAGTATTAATAGGCGATTGCGATTATTTTATTTTTAGGTCAGGGCGCACGCCGACGGGAGCACTTGGAGTGCTTGTCGATGGTGGCCGCGGGGGGGACGTTCATGAACAAGGGTTTCGGCACATCGGGTGTGCTCACAGGATGCTTAAGTGTTGTTGATTTATCAGACAGTGACTGCAGGAACAGTGCATTGATGTATCATTGCTACGTATAATGTACAGTCCTTGACATATCAATATGTTGGGTAGCTCTGCATGGCCTAAAGTTCGCTTCCAGAAGATGGTGGCAGTTGTGGGGGGAACTGGCAGCTTAAGTGTCGGTTACACATACAATGCCTCTCTTGTCTCAGAATAGAGATCGAGAGACCTTATCAGGTAGATTTTTTTCAAGTTCGCCAGGCACGACTGCTTCTGGTCCATTCGACTCGGGTTCTAATGCTTCGCTTCCGGTGTGTTACTAATATTATTGCTTATTTCAGACCGCAGCCTGGCTGCTGTTACGAGTTGATATCTGCTTAGGATCTTACTCACTACAGCTTTCATGTACTTAAAATAAAATGTCATTTTTGCCTCGTGTGCGCTACCATGTATAATACAGGTGTATCATCTCCTCCTAACTGAAATACCGACTGTCCTTGGTCACCGCCGGGCTAGAGCCGCATATGATCACAGTGCATTTCACTCCGAGAAAAGTAAAATTTCTGTGTAGTATTTGTTGGTGAGAAACGGCAACGTGATTTTTAGGGTTTCCTGACCTGGTTTCTGGATGAAGGAAGTCAAAAGTTTCCGGAGATAATAAACTGTGTTCAATAGTAAAGTTTTCAGAACACACTTCAGAACTCCAGAAATTTCCCCGAAATCTACTATTTCTGGCAAACTGAAGTGCATTCTGAAAACTTTACTATTGGACACAGTTTATTATCTCCGGAAATTTTTGATTTCCTTCTTCCAGAAACCCTAAAAATCATGTTGCCGTTTCTCACCAACAAATACTACACAGAATTTTTTTTTTTTCGGAGTGTTTGCAAGGTTCCTTCCTGACTCGGACATGCTTCCAGTCAGCACTTCGGCATGCATCATCGATCTTCTAATTACATTCATCAATCCTATGGATGGAACTGACACTGGATTCGCAAAGATTTCCTGGATTGTCATAAGTGAATCCGCGAGTAATTGAATTTTTACGAATCGCACCCAGGTCTGCACCATTCTTGCTCCCTTCCCACATTGTGCCCTCCTACTTTGTGGTGCATGTTCTTACTGATATTTCTCTTTCGTCTTACTCTTGGTCATTGTCGCCATGACCAAAACAGCCAAGCTGTCCTCAGACGCATACTATGTGTTGGGACGGGCGTTCGCCAAGGAGCCCGTACTTTGGAACTTTTCCCAGTTCCCACATCTTTCGACCATCGACTTGGTGGAGAAAGTGGAGCGTATTCACAGTTACATGGCACGTCTTTCCTGACTCGTTCCAACGATATTCGACTAACATATTTTCCCTGCTAGGTGACTTATGCTCGAGAGGCCGTTTCTCTGATTCCTCGCGAGTTTCAAGTTTTCGTTGCTACGCTTTCTTACAATGTGGGCTCAATTCCCAACGGTTACCGTCTGCCTAAATGGAAGGAATGGGCTATGACTCCTGGGCGTGCAAAAAAGCTCATCGACACCGTAAGTTCCCAGTCGATCCATTGTTCTCTTACAGCATTTTTCTTACTATTGGATTTTAACAGCATGGCGAATCGATTCGTATTCCTTACTGTGAGATGACTCCTGACCCCCAAGAGTCTGATGACATTCCAGAGGAATCATCTGGTCTAACACCTCCGCTGAAGCGACGAAAGTCGTCCAAGACATCGCAAGAACCCAAAGCTGCAGTCACCATCATTTCTAAACCTAAGATGCTCACAGGTGGTAAAAGAAGGTCCCAGGGCCGCATTCAGGTTGGTGCTCGCACCTTCAATTTTCTCCGTGCATACTGATTCCAAAATGATTCTTTCTTGTAGCCCGAGGATCCAGTGGATGATTTAGCAGGTCGAACCTCGCCTCCTCCTGTGGTTTTATCTGAGGATATTATTACCAAAACCATCGACGACCACGAGATCACCCCCATGACAACAGAAAACCTACTTCAATGTACTTCAACTGACCTCACTCTCGTGGGAGTACTTCAGGTTCCTCCTCCGGTAGTGAGTACCGCAGGTTCTCACAGTTCAGTGCTAGTTACTCAAAGACGTTCTCTAGCACCGCTCGGGTTGCATCATCTGCGCCTCTAAGCAGATAAGCTGCAAGCACGACAACAAGTTCCATACTTGCCCTGGCTGCGTGAAGTCTGGGTACTGCTCTTGCTTGCTCAATGCAGATGCACTTCGCGATGTCAAGGACTGTGTCTTTAAAGAAATCTACAGTTGCACACCACGTGAGTGTTTCCTATATTTTACTTTCATTGGATCCTCACATACTCTATTCAGTTATACAGCTACACGATGTTGAACCTAGACTTCCGTGGCAATGGCAACACCCAAAACTCCGAGAGAGCTAAGGAAAGATGCTTGCAGTCACAGTAGTCAAGGCTTATGTGTTTGTGCAAGTGGTTCGGTGCACCTCCGTGCAGTCAATTCCTCTAGACGCAGGTATACACTTCGACTATACAGTCTGGAAGTAGTACCCTTCAGCAGTCGAGTACTAAGAGGCTCAGGCTGTAAGCCGAGGGGGATCTCAACAAATGAGATAGAACGGGATCTAGTGTGACCTGGACACTAAGAAACCGTCCGAAAAGACTTGGAATATGTCTAGCAAACGTGCACTGGCTATAGGCAACCAGCTATGGTCCTAAAACCGGGGCAACGTCCAAGAAAATAATGTAAAACCGATAAAATGCGGTAAAATGGTCCTAAAATCGGTCCAGAGAGTGTGGAATGGATATAAACGATGGCAATAGGTCTAAAGCCGGTGCGACGTCCAACAAAAACGGTGCAAAATCCTATAAAATGCGACAAGAGTATAGACAAGATGTCTAGAAGTGTACCTAATAAAGTGAGCAGAAATGGTGGTAATAAACGTACAAAAACGAATTAAAACCGGTGTGAATCTTGGGTTCTTGGTCTATAAAACCGGAGCTATGGCGACAAGTGTGTGGAGCTTTGGAAAAGCAATAATGGTGATGAGGGGAATCCTATGGAGAGTGGGGTGGAGATGGGCCTTCAAAGAGGCAATACGATCCTAAACCGGGCTGGAAGATGACGATGCCGGCAATATAAAACCGAAACCGAAACCGAAACCGAAGCAATAAAGCCGGTGACGATGTGGAAGTGATTTAGAGACAAAAGCAAGTAGTTGGAGCAAGAATGCGTCTATTGGGCAGTAATAATGCAATCCAATAACGATTAAGAGTAAAGCAAGCGATGGGGCATAACTGTGGGCGACTGGGATCGACTGGTAGTGTATAAACTCGTCAATAGAGCATATAGCTGGTAATTCGAAGCAATCCCCTCCTGTAACTAAGTTTCTACAGAGTATATATACTAAAAGTCCGAAATTATAAATAGAAAACATATCTAAGCATTGGTAAGGCTGTAACTCCGTAGCTGAGTAAAACTAATAGCAGGCATGTGGAAACTAGTCATCTGAAGCCACGGCATTGCGTTTAATGCCGGGTTTTTGAGGGGAAACCATATGGGTGCTGTGACTGCTGTGAGGACCATGGGGTGCTGTTTAACTGCGGGTTTTTAATGCGCAGCTCGTCTGCTGAGGTGTGCGCAGCTACTGTCGATTACTTTGAGGTCTTGGCATGGTAACAGCCTTAGTAAAACCGGTCTGAAGTGCCCATGCACTTTAAATAACTTGGAAGGAGGAGTATCAATTAATCACATCAATTTAATTGAAGGATCAATGAAAGCGCAGCAAATGACGATCCCTGGTGATGTAGGAATGCTATATTCGGTTGATTGTCGATCAGGCATGCCAGGGTGTGATGGGGCACGAAGATATTGTGCAAAACCGGTCGAAAAAGGATATAAAAGAGTAGTGGAAGTCATAACCGGTGTACTCCGGTTTCTGGAAGGATATTCAAGTTGTAGCCTTCGAAACTGGTTTGAATAGACGAAGAGTAACTGCTGTATAACCGGTGGAGCACGGCAATATCGCTGCATGAACTGGAAATCAAATCTGGAGTTGGTGTAGGAGGTAGTAGGAGGATAATAGAATAATCTGGTTTCTGGAAGGATATTCGAGCTGTATCCTTCGAAAACTGGTCTGAATAGACGAAGAGTAATGGCTGTATAACCGGTGGAGCCCGGCGATATTGCTGAATGGGCTAGAGATTAAATTCGGAGTTTCTTCTGGAGGTGGTAGGAGTATAATGGCATAATATGCGAATTCTGAGGGCTGTAGATATCCGCGAATTCTGAGCATACAGAGCCTGGAGGCTCATCAACGAGCAGAGCTTCGAGGTCGCCAACAATCTCATTACCGGTCTGACCCTCATGCTACAACAGGCTCACAAGTCACGCTCCGCTGCATTTGCCAATATCATGAATGTGTTGGCCCATATCAAGGAGAACCACAACACAGAAGCTGCCATGGAAGTCGGCAGGAAGTTTCCAGTCGTGCGCTGACTCTATATAGAAATGGGAGTCCTGGCTGGCAACAATTACGAGCAGGAGATTGAAAACACCGTCCAATCCAAAGCCGAGTCGTTGAAGGTGTTTACCGAGGCCCTGAGTTTCTCACCAGTGGACTCTGTTGAAGAACCTGCTCCATTGTCTCCTGCGGTAGACAATAAGTCTCTCTTCTTCGATTCGCTGAAGACCAGGAAAGTGTTCGAGCTGGTGCCCGATAGTGATGATGTTATTGTGGTGTTGGATTCCCCCGACAAGTTAGAGAATATTCTCCACTCAGGGCCCTTCACTTCCTCAGTATGTTTGATTCCCATTCACTCGTACTGGGCATGGTGTCACTGATGCTCTAATTTACTCAGTCATCCATGCTCGGGAAGCGCCGCCGCTCGTAGGCTGGCTCGTCGATCCAGGACCTGACAAACTTAAAGGAACTGCATATTCGAACAGCGAGAAGGGATGCGATCCCCCCTGTTCCAAGTTTCCTTCTTTTGTCCTTCCTGGTGGTGGTCGTGGCATTTAACAGGATTTCGTTCGAGCTTTTCGTAAAATTTTATATACGTATCATCCTGGTGCCGTTCGTTCCGTAGACATGACTTAGTTACACAGCAGTGACAGTCCTCCGTCTTTTCTTTGATCGTCTTGTAAATCCAACAAAAACAAATTCCAACGCCTTTACAAAAGGTTTGTATGTTGTTTCCTGGTGTGATTTCGTTAAGAAAATGCTGAAAATTCGAGCATGCAAGAACAAGACGAGGAGTGAAGATCGAAGCAAGGTAAGATTGATAAGAAAATATGTATGTCGTTAGGGAATAGAATAAATTTCGGCAAGGGTTTGTGAGGAGAACTGAGCGGTCTGGTTTGCAAGATAAAGGAGTACAATAAGCACGAAGCAATTACTATAGGGGAGCAGTCGGTAAGCGCGAACCTATTACCGATATAGAAACTCTGCAAGCGCGAGGCAATTACTGGGCAGTGGTGAAGGCGAGCGCTAGGCGTAACCTTCAGATTGATATCGGAAATCGCTAGGCGTATCCAATGGTTTGCTTGGCAAGCGCTTGGCGCAGCTGAGTGTTCATGCAGTGTGAGGGGTACTGAAAGTGGTGAATTGGCTGGTTCCTAATACAATGGCATGTACGAGTTTATACACCCAAGAGTTCAAGGACTTGTTATTCTCCTAAGTAATAGTATATTCCAGTACCTGTAAGAAAGTTCACCTTTGGGTGTCCATTTTTTTTTACAAATTTCATTATAACTATAGGGGGACGCATAGCCACCCAATTGAGATCTAATCCGTCACTGAGATCCCAAGATTGCTGCATCCACTCGTCAGGTACAAGAATCTGTTCACTGACCGACCATTCATGGTCCCCTTCCCAGTAAACTGTCGAAACGCGTCTTTGCCCTCAGCAATCGTAACTCCCGGTCTGGTATATCGAATATGTCTCGCAATGTCCTCAAGTGTATAGTTTCTCCTCAGGAGATATTTTTGATGAAAGATTGACTAGGACATGTGTAGATCTTACGAGCCATGATACGGTGTACTTGTGGCCCTGATGTATCTACTGTATTTTACCTACATTGTAATTTGTACATCTTTTGATGGTGTTTTAAAAGACCTGGAATTCTCAGTGTAAGATACACATCTGGCAGGGTGTAGGATATGTATCCTTGGTAGGGTATATGATATGTACAGTCGCCTCTGCCTTAACCCATAGCAGTCGGTGGACCCCCAAATCTATGGGTTATTGTAGAGTATGGGTTATAGGGGGGTCAGTATAAAGACATATTTTCAGCGATTTAACAAGACAAATGATCTATTTTAAGTATGTAGCTATCATCTAGAGGTATGTAAACGATCGGGAAGTGAAATAATCAATAATAGTAGTCATTTCCATGGAATTAAACCCTTCTAGGCATGTCTGGCGACCAAAATTTGTGAGCAAATGGCTCATCAGTGTCCACAACATACCTCTGTAAGATAGAAGCAGCAACGAGAGCTTCTTTCCTTTTAATCCCACTTCCGAGTCCCTTCAATTTCTCCACCAACGACTTCTGCTGCGAGTTCAGGCACTTCATGCCATGCTTTTAGTCAGATGCCTGATCCAGTAAGTCAAGAATTGTGACCTCCTTGACAAGGTTGGCTTCATTGTCCAACCAGTGCTCATCATCGTCACATACAGGCTGTTTCTTAGCAAGACGGGCAAGAATGTCATTTTTCCTGGTTTTTTCTTGCTCCTTGAGCTTTGTGAGGCCCTTTTTGAGCATATCGAGCGGCTTTTTTGACACTGAAAAGGTGTTTTCGGCAATTTCCAGCCGAGAGGCAGGCTCATATTGCGACACTTAACGGGTATAACGATTAATTTTGTGAATACTTAGCTATTAATTTTGCGGATACTTTTGTAAAATGCACTAAATCCAATGGAAATTTACAACGTTGGGCCAATTATGGGTTATGGACCCTTCCTAAATCTATGGGTTATGGAGTATTGGAGGGACACTATGTTTAAGCGGGGAACCAACTTGGTGGATGCCAAAATCTATGGGTTACAGTAGAGTATGGGTTATGCCAGGTATGGGTTAGGGTAGAGTTGACTGTATCCTCATAGGCTGATTCGAATGCCAATCGATCCACCAATATGGTGCCATGGTTACTTACCATCGTGCCGGCGGCAACTGCGGCAAGCCCGATCTATGTTGATTGGTGTCGCATGCGTTCAAGGCTCCAGCTCGACTTTGTCGTCTCGCGAACTGGTAAGTCTCTCTCTGCTTTAATTTCATCGACTCATCTCTTCAGATGTCAATCCGATACTATTATTTGCGCTCCAGACTTCAAAAAAGGGACCTTTTTTTTGGCGATCTACAACAAACATACACTCGCTCGGCTTCCAAAGCTGATCCCTACCTGGCAAACGTACTTTTGGAGGCGGAGAGAGGATACGGGGTGATACTGGCGCAGAACGGTGTCGAAAATCTCTCTATCTTGTAAGTTGTCCCTTCTTTTTATTTTTATTGAGTACTTATTTTTGTAGTTGTGGATGGCACTGGTCGCGGAAGAATCCCTGATATCACTACACCCTTCGGGGATACAATGCAGCGGGATGGATGTCCTTCATGGTGGAGATGGAGGCGGGTAACCGGGGGAGGGAGTTTCCCTATGGGCAGCCTGAGTGGAATGATTGGTTGGCGCGTGCCGGAGGAAATCCGGCTATGCTTTGAGCAAAGCATTTTTTTGACCCTGCGGATCATGTTGAGGTAAGTCTGTCTTAAATGTTCGTCCGTATATGACTGACAACCTGTTTAGGTGATTTAAATGGAAGTTTGACTGTACATATTTATGTTACCATACCTCTAGACTGGAATATCTTGGGAAGGGTCGGCTACTGGTGTGGTTATTGTAAGTTTATCAGCCCAAAACATTCAAGGGCAGCTTGATGACACTGAAAAACCATCTCAGGCTATCGAGGCCGTTCATGCCATCCTGTCCAGTACTCGGACCTGCCCCGAATCACCCTGCAGTGAAGATGGCCTAATTTTTGTTGGTGCTTGGCTTTATCGGTAACATCCATTTTGAATACAATGCCGTTCTGACTTTTCTTCTCTATAAAGGCGCAAACTGTCCGTATTCACGAGTCTTTCAGACATCGTAACCGGTGAGTATCTTTTTCTTTGCCGCTTCATCTCTAGCTTCAGAATGACAAATCCTTTCCCCAGGTCATTTCTGTGCCGTTAATTCCTCTTCATGCTGTTTATTGTGTAAGCCTTATTCTCTCTGTAAATCCTGCTGGATCATGGAGTCTAAGTGTTCGAGCATTGCCCGATATGTCAGCCAAGAATCCCATCAGTCAGATGCACTCACCCCGCCTTTCTATAGAAGATGGAGACCGCAGTGTGGAAGTGGCTTGGGCATCAGGGCACGCCGGGGTTCAAGGGAACGAAAAAGCTGATGAGCTCGCCAAGGAGGCTATGGAACTGGGAGCAATGATTGCAGGGAACAGGTCAGACGCACCCTGGAGATCAAACTTCCATACCCTTGGACTTCAAAATTTTGTGTTCAATTTCTGACTTTATGCCTACTGGTATGGATGTTCCTTTGTCCTTGGTGTCACACCTGAATGGAAATCGACGTAGACTCCACGTGTTAAAAGAACCTTTTGGAACCAAGGGATATAGGAAAAGAAATTATGTGGGTCGAGTAGTATGGACTCAAAGGTACTGCGAAGAAATTGACCAGACAATAGCAAGCATCGCCACCATAGCAGGGAAAATGAAAACATTGCACGTTTTGGAACCAAGAGGGTTTTGTTGGAATAATGACGGTCTTATGGTACGCATCGCAAGTAAATTGTACCAGTGCATTATGATCAAATTGAAGAAGTCTACAAGCCATCATTAGTGTGTATAAAGGCATAGTAGATTAGCGAGATTAAGACAGTTATCTTCAAGTGTGAGATGTCCATCCATTACTGCAATGGGCAAAAAAAGCGGCCAGGAGGGATGGCAGAACCATGTGAGACTTGACGTCAGCCTGGTTGTCTTGACAGAACTCTGAAGCAACAGGAAGTTTCCCTTTGTAACTTTTCTTGCTGCCATTGGCAATGAACCGGAGCTTGTCTCCGCTGTCGTCCTCCTCGCCAAAGTACTTCATGGACCTGGTTGACCGAGCCAGACTGTTTATTGCAGTCAATTTGATTTTGTCTTTCAGTATCGTTTGTCCGTCAAGACCATAGTTTCGTTTTTTGTCCTCTTAGTATTGTTCCAGTCCATGGCCCTCAGAGCTTCGTCTTTCAGTATCGTTTATGTCCGTCCGCCACAGAGTTTTGTTTATGTCCGTCAGGACCAGAGTTTTGTTTTTGTCCTCTCAGTATCGTTTCTGTCTCGTCATCTTTGGATTGTCTCTCACCCAATCTCCCAAGCTTCATGTCGCTCAGTTTTTGGCAGGCACACCCCATGATCGGTAGAACTGCAGATGAAATGACATTGTAACTGTTGAAATAGGCTATAATTAATGTTTTTTTCCGCTTTTTTGCCTTGCCTGGGACTGCTAGCACCTCTTTGATCAGCTTGTCTTCCTCTGCCTTCCGAGCTGCCCTCTGCTCCGACAAAATATCCCTCAAGACGGGGGCGATGGAGATCTTCTCGCCTGGATCGGAGAACGCTGCACCTGTCTGCAAAAAAAGCTCGATATCTTGATTAGATAACCAACCGATAAATCCGGCCACCCTCTGGGCATATACTACCGCTTGGTATGCCCAGGGACATTTCTTGACTGAGACGAATGCATCGGCCTTCCCTTGTTTGATCAACCCCTTTTCGCGTTTGTCAGGCTTATTCTTTTTAATCGTAATCCCATAAGCCCGAGCATGCTCTGGTATATACGAGGCTGGGTCCATTATCATTAGCAAAAATGCCCCGAGGCTGCGTTTATATCAGACTGGGAATCTCATTAGGTGGGACCAAGGGAGTATGTTCGGGAGCGCTTACACTTGTCGGGATTCGTAGGGAGGGACAGCATCATCCACACTAATCCCTCGTACACTCGTTCGGGAGCGTGGTCTAGGTTTGTCGACCAGAGCCCTGCATGGCTGTTGTATCGTTGTGAGATCTCCGCTTGATGCATCGTGTCCAGGGACCAAAAAGATGCTCCCCGTGTGAAGCTGGCTTCTGGGGTATATACAGCATGTACGGCCCCAGGCAGTTGAAAGCTGTAGATGCTGCATTAACACACAAATTCGGAAATAGCGAGAGAAACCAGTAGAACTTACTAGATATCTCCTGGCAGCAGAACCAAGGTGAAACTGACACATAATTGTTCGTTGGTTTCTGTAGGAGGAGCGGGTTGGAGGGCCTGATCGAAATAAGTGTTGACCCGTTGGCGTTCAAGAGGTCTCTTTGGAAACGTCACCGCCCATAGTTTGCTTCCATGTTCCCCGATGATGAGAGTCATCTTGCCATCTGCGTCATGGTGCTCGTCGGTGTACATTGTTGCGTGATGAAGAAGACCCCAGTTCATGTCACTCCACTGCTCTCGCGATAGTCCATGAGACCAGTCATACTGCGATGAGGTGTTGTTCCATGTGTCATATCCATCATCCATGAGACTGGACCCATCTTAGCACAAAGTCATGGATTAGATGTTCTAACTCACCCAAAAGGTGGAGGTGCTCCTCGATGCGTCATGGGGACATCGAGAATCTTTTCGCTTCGTCCGGGGTCGGCAAGGCCATCTATAAATTCCGAGTGTAGCATTTTCTTGAAAGGGAAGACGGGAGTTTTTATCTGGTGGACAGTATCTGAATCTTGCATCAGTGACTGTAAAAGATGCGTCCAAGGTGAGGATATCGCATACCATGGACTTCAACCACTCTAGCAGGCTGTACATTCCAGTGTGTAGCCATATATTCCGCCGTCAATTGCTCGACTACCTCTGGCGTATGAAATCCTTCTAATTTGACGCCCCGATGGTGAACCAAATGGTCCATAATGATGTCGTTGAGCTCGGCATCTGGCGGGAAAGGCGCGTGCATGAGGACGACGTACTCGTTGGTATCCTCAAGGATGGGTGATTCCCGTGCATGCTTGCGGACTGCGTTGGCTTGCTACTCGTGCGCGTGAGCTCCTGTATGGCTAGAAAGACAATGGAAACTCACCTCCTGAAGTAGATTACCACCCTCTTGAGGCAAATCAGGAAGTACGACTCATGCAGGGACCGGCGAACAGTCAGGTTGTCTAACGCGATCCCAGGTAACGGTGGGAGCTTCAGGGTGAACGCCCAGTGCACCAACCCCAAAGTCAGTTATACGACGAGACTGGGACTGAATAGGGGCGTCGACGTTGGTTTGAGTACCAGAATCACAGAGAATGCGGGAGGGAGTGGGAGGAGGAAGTTCGGGAGCCAACAATACCAGGTCAATGGGGGGAGAAGAGGGAACTGGTATCAGACCCACTTGGATGCGGCAGGAGGGAGTGGGATGAGGTCAGGGACCCAACAATATCGGGTCAATGGGGGGAGAAGGGGGGACTGGTACAGGGGAAGGACGTGATTGAGAACGATCTGTTCTAGAAGGGCCAGGAGTTGGTGTCTGTAATCTATGAATATGTGAGAATAGTGAGGGAGATACATAAGAAGAACACGCACTTTAGAGCCGCTCTTCGTTGTCGCTTCTGCTCTGTGTTCCGCAGGCGTTTTGCAAAATGCTCCTCGCTTTTGCTCTCACATCTTTGACTGGCCTCGATCTCCCTCTTAGTCTTCTTCCTGGGCGCCGTGACGAAGGGTACTTGGCTTCAATTTCTTCCTTGGTTGCACTAAAGTAAAAATCAGAAAAGCAGGCGATAAATGAACGGCCATAACACGTACTCTGGATGCCTTTGCTTGTATGCATTGGCCTGTACTCGGCGAGACTTGTGCAATCTACGTCTTGTTTCGCTGTCATCGCTAGCGTATTCCTTCTCTTGTTGAGGCGGTTGTGCTTCATCATCGTGTTGCATCTGGTTGGCAGGCGGGGGTGACTTCGGCGATATTTGTGATAGGGAACACTGTGGATGCGTGTTGAGGGCTATAGCTTAGAAGGGAATGCGTCAATCTTACCAACAATGACAGTTCTGTTAGGTACTGACAGCCTATACTACAGGCTATTCTGTTCGCGTCAATAACGAGTGAAGTTTATTAGATTAATCGGTAAATTACACTGAGTACACTAAAATAGACTAATAGTGGTTCGAAGTCAAGAGGGAAAAGTTTATGTAATGGATTGTCACACGGCAATCTTTTCCGAGACAAAAGTCCACCAGGCACAACCGATATAGTCAGTTGTGCCCGGCGGACTTTCATCCCTGAGAGTATCAAACATGGGTCAACATTACATAAGTCTTTCCTTTCTCTTTTCCATACCATGAGCGTCGTGGCTAAGAGAGAAAGTAAAATAAAAGGTAAGCCCCCAATTCCGTCTGTACCACTGTACCTGTTGTAGTTAGTAGAACGTGAAATATAATCATATACTTTGAATGAAACTCTGAGAGGAAAAATCACAACTAATTGAAATTACAGTTTCAAACGCGTCGCGGTAGGCTCATGCACCAAGTCTAGCGTCGCAGAACAAATGCATCAAACCCCTGATGGTATGTTTTCCATGATCCCCCTATCTAACCCATGACTCATTTCTACTCCAGTCACTGTTTGTAGATCTAGAGGCCAGCGTTGACCATCAAGAAGTGCTCGAGTCGAGTGATGAAGAAGTCGATGATTTTATCGAAGATGCAGATAATGAGGACGATACAAGCGACGCAGTCGACGCTCCCACTGCAGACCCTTCTGCAGTCACTCCTCTACCTGGCCAATCCGAGGTAGAAGAGCCTTGGACAGAATTGTTGGACAGGGCGAGAATGCGTGCTACTAGAGGTCCGACGGTCGGGGAGAGACATGATGATGTCTCAATTCATGATGTCCCCCCCGAATTCTGGGTCATGACCGTCTTTGTGAGTACTCATTGTTCTGGCTTCCATTGTTTCGCTCATTTGGTGCTGAAGGCTGGCTGGGAGGACGTCATCGTCTTTCATATTGGTCATTGTGCACGACCAGAACACAGGATCAAGGTGGCTTTCATGATGCCGCTCCTTGAGAAGCAAGTGTGGCTGGAGGCCGAAATGTCTGCCTTGTTGAAGGAGTGGCTAAAAGATATACCTGGAGTCCGTATCCGCGATCAGCAACCGTTGATTCACTCCGTTTCTCCTCGGGACGGGATTGGGACACCACTAACTACAAATTCCTATAAACCACTGGTCATTGGGTCCTGGGTCCGAATTCGACAAGGAAATCTTAAAGGTGACACAGGAATGGTCAGCAAGGTGTACCCTTGGGGATGCAAGGTTCTCCTAGTCCCTAGGCTTGACCCAAGTGCCCGAAACCAGAAGAACAGAAAATGACGAAGACTGGACAAGCTCACCCCAAAACTGTTCAACTGCGGAGCCATACAGCTAGACGGCACAGAGAAGGTGAAAGTCGTCAAGAAAACAGAGGAACGGTATCTCTGGCATGGCTTCGTATATGAGCACAATCTCCTAGTTCGTCGTGTCAACTTTTCTCAAGTCGAATTGGCCCGCGAGATTCCAGACGTCCTGGCGGGTCTTTTTTGCCAGTCGTGCCATCCTCTAGTTCGGCGACACTGCAAACACCTTCCCAGAATTTCTGAGTGGTGTCTTGTCGTAGGTGACCCAGTCATGGATACCAGCAATGGGCGAGTAGGACTTGTCAGTAGTGTTGGGGACGAGAGACTGGAGATAGAATGCGAGGAAGGGTTGTTCCCTCTAGCATGGGCCCATTGCAGAAAAACCTTCGAAGTGGGACAATACGTGGAGATGACGGATGAACTGATCGACCGATGGGCTGGATGGATAGACGCTATTGAGGATGGGCTTATTCATGTGGTATCTTGTCAGACCCAAACAAAGGACGAAGTAAAGGTTCGTGTCTTGCACGATTGATTTTTATGTACATCTGATTTACACTGACAGATGCGCGAGGTCCATCCAAACCTTTTGATGGCCAGCACACCTCCCTCGTCCCTACCCCCTGCTCCGAAAAAGGACCAAGAATTTATCCATCCCACCAAGAATATTTCCTGGAAGGGAACTCTCGTCACTATTACTCGACCCCATCATCGTTGGCACAGCAAGACCGGTTATGTAGAGGACATCAACGTGTCAAATAACAGTTATAACAGGCCAGGCTTGTGTGTGCTCGTCCATTCGGCTACTTACGATCCCAACACGCCTTACCCGGATGCCTGGTTTGACTACCTCGACGTTGTCGATGAGGAGACACATTTGCCTCTCAATGAGGCGTTGCCATTGGCTGATAACAACAACAACTTGTATCACAAATACGTTCCTGTTACTCACTTTCTCGAGGAGAGAGGTAGACGTGTATGTCCAGAGCCGGAGCTGCAATCAGAAGCCGATCCTGGCAACTGCACCCCCCTCCCCGACCCTTTTGAACGATGCTTATCGCCTGCTTGGGATCCGTCCGCCCCGGAACTGGGCTCTTCCATGGCTGCCTCATCACCGACATACTGGTGCACTGACCAGCGACTTCACAGTTATAAGTTTTGTGCAATATATCATGGACTCAAAATCTCCGCAGCAGCTTGTGCAAACAGTATCAGTGGTGGTGGGTTGAAATGCGTTAGGGACGATACGTTGGCACGTGAAGAATTGGATCCCGCTGCAGTCCTCCCTATCCATCCTACTTCCAGACACTATGACTTGTTCCTAGTAATCTCTGGGGAACATTGTGGCAAATGGGTGAGAGGCATCCAGTTCAAGAAAGGGACGTCTCAAGATCGCTCGGACCTGGAATGGACGGTCGCGGTCGTTATACCTAGAGCACCATACCTACAGGACGATCTTACAGATGAAAGGCTGGCGCTACACAGTTCCTGTATGACCCTTGCCGACGAATCGGTGCAGGAATGGAAGCTAAACAATAGTTTGAAAAGGCTGCTACGGAAACCTGCTCGGGAGTGTTAGTTTGGACTATGAATCGTGTCGAAATTTTTATGGGTTGTATTATAAATTCACTGTACATCGATGATACCATATATTTAGATGCCTTAGGCAATACGAATAAGACACATTAGACAATACGACCTTTCTAGATCTGAATATTGATCATGACACAAATTTAACAATGCAAATTGTTGTGACGAGAGACTTAAACGAATCTCTGGGTGCAGATGGACACAAGTGATGTTGACGGACAAAACTGATACTCTTGGGCCCTCGGACAGAAACAAAATTGATAGACGGAAATGAAACTCTGGGTGCAGACGGACATAAACAATATTGAAGGACAAAAACAATACTTTTGGGCCTACAGACAGAAACGATATCGACAGACAGAATCGAAACTCTGGGTGCAGACCATAAAGTCCTAAGTTAAGTGTTTGAACTTCGACTCGCTGATCAGGCAGGCCATGCTGTAAGAATGAGGGGAAAAAAAGTGGATATAACCACTCTATAGATTGTCATATCCTGGGATGTATTCACAGCCACAACTCAGCACTGCCACCACCATAATAGTCATTTCAGCTAAAAGCTGGAAAAAATAATTTGGCGCATAGCACCAAATTTTTTTCAGGAATTGGTACTTGAATGATCCCAAAATGGCTCCACATTTGACATCATACTTTCAGAACACTGCTGCTCCCGAAATGAGCAAATGGGGCCTCATGTTATGAATTTATGTTTTGTTAGTCTTTCCATTGGTCATTCTGCTCTGGAAAAAAAATACACACTCAAAAAATATATTTCATTGATTCCATGGCCTCTCCATGCACATATGGAAATTGTTTTGGCTGGATGCGTCACAGTGAATCAGGATGCACTTACTGTGGGATTATAGTATTCCCAATATGGTAGGTAGGAAATTTTTTGAAAATCTTCGTTAAAATAGTGTGAATTTTCAAGTACATGGCTCTATGAAGTCCAGAAATATCATATTTATATGTATTGTATACATATATCATTTTTCAAGTCAACCAAATGTCCGACTTCTATAGTATTCGAAGAGAAAACTGATTTTGATGATTTTTCGGCCATTGCCGAACCAAGCAGATGTTCGTGCCGATTCCGTCCTCATGGAATAAACTGCTCAACATAGGTGAACTTCACATTTCGAAGCGCTGGAAATGATCTTGAAGTTTAGAAATACCTTAGAACAATACACAGTTTGATTTTCTTAGTGTAGAGCTCAGTACATCTGTGGTAATATCAATTTGAGTAAAAGTCCAAAGAAAAAGTCGCAAGAAGAATGAGCATACAGTGTATATTAGGTGTGGTCAACGATACTACATGGAATATATGCATATAGTTGCATATCGGTATGGATAGGAAGGTCTAAATCAGAAGTATTATATATTATATTTACTGTAAAGCTATTCTTGTACTGTCTGGGAGTGTACAATAGTGTGTGGAAGGCAAACTACAGACGAGAATGTACAAAATACAGAGAAATTTCCATTAAACTGTGCATACAACGTCCCTATCTATCCGGATCAATATAAATTGTCGTATATATACTATAACTACTAGAAGTAAGGTATTCCGATAGTCGACGAGACGTCGGATGGGCTACATCGAGCAGCGGATGAATACCGAGCATGGTTTCCGCTGCTCGATCGAGGCAGACTGGCCAACCGAATGGTGATCGGGTGGCTGTGCTGCTTCTTTTCTTGCCTTTAGCCACCACATCGCTGCCCACCACCACTCTCTACACGACGGAACAGCCATTGAAATAGCATACAAAGGTACTTGTAATCACTATCTACACTTACCGTTGTTTTTAGGAGTTTTTTTTTTCATGCGGGAACGGCTGCCACAAGCCACAACCGAGGATGAAGACGACAACGCCTACCGGACGATGACGACGACCGCATGTATGGGTAGGGGACTGGATAAACGGCGTACATATGTGGAAGGGTATTAGGATTGAACGTCTAGGAACAGGGGGCATGAGGGGGATACCGGGAGGGAGGGATGGTATGAACCAGTGGTCACCCCCAACATCCAGACACCGACGGCCAATGACGGCAGTGATGGACGAGTCCCGTTGGGCATCGATGGACGATGCACGGACCGACTGAGTGTGCCCAACAATTCTCGTACAGCCCCAATATTTCGCCCGCTGCTGGCACCCCCCGCCCACGCCAACATTGCCCTCTCCTGCCCTCCACAGGACAGCTACAAGCCCCGTGGCCATGCATCTCCCACTCTTTGAGTGGGGGAACATAGCTATGGGTCTCGTTTTGCCTACAGACCCCACCATGGCCTGACGCCCGCTCAAGATGACATACAGCGCCTCCTATGGCACCGCAGATGACGTGATGACTGGTGCATCGATTGCTGACACAATGGTGGACCTGACGCACCCAACGACGCCCATGCGCTCCAACTACCACGCCCGTCGCTGCCAACCCCCGCCCCACCCATCATCATCCTCCCCCGCCTCATCCAGGACCCCCACAGCTCCCATGTCCGGGCATCTCCCACTCAAAGAGTGGGGGAATATAGTTGTGAGGCTCGTTTTGCCCACCGACCCCACCGTTACCCGCCACCCGCCCACGACCCCGCCGCCTGCCCTATACGACATACCGCCGGCGCTATAGAGCTCCTCATTGCCCCAGAACCTCACCACCCCCGTTTTCGACAACGGGGAATGCAACGGCAATATCTGTTTTCCTACCCTCTGCCCGTAGGCCGTCACACCGTCGTCGAACCCTGCCCCCCACCATTATCGCCGCCCACAAGCGGGGTACGATCCCCATTACCTTGAACGACCGTGTCAGTCGACGAAGGACCTGTCTTTGCCCCGAAGTGCACCACGCCCAGCCCTTCTAGGTCCGTGCACGCTGCCCGATGCCCCGTTCAACGACGGGGGGTTTTTTTTTCTCCAAAAAAATGATGTATTTACCGAATGTATTTACTTTAATATATAATATAATCATGGTCTTATAGCCCAGTTGGTGTATTGTGCTTTCCACTTGTGAAGCCTTTGGTTTGATTACGTTCTGTTGGGTTATTTTGATTGTAAATGAGGCGCACAAAAATAGGTAATCCTGTTCTGTTGTGCCGAATCCAGCTTTTTTTGTGGCCCGATGGTCGGGGTCGTCGTGCGCAGTATGGCAGTGTGCTGTGTATGGTTTGCCTAATTTTTTTCCAGCCTGTAGAGCGAGCGGGGCAGCGGGAATTCAGGCTACAATGACCTGCACCACCCAATACAGCATTCTGACAAAAATTGGCTGATTTGCCATTTTGGGAATTTTGGCCCTACATACCAGGTGGAATTGAGGGCAATGGTGCCAGGTTTGGCTGTATTGGCTTAATGTGGGTGTTAAACGGTTTGGGGGTTTGGACTGGATATAACCAAAGGGTTATAACCCTGCTGGGTGTCATCTATAGAAGTGGTTATAACCAGAGTTAACCAGGTATTCAAGTGGAAACAGGTGGATCAGGCCCTCTGACTGAGTAAGGGCATATGTTGACTTATACTCCAAAGTAACAGGTGCTTCGTGAACAAGGTTGTTGTTCTGGGACATTGCAGAAATGACGGCATCATCGTGCCATGTCTCATTTCTTTTTGTTGTCTTTTCTTCTTCTTCTACTTTGTCTATTTTGCCGTACATATATATCTTGGCCACGAGCAGCACCTTTCTTTACCCTCTCAAACGTTGCTCGCAGCCGTTTACATCGCGCGACGACGAATTTTCGCCCACCCACCTCCCTTCTAGACTATCTTCTTAACAACTCTTTTGCTACTTATTGTACCTTCCGTAGTTGGCTTGGGTTGTCCTTTTACAGGCTCCCGAGAACTCGGTATCTCTCAATGCCATTCCCATTGTTCCCAAACCTCACCTCTATCAATTTCCTTTCCTCTCCATTTCGGAGTTTCGAGCTATGATCAATATCCATAACAGATTTCCGTAAAAAAAGATCAACCACGTCTCGATAATTCGATCAGATTAAAACGATTCCGGCAAAATCCTAGGTCAACAGGGTCAGGAATATCAAGTCCCACAGCGGTAACATGGACAAATTACAAGTCCTGCACACATAAAAAGCTTGCCTCAGAATCTGCAAAGCGGACGCATACGGTTAGAAACGATGACATATTGCTGCTTTTCTGTGAAATATTTGCAGTATTTCCTGGCTATTGAGTGTTCCCCCATTCTCACGGGACGTTCTGACTGTCAGGGTTTTGTATTCTAGCTATAGTTCGATGAATATCATCGATAGAAGGTTCTCCGCTAATGTTCCGAACTGACAGCCTACTGGTACTTGTTTTCCAGTTATTCTTTGGGAGTTTCCATGCCCTTTCAGCTTTGAATCACCGATGTCGATGCCAGTTGCCTTGTGCATTTGAGTCCCTCTCCTTTTCTATAGTCATCCAAGATGCAGATTGATTCATAATACCCATCTTCCGTTCTTTATATGTGCTTCATCGAATATTATGGACGGTAAGTCAGGAGCCAACGAATGCACAGGAGTTCATGTATCGATTAGAGACGGTAGGAATAGATGATCGATCTGTCAGGTTTAACGCTGCCGATGCGTTGACATAACCGTTGAAATAGCCATCATACGTGACTACTGCCTAGTTCGACATCGGCGACACGCGGAAGGTAAGTGTTGTCCATGGCTGTTATACATTGTTGCATCTGCTTTATGGGCCATCAATGTCAGTTCCACTACTACCTGTATTCTGTGAATACTCGGCCCAAATTATGTCGGCGAGGCCATCTCCATTGGCCGAGCTACAGCGACCTCGGTGCAAAATTTGAATTGACTTGAATGATGGCTGATTGGGATGTTTGTCTCCTTCAACGAAGAGGAAAAAAGTGCCTTTATATACGCGGATACACGTGGTGAAGAACAGTATTTGCAGAAACAGAAGACATAAACAAACCCAAAAAGAGTACAACAAAAATAAAATAAAATCAATAAATCCCAAATCTAGCTGTCCATCCAGCTGGGTCTTCAATGACTTCAGAGGATGGTATAATTGATCCTTATTCTAGTTATTGCTAGCCTCCTTTTTGCCATGAAATTCATCCATATGTCGGTCGCTTCCACTGCCAGCATAGTGGATCGTTGTGAAAGTCCAACGACGGTCTGTACGCTCTCTTCGTGAAGTCTCTGACAATGGATGCTCATGCTCGACGATCTTTTATTCTCCTTTTTTCTTTTTTGTTTCTTCCCTTTCTCTTCTTCTTTTGTTCTATTTGTTTACGGTGTTTTTCATCCTTCACAGATGTTCCATAGACGTTGTCGATGTTTGGCGTGTCAAGTCAAATCAGTCGATGAGAGGAGTACTCAGCAGCTGGCAGTCAAATTGTTAGGTGGCGTGGATGTGCGAACTGACCAGTGAGTATGCCTGCTCTTGTGCCATGATACACTAATCGACGTCGACAATCAGACACCGGTGTACCTGCGCTGGAAGTAAACACGAGGTTGCTTCGGAGGAACCTGTGAGGTGTGTCGGGGCTTGGTGAATACTCCTTCTTATTTATCTCATGACACCTAGTCATCTTCGCTTCAGTACAGTTCGAACAATCTTCCCTTTATACCAGCATGAGCTTTATTTTACGTCCATCAGTTGTCGAACGAGGTCTCCATCCTTTGAGCCTTATCCTCTCTCTTCCAGGAGAAGGACTCACAAAGGTGCCCTGTCTGGGACAACGTTTGGGAGCAGATGCCACATCATTGACCGGTCCTCGTCGTTCGGCTCAAGTGGATCCTTTGGAACCTTAGATCGTGCTTTGCTCTCGGCTGTCTACTGTGATGACAGCCAACAGCGGAGCCTGCCTCCTGCTGGCAACGAACGGCATGGTGCATCGTCGAGCTTGTATGCCGAGCCTTCTGACAGCTCTCTGCATCCTCCCCGCTCTTACCCTTGGTTGCGGGCCTCAGACACTGATAACATGCGTCGTCATCTTTACTATCGTCCTAAGCCACTGCAGCGTTATGTGCACATCGGCGATGAGTCGTTACCATGGATGTTTCATGATAGTTCGACTTCTCCTCTCGCTGCCGTGCCCCCAGCTATCGCTTCAGATGAAGATATGTCAGCAGGAAACCAACGGCGCAATGGTTGCTATTCCGGCCCTCCTGTGTCTGTGTCAGACGTAGTGGAAGGCAGCTGTCGGACTGCCAGGCTTCACGATTCATTTATTAATCGTGATCGCAGATTGCCTCCCCTGATCTTTAACTGTGAAGTTTATCCTTTACCTACCCACGTTTCGCATGACGATGTTTTTCTGACTCTGAGCCCACACCAGCTGCCAACAACTCCAGGAAGTGGATCGACATCCCTTGTTCCCAACTTTCATGGATTCTCGGATCATTGTCGACACTGGCGATCGAGTGCTATCTGTCGGCCTTGTGATGCTCCACAAGAGAGGGAGGATCATGATGTTAAGGCTGCCTCTGGAGTTCAGCCAACTCTCGACAACGATGGTGTTTCGTCTTCGGTCTTGCCTTACTTATTGTCGAGGACGACCTGTTACATACAGGAGCATGGCAATGGATATAATCTTGACAGGGTGTTTCGTCGTGCCTACAGGGCTATCTGATCAACCTTTGTCAAATGGCTCCCACAGTGATAATATCTTCCACCTTCCAGACGATACTCACGCTGCATCAATCAAGCCATCATCAGGCTCCTTTGAGGACTTGCCAACAAACGGGGCATTAATTGACCTAAATCGCAGGAGCAGCAAGCCCCGGACATCTGGTATGACTGTCACGTCAATTGTCATCGATGCTTCGTTGGGTGACAGTGCTCATCATAGGATGCGATTTGCTGGTATACATGAAGAATCTGGCAGCATGTCATATTCGATTGCTGAAGTTCTGCCAGTTTCTACACCTTCACGATCGCAAGTGTCTGGGATGTCATACAGTTACCCTTCGTCCGGTTGTGAGGAGGTCGACCAGTTGAGTGGTGACAAGTCTAAGTTGGGCCCGGTCGACATGGGCTATTGTCGAGTTCAATTTATGCCGTGGAACACCACTTCTCGCACTTACAAGATGGTATTTTATCCCGTTGAAAATACAGCCCTCCCGAGTACACCATGGAGAGTTCTGTTTTATGCCAGGAAACATTGTTTATCATACTTACAAGCTGATATTTGATTTCGAGAACGACGAGTCACCCCTTGCTCGCCTGATTTTGTCTGGTAATATGCATGCGATGCTTGCATTCGCTAATCCGAACCAATATCGTCTATGCCGAAATCGGTTGGGTACCCCATAGCCGTGATGCTTCATGCATCCGAGTTCTAGTATTTTAAAATTTTTTAAAAAATTTTAATAACTCTCACATGTCGGCTACAATTTATAATTATTCGTGCCTGAGTTACTTTGCTGCTATCGAACCACCCCTTCGTCCACCCATGTGTCATTGAAATTGAGGAGGTCCTATTACCCAGAGAATACGTGCTGGAAACAAGCAAGCCTGTTGCGACATTCATTTCATGCAGATCTATTGTAATGATCAGATGTATACCTACTGTGAAGCTCAATCCTTTTGCTAGGGTTCTGGACCTTGTCATCGGGTCCAGGCATCGGTGAACCCTAAGGTGTGTTTGATACGTGCCGGAACATCTATGGTTGCATGTTAGTTTTGATCCATCCAGTGTCGCTCGATATATGTATACCTGCGAACTTTAGCATGCTGTCATTCATTCATTGCTATGTCGTTCGTTTCATTGTCTAATCTCGACGCTCGCTGCCTGCTATCATGCAATATGTTATGTCCTTGTTGTTGAGTGGACATCCAGCAATTCAGAGGTAGATGCGAGTTTGACGGTGCATTGGACGTTCCATTTTGGCGTAACAAGTCTGGCATGAGCTCAACTTTTCTATCTGCTGACCTCATGAATCTAGCGCTTGCCATTTTCCATTGCGAGCGCTGGTAAGCTCGATCTTCTGCCGTCAGATCAGGCGCTTTCCATGAAGACAGAGCAGTCGTGATGTGGCAGCATACGTACATCAGATGATGATGGGTGGATTGAAGGTCTCGAGGACAACACCGTCACATCGCTTCGACGCAGTAGAAGCCAGTGCGATGACGGTCGTTGTTGTATATATAGACAAATCCATGTTATGTCTATTTTCCGACATATCTGCTGGTACTGACAGAGGTGGCCAGAATACCAATGATGTAACCGGGTGTCGGCATGAGAGCATCACTTCGAGACTGGGTTGATGTTGTTTGGAGCATTCCAGGACCGTTTGCTCGGTTTGAACTCTGATGTGGTAATCCGCAGCTATCATGAACATTACACGGTTAGCATTAAACGTGCCTCAAGAACAGAATGTCATTACCGGACTCTGTGAGGTATACTTGGTTTTTACATAGACTCACGATCTAGTAGTGTCCTAAAAATGTCTGATGAAACAGTGAACATAGATAATATTTGATTGCGACATATGTCGTTGTATGCATTGATGACTGGGTTTATTTATTTATTTATTTATACTGGATATTATCAACAATATGTAACCCTATACTACCGCCGTTTTGATGTCAGTCGGCAGGGCCAGGTGTCTCCAGTGCTCTGTAGTGAACATCTGAACGGTAAATGCTGAAGATCTGTTGCTGATTGTTGTGATGACCTGCATGATCGGATGGCCATGTACTGGCATTGTGCGAATTATTTCCAGGCTTTCGATCAGCACTGAGTACTGAGTACACAGGTTCCCGACTTACCCTCTCTGTTGAACACCCTTCTTTTCGGGTTTTTCTTCTTATTTTCTGTTCTCTATACTTATTTTCATTTTTTATTCTGTCTATTTGCATGCGATCGTACAGTGGAAAGCAGAGCCTCGAAAATTTTTGTGCCAGCAAACCTGTCATTATACTGTAGCATGTTTACACATATTAACAGAAATACTTTTGTCGTTTAGAACAGCTGAAATAAATGTCTGAATTCGAGGCTTGAAGCCGAGATTGAAACATAAGAACCCATTTTAGGCCATCAGACACGCACTTGTATGCGCCGACATTCTGTTTTCCTTTCCTTCATTTTCACTTTATTTTTATTTTTATTTTTATTTAAGTCGGACTGATGTATGTATCCATTTGGTGTTAGTACAGCCATCTGACAATGGAGGTCAATATATATGAGTGACACCTTTGAAATGAAAGAATAAAAAAAACGTAGCAAGCTACTCGCTCGTTGCTTTGTCTTTCATGGTAAGTCCTTCCTGACTGTCGTCTGTCTCGCTTTCTTATTGTCTGTGCTCCTCTCCCGATCCTCTCCCTCGTTCATTTATGTTTGCTCTTCTTACCGCATCTTCTTCGTCATGCAACGCTGATGAACCTAAACACTCCTGCGGGCAGAAAACACTACACCTGAATGGCAAGTATAATCCTTCACAGAATCTGAAGGCAGGTTCTTAGCGAGTCTAGTCGGGCACCTCCGTGCAGTGACTGTATGTCCTAAGATCGTAGCTTATTCAGGGCTACTGGGTGTTATGCTGCGAATTATAGCTTCGCAAAACAAGGTCTATGTGCGAAGTACTTCAAGAAGAGAAGTGAATCGCAAGCTTGGGTGTTTACTGAGTGGGTTATGTGGTATCGGAATCCTATCACGGTTCCAGTCACTAGTTCCTATACAAGAGCTAGGAGTTATTATATAATTTCGCTTCACGAAAGTATATTCTGTTGGTGTTAGAAACTAAAGTGCAATAATCCTATCTACGGATTACCCTTTGAAGTCTTCTGGTGAATGGCAAAGAGGTGTGAGAATGCCAATGAAGGTGAACTATTGCCTTCTTGGTTTAAGGATGAAAGCTGAGTGTTAACGAAGCAACAATTCAATACGGCGCACAAGTGTTTTATGGTTCGCGAAGACCGTTTTAAAACACTAGTGTATTGACGTGGACATTGTAAGGGGGGTCTTCTAAGCTTGTTAGTTTTGAAAGCTTTAAGGACTATGGTGTGGGGGAGTAATTCCCGAGCATATTCTATTGTTCTAGCTAATACATTCTGGGTTTTATACTAATTTTCTTGTAACAGTTCGTAAGCTACTACTGTCAGCCTTTGTAACCGCAGTAATTTATCAGTGAGCTTTGCGAACACTTTGTAACAATATTATGCTGCTGTCTATAGTCTTACTGAGTGGTGTAGTATATTCACAGTTCCTTCGTTAACGAGTCGTAGCGGCAAGTGGCCCTTTACTCAGCATTATTGATTGCGCAGTCATCGGGAATGTGACTTTGCGAAGCCGAAAGGTTTATTGGAACGCACCCATATGCTTTCAACCATTAGCCATTACGAGTCCTTAGCCATGCACCGCCTTCGCGCAGGCATACCATATGATCGTATGGTTGGTATCATGTGATTGGTCTAGACTTGTAATACCATTATGGACCTACGGCTCAGCCACCTGGAAGGATCGGGCCGATATCCGTTTGACCCGGATATGTTTATTTAATTATCGGTTTGCGGAGTGCATCATAGGTTCGTGTAGCCATGTGCATTGAGTAGTTTGCTACGATTTGACCTGCACTGGCCTTGCAACGATTGATTTACTAAAAGGCCGTGCATGGGAGAACATCGATAAATTGTTATGTGTGTCCACGATTTCAGAGCGCACAGAGCCTCAAGGCTCATCAACGCATTCGTTTATCGTGGACCAGGAAGGACGGTGTTTTGATATGTCGGGTGTAGGCGAGAAGTTGCTTGACGTTATATTCGGCGAGCTGCTTTTTGCTCAGATGTACTTGCCCCGTTCGTCCGCGACTGCGAGGCTATTAAAGACGAACTATCCGCCTTCCGACACTGATCGCGGTTACTTTGAGGCCGTCATCAAGCACGGATAGGATGATATATATCAGCTGTCTCAGAAGTTGGTCCGTGCCTGTGACATTGTATCATGTGTCAAAGAGCAGCCGGAGTTCGTTGAAGGACACATTGAGGAATCCCATAGCATCGTCCATCTAATCGAGGGGGATTTACAGGTAGTAGTCCAGCACGACGCACGGGATGATGTTCGTCTACAGTCTAGGGGGTTGACTTATGCTCGCGCCGTAGCAGGATATCTTGAGGCGCAGCTGAAGCTCGCTGAAGGTCACGTCGAGGATGCTCAGAGCATTGTCCATCCAATGCGGCGGGTCAGCGATGATGTTTTGGAGGTGATTTTTCAACGATGCGTGGGTATTGGGTTGCAGTCATACAGCGGTGTTGGATGGATGCCATGGATCCTGTCGCATGTCTGCGGCCGTTGGAGGTTATTGGTGCGGAATTCAGGCAGGCTGTGGACGAGAGTTCTGCTTGATTTCGAGCGTGGTGAACCTCTTGCGAGTTCTGGTTGTGTGGCTGTTCTTCTGAAAGAACAGATGCTTCGAGCGTGTCCGTACAACGTCGACGTACTGATCAAGGGAGCTCCTATGGAACCGTCTACAAACCCTATACTCCTCGCCCTTATACCGTTCTCCCATTGGTTTAGAACGATGACGATGGATGCCGGGGGGTCGCTATACCAGTTTCTATCTGCATGCAAGATGCCCTTTACTTGTTTGCATACCCTCTCCATCGGCGACATGTCTTACCATTTATTCGAGGGTCACGACATGGAGGATCCATATCACGACCTCACTCTTGATGTTTTCGCCTTCGTGCTGAATCTCGAATGTCTGCAGGTGTCTGTGGTGCTGCTTTGGTGTTTTTACTTCGAGCCTCTCACTCTTAATGCTGTGACTCAGTTTTCCATGTCGCTGTATTCTCAATGGACAACTGTGTTTAGTCTGGCAGTACGGATGAGCAGATTGGAATATCTGGACCTGACGTGCGACTGCGACGTAGATGAGACAGAGGATGGTGTAGGGCGTGTATCCATTCCATCTTTGCATAAACTCGTTCTTCGCAATCCTGACAGTCGGCAGAACGTTCCGATCGTGTGGGATAAGGTTGACGTGTTGACTGTCTCCATGACTATTCTATCGTACAAGGGCAAATTTTCGGTCATCGCTTACCCTCGTCTTTTCGCATCAGCAGGATGCATCACCGAATTGCACGTTCATATTGGGGAAGAATCCGAACATTTTGACTATGGCGATTCCTCGATTGACGACTTTCTCCGACAAACTCCTAACGTCGCTGTATTCTGTTTGCAGACCTCTCGGTACTGTCCCGAACTGTTTCAAAGGTTTTCGCAGGATCCATACTTCCTTCCAAAACTGCGTGACCTGATGTTTGTATGTACGGGCTATGTCGATGCGGAACACGACGCCGGTTTCGTTGACGCTGTGTATATCCGTACTGTGGATCCTGCATTTCGTCGTATCGAAAAAATCGGCATTTGTCTGCTTCCTTCATGCGCCATGGATATTACATGGCATAAGTGGGACGTAGTTTTCAGGAGGAATAAGGTTGTCGTAGGCATAGGCAATTCTTCACTCTGTTGTTATGAACATTGAATAGCACAGAAGTGAAAGTCTTCGAGAAATGGTGACTTGTTCTTGGCAATCGAGAAACTGTGACCCGCTGCCTGATCTGACGGCGTTTTTACTATCCGGATGCCAGGTCGTCACAGGACCTTAAGACCAAGACCTTTACATTAGGCAGCGTCTGCCGTAGAATGCCGGGGTCTGATAAATAGTGTCACGCCATACCTGAGTCAGTGCTTTGCATCGTACGATGCAACGCATTGTGCAGTTCAGGTTGTCTCGCATCCTGGACCAACGGTCTTATCTGCGGACCTGACTCTTGCTTGGTCGCTGGCGTTTCATGTTTGCTTTATCTGTTGTGATTGCCTGTTTTAGAATCGTGCTTCTCGTCCAGACATTTGATTTATTGTTTCGTCGACTATGATGATATATATGCTATAATTCGGTAGGCTGCTTGGCCGCCAGGGCTGTTTTATGGCACTTGTCGGCCGATGTTAACTGGGCCATGTTTCTCAGTACAATTTAACTCGACAGTGGAGTCGATGTAATCAAGGATGTGTAGTCGGCATGCCTTAAATGACTTGCCGTTGGTTGCATGATACTGTACCGTTTATATCGTCTCAGAACATGGGCCATATCAGTCTTGGCGACCTGTTTGGATCCAGAGTTGCATTCTGCCGCGAAAGCTTGTGATGGCAGATCTGATCTAACATACTGCCTGCTTTGTCTGCCATATTACATACCTGCTATCATATCTGAAGGCAATGACAGCGAGGGATGTTGACGTTCTACGAGGAAACCTAACAGGAGGATCTCACATTCCCATGTTTCATATGTCGAATCGGATCAGCCGTGTCAAGAAATGGGTGAACCGTGTAGAATTAGCCACGATAGGACAGCGGTTTAGCGTTAGCGCAGTCCAAATATGATGTTACGGATTCACCATGCCCGCTCATCATTAATCCACTGTTTCGTTTGTATTGTTTTTGCTTCTGTTTCTTTTTCTTTTTCTTTTTTTGGTGGCAAGAATGCAACTGTCGAACGTGCTTCTCTTCGTATTTATAGTATTTTTCGGGTTGGATGTCTGTACCTTGCTGTTCTTTTATTGTTTTATTTCATCGTATGGCTACCCCGCGGTTCCGAATGTCGACTCACGAGTTTGATATGTCTTTATGTATTGGGTATATGTATTATTGTATTTAATGGTATTGTTTTGGCTTCAAGCTGCCTTTATACTTTGATGCTATTCACATATGGATATGCCCTGACGACCGGTTCGCCGCTCTGTGGGATGCTGAGGGTGAAGATGACGGTGCTACCAGTGGTATCGATCTATCGCTGGATCGTTGTCTTTGAACCAGGGTATGCTCGGCGTCTCCTGTATGCTGGTAGCAAGCAATCGGGAGTCGGTGGTTTGATGTTTCCCTTCTGGGTTTTTATTTTGTTTTTACATCTCTTTGTTTTCCCCCATGTAATGTATATGTACATCGCCCCGCCGGGGCGATATTAGTAACACCGAGACAGAATTGGTACATTCTACATGGATATACCAGTGTGGTTCTCCAATCGAATTCTGTAGTGCAGCCGGTGGAGGGCATCAAAGTTTAACGATTCTGAGCAACATCTTATAGCCATCGTTAGCGACGCCGTTTTTCCTCTTCTGCCTTATACCATGCTGGTACGGCCTGGAAATGTACATGATCGGATACATTCTCATGGCGTACCTGAAGATCGTAGATTGTATTTATGTATATTGTTGTATGTCTGCCATGTTATATAAGAACAGTTGCTCAACGGTGAAAGTTCGAGGCATCACTTGAGAGTCTACGTTTACGAGATACCTGTTCGCTGTCATCAAAGCATGGTGCATTCTTCTCTTTAACGGTTTATCGCGACCTCCAACTGACCAATTACTTGATTTCTTCCTATTTTTGTCTCACTTTCTTTTGATCTTCTTTTCGTTTTCCTTCAATGGATGTTTTAATAGGACCAAAAACAGTTTGGGTTGTTCCGATTGGGAGACAAGTCGTTCGAGGAAGTATTTCGCGAGCTTCTTGCGACTCGTGTGCATTCCTCTCGAGTGACAGAACTTGTGCTGCTATTATCATCCAACGACCCACCTTCCGAAGTCGACTGTGCTCGTTTCCTGGCCGATATCATACAAGGTCATAAAGATATTGAGCAGATGACACAGTGGAGTGTTTTTTTTTGTGCCGTAGTGGGTCATATCGACGTGCAGCTGAAGGTCGCTGCTGCCAACGTCGAGGATGTGCGGGTTGTCATCCATCTGATCAGGCGGGTCAACAACAATGTTTTTGGGGAGATATTTCAATGGTGTGCAGCCATCAAATCGTCGCTGAACAGCAATGATGTCAGAGGAGTACCGTGGACGTTGTCGCAAGTTTGTCGGCATTGGAGGACCTTGGTGTTGAATATGAGCAGTCTCTGGTCGAGAGTAAAGCTTAATTTTGGAGTGGACAGACCATTCATGGCCTCCTTCGGTGCAGCCCACGCTCTGACCCAGCAGATGATTCGGGCCAGACCTTACAACACCTGCCTCGACGTGACCGTTGCGGGATCGATTTTTAATCTGGATACGAACTGCATGTTTCGCGTGCTTTTGCCGTTTTCTTCTTACTTCCATTCATTTACCATCGATGCCGGACCGTCATCCTATGCGATCTTGGCTCAGTGCAAGGGGTCTTTCGACTGCCTGGAAGACCTGTCTATTTGCGATCTGTCCTATGGATTGTTTGGAGACCAAGATGTGGAAGATCCATATCACGATCTCGCTTTCGACGCCTTCACCTTTGCCCCAAACCTCGAACGCTTGCAGATATACGTTCTGCCGCTTCATGCATTCGAGTTCGCCTCCAGTACCCTTAACACAGTCACTCGGTTCTCCGCCCCACTTTACACTCAGTGGACGTCGGTTTTCGAAGCGATGGAGCAGATGGACCAGCTGAAGGAATTGGACCTGACATGTGATTGTAACATCAACAACGTCGAAGATGAGCCCATTTCCATCGTCCTTCCATCCTTATGTCAAATGGTTCTTCATGATCCCGAGAGTTGGCTGAACATTCCGCATGTGTGGAATAAGATTAATGCTCCGGAGGTCGATGTGGTTCTGCTGTCCTATGAGGGAGAGTACTCCGTCGTTACTTATCCATTCCTCCTCGTTTCGGCTGTTTCCATTACCGAACTGCACATTCATATCGGTGAATATCTGATCAACTTTGACGACCACTGTTCTTCTTTGGTGCAATTTCTCTGGCATATGCCCAATGTGATCGTGTTTTGTTTTCGCACAGCTCATCCTTGCACGGAACTGTTTCAAGATGGGTTACAGGACATGACTTTTCTTCTGAAACTGTGCAAGCTGTCCTTTGGATACAGCGGCTATGCTGATGAGGAAAACAATGCTCATTTCATTGAGGCCATGTACGTTCGATCGGTAGATCCAGCGATTCGTCCTATCGAAGAAATTTGCCTCAAACAGCCCCTCTCCTACGTTGCGCAGGTCTATGAATTCAAGTGGAACATGGTATGCAGGAGCAGCAACGTTGCGGTGAAAGTAAACAGTCGGATGTCTTGTTCCAGTATTTTTTGAACGGGACGCAGTCCCAAGGGATGTCAGGTTGGCGTAGATTTTTGTTTACCAAATACAGTGGTACATTGTTTTATTCTAGATTCATAAATCACATGTTGTTTGCGGAGTCAGGGCCTCTGATTCTGCTATGGCTGGCATGTTTATCTTTCTCTCCCTCTCTCTCTCTCTAGGATGTCTCTTTGTCTGCATGGGTTAACATGGTTTCTTCGCCGTGGTTTGGGGTGGCCCTTCGATGTCAATTCGTCTGTTACGAGACTGGGTTGATCGATGTCGGCACATCCTGGCAAACAGGTTTTACCATCAAAGACTGAACGGCGTCCCGACTCTGTGAATTGACAACCATGTGAACATCGATACCTTTCTATGCATTTACGTACTGTACCATTGACTTTGATTCAAACGTTTCAGTTTGCGGATATGCTGGGCTTAGGATTGGATCCAAATTCGATTCTGATGGAGGTACATGTCCCTACAGAGTGGCTACCCCCCTTTTTTTGACCTATTTGATTTTTTACTTTATTTTATCTTTGGTCGTAAACTGCCTCTGTAGGAGGCGTGGCGAGTATGTCATGCACCATCGTCAACGTCCCCCGCAGGCCGTGTTGAACCCATATAATGGGTCCGATATTCCACGGGGTCATACAGCCTCTCGAAAATTGCTCGGCGTTGTTGATGGCCGATGTGAACGGTAGTATGGATATCTCGGTTCACGCATAATGCATATGGGGTTCGAGGCAGCAGTTTGAAAGTGTACGTCCATTGCCGGCCGAACTGTCACAACATGGTTCGGCCGTTATGTGTTCGACGAATTGGTCACAATACAAGCTCGAAGATGGGGATGTCCTTTGCAGTATCATGTTCTGTATTAGACGGATAGCAGCTTACGTGTACTTATGTTATTACATTCTCATTAGGTTTGGTGCGGACCGTTCGGTTACCAGTAGGAAGGGGTAGTAAGTGGGATGTTTGCGACACCGTGGCTAGACCGTTGTAATCAGATGGCCAATGTACACGCCGGCTGTCGTGTCCAGCCTGTTCTCAAGAATATGAATCTCACAACTGTCCAGATCGCGAGCGAGAGACAGTGTTTGTTTTTTTTTTTCCCAATTTGTATTCAAATTAGTTGTTTCGAGCTGGAATATATGAAAGCAAATGGGTTCGAGGTAAAGAGGCAAGAGCTGATGGGGATTGAACAAAAGAAAAAGAAAAAGAAAAATAACGACAATAAAACAAAACAAAATCAAGGAGCAAATCGGTCAACTTTACTGTTCAGTGACTTCAATGCTGCTGTTTACTGCTATTAAATTTATTTATTTTTCTAGTCATGGCAGTTGTGGCGATTGTTCGACGGTAAGGTGGGAATGTGAGATTACATATGTTTGTGACATTTGTCTCAGGACATATAAATACATCCACTGACTTTGAGGTGCGAATCGGTAATGCACCAGTACACTCTGTTGATAATTGTATCCTCGCTATCAGAATCGAAAAAGTTCTAGACAATATGGAGCTCGAGGTGCGTCCTATTTATTTCCTGGCTGTTATGAGCATTCCATTTTTGATGCCAGATGTTTGCTTGACGTAGCATATGCGTATGCTGAACGCTTCGTGTTCTGCAGTGGAATGTAACGCTTCGCCCGCTCGGACTGTTTGTGCTGTTTATCGCATGATTGTGTTTGATTGTAATCTCGCTTTAGATCAAGGATGGATTCCGAGACTCTCGATGGTCGACGTCCCTTGTATCCGATACATCCGTTCAGGTCGTGAGTGACAATTGTTGTGTTCTAAATGACGCTGAGCCATTGATCGTCGTCTAGGATAGTGTGAAAACGTTGGACGAGACGGTTGTTATGTCTCCATCTCTTGTGCCGGCGGTGAGCACAGGCTTATAGCTGCTTGACCGTCGACTGATCGATTATTGACCTGTCAGAACTCGAGCGTTCGTCCTGAGTCGGTGGATTCTGACCCCGTGGTTTTTCCTGTGGCAAACCTCGCCACAATCCCGGTGCATCTTGAACCTGTTATACCTTTCGTTGATCGACCACATCACACTCGTCCTGCTCGTGACGACCATTTGGAGGCGGATATGTTCAGTGACAGTCTTGAAGAACCCGCTGTTCATCGCACGCCTCCTGAAATTTTGATGGCAATATTTTCCGAATTTTATAATGAGCCTACCTACATTTTCAAAGTGGGGGACATGGGAAACATGGCATTCGTGTTGTCCCATGTGTGCCGACAATGGCGTGATGTTGCCATTGATTTGTGTATGGAGTTCTGGGTCGCATTGGAGATCGTGGCAAATACAAGCTCGGCTCGAGGTCGCATGAAAGGTTTGACGGAGTTGACTTCTATGGCTATCCATCATTCTAGGGATAGGCCACTCGACATGCTATTCATGGGATCCGACGACGAGTCAGTGGCTCCCTCGTTCGCTGAAGCGCTTTGCATAGTCATGGCACAGTCACAGCGCCTGGAAGTCCTTGACCTGTATCTCCCATCGTCGTTCGTTCCGTTGCTGTCAGTGCTCGCAGGCTGTGTGCCCATTCTTCATAAATGCGCTGTTCATGCCTTAGGTCGCGATATATCAGCGTGACACCACGTCGACGCCTTTGCGGATGCTCCAGCACTTGAACGGCTTACTTCTTCACCGGTTTCGACCCGAATTCTACCTTTGCTGCTCCCCATGATTCCATTATGTATTATGAGGACGTTCGTTACTGCCTCGCCAGTGAATATGTCCACGAGTGTGTCTTGGAGCTCCTGGGCTCTTCGCCGCATATATGGTACTTCCGTGCCATGTATCAGCGACCTTGGATGGACCAATTTCGCATTGGACCTTTGATAGAGTGTCCCAATATCCGCATGTTTGCAGCGTTGATGGGGTGTACCCCGTTCTGAGCTCAGATTGTGTTCCTTTCCATAGTAGTAGTTCATAGTAGTTCATAGTAGTAGTTAGTAGTCAGATTTAGTAGTCATACTTAGCTTTAGTCCGAGTTTAGCAGTAGATTAGATCAGCAATCCACCCTTGACTCATACCACCACCTCTCTCCAAAGAACTTGCAGAATGAGGACTCTCTCCAGCACCCAGGGAGGTCCTCGTTCACATCAGCGTCCCAAGGAGCGTTGTTTTGAAGCGTGATGCTGCCTTTCGTTCGTTCTATTGTCATCGAAAGTAAACCTACCCGCGGTATATGGGACTTTACAGCTGGAGACTGTTTTCTTGCCGTGCACGACCTCATCATTCGTTCCCAATGTCATGCGACTTTGACTCACTTAGCAGTATACGATGCCCTCCTCGGCATCGGTATTTTTGATATCCTTTCAGAGCTGCCGCTTCTCATGGATCTGGCTTTCCATTTTACCAGATGGTATGAATCGTGTGACTCTATCATTCATGATATCATCGTTGCACTGTCCTCTGTCATCAAGGGCGATGCATCGTCGGGTCTTTGCTGTTTGAATCCTGCATTGACTAGATTTGCTGTTATCACATCTGGTCCACCAGACAACGGGCAGGGTAGTATCGGGTTCGTCTGCTCTCACTTGGCGAGTATGGTGGAGGCACGTTGTGACTCGCCGTTCAACTCTCTGTCCAGGCTTTCTGTTACGGTTCAAGCAAGCAGTCCCGGTTTGGATTTTCCTTGTATGTCTGATGGTGTCATTGCACGTCTGGCCGACTGTCGTTCATTTGGTCACAACATCCGTGTGGCAGGGTACGTGGATGGCATGTATGTGAACAATATTATACCTGATAAATTTGCTGCAAGTAGAATCGGATGATGGGCCGGTGACACAATCGTAGATGGAATCTGGATGCATCGCCTGTGATTGGTATTTGGTTGTATCTTTTGCATTGTTTCTCATCTCCATGTATCGCACATTGTTCAAACGAACGGACCTGATTGCTGGTAGTCTAAAATATAACATTGAATGGAGCTTGACCGTTGGGCCATACTATGCCTTATATCCAAATGTGTAATTTTTGTACACATTGAGACTCGACATAAGTACTGTTCACATGTATACATATGTATGTGTGCATGCATGCATGCATGTATCGCTTGAATCAGTGCTGATCGTGCAAAGCGGCATCTTTTTATGCGTGTTCATACAAGGACCACACATTCAGGGTGTTGAAGTTGCAAATTGTTGTGTCCGGCATTCAGTCTTCTCCTTGCAGGTCATACGTCCTCAGCTCGCAATAGCGACATTACGTTACAGTCAATACTTTATTTACAGTGATGGGGAATCCAAAATAAATAAAAATTCGCAATCACACCGTGTTCCATCATCAAGTACCACGCTATATTCACATGCAGCTAGGACGACGTGTTCTGATTTAATAGCATGTAAAGTCATTGATCACTATTGATTGTGTAATTGGTGGTGTGTATACACGTGATCTGCACGTGATACGTTTGTTAGTGATATTATCTCGCAACTATAATTGTTCATTGCATTCTCGATTTTCCATGGATTTGAGTATCATATTGGTCCACATCACACGTTTGAACATGGGCAGTGACAAGGTTTCTGAGACAATAGTGGTACATGTGTCTTTGGTCGACATGTATCACAACATGGACATGTCGTCTACCAGCATGAGCAGATGCTCGAAGCGGATCATGCAATATGTGAGCGTAGGGTAGCGGGTGGAACCAAGTTATCCACTGCTCCTGGACAGTTGCACGCCAATATGTCGTCGACGGACGAATGCGTCCCTGTAGCACCTCAGGTGTGCCTTCCGCTAGTAGTTTGTTCCGCGAGCTTCCACGTATTCCTTACTCAAAACAGGATTCCGGATGGGATATCGCGTCCGTCGCTAGCAGTCACGACATGGACGGCTACGACGCATCCGGGTACGTACTGCAGTCCCGGCATTTTTCTATGGCTAAGGTTGGAGCTGGCAATGCAAGGTCATCATCTGACACAGTAGATTGTGGCTGGTCCGTTGACTTGCAGCCCTTCAATCGACGAGTCTTATATCTGGCAGATGAAGTGCAGGGTGAGAGGATATCCTTACCTCGTCTTTTATTTCTATCTTTCTTTCTTTCTGGCCACTAAAAACTAACGTTAATTACTTTCCTGTTGTTTGCAGCGTCATCGTGGCCTTTATATAGCCCAAAATATCTTAATGTGCGCAGAACATGTTCCAGTGGTACGAGAGCTTGTAAGGGCGGTAATTTCCATTCCGCACGACGCATACTGTGTTTACCTCGAAGCTCGCATGTCTCAGGCCCTCAAACAGTGGCTTGCGACTGTACCCGGCACGGTACTTTTTAATAACTCGGTGCAGTTGTCTGCCGTTGACTACAGTGAATGGCATAAAGTGATGACGTTACTGCCTAAGTATCATGCGCCGTACGCCGGTGATCGTTGGTGCTCCATCGCATATGGACCATCTGTTGGGCGGCCTGTCTTCATCATTGGGGAGTCTGCCGACAGGCAGCAGCTCGGGTACGATGTTCTTATGGTGCCTATGCTTTCTTTGCAGTGGGGTGCCTACGACTCTCACCCCGTTCAATCGCTGCAACCTATGCTGTTTGATGCCACGACCATGGCGATCATCCATGGTGAGGAGTTACTGAGGGAAATAGTGGAAGACATTGTATTTGATTTTTGAGGGCAGGATTATGAATATGGTTTGCTTCGAGACACGGTCCCATATGACTCTTTACAGACGATGACTCATATTGATGACGAATTACTTCACTTATTTGTGTATAGCAAACATCCTTTAATCGATCAGCATGTGCATCAAGCACCGAAACCGAGCAGCTGGGAGTTTTTTCTTGGGGAACTGGTTGCGATACGTCGTCATGCCGGCCACGGGACATGGAACATGTCGGACGAGATCGAGGATCGTGTCGGGGTTGTGGTCGAAGTCGGAGAGACCTTTCTCGAAGTCGATCATATAGATGGGTCTGGTCAAACCGTCGTGGAAGAGTGGCTCACTATTGAAAAGGTATTTGAGCTGGGTCAAGAGGTGACCGGGAAGGGTGTGGAAGGGTTGGTAGACACTGTTGAATCTAATGCGGTTCACATAAGTGCTATGGGTTGCGAAGGCAATGGGGAACTTATGATCAATGTGAGTAAATTACATTTCATTTGTATTTTTCATGGGGAAAGTTCTGCCGTGGGTGTGATGATATGTACGAATTCCGAATTACTGACATGTTGTCCGCAGTGACGGATTGTTCATCCTAATAGTGTCCGGCTTTCGACGCCTTCTCCGGTATGCAAACTACCTTTGGCTCCCGTAACTGTTGGCTCTCTAGTCGGTCGGCCGTTTGACCATGTGACTATATTTGTGGGCAGATGTGGCATTGTACACAAGGGTCGGAGTCCGTTTCAAGGCCTGTTGGTGATTGTAAAAAATGTCAGATGGGAAGCGGTCCATGTTGTGGATGCCCGAGATTTGCGTCCAGCTGTGAATACTTCCGACGACGAGACCAGTCCATCATTGGACTCAGCTGATGTCTGCTCATCTTGCCGTGACTGGAGGTTGAGCGTGTCCGTTGAAACAGGGTCACAGATAAGAACTGCAAATACAAGGACATGTCAAACAAGACTGTTGTTGATGCCATCTGTGCAACGGTGTAGCTATGCCCCTGGAGGCGGAGGTTTTTCAGAGTTGTGGATGCCATACAGTCATGTGGTGGATGCAGTGTGCATATCTTTTGCTTTTTTGTTGCTCGGCTGTGTCTTGCTTTTTTCTCCGTTTGCTTAACAATACTCTTTGAATACTTTAGAACACACTTGCCTCTAGACATACTGCCGCGTTCGCCAGGACAGCAGCTTTTTCTCCCTCCTGTAAGCGCTGCTTCTTCCAGCCTTCATCAAGAGACTCGTTCCGTGACTCCGCTTCCGACGGCAGAAGAAGCTTCCATGTCTCCAGCATGGAATCCGGCTTCCAGCTTGTCAGACGTGCGCTGTTCAACCGCTGCAGCGGATGCCACTGCGTTGTCCTCTACCATGGCTGGTCCCATTCATTGGTCTCAGGATATGCGTATGGAAGCAATAGGTAATCTAAAGCTTCGCGTTTTGGTCGATGGTCGCGAGTGTCGAGGTTCGTTGGTTCGGCATGAAAACCACATGCAGCTTCGTCTGTTGAGAGGTGGAATTATTGAACCGAATAGGATACAGCCCCGCTGCCCTATGCCTAGGAATCAACACGGATCTTTATGGGTGATCATATGAGGGCAGCATTGCAGTCTGCTTGTCCGAGGTGTCCGGTATTACCATCATGGCATTGCTACCTGGTGGGTGGTGCGGGTTACAGAAAGGAGGAGTGGCAACAGCTGGGTGTATCTTGACATGGAACTTGAGATCAAGTCTACTGATCTTACTATAGTAGTCGAGCCGACCCTTGATAAAGAAATCAATCGAAGCGATGCCTATAAGATGAGGGAGTTCAGTAGGGTCGATTACTTTAAAAAGGGTTAAATATTCGTCACGGCCTTCTGATTGTTTCTTGTAGCTTCGCACCATCTATATTGTCTGTCTGCCTTCCATATTTTATGTATGCATATGTATACATGTGTGTATGTCTGTCTGTCTGTATGTACATATATATGTATATATATAGATATATAGATATACTTAGTGATAGTATACCTAATTTCGATCGGTACCGTAGCAGTCATTTTTCTCGATGGGTACACAGTTACATACACGTAACTGGTCTATATGTGCTGGTGGGGAACTGTAGTACGGACACCGGCACGCTTCCGATGCTGAGGAGCACCGTCGGTTAATAAAACATCCTTCTTTTGTTCCTTAGTTGGCCTTTATAAAAAATTTATCTGGTCTTTTTTTTTTTTTGGTTTTTGTTTTGTTTTCCTTTTTTCCGGTTTGCATTACTGTGCAGTCTGCAATAGACAATGCGTTGTACAGAAGTAGTAATGGTCAAACGTCAGATCGACATGATAAATATTAAACGGTCGCTGTCCTTTCGTCCGTCTGCCATTACCATCAGCGCTCAACATGTTGTACATGTCTGAAGAGGAGCAATATGACGATATATATCATCGTCAAAGCATGGATCACACCTCTAAGATCCAGAGGGTCAGCGTAGTCAAGAATTGTTTGCAGGATATTCGTGATGGTAGAGAAGGTTATTATGTTGGCAGACAATGGAAAATGGCTGGTGTGGTGTTGACATCGCGACAAGGTGGGTTCTCTATGGTCTTGCTTGTGTTCGACATACTTGCTAAGCAATTTGTATCCTCAGAGGAGCTTGCCTGTGGTGATTCTATCTCGAGCGCTTTGGCATGGCATCCCGTCATCAGTCCTAAGGTACCAATCGAATTACAATGGTGCATTGTTCGTGCCGTGTCTTCAATTGTCTCGCTCAAATCAATGCGTCTCGTATGTCGGTTGTGGAACTGCGAGATCCTTCGATGGACATCGCTGTTTCACCGACTCTGTTTCACCGTTGACGATGCTAGTACCGACAGCTCCGTTACGCGTCAACAGATAGAGTTCCGTGTGGGGGTCCTCTTGTCTCATCATGGTATCGAGAATGGGGTCACCAGCATCACAGCATATAAGTGGCCGTTGGACGATCATTGCTGGTTTCTACATCAGTTGAAAGCAGTAACACATGTTCGGATCATCAAATGCAGGTCCGTACGATGGTTATACTGTTTCCCCAGCACTGTAACCCACCTTATGATCGCAAACACCACTGTCAACATGGTGGGAGGGTTTCAGAATCTCCTTCAGCAGCCCAGTCGGTTGATGAGCCTTGTCCTCGATTCAGTCCGGGTTGAAGGCATGGTGAGTGACGCTTCAGGCAATTCCTTTTAACCCCTCTTCTCAAGAATTTTTTTTAAAAAACATATGTATCTGACATGACGATTTTTTCGACAGTTCACTAATTCCAACCTTGACGGCAGCAGATTAGATTTATGGCGTACGTTATATGGGTTGTCACATGGTGCTGAATATGGCGTTAACCTCGGGTCTGCTGTGCTGTCAGAACTGGTCATGTATCAGAGCAATGACAAACAGGTGGACTCCTTAGAAGATCAGTCTTCGTTTCAACATACTTTGTTCTGGTTGGGTGGTGACATAGAAGGTCGGCTTCCGCAGCATATCCAACCTCATGAAACTTTTTACAGAGGAATCGATGGTCGTTTTGTTACTATGTTGCGGGTACATTGTGAAGATGGGATGATGTTGGATTGACAGACATGGGAGCAGTTTGGACATCATGTCACTGATCTAACCGTAGGGGTGGGAGGTGAGTCGAGTACCACTCATGGCTCAGCCAAGATATACTGACGGATCACGCGATGAAGCATTGAAATCCACGCCGTTTCCGTTTGTCGACCTGGACGACTTTGAACGACTAAAAATTCTTCGGCTCGACTATTACTTTACGGTCTCGATTGCGTGGTTGGCAGACAGCATATCAACTTGGATGTGCTCGTCCAAACAGGCTATTTGGCTGTATATACATCATGATGTGCCGTGGGATGTTTCTGTGGAGGAGTACTGTGAACAAGAATGATGGGAACATTCCAACTATTGCCAGAGCTGGACTGAATGGTGGTCTGAACTTGAAGATTCACTTTTCCCTCTCTTACGACGCAGTGCATCGAACGGTGGATTCAGGGGTGATCTGCATATTGTGTTCAAAACCCACGCACTTCCGGATAGTGCGCCTTCGGTGGAAGGATCCACGTTGTACACCGGTGCATACGGTTTCGTCGCATCCTATGTCAAATTCAGACATAGAATCGGTTTTAACGGAAAGGTTTTGACGGAGGTTGCTATGACTGACTGCAAGTCTCGTAGACGTTCTTTCTGTTCTTAATACAGTCATTTGGTGTTATCTTTTTTTTGTTTTTTTGTTTTCTGGACGTGTTCATGGTCAAATACAGGGTTTTATTGCATAGTTTAACCATTGCTTACCAACAGGGGTGGGGTAGGGGTGGGGGGAGCACATGGGTCATGTGTCTTTCACTGTCTATGTATTCGACCTGATTGTTGTTCGTATATTTGTAAGACACCCGTAAATCTAGGACACTATGTCTACGTTTCATTCCGTACCAAGCTGTATGATTTACTTTGAGTGCTCAGCCGGTCGTCACGATCACTGATGTTAAGTCGATTTGGGCATCGGACGGGTATGTGCATGTGTCGATGTAGCATATCATTGACCATTGGCACTGGTTTCATCTATGACGCCTTTTTCGAGTCATATTTTAAGGCACGTACCGAGAGCCAAGGTGTTTTTAATTCAAAGGTTTGTTTTTATTTTTATTTAGAAGGATTGCTTGTGTCTAACTTGAACCGTTGATATGTGCGAACATTCAAGAGGCGCTGCAGTAACTGTTTCCCCTGTTAACCGTGTTTAGGGTGTTTCGTTGTTCTCAGTTCGACTGAGTTCATGCTTGCGTTCTTTATCCTGTATGAATTTCCGTCGGGCTTTTGCTTGGGTATGGATAGGGCAGGTCGAACATCCGGTGCGATAGTTCAGGTGTGCCCTGTCAATGTGTTGTCAAGGTGAGACCAGACATGGGAAAACTGTGGTTGTGTTATCAGGGGTGCTAACCATGGTTCCGCAGAGTGTGTCCAGACTACATGTCTGTCGTCGCCGTGCTCCTTTGAAGTAAACAGGATCGAGCACGCATGAGATATTTTAGCCCCGTCAAAATCCAAGATACATCTGACACTGTGGCGACTGCCGATATCATTAAGTGGTGTTCAGGCTGGTACAATGTGGCTGATTGCTCTGTATTCGTAACGTCGAATATGGGGCGAAAGCGGTTATGCTGACCTGGGGGGTGGGGGTCGGGATATTCTGTCCATGGTGTCCTGCACCGCGAGATACACCACGCACACCAATTCAGGCGTCGTGAAACACGTTCAATGGACAACACTGCCATGCAGCCTGCCGTGAGTACATGGTTAAGACCACTGAACAGTGGGGAAATCGGTTTGCACGTCCGACGCTTCAGAGAACATAAGCATGTGGTAATTTCCATCTTCGACACACCGGTCTGTCTTATCCTTGTTCTCTTGCCTTTTTGAATATTATATTCCTTTCTGTCTTTCTTTCCTTCAAGATGAAACGTTCCATCGTTCGGAGCTAAGGTCCAGTATTTGGATCCATGTGACGACGGGTGGCGACAGTTGACAGTTATATTATATTTTGGAGTATCTTATGATACACGCATAAATTCTCATGTTGATTTGGACGCTAATGTTTTTTGATCGGTTACCTCCACCAGTGGTTCGCGCACCAAATTGCGACGTGTTCCCTTCTTTTTTTTTTTTCCCTTCTTCTCTCAATTATTCCCTATGTTTGATCGGACATTTGCCATTGCTTTACCGGTACCTGACTTGGGGGTTACTTTCTTTGGAATTACGTTAGACCTTTGCTGTGTTCTTAGTTTGGGGTCGTTTCCTTCAGGTTATATAACAATGAAAACGCGTAGCCAAATGGAAGGAACATCTTCTCATGCTGGTCCGCTAAAGAAGAAGAAAAATAAAAAATAAAAATAAAAAGTGAATGAACGAAAAGAACGCAGTCGGGACAACTACAGACGATAAGCATAAGTATAAGATAAAACAACTCCTGAAATAATAAAAAATCGATATAATCCATATAAAAGGCCGTCTTCTTCTGCGTGGCAGGTCTTGTCGTCCTTGTTTCTCGACATGTCTTCTGGACAGCCTGTTGTCGTTGGCCAGTTGCACGAGCCATGCTCTGGCGTTGTATGCCACCATCTGCAAAAACTCTGTCTTGCGTTAGTCCACCTACGGGAGATGCAGGACGGTACCCGCGCCTTCCTGCCGTCAACACAGAATACAGCTTCACTTTCAGTTTCTTGCAGACTTAAAAGGTTGGGTCTCATACTCGCGTGCGTTACATGTTGCCTCTGATTCGTATCTGTTTAGAGAAGTGCGCTCGACCCAGGATGATGTATCAAATGGCGCCCGCTCTACCATGGGAAATCCAGCGCACTATCATGAGACTATCGTCTACGTCGTCTCTCAAGAGTATGCGATTGGTATGTCGTTCGTGGGATGACGACGTTGTCAAGCAAACTACGTTGTTTCACTGTATAAACTTTGTTCCTGGTGTCGAAGAGGGCATCAATGAATATTGCTTATTGTCCAAATGTGCCTGGCTTCGATTCTGTCACTTCCGAGGACTATCTCATGCAATAACCAGCATCACCCTGCGAAATTGGGTGCTGGACGGATGCTGTTGGTTCTTACATGAGCTGACTCGTCTGACTCATGTTCGAATTATTCGATGCACCGAATGGACATGGCTCTACTGTTTGCCTGCCACAGTCACGCATCTTCTCGTTCGTGACACTCAGGTCCGAGCCATTGGAGGCTTCCAGAGGTTGTTTGCCGGCTCCTCCAGTTTGATACGTTTGGACCTCGACCTCACCACTATACACAACTTGGTGAGTCGTAACCCGCTGTATATCTGACACATGCAGCTGATCGGCATTCGAAGTTGTCCGCTGCGGATGGAGGGTCTTGCAGCACGCTCACTTGGCGTTTTGTGCACGGTCTGCCCAATACTCCCCTACCTGTTCAGAAGCCGCGAAACGGCCCGCTTTGTGAGCTGTCTATTGAGTATTCTTCGTATACCTGTTGTGAAGTGGAGTTCAACAAGATGATCAGTTGGCTAGCGGGCAACGTCAAGCTTGAGATGGCAAAAAAGGTGTTGGGATACGGAGAGTCGTTTTTGTGCCAGGTCGACGCTAGGTTCATCGAGAAGCTCAGGCTGCACTTAAACGGCGTGTTCGAAGTTAGTCCAGCCATCTGGGAGCGTTGGAGCACAAGCGTTATTGATTTGACACTCGGGGGTACGTGTCGGTGTAGTGTGCTGCTGTTTTATGCTCATCTGATTATCAGGTTCGAATGCGGTTGCACTGTCAGTCTCGCAGTTCAAACGCCTTTGTAGGCTGTCCTTCGAGTTGGTGTATCCTATCAATCCTCATTGGGCATTCGATGTCATGTCAACATGGGAGGTACTGCAGCGTGACTCATTAACTTTTATCATATATGACAGTGACCCTTGGGGACCTTGTCCATCGCTTAGCCTAACCATGCGAAAGACTTGGTGGAACAATATGGCATTGTCTCTAAAGAAGGTCTGGCAAGCAGGTGATGGCCCGACTACCGGGACCGCAATGTCCAGTTGCGGTTTTCAGGTAATTTTTATAGTGCCATCAATGCCATTGGAGCAGCCGGAGGTCAGTCGAACGTCTTTGATTCGGTTTGCCAACCATCTCGTTGAGAGGTAGGTGTCACGTTTCGACGGGCGTGCCAGTAGGGGTGGACGTCAAAAGTTGTTTGAGCTATAGAGATCTCTAAAACAGTATTGTTGACGCGCTGGCATAGACGTACGGAATACGCCGATAAATCTAGGAACAAGTGTGTTGGTCCACATTCAGTAATGGAATGTCAGTTTGTCAAATGGTGGATGTTGCTGGACGATCTATCCTATATATAGTTATTTTATTTGGCATGTGCATAAATGACTCATATAAGGGGTACTGGTGTCGGTATCGATATGACACAACATCCCATTGAAGGACGGTCAGGCCTGCGGCCCTGACACTGGTGTGCCATGTGCTGTGGCGGCTTGCTACTTGAAGAACGTTCGGCATATCAGTCTTTATACTGTTATGCATATTCACTCATGTGGAAGCAACATGCTACGACTGGCATATCTTCCCTTATCGGCCATACGTTGCATCGTTGGGCACGGTACCGGATGCCATTCACTGTCGGTGAGTCTGCATGCAACAATACACTCGGCCTGTCGTTAGGCTTGTGAACAGACATAAACATGAATTTGGTGCTAACCATCCATCCGCTATCCCGCTGACATCGTGTGTTGACCCACGAAGTTTCACAGCCGTGCATTTGAATCTCCAGATTCGGTACTGTACTATGATATAACATGCCCTCGTAAGAAAAGGACATCGAGAGGGATCGGACGTGTGGTTCCCATCAATACTCCATTGAGAGTCCACACAGTATCGAAGACAGCGGTCTGAAAGGTCTATTGATGGAGGAAAGCTCACTTATACGCGATGTAGAAGCAAATACATGCAGACTGCATGTGACGCACCCTCCATGATGTGCTCACATGCCTCTGTCCTCTCTGTGAACCTAAAAATCCTTGTGTGCCTGCTCTTCTCGGATTGGACCTCCTATGCGTCTATGAACCCATTAGGCCGCGTCAAACATCTCCGCACATTCCTGATTTGCCCATTTGTATGATCGTTGTGCGTGGATCACTTCGTTTGTACCTTGTTTGTTCCAGTGCTCCATCTGTGATACAATTGTGGATACGGGCTAAAGGAAGAAGGTATTTGCATTGATTTCGATGTCATGCAGGCGCACGCAGTCGACATAAGTCTCTGGTATATACGTCGGCACTCTCATCCCACCACAATCCCCCTTACCCCAATACACACCCACACCCACACACATACAGCAGTTCAACGCCACCGCTCGTCCATCATCTGCCAATCGCTAATAAACCCTTGACATCTCGAAGTCGGTGTCTGCACCTGTACCCGTCTGATTTAGCTCCTCTTCCGCAGGTTCGTTCGTCTCCTCACCATGCTGGGAACTCAGATCACTGTCTTCGTATGCCCCAGTCTGATCTAGCTCGTGCTTCGCGGGTTCAACTACATTGTCGTCACGCAGGTATTTCATTCTCGGATTAGCCATATAGCTCGGCATCATTACCGAAAGTGCCCTGCGAGCTGCACTCTCCTGTCATGGAAGGTCAGGGTTGCCACACATGACCATACACTGCTGTCCACGTACTCTGGTATACCAACCATCAACCAGTGTGACGGTCTTGAGGACTGCTGTAAGTTTGACGCATCCTTTGGCCAGGGGGTGAGCCACAAAGCACATTGTGACTTCTACAATGTCACCCAATTGAATCTTGCTAGCTTTAATAATGGGATATCTGCATCAAATTAAGGCATTGAGATGTCGAAGTACATGCGAGAATATTTACCGTATTCCGTCTTCTCCTTCCACGTGCTCTTGATAGTAAACCGTGTTCTCTGTGGTGTGGCAATACTTCTGTCCTTTCATCTTTTCAAGTATCCCCATAGGATCAACATTGGGATCGAAGTCTACCTCATCAGCCAGCATCACTTGGTCACGCCGAGAGAAATAACGGCTAGACAAATGGATGACCGGGAAGGTCTGATACATCGAGACGAATTCGACCTTGTTCAGTTTGTGTTGACCGACTTCGCAAGCGAAATACGCGACGATCTGAGCAACTGCTTCGATGGAAGTGTTGAAATGTTTGTTTCTGAGGCCTGTGATGGCCACCGACTGACGCAAGTAGGGTATTTGGTTGTGTCTGCATGTTGGATCAACAGTCGTGTATGCGAGTTACAGCTTGAACATACGTACTTGACTTTCTTTTTGAAAGGCCGCAGGTCTGAAAGACAGATGACTCCGTGGAGTTTAAATTCGCATTCGACCTGCTCATCGTGCTCGGTGAGGAACAGTCTCCACTCCTGAGGCATGTTGAGTTCGACTACGCGCACACACGCCTGGTTCACGTCGACCTTCTGCGAATCGTTAGATGATAGGATCAATCGAGGATCGAGTTCCTTACCTCCTCGAATTCTGACAGTCTTAACAGATTGGGTACCTCTTGAATCTGTCTGACGATGCGAGTCAATGCGAGGCCTTCGCATTATTCATGAGATCATAAGACGAGGTCACACATAGAAGGTGTATTTACTGGCTTTGATAGTATTGTAGAACCTGTCCATACTGAGTGCTGACTGGTCAGCAGAAGGGAGACTCGATGTGTCTTTTGGAATCAGCAAGAGGGGTGCTTTATTTATTCTCTCACCATGTAGTAATATATATCCTTCCTTTGACCGCTATCGTAGACGTGCCACAGCCATTGGCATGTCTGGATGTTAACACTGCGCCATACAGCAGTCTAGACAAAAGAAAGGAAAAAAAAAAAAAAGCGAATGGCCAAATAGCGTCTGGAAAACACAACAGAAGAAAGCAAAGGAGAAGGGGGAAAAATAGAAGAGGGCAAACAGAACGACGGTGAAGATGAAAATGGAATACGAAGAAGAGTAGTGTCCTCCGCCTACCAACCAGTTAGACAAAAATAATACAAAAGAACAACGAAATGACACAATACAAATCAGCAAGAGGTAGAGAGTTAGTTTTGTCTAGAATGCTGAAGAAGTAAACGGTGATTAAAGCAGAAGGCGGATACATCACGTCCATACTAGGCATGACGATTGTTCCCGCCGATAAGGTGCATGAAGGATCTACTTTACGCCAGTTGTCTGCGCAACACAAAAGAACAAAAGAACAAAACGAAAAAATCAAACAAACAAACTGACGAAACAAAAAGTTGAGACTGGCTGTGCCTGATTAAACCAAGGTCTGCTGACCCGACAAACTGCCGTAACAGTTTACTATGCTGATCCCGATGTTAACCCAGCACGGATCTATGACATAATGTGAGCGGGTTTAGTATGGAACTGCTGAATACTCTCTCTCCCGCAATGTTATCCACCCCCCCCCCTGCATCTTGCAGATATAGATCGGACAACGGTGATGGTCCACCCTTTGTTAGAGTTTTACCTGATCATCATCATTCAGCCATACGGATCCCACATATTGTCGACCACAATCCACGCACAGCTCGATCCAGGCGGTATATTGCATTTATGCTGACAGCAGCAGCCAGACCCTGGTATTAATTTACTGATTACATAATTAACTTAATACTTCAGCGTGAATCATGTCAGTCACATTTAACGTTCGATCGGGCAATCCTATTTCGTATTGCAGTTACAAATTATACATGAGAAAAAAAAAACACTTCTCCAATCACGGTAGCCTCAGGTTATCAGGTCATAGACGTAGTAACCCGCATCGGCAATATAATACAAATGCAGTTTCGTTGTTCCGCTACCATTGTGTATCGGTGTCGCCAATTGCCTGGATCTCGTACAGCGCGACAGTACGTGCGATATACGACAGAACTGATGAAAAGAATATACATTATAACCAGTCCAGCTGCCAAACGACAAGTTTTGTTTACCTTGGGACGAGGTTGATGGTTCAGGCAGCTGAACGCACTTGAGGTGTTCAAGTTAATGCAGGTAACTCGCGACAGGTCACGTCTGGTCCCCTCTCTGGTTATAACATGAGATCTTAGGCATATAATACTTCCCTTCATCAGTATTGATCTACCCATGCACGGATAATTGATTTCCCTCGGATTGTGGGTGTTGCCAGGCCTGGGCCACACGAATATACGGCGAGTAGATTATACGGATATATCGCGTCCATACTATTCGTCAAGGAGAAAGCGCAACGTTCGATACCGTCCTCTGGAGGTGCAGGGTTTCGCTTGTTGTTCGATGTCCAAACATCTCGAACACTTTTAGTGGATAAACCGAGGACAATTGACGATATATCACGTTAGTCATGGTATCGAACGTATGTTTAAAAGCGCGTTTACTGTTGGCTGTGATAGCGTCCACATCTGCTGGTTCGATACGTTTCATTTTTAAAGCAACCACACTCACATAGATAGTATCAATGCCTCCCAGGTGATCGTTCTGGTCACTATATCGTATACGGTCGCTAACAAACATTCCTAGAACAAGAAAATCCAAGAAACCACTGTCACCAGCAACAGTGCAAGAATGCGAGTACGTCTTGACATTCCAGCGATAGAAGAGCCGGTCTTTATAATGTTCATTCCACAACATAGGTCCAATCTGACCGACTTACCGGAGGAGGTCCATGGCAGCATCAAGCGCGAATGGCAAGTTGCTCCAAGCTGCCACACGTCTTGATATGGCTTCTGACCTACTGAATTGCAGCACTGCAAGCCATAACGCGGATGAGGACGAAACAAAGACATCGGACACCTCACTTGCTCAGGAAGGATCTGGCATGTCCATTGAAGAAACAGAGGACGGGCAGGCCTGGTATGAGAATCAATGGTTCATTTTAATGATGCTTAACGGGCTTCAAGCCCCTCTGCAGAGGTGCCAATCACAGGGCTCCCGACCGCAGATCTTGCATCCAGGTGAGCGCGTGTACCCCCGTTTTGTATGTGTCGCTGACGGTGAACCAGCGTGCCTGCAAACACGGATGACGTCAGACAAGTAGATCGTCGAGAAGCTAGCATGTTCGTTTTATCTTGACTATGTGTTCAAATGTGTTTCGCTGAATTGACATGCATAGGGTTGAGGTCAGCGCAACAGCTCGTGTTCAGGAGGACAATATTACTGCCGATGAATCTGTTCTGTGAGTCTGATTCTGTTGGGAACAGCGACGTGTCATTGCTTAATTCTACGACAGATCTCCGCATGGCGCACATAAACAGGAGGAAACCAGCGACAATGGTTCCGATGGAACAATTGAAATTATGTGCGTATAGTGTATAGATCGTCGCTCATATAACTCGTAACGAGTATTGTATTGCCGATTGTCATGATAGATCGAGCGATGACAGCAAACCTAAGACACTTGCGAAGAAGAAAACGACTGTCGGTCAACACTCAACTCAGAAAATGTTCGTTTCGTCTGATGTGCTGTTATCTATGTCTCTTCATTTATCTGACATGTTTCAGGTCGGTCCTCAACATGGGCTGCAAGAAGCCAGCCCATGAAGCGGAGGATATGCATAGGTGGGTGTCCATCCTGTGCATGCCCAGGACCGTATCAATGTTGTTTGCTGCACAGACCTGGTATGACACAATCGTTAAAGAGAAAAAGAGACCATTCGTCCCAGCAGATGAAGGTCGATTCAGATCGGTTTGTCTTTCACTGTTACCCCTCGCGATGCTAAAACCTGACGCGTGTCCAGTCCTGTAAAAAAGGAAAAGCTGCAGCCACATGAGACCCCCGCAAGGTATGTCATGAAATGCGATGCAATAACATTGACTGACCAGTCGTTCAGGTCTGAAGGTGCTCCTTCCTTCGTTGTTTGACGTGACAATAAGCGACGCAGGAGCAGCGATAGGTCTGGTCTCGTACTGATTCGTGCTATTGTTTATTGACTTGTATGCAGTAAACCTCACTGTAGCGACAATGACACGGACGACGAACCGAAAGCAAAGAAAAAAAGGACCGTTCAGTTATCTTCATCGGAGTACATCGTCGATCGAAGATCGTCCATACGTGTATTGACGATAAGTTCATAGGTCGGAAGATCAGAGCTCAGATGACCAGAGCAACATAATCCCTGCTTGTGACAGAGGAAAGGCCAGGCTGGTGCATGCAGCGTACGCATTCCTGTCAATCGGTCTCGCATCGGAGTGACTGATAACTCCCTGCCATACGTAGTTCCACCAACGAAGATGGTATGTCGAATGGGTTGGTTGTGCACTCCGCGGAGGAAGACCTCAGGTAAGCAATGCTAGCCTTGCACGTCGCCACCCCTAACGCGTATAATGCAGCGATGACGGCTCTATCGATAATTCCGACAAATCGGACAAAGTGTCGAACGAAGAATCGGTCGACAAATCAGTCGACAAATCAGACAACGAATTGGGCAAAGAGTCGGACAACGTCGAAGGTGGCAACACTTCCGACAATGCCTCTGGGTTGGTCATCGTTAATTCCCACTCAGTGCCCTTCGATCTTGCTATGGGCGATTCTTACAACAATTTGCCTGTCACATAGTAAGTGCTCATAACCGTGTAATCGACACTCATAATTGTCATGTGACAATGTTCCTTTCATCTTAATTGCTGCAGTTATCGTTACGTAGAGCCTATGGGCCAACGCAACAACTATTGTCACCTGATGGCAATGCTGAGCGATATCCACCAGACCATATCCAAAACCGCCTGGAAGTACGTGCCGCACGCATAATCGTACGCGAGGAATACCTGACCGTGTCATAGGATCTTGAAGCATGGACTGAATTTTGTGGAACATCATCCGTTCATAAATCCAGGACGAGCCGACTGGAGGTCGTTCAAGGTGGGTAAATGGAGTAACAGTTCCCTGGCTTGTATGCTGACAACAGGGATCGTCGGTCACTGCAATCTCATTGAACCACACGACGACTGAGGTGCGCTGATAAAACAGATTGGTCTGGACATTGTGGGTGGCAAGTTCGAACTCGCTGCGGGTTTTATCAGTGGGATACTGGGTTTGGACAAAGAGTTCGCAACACGGATGGTTAATTTCGATGGTCATCTAGACATACCTTTGCATTTGGTCTATACGACCAGGAAGAATACCTTTGCAGGTAACGGTTCACCCCAAAAGAGGCAGAATCCTTATGCGAATAAAGCCACTGGATTCAACCTCAACAAGTCTCCGTCCAAGAGCAAGACAAAGTTCGTTGTCCAGAAGGATTCTTTGTTCTTCAATGAAACCGGTATTTGATCCAGTTCCTGTCTTTCTATTTGGAATCTGCCTGACAGAGCTGCTTACGCAGTTCCTATATATGACGTCACTAAAGACGCGTCATTCTCATTCGACACCCGAAGTCTCGATCGGTTAACCACCCGCTATCCACTGTACAAGGGCAGTCGCAGTGACCTCCCTAGTGGCACGATCGCCGCCGTTGGTTACACTGCGTCAACCTTTAAAGGTGGAGCAAGTGGCGTCGAGGATTTAGTTCTTCTGAATGTGCTCTTCGCCATCCTTCTTGCCAAAGGAACCACCAAAGAAGAGAGAGTCGAAGAGCGATCTCCTAACAAAAGTACGTGATGTCAAACTTCAAGGTCTGATGTTAGTAATAAAACATTGAACAGTGAGACACTATATGAAGTCCACAGAGGATGTTGACGATGAAGACAGTGAAGAGGAGTCATATAAATGGTCATTCGAAAGGGGTCAGTTGACATGTGATCGAATAACGTCTGTTGCCTGCTAACGTTTGAACAGCGAAGCACAGCTCTAAGTCCAAGTACAAATCCAATATCGCGTCCGGTTCCAAGGTGAAGTCCAGTTCCGAGTCCCAACCCAAGGACAAGAGCAAAGGCATGGACAAAGACAAGGGCAAGGACAAGGACACTGGAGAGGGCAAGGGTAAAAGCAAGGGCAGGGACAAAGGCAGGAAGTAATCTTCGAAAGGTGCAAATTTACAACTTCTCTGCAACCGTCTCGACCTGCAGCACTTTCACGTCTTCTCTTGTTTTTTCATCTTTGTTGTTCACTTTGCATGCTATTATCATATTCATTTTCGATACACAGAGGTGTCGATCGCCTCGCTTGGCTGGTTTTTATTATATTTTACCTCTTCTTTCATTTTTGTTTCTCTTGATTTTGGCCTTGACCTCGTGTCTGTTTAATCTTTGGCTTGTCTGCCTTTCAACAGGCTGCTTTTTATTTCAATTTGTTTTTTTGTTCCTTACTGCGTGTCCTCCATGTTGGCATCGCCAGACAACTCGACTTCAACATGTCGCTGACTCTCTCTCTGTATACATATATTTCTTGAATTTCGTTTCTACGATCGCATACGCTACCTTTCAATAGGCTTTCTCCTTGTTTTCGCTTTTACTCCATATTTGCATCGTACGACGATCCAACTTCAACATGTCGCTTACTTTTTTTTTTTGAATTTTTGCTACATTCACACACCCCCCCCCCCCTCTCTCTCTCTCTCTAAATCTATATACAGTTTTGATTGCACATCTGTTCTTCGTCTACCAGGTGTATCTGTTCATCAAAAAAACGTGGCAGTCATCTAGGTTTTCGATTTGAATCACACCGACTCTATCTGACAAGTGGTTGTCAAAACCTCGCGAAGTTATGTCACCGGCACAATAATATCGAGGCACCTCGCCTGCCTCCCTTGAAGTCCCATAGCTTTGACCATCTCCCTTACCGTCGTACTCAACTCAGGCAGTCAGCGCTGTTTTTGACCGTTTGGCATGACTCCAGATCACTGCCTCCGGACCGGATTGGTCCTTTCTCTGCTCACACCAGAGTGAATAACTGGTACGGTCCCCTTCTCTTCCGTTTGTGTGGTGACGATGACTGCTTCTGCCATACTGTTCGATAACAGTGTGTTGCGATGGAGTGGTCATGGTTTCTTGTTACCTACAGTTTCGCTGTGACAATGAGGACAGATGGCTCCTGCCGGTGCTTCGGTGTTGCGGTCTGGACGTTTGTTTTGTTTATGAGAGAAAAAGATGGAGAGTGACTGACAAGTAAGGTGCCCACATGGTCGACCTGTATATTTTGCACGTAGTGACCTCTTGTAGTCTTTGAACTCTTTGTCGCTGTCCCTTCGTCCTCGTCAGACAATACCTCATTTATGTCCGAGGCCTCTGAAATACCGTCAGTTTTCTTTCATTTGATGGCACTTCGTCGTGTCATGGTCCTCACTATGCTTGTGGACCTGGGTGTCACGTTTTTGTTGACCATCACATGGTTGGAGCTGCATATAATCCTGCCTCCGCACGCCACGCTTTGCACGGATGTGATGGATCAATAAAAGGTCCACCGGTAGGAAGGTGCACGAATACCGTTCGTAACGAAGGCGATTGTACATTGCGGAAGGAGGCACGAATGTACAGCCACTGATATATCTTATCATGTGACAGCTGTCAAATCGAGCCAAGTATACAACATGTCGGTTTTTCTCTTTATACCTCACGTGGTGGCTGTGCTGGGACTGAATGTTTAAAAATGCATCCATTCTTCTTTTTGATTTGATGGGATCATCACTTCGTTTGTTAGTGCTACTTACTTAGTTCTCGCATCGACCGACGGTCCATTGGCAAGCAAGCCATCAGGGTTTGGTCATGCCATCAGGAAGTTCAACAAACCGTACGTCGAAGAAGAAACAAGTACAAGGGACGGGCAAACACAATGCTATAGTAATCATCGACGACGACGTGCCCGAGCCCGTGTCGTTGCGCTTCGTGAACGGTCCTAATCTCGATAAATGAGACTCGATGGATGATGTGATTGACATATTTTCCGATGAAGATGAACCCCCTCGGAAGAAGAGCAAGACGTCGGACCTGAAAACCAGGATCGAAGAACTGGAGAAGGTTGGATCTTTTACCTCTCTTGAACAGTGTATGCCATCTTGATGTTCGCTCAGGAGGTGATCAATGCCAAAGAGGCTCGGACCGAAGCAGAGAAGGAAGCGGCACACTATCAGAATGAATTGGAAAATGTATGGCTGGAGGGTAGCCATCCTATGCTGGTGCATATATTTGTTGATCGACGCGAAACACGCATTCATCATATTACTAAATTACTAACAGGATCCCATGCACCTAGAAGACGATGTGAACTGCGAACTGTGTCTGTTAAAAATGTGGTATCCATTTGTGTATGTACAGATCAGCACAGTATTTATGAATTCTTGACTTATCCGACTGTCAGTCTTCCAGATTGCGGTCATGTTTTCTGTCAAAAATGTATCCAGGACTGGTTCGCAGCTACTCAAAAGTCACACCAAGAATGACACCCCAGACACCATCATGACCAACCGGTTCTGGTGCCACAGCTTATCCAGGAGGTGATAGCGACGAACCCAGTAATCGAACCGTGACACCTCGCCAAAGTGTTGAGAAGGCTTGATTCACTGTTCAAAGAACCCAAGTACAAGTGCCCTATGTGTCAAGAAAGAGTGAGGCAAAAACCTGTGGAGGTGTTTGTGATGAAAAGCATCGTCGAAACCGTGGCTGCTGTACAGGGCCAAGACAGACTGAGCAATACGGGTGAAGGAGCAAGGGCAGGAAATATAGCGGAGCCTAATGACCCATGGGATCGGTTCTTTCCATATAGGTGAGCGTGTGGATGGTCAAGTGTATTGTGACCGCTCACATCGAATACGCAACAGAACTGAAGGCCGACGAGGTGGTTGGCACAATGGGACTTGAGAAATACCTCTGTCATCAGTTGAATCGCATCCGTGTCCTGTTGTGATGGGTCCTAGCATCAGATTCAGAGCGAAACCCTCATGCCAAGCTTCATGCATCTGACACTATGAGCTTAGATTGATCAAACAAATGTTGTAGTCATAGTATGAATACGCCGTCTTTTCATTCGCCATGACATGTGATACGAGGTAAGAGTGGAGCATGCTACCAATGACAATCTAAAAGGGGGTGAATCAACAACTTTCAAGAGACGCAATACGATGCACATACGTAGTAAGTGCAGGTTGGGGAGGGGCGCATCGTCAATTAAGTGGCATGCCTGCATTCGTAAACACCACTCGCTACACGGATATTCGGTGAATCAGTGACAGCCTTGACAGCACATCTATATTATCATATCCGACCTCAACCTTGGAACGTTAACTGAATCTGACATTTTGCAAACATCAAACCAAAGGACAAGCCGTTGCAACCGTCGGGAGTAAACGCTGAGGTCAGTAAGGTTCATGATATTTAAGATAAAAAAGTTCCTGCAATCGGATATACCGATCAGTTAGCGATGGTTAAGCGGTCTAACGGATAACTGTAGAAGTTTACGAAGTCACCATATGAAGCTGACCTATCGTCTGTGTCTTTGCAGTCAAAACTGAAAAGCGTGCATGGCAAATCTGTCTGCTCTTTGCAATTATATTGACATTGAAACGAGCGACGTTTACTCTGATGCTTTCGACAAATGGAGTGTTGATGCTAAGCGCCGACTGGCTAATAGAACTGATGACATACGGCGCCCTACATCAACCGGGCAACATGCCAACGGTGTAAACTCGGATTCTTGGCTTTAAAAACAGCCGTTTCAACGTATGGGTCATTTTGTACTATCATGGTCCTTCTGACAAGAGTATGGACATTATTATCCTTCGCACTGTGCTGCCTTCTCGCATCCACTTTTTGCGTACATGGACCCTCATATGTCGAGGCCGCACCTTATTCTGGTTCATATATGTCGCAAGGCATTCAGTAAACGTCACACATGCATACTAATGTGCTGCAGGTTGTCATACATTCAAGCAGGTGCCTACGTTGGTGCATACACCTTCGATCCCTGAACCCGTCCGATGCGCATGGCGTGTGTATTACAGGTAAGTGTGCTCAATTTGTGTTCCGAAGCATACTCAATGTTACCAGGTGTAGCAACACCCCTGCCGTCGGTACGACACGTATTCGTTCTTATGCTTGTAGTTACTGCGATGCGCCGTGTTTTGACACTGTCTTTCCATATCAACGGGCTATTTGTTGTATTGTCCAACTCGTCCATTGCATGTCAAAGGCTGTATTTGCAAGGCTTTCTGTGAATGGCTGCACTCGCGTGTACCTACGAATGATGGAGTATTTCAATGCTTGGTTCATGGCTCGTCTCGTTCCAGCCAGAGTGGTCAGAAATGTTTTCATTTCCATCCGGAGGCATTTCACTTCTCGATGGTCTATGAACACAACTATCCAGGCATACGTCTCGCTGATGAACAGTCAGGTAACTACTACGGTGTTCCTTCTCAGCATTAGATTTGGTCGATCCTCTACCGTCTGTACGATACCTCGGTCGTTTATAGAGCACCGCCACCCGGTTAACTGCACTACGTTTACTGAAGAGCTGGGTAACCCCGTCGATGCGCGCACCACGATTCGACACACGAATGACGTTGCTGGCGGATACAAACTACGTGCAATTAAATTTAAAGACGTGGAACCTTACATAGTCGCAGCTCCCGAAAATCACATAGGGGAATCCGATTTCGAATACGTGGCACATACCGATGCCGATATGTTGACATCTTATGAAATGAGCCAATACATACATACAATGATGCCCTTGCACAAGGTGCTGTCGCTCACTTCTGTGTCGACAGGACGTTTGCTTGCTAGTAAGCATGGTATTACGAACGTTAGGCGAATGAGGCTTCAGGAACTTCAAGCCAAGGCGAGTGTGGACTCTTGTTATAAATGCAACATGATGTACACCGTATTCAAGATAGTCCCCAACAAGACGGCGGCAAGACTGGCCAAAAAGAAAGAAAATGCCAAAGCAAACAAGGACGCTATCAATGAAAGAAGACGAGCCAAATATTGTATGATGTCGACGACAAGGTACCCGATTCTGGCAGCTGCCTTCCCTCCAGACCCTCCTGATGATTTGTTTGTCCGGAACATGATAGGGAGGTGCTGTGAAAAATTGAAAGCAGTCAACATTGAAGAGGACAGATGTGCGGTTTGCGGGCAGTTGGTACCTAAAACACGCCTCTCTCGCTTGAAACACGTCAACAAGCTGTTAGATGTTCTCGTCGTTCCCAGAGTGATGAAAAGAGAGCGCGAGGCAGCAGATGACAATTCGTTGGATCATACCAAACCTGTCATAGATCGGACATGTACATTCATCTGCGACGCATGCAGATCGGACCTCAGGAAACGTCGGATACTGACAAACACGCTCGCGCGGGGCACATGGATCGGAGAAGTACCTAGGCAGTTGAGCGATCTCCGATTCATGGAATGCATGCTTATCGCTCGAGTCAGACACACATGCACTTTTGTGCATATAAAAAACGGCATGAGAAAAATGAAGGCTAGCGTCATTGCATTCGAAAACCCCACGCCACTCGTGTACGACCATTTGCCACCACCGAGGAAAGACATGGACGAGGTGCTGGCCATAATGTTCACCGGACCCAACAGGCCGACTAAAGACGATTTCAAACGAGCACCAGTGCTGGTGCGAAGGAACAAAGTGATTGAAGTGCTGGAGTGGTTGAAAATGAATCACAGTGACTACTATGATATAGAGATATCACGAGAAAATATGGACCAGTATCCGGAAGACATGCCATTCGTGGGCGTAGAATACAAAGCGTCCATCACAAATAAAACACCGGAAGGCTTGAGCATGCATGACAACGAAGAAGAAGATGGCACGGAAGAAGGCGAGTGTCCGTTCATAGTCCACGGCTTAATGGGTGAAAAGCTTCAATCTATGACCATGTCCGAGCTAAAAGGGATGGGAATGATGTATTTGAACAACAACGGTAAGGTGTTAGCCGTAGGACAAGAGGATAAACCACAATCGATTTGGAATAACATCCAGCTGTATCCCAAGATGTTCCCTTGGCTGTTTCCATATAGGAGAGGAGGTATTGGATCTACCAGAATGTCAGATGACAAGCACAAGTCTTTATTGATGATGTATCATGATAAACGTTTTCAAAAAGATCCTACGTTCACTTTCATGGCTTTCAGTCACACTCAGATCAAGGCGTCGACGACAGGTACTTTCCTGTTAGCAGAGAAATACAAGTTTGAAGAGGTGACTAACCGGATACTGTCCGTGGAACCAGACGTTCTGAAATCTATAGCTAAGAGGATGGTAGAGGGTGAACGTATCAAGCCTGCAACAGATGCGGAGAAGACGTGTTTGAGGATCATAGACAATCTGGACAGCATGTCTGCCAAGGTTCAGGGATCGGCCACAACAAAAAAACATATGAATAACGAGATATGGTCATTGATAGCAGCCAAAGGATCGCCTTCGTGGTATATAACGATATCTCCGCTGGATACAGCTCATCCATTATGCATCTACTATGTGGGGAACGATAAGACTTTTCATCGCATCAATTTGCTTACACCCAGCAACAGTCAGTGAGCCATCGTCAATAACCCAGCAGGCGCGGCACGGTTTTTTAATTTCATGTGTAAGTTATTCATAGAAGAGGTCCTTGGATGCTCGGCTTCAAACCGTCGGAAAGGATTATATGGAGATACCAATGCTTATTATGGTACGGTCAAGCAGCAAGGTAGATTGACATTGCATCTTCACATGTTGATATGGATAAAGGGGGTAATGAGCCCTCAGGATGTCCGTGATAACATACTGGACCCGAAATCCAATTTCCAAAAGAGGATGGTCGAGTGGTTGGAAGGTTGTCATATGGGGGAACTGTTTAATGGCTCGCAGTCTGAAGTACAAGCCCAGGTGGAGAATAAAAAAATGAAGCCGGGATATGTCGACCCTACAAAAATACTGCCCATTGCACCGCCGAATGAATGCACGGTACAGTTGGCACACAAAAACTGTCCAACGTGTAATGACACGCAAACGTGGCATCAGACGTATCAGGAAACGGTGGATGATCTAATAGTTAGATCCAACATCCACGACTGTGAAAAATACATCAACAAGGATGGATCAACAAACAAAAATAAAACTTATATGGGGTGCAAAGAGAACAAGTACAACAAGTGCAAGGCTCGATTCCCCAGACTGATGTTTACAGAGACGCAGGTCGATCCTGAGTCTGGTGCTGTCCGATTGAAGAAAGGAGAACCTTGGATAAACATGTTTACTGCAGCATTGACCTACGTCATGCGATGCAACACTGACATCACCAATTTATCGTCAGGTACAGTGATCAAGGCAGTCATATTGTATGTTTCAAACTACATAACCAAGACACCATTGAAGACACACATGATTTTCGAGGTCATCAGGGATATGTTCGACAAAAGTACTGAGATGTTGGCAAGTCCTATATCTAACCAGGAGAAAGCCCAAAGACTGAGAGGACAGATAGTCAATCTACTTGCAGTGAAGCTTGAAATGGGGGCTCCGATGCTGGCAATGTACCTTATGGGGCATCCAGATCACTATACAGATCATAAATTCAAAAGCTTGTACTGGAGAAGCTACGTGATAGAAGCCAAACAGCCTTGGCTCGAAGATGACGAAAAAGAAATGGGACATAAGGTAACATTAATGCATCATAAGGGCAGAGTTGTGGGCATATCACCTGTAATTGACTACATGTACAGACCAGTCGAACTGCAGCATATGAACGTGTACAAATGGGCGACCGCCGTGCGATGTGTCAGAATACCGAAATCTAACAGAAAGTTCGACAGCGAAGAGGAAACAGATGATTCCAACACCATCGAAGACAGTCGAGCTATGCCAAAGAGTGGTCTGTTGTTCACGAGCAGACATCCACTCGAAGACACACATTATTTAGCGGTTGAGAAGGTCGACGAATTCACTCTTCCCAACCTTGTCGGTGAAACGCTTCCTCAAAAAGACAAAGGAGACAGAGAAGATTATTGTACCATGATGCTGACACTGTTCCAACCATGGAGGACGGGTTTGGACCTTAAACGATGAGAGGAAAGTTGGGAAGAGGCTTTTCAAAGACACCAGTTCACGGAAAAGCAAATTCAGCTCATGCGGAACTTCAACCTGAAGTATGAATGCCTAGACGAGCACGACGACTATCACGCTCAGCTTCGAAGCGGCGCAATCACAGTACCCAGCTGGGACAAGGCAGCAGCAGCAAACGTGGATTTTCTCAGATCGGACTATTCGCCAACGATGACCGACGGAATCGAAGAATGTGCCGAACAGTTGGCCTTCCTTGATGAGCAAGGGTTGTTCGTTGACATGACGCAAGCAAGTAAGATGGCCGACATATGGCGGGTATTGGATTTGGCAGGTTGGACTACAGAACGGCCAATCGACCGTCCCTCTGTTACGGATCCTATAACCGCAGTCAGAGGACGAGGTGAATGGAATGCCGTAATCAAGAGGAAGTGACAGGAGATGATCGATGACAGGTTGCGAAACATTACCTCCACGAAAGACAAGCAGAAGGGCAACAACAATCCAGAGTCCGATAAAGTACAGATCGTGGACAAGAACTGGTTGGAATGACGCTTCCACGATAAAAAGTACAAAGCTTCATTGGACGAGGTGGCAGTGTCGTTCTCGTTGAACGAAGAGCAAGCACGTGCATTCAGGCTCGTAGCGAATCACTCAACAAGTCCATACAACGATCAGCTGAAGATGTACATCGCCGGCATGGGTGGTACCGGTAAATCACAGGTATTGAAAGCACTTATAAAATTCTTCGAAATGCAAAAGGAAGAGCACAGGATAATTATAGTGGCACCCACCGGTTCGGCAGCAGCTTTGTTGGGAGGGTCAACCTATCATTCGGTGTTTGGTATTAACAGTCGACAACACATGAAAGCAGACCTAGCACAAGTACGAAGCAGGCTGCAGGGCATGGACTACGTATTCTTTGACGAGGTGTCCATGCTATCTACCAATGATATGTATCAAATAAGTGCACAGCTATGCAATGCGACCGGTCAACAGGACGTACCGTTTGGGGGTATGAACATGATCTTCGCTGGTGATTTTGCACAGCTACCTCCAATTATGGGAGAAGACTGGTCTCTATACGGATGCAAATTGTTGAGATTCGGGCAAGCCGGCATCACTCAGCATGATTAGTAAGTATTAGTAAGTATAGAAATGGGATGAAAGTTAGAGAAGATACTAGATTAGATGGTAAATAGTATATATACAAGTGAATAACGGGCAGACTCCTTGCGAGTTTGTAACCCAGTAGCCAGGGAAGCTACAAGCATATACTTAGTAATTCCAACACAAATCAGTGTATATGGCTAACAACCCACTGGGACAAAAGAGGGCTATAGGCAGGTCCTTGTGGCATCAAGTAACAACGGTAATTATATTGAGACAAAACATGTGTCAAAGAACTCAGTCTAAGGATGATGCAAAGTTAAGGACAGCACTGGAAAACATGAGGTATAAGGACTGCACAGACGATGATATCACGTTCTTGAAATCAAGGGTCAGCAATGCGAGAATCAACGGACCCACCGTCAAGGATGACATCTTCCAAGATGTGTCCATAATTACAGCATGGAACATGCACAAGGACGAGATCAATAGGTTGGGTGTCGAACGTTTTGCAAGGGAAACTGGCCAAGAACTCGTCGACTTCTATTCCAACGATTCATTGAAGCGCACGAAGAACGCAGTCGACGATGATGATTCGGTTAAGTTCCGCTCGAACTATAAACCGATACAGTTGAAAAACATAACCGACGACCTACAGTCGGTGCTATGGAACCAACCACTGTCGGCGACGTCTCAACATCTGCCTGGCAAGCTGAGATTATGTGTCGGATTGCCAGTAATGATTAGATACAACAGCGCTACAGAGCTTTGTATGACCAAAGGTCAGGAAGGAACCATACACACCTGGCAAGCCACTGTCGGTAACAAAGGCCAATGAACATTGCACACTCTATTCGTACGATTGACCAAACCACCGACGGACGTGCAGTTAGATGGACTACCATTGAATGTAGTTCCGCTGACACTGTCTGCCACAACGATCGAAGTTAATCTGCCCTCCCAAGAACATGTTAACATAACCAGAGAGCAAGTGGAAGTACTCCCAAACTTTTCGATGACCGATTACGCCTCCCAGGGCAAGATGAGAGCTTACAATGTAGTGGACATTGCAAAGTGCAGATCACATCAGGCATTGTACACTTGCTTGTCACATAGTGCAACCGCTGCAGGAACATTGATATTACAGAAATGGACCGAGGATATTTCGGCAAAGGTACAGGGTCGTGCAAGCAGTGCGCTGAGGCAAGAATTTAGAGAGCTCGAATTATTAGACGAGATTACCAGGCTTCGTTACAATTCGAAACTTGATCCTAGGGTGCTAGGTCTCACATGGACTGATCAGATCAGAGCTTACAGGATGGTGAAAGGTGCGCAGTACGTGCCCTCTTGTATACACCGTTCCATCAGATGGTCGGATCAGGATCCTTTCGTCGAAAACGAACTTTCAAACGGTAAATGGTGCATCGTGTCTGAGGAAAAACCGACGGTAAAAGACAAGTTCGTTCCTGCACAAGGTTCTGTAAAGTTGTCTGCTCACGATGTCAGAACCCACCATGCTACAGACGTATCATCGATCCATAAAGCAAATAAGGCACATGAACGCGCTGAGACAACCCCATCTTGGAGTGAACGTCTGCACTCTACCATGTGCGATACGATGCTTGGGCTTCACGGGCAACGTGTGATGTCCTGTCGGAAACGACGTCTGTCCAATGAAGACGACCGTGACACATGTAAGAAGGTACCGGTGGAAGGTATAAATATCAAACTGCATCCCGTTAAACCGACAGGAAAAGACGAGACGGCTATTGCACAAGAGACCCCAAAGCTGCATGCTCACAATATTAGGAACCAAGAAATGGCAGACACGCCAATAAATCATGGACCGGACGAGATGCACGAATGCAACCAGTCAATCTTATTGCAGAATGAGCACTCGCATCATATGACGGATGAGAACATGGTCATATTTCAGGAGCAAGGCACGGTGTCAGGTCAGAAAAGATGCTTGTCTCATGAAGAAGACGGTAACGCACATAAGAGAGTGCGCGTCGAAGGTACAGATGTCAGGCTCAGTTCTGTTCGATCGCTGGAAGGTCTGGAGTGGAGCAATAACAGCTGCACATACGATGCAATGTTGAGTATTTTGTACAATGTGTGGAAGCAAGACACCGCACGATGGGTTGCAGACTTCGAACGACTCAACAAGGAATGGTTGAAAGCTTTGAGCGATCTATTTCGACAACATCGTGATAACAAGGTGACATTAGAAGAGGCCAGAGACAAATTTCGTAGAGGCCTGGCCAGACGGTATCCAGTAAGACTGCGATTCAGAGATTTCACGTTCATGAGCGATCTGCTGGAATGTCTGTTCACCGGAGAGGATATGATAAGAGCGGCCGTTTTGGAGTGTCCTGAAGGACACCACGTCCCCAACACTTGCATAAATAACAACAGCACAGTGTTCATCGAGTCACACTCAGATTGCTACAGTAGTGTAAGAGAGTGGTTGCACGAACAATGGAACCTCACCGACATCAGATGGAGAGCATGCAGAATATGTAACAACCGCTTAAGGCGCCGACATGTATGGATCCGAGCACCAGAGATCTTGGCCTTCACATCGATCAATGGTCGACTGAAAACAGTCGACGAAAAGCTGGTCGTCGTGGTAGATGGTGTCCAAAAACAATACGGACTGTCCGGCACAATATACCATGGACAGGAACATTTTACAGCAAGGGTGTTCGTCAACGGCAGGTGCTGGTTCCATGATGGACTGACAACAGGGAGAGAGCTGATCCTGGAAACCCAAGACGCAAGATTGGACATGACAAGATGTAGAGGTAAGCTGCTGACAACGGCGATATATACCTTGATGACATAGGAACATTGCACCTGCATTTAACGGTACATGGACTATGAATCAGAATCTCAAAGTACGATAAGTCTGCCTAGTATCCAATCCATTGTATTCCAGTGTGCAATCGCGGGCCATCATATACATATGCTGCGTCAGTCATCGGCAACCGCCTTGTTGTACGAGCGAAGGATACAACGTGCAAGGATACATATTCGAGTGACTATAATGATATTACACAAAGTACAGGCTCACAAACTGAGATAGACATATTCAACATGTCGTGGTCAAAAAGAAACCTACAATGAACCTCCCAACACATGTTTATGTCACGTTCTCGTGAGCCTCGGAATTAGCCGAAAGCGTGCCTACCGGCCCGATAGTTGCCTGGCACGGCACACGTGGTATTAACCTTGTTCGCAGAGGCGCATCACATCCTTGCAAGTCGTACGCACCTTGTGGGTGCATGTCAACCTCAGTATACGTGTAATGGCTGGGTCTGTGTCTTGTTCATGGAATTTCATGGCAGTCAGTAGCGATAGCATGAGCTCCGTATATCAGCCTTCAGTTTTGTAGGATAGTTCGTGAAGTTGATAGTCATGGCTTGCGAATTATGGTGGCCAGAGTGCCACCAGTGAACACGGGATAACCTTCCAGGTTGCGAGGGTCGATGTTCTCCTTTCGAAAAGCACTAAAACGTTAGTTAAATGTGGTACTCTGCACCTTCTTTTACCACCTGAATACTTGTAATTCTCCGTTGGATTCACTAGTATAATCTGACACCTTGTAAATACCCAGTTAAATTACCCAGGTTTTAGTTCGCCTTGTACAATCCCCAGTTTATTGTGTACCTATAGGATTCTTACCTATGGAAGTATTGCCTTGATCCAGGAAAGTGAATATGGTATATATGATAAATATATTATGCACTGGGCCCCCAATTCATCCTCCGTTGTTTGCAGTTAACCAAATTTAGGCCCTCATTTTTTTCTTATAATGTACATTACAAAGTTGTAAATAGAAAATCTGTTGAGCATACTAAGGCGTAGAGCTGAAACAGAGCGCCGTTCACCTCGAGGCATACAGCAATGTCGCATGAAAAATCATGAGTAATCACAGATACATATGCAACAACAGTGACAACTCATGTAGAATCTGCTCGAAGATCGAGGGCGCTTGGTACAATTCTGCACACGTCTTGTTAGTGAAGTCAGACCATAGTGAAGCATAGTTCTTACAAGGCTATGTCTCCCCGTCCTCGACATAGTACACATTCGGTCTCCACTTCCTTCCCTGAACGTAACATTGTATATAAGTTCACAAATGACAAATATGGTCTAAATCACCTATAATATCGTTAGTGAAAGAACAACTAGAAAGGAGGGAGAACGTACCTCAACATGCTCCACAGAATCGAAGAAATATTTTGCCTTAAGCTGTGCTTGCCCACCCGCACGCGCCAACCACTGATTCCAATGACGAGCTTGGTAAGTATAAATCATTCCCTGATTCCCAACTTCCATTTCCAGAGTCACTGCCATCCAATTCTGGCAGTTGTACCCACGCAAAGTATAATGATAATGCAGATTCTTCAAGGAGGAATGCCATCCACAACTGCGACCATCAGTACAACTGATAAGTTAAATAAGTAACTTACAATATGGACAGTTTGTCAACGCCCTGCATTGTAAGAACAGTCGAATATCTCTTGTTCACCTCTAATAACACTTTCGCCAGAAATTCATCCTTGATCAATGCAGAACGAGCATAAATTTTATTGTAGCCCCCAAAGAATGGGCCACGAGCTTGAGGACCAGCGCGTAAGAAATATAATCGAATTGACATATCGAGCGAGGTAATGTGGATGAGAAGTTGAGAGCGAGTTAACAAGTAAAGCAAAGAGGAATAACTCAAAAAACAAGTTAAGAGGACTTAGTCGTGACGCTGTACCATTAAAGCATGTGTCCTGATCATGTTAGGTCATATTATGTAATTCCTACATGAATAAAACAGATAAATAATTGATCCCAATTCTTTCCAAGTTCCGAGGAAATGACAGAGGGTTTCTGTCCTGACAATAATGACCATCATACAGCCAACTTGTCTCCCGTTACCCTTGTTTACAGTTGGCTGCATGGCCAAAACAAGTAATCCGACACCTCAAATGGTAAAAGATAAGATAGGCCAGAGCTTCATGTCTTAGCACCTTATTCAGCCAATATAGAGTGAAACCCCGTATCCTTCCGTGTGTATATTCGGAAAGTGGGACTTTTCCTGACTTAATTTTGCTTTCTTCAAAACCTCACATGGACGAATACTTTTTGCACACTAAACTGTTCTATACTTTGTGCCCTTGGTCCATTCTAGCGAGCTTTAGTGTCTATCCGGCGAACTTTGGTGCGTCTCAACAGTTTACTGCCTTGAGAGACTGGCTATTCAGACTTCGCTGGTGGTCCTATGTTCTGATATTTTAAGTCAAGCTGTTTGACTTTCCTGCTGGGTTTGACCCCGTTATTCCACCCCCCCTCTTTTCCAAGCACTCGCACCTTTCTTCACCTCGATATCTGTGCCATTATCAACCAAAACTACAGCCACGTAAACAACAGATTTCGATCACACATTATAAACTGGCTGAGTAACTTATGCGGCCCGATTGCATTATCAGTTTTGGAATGCAAATTCTTCACGACAGATATGCACCTTCCGAAAAGAATTATCTCCCTTGCAGAAGCATCTTTGCAGCATCTTACGCTGTGGGCTCTCGGTCAGAGGTACTATACTTTGTCAGTTGTCAGAAAACTAATAACCCGAACAGAAATATACGTCGGAAGCTCGTACTTGCATCTAGGACACCTGAGCAAGCTGCAAAGTCTTGAAGTCCGATGCGAGGAATCACGTATCCCAGACATCGTCGAGATGCTTCGCTCTATAACAACTGCATCCTTTCGACGGCTGTCAATCATAATTCCACTCACATCACTTAACTTATCTTTTTCTTCCTTAAATTCATCGACATCTATCTTGAATGTAAAGATGCTTCTAGAGAAGAAGAGTTGAAACAAGTGTACTCTGGAATCGTCATTGCATGGCTATTTCATGTCGTAAGGAAATCTCACAAATGAGCGAGGATGCCATTGCTAACTTGAGACGAGGGACGATATATTGATGCACTGCAACGACAACTCAAAGACAGCATTACGCATCATAGGTTCAATCCAAGGTAAACCCAAAAGCTCAAAGATTTCGCTCTTTGGAAAGTAAGGATGGGAATCTAGCTTGTGAGACAAGAGACAGCTGCGGTTTTCAGGTTCCTGTGGATGATGACAATATCAATATCACTGCTACCCTCCTTGCCACGGCGATAACTAGATGTAGATATGTCTTCAGGAACAACCAGGTTGCAGATGTCCTAGCTCATCCATGACAACAGCATGCATTCTCTCCGTTTCATCTCGGAGGATCGAAGCATTTAACTCTTCGTGAAGTTGTGGTAAGGGTCACATAGTGGGATTTCTGTACCGTATCTTCTATCCATCGTTCACCATGGCTATCAAAACTACTGAGCACCTGGCAGAATGCTCCAAGTTCTCATAATGAAACTCCACATCCTTGACAATACGAAAATAGGCTGGTCCTATTCCATACACCGACGTGAAGAGCATCAGGACTTGATACCTTGGATCTTCAAGGATGGAAGGCTGGTCAAACCGATACGTTGACCCATGTAAAGTCCTCAGTTTCGAAAACAAATGCCTACCCTTCCTTTTGCCGTGGGGGTGTACTCGTATTCAATATACGTCGTGAAGCAAGACGAGTTGAAGACCTTGATGAAGTCAAGTTGCATGCGACATCACTGGTGAGGGTGAATGCTGGTCATCTGACAGAGGAAGAGGAGAAAGGGCTCATGGATGCTGCGATTACAAAAGTTGCTTCCGAGAAAAAGTATAACAAAGTCCATGAATTATTCCGAATGTACTCAGACTTCGTGGGGCTCGAACTTAACCACGCCCGTAGATGCTTGCGGCATAACATAGGCGCTAGAAGGAGCGACAACACAGTTTGAGGCGTGGGAGAGGGCACAGGCAAGGACATCGTATCAACAGGTGTCGCCAGAGCAGTAGTATAGCATTCTATGGAAAGAAATGAGTAAAGGTGACTCGAGGTCTCAAAAGGAGGTAGTCCAAGTAAGTATCTATTAAGCAATCTACCATTCCAAGAACACAGCTATTGTGTACATAGTCCTTCGTCAAGCCATAGCTGTGAGGTATCTTGGTTCCCCCCTCCCCCTCGTGCTCTCTCGCCGTCATACAAACAGTAGGTCCAATTGATCCATAACACAGCACAAAGGAGCAGATGACCTACAAGGAAAGAAAATAAAAATGCGAGTACAAGCAGGTAAGAACTCACATAGAATGCGCTTGAGTTAATTGCTACAAATTATAGTTAGTAAAGTCCGACCATAGGGAATTAATAAATCTCACACTATATGTCCTCGACATGCTTGCTACAAATCATAGTTAGTAAAGCCCGACGACAGTGAATTAATAAATCTCACACTATATGTCCTCGACATGCTAGATAGACGATACGCGCCCAACTCCTTTCCTAACATGACATTGTATATAAGATTACAATTGAGAAACACAATCTAAATCACCTAAGAGATCGTTAGTGAAATAATAACTAGGAATCAAGGTCGACATACCTCAACATGATCCACAGGATCAAAAAAATGCTTTGCCTTGAGCTGCGCTTGCCTGCCTGCACGAACCAACCACCGGTTCCAATGACAAGCCTGATAAGTAAAAACCAATCCCTGATTCCCACCTTCCATTTCCAATGTGACTGCCATCCATCCCTGGGGATTATAGCCACGCAACGTGTAATGATAATGCGGATTATTCAAAGATGAGTGCCATCCGTAACTACCACCATCAGAAACACCAAGAACTACAATGAATGACTTACAAAATCGACAGTTTATCGACCTGTTGCATGACGAGAACGTTTGAATATCTTCTTTTTGCCTCTAATAAAACCTTCACCGGATATTCATCGTTAATCAATGCAGATCAGGTGTAAATTTTGTTGTAGTCACCGAAGAAAGGGTCCCGAGCTTGAAGACCGACGTGAAGAAAATAGATTTGGAGCGACATATGGAGAATAACGGTAGAGATGAGAAGTAGAGGACGATTTAAGAAGTAGATTGAGCGTTATAACTCGAGAGAGCAAGCTAACGGGACTTAGTCGTGACGCTGAACTATTAAAGCACGTGGTCGATCATTTATACGTAATGTCACGTGATAGAAGCATCGTAACATTGACGCACGTGACAACAAATAAGTAAACTTAATATAATTATAAAAGTTTATTCACATATCCATACATAGGACGGAGAAAGAATCGGGGACCCGGTGCGTGCACCGCTACGATTATATATATTATTATTCTGTATAGTAAGCATGATATGTAGAGTGGAAAGAATCAGGAACTGACGCGGAACGTGCTGCCACACCGATGGTACCAATGCGAGCAAGGTAATACGTGCATGGCTCGTTATCCCTCCACGTCACGTTACAGGCATCTAATCGGAGTAAATCGGACTCGTACCCGTGCCGTGAAAGCGGCCCACCTACTCAGTCATTCCTGGATGTAGCTGCGGGTCTTCATTACCATATCAACAAATTACCCTCGAGTTTCTTTCTAACTCATTGGTCCTCGGATAGCATCACATCAAGCTGAAAAAAATCAGCGAGACGCGATGATTTGGTTTAGAGACGTCGTTAGAAGATACCAGAGATTAAGACTGTGTGTGCTGTCTGCTACGCACAAATCTGATCTTAAAGGTTCTCGAATATTTTCAACCATCACACTCTTCGCACTGAATACTTCAGAGGCCCGAACGTTCTCCTTCAATTACAGATATAGCTCCATATCCCATTACACCGGTGCATCGCTTTAGTCTTACACTATTCCTACTTTCATAATGACATTCATGAACGTGTCCATTATGCAGCGGATACTTTCACTTGTTTGACGCTTTTTAGGGCATTCCCAGAAAGGCCTTCTGGAGGCTATAATTGGGACCATCACCCAGGCGTGTCTAGCAATGACCAGCGCTTAGATATAGGAGATAGGTCGGATATCTGGCCTTTCCCACACGGTGTCCCTGAGACTCTTACCATCATCCCAAAGGTAATGCCTCATGGTCGATGATCGCAGACATGTAAACTGATAGTGTCGCTCATAGAAAACAACTCACGCAGTATGGAAACCACTTGTCTCGTCTGCGACACCCCAACAAGTACACGATGCTCAAGATGCAAGAGTGTTCATTACTGTAGTAAGGCGCACATTGCCCTGGTGAGCGTCTTCCACGTGTGTGGCTGAGACTCTGACGAATGTCTGTAGGACTGGCCATCTCACAAAGCCTACTGTACGCGAGTCAACGATGCGGGCACTAACACATTTGATGCTATCCTATTCGGTGTGAATGAAACGAAACCTCGCCTTATCAAAATTCCATGGTCATACGGCCCTGTTGATGAGGATGATGTTGGAGTAATGTGGCAGAAGCTCGAGAAGGAACCATGGTTCACCGGAGAAGATAGTTGTCCTCGCCGTTACGAGGTTCAGAGGCTCGGTGCCAATGGACCATCCCTTGGTTATACTCTCGCATTCTGGTTCGACGATAACTTTTTGAGGAATGGATCTCCAATCAATCGGTGCATTCAAGCTGTTACCGGAGGCAACGCCGCGCACCCTTGGTCGGGAAATGTCTTCGCCCTAAGGGCGCAGGGATTATATTCGGACATTTATGAAGATGCGGTCATGGAGGAGGATTTGGCGCCATTGATCCGTTACTTTAAAGATTATGGCAGGGAGTAAATGACAGATTATACCAGGTTGTCAATTTTCACTTTTTCTTGTTCTGTTTATTTTTTAACGGATGTTATCCTGTTCTTGGCGGTTCTTAAGTATTTCATTCCACAAGACACATATTACGAAATTTTTGTAACTGAAGACGATAAACTTCGACATACACGTACTACTTCATTCTGCATCAGAGCCTGTTGTCCGTGATGCACCGCCTGATCTCTACTTCTTTCTTTCTCCGTCTCTGTCTCTTTAAAGACGTATCACCTAGATCACGTCGCACAGGTATAGTTTCCCCATCGGCACGTACACCACATATAGTTGTGGACCGGGGGGGCCTGTCGAGTGGCTCACTGAACTGGCAGTGCATCGTGTCGAAATCTAACGCTACGTTGCTAACGGGTTTAAACTGATTGCAGCCCTTAGTAATTCAGGATGACCTCGTAGTTCAACTTCGTGGCTCGGATCGCATATCCATTGAGTCTCTGAATGAAGAGAATATGGCTGGAGCAGTGGAGACTATAGAAGGACATCGAAGCTTCATTTAGGCATTTAACGCGGCCTTGCTAGTTAATCGGTCCTCGATTCTTCATTTCGTCGACGATATGGGACTTCCATATCTGCAGGAACAACTCGCCAAAGCGCGACTTCGGGACCAAGCTATACGACGGATGCCTTTCTCCTAAACCAGAAAGGAAGCCTTGACTCACAAGTGTGATTCGCTCCGCAGCTACGGGATGACGATTAGTCTTCCTTGTAAATAGCGCGATTCCATCCCAAATTTTCAGGTGCCCTGGGGTCAAAGAAATCGCTGGTAGTGGTAGTGGTAGGGGTACCGGCGGCAGGTCCCAATGAGGAACGGCCGGGTCCGCAGCCCTGACATGGCGTACCATGTGCTGGTGTCCGAGAAGGATTTCAAAACTGAGATCGTAGGTCCCTCACCACCTTATCCGAGACAGCGGATGAGAAGCGGCTGGTTAATTGCATTTTTCGTGCGTCGCTTAGAGCTGTATGGAGAGCTTAGCATTATCATTAGCGAAGACAAAAACCAACTCCGGGTGTGTTTGGCTTATATTTCTTCGAGTAATAACCAGGTCCAACCAAAGATTATCGCTACTATCCTTCCTGAAAAACGGACTCTATCAGCAGTTTGATCGACTCCCTTTGTGAATGGACTAGATCGAACTGACCTGCATTAATGACCAAGAACTCTTGATTTTGGGCAGGGCTTCTCTTCCTATTGGTAAAATTGTTCCCTCACCGCATACGCAAACCGCATCGCAAACACCACTGTCTTCGCTCTGTAATCTCGCACCTATCGCATCGATACAGACATGACAGTTTTCTCGGATTCTGCAATGAACGTACAAGTGAATCGGGATGTCAGCTGGTGAGGAATTTTCAATTGAACGCTGAGATTGAGGTGAGAACACGTGTACTTACAAAACAGATTTATAGTGCGACTCGGAGATACAGGTGTTATAGAAAAGCGCGTTCTTTTGTCGCCGAAATCGGACTCTTTGTGATGAAAAATGGCCACGGATCGGGTACCTCGACCTTCTGAGACTGACAGAAGTTGAAGAGGTCAGTGGCCGAGACATCACGGGCATTTGGATGACAGAGGAAAGCACCCAGTGTGGTTTTATTCGCAGGGGTGCCTCAGCTATAGAGAGAGAGAGCGGCACGCGTCATGTCAGATGGAGGGCTTGAGGCTGAGAGTCGTGTGGGAGGACGTAAGTAAACAACTGGAAGAAGAAAGTTTCGCTGAATTTCCAAGGGAATTAACCGAGCAACAATGCTGGGTTGTTGGGGAGAGACTTCCGGGGGGGATGTTCAAGAAGGTGTCGGGGTCCATGATGGTCGACAGGGATGAAGTGGGGAGACTGCACGGTTTAGGCGTTGCTACAGATACCAAGACTTTTCTTGTCTGAGGTACCTGTTCGTAAATTGGTGTTGCATTTCGATTGTACATATTGATTAATCTCTGCTACGCTAGAAATGAGTCTCTAACGAAGATGGGAAGTGATGAATTCATCGAACTTGATGTAATAATGACCGCATACCACGCTCAGGTCCAAATACTATAATCCCAGAATAGCCGGGTGGCCGTTTCTCGACGAAAGATTTGTTACGCTCATTGGCCAGATCTGTATTAACGAACTCGAAGACGTCAGAAGGGGGAGACATGTTTCAAGAATGATTTGCTCAAATTTGGCATACTCTGCAAACAGAAGCAACAGAGCACCCGGATATTCTCATATTATCGCTGATTTGGCTGGTACGGAATAGAGAGCACTGCTGCGGATTGCAAGAAATCGAAGCTCGCAAGAGTCAAGATCGTTGAACGGCGAGCCTAGTCAGATCACAAATTTATCTTTGTCCTAAGCGACAAGAAACAAGGGATGCGCTGAATGTCTGACAAATAGCTGTGATTCGACTGCGATGTTTCCGCATTGATATTCCAAGATCAGGGCAAAAGGTCTTTGTAGCCGTTCTAGACAGCATTTTTCACGGCTGAGAATGATAATGAAGGTCGAATGTGTCCAGAGGAAATTGAAGACGTATGCCTGAACCAACACTTCAAACGTAAAAACAGTCTTTTGGCATTATCAGCTTTGTGCCCCGTGAAATTCTCGTTCGGTTCGAACATCTTGGGAAACCGGCAGTTAAATTCAGCAGCCTAAGCAACGCCAATTCGAAACGAGGTATCTACGAACAGAGTGAGCAGAAGTAATGAGATAGACGAACAGAGCGCACCTGGGGTGTTTAATTTATCGAAGGGAATGTCCATAGCAGGTAACGAGATAAGCTAACTTTTGAATATATGAATAGAACTGTCCAGTCCACCGTAAAAAGTAGGTTGGATAGACATACCTCGCAATACGGGCTTTGGGCTGAACGCATATCGTTACGTTGCCCCCAGAGTCTTAGCCATTTTCAAATAGAAATGGAGGGGATCCTGGTTAACCAGGCTGCGCTTGATGAGTTTCGTATTCTCTGAGGAAGAAACGAGCATATCAATGTCCTGTAGCGGGGTATTTAGCTCGACGAAACTCGGCCAAAGCGGATATACATCCGTTGAGGTGACGTTTACTCCTGTAGAGATAATACGCAGCGCTGCAGAAAACGGCACATGAATAATCGGAGTGTTGGAGGAGACGCGTAGCATCGGCGGCAGCTTTAATGACCATTCCACCATATTTGCTACCAAGGAACGTATGGTCCTGAGATGAAGCAATCATGTCGTTGCTGATGAATGCCATATGGAACGTTGCGTATCCCCATAAGAACGGTTTCGGACTGACCCATCAGTTTTCTTCCATTCATAGATAGCAATGCAACGTCACGGTCCAGGATAATGGAGTCTGACCTCGAGGCTAACACGACGGATGGCGGAATAGGCCCAATTGTGGACATTGGGAATAATGCAGGATGAAGACAGGTCAATACGTCCGCACTTTTGGGGAACACAGCAGTTATTTTCGATGTATGATGGAGGAAGATTGGCCGTTCTGCTAGGGCCAGGCTCCATACAGGAGGCGGAAGATCAGGTGGAAGGAGATACGCTCTGCGGCTCGCAATGACTGTCGACACGCACTTCTTCAGATTCTTCTCAGATCTGCTGACACAGCTCTCCATACGTCGGTAGATAGTTGATTGAATCGGCAGAAGGGAAATGCCTTTTACGATGAAAATATTTTCGAACTGGCCGCTACCAAATTTACACTGTCCCTTCTTTGGGCGAACCCTTGTTTAACAAATTGTCAGCATACGTCCTCGTAGCGTTGCCATCTGCAACATTCGAGGCAAGGGAGAATCGGTTATCAACACTCGCTAGGTGCTGAGTAGGCTGTAGCATGAGTGAGACTCGGTAAATCGCCATAAAATGCTGTGAAAAATGAATGAGGCCAGTATCGAAACATATTTCTCCCTGTTCGAATGGTGACTTAAATCCTTATTGTTTGTCAACAGTTCGAAGAAACAGTTGCGGTATCGTGATTGCTGACCGGGGCTTCAGGTTCAGGACTGGATGTATGCTAAGTGATATATTGGGAGACCTCGGTCTGTCTGTAAATACAAGTCCTTAGCTCAGCAAGAGAAGACAGAGAGACGAGAACGACGCACACACGGCCGCAATATAGTCTGTCACTCCTGAACACAGCTGCAAGTCTTCGTTACCCTATCAACAGATTACGTTCGGGGTTTCCATCTAGTTTGTCAGCCCTCGGATACCATCGCATCAAACATGTTCAAGATTCTCTTCATGTCGGAAACTCGTTCTCTTCTTTTGCCCTCGTGAGCAGGCCCACTAACAGAGTTGGTCATTCAGTAGATACAGAATAGGTCGGTGCATCAGTAGCAGCACACCGCAACAGTCCCCGAAGAGCCGACAGATTGTTTGCTAATGGCCACAGAAATAACATGGGGCAATACTGATGCATCGGTCGAGAATGTCGAAAGCGCGGATAGTACAGTAAATTCTGAGACGCAGAGACACGACGATCAAGCGTAACGATGAATGTCATCTGCCTGTCGTCGTCATCAATGATTATCGATTAAGCTTTAAGAATGACATTGTCATGACCATACCGCCGTCTGCTCCTTTTCGGGAACTACCACCACCTCCTCCTGTTCCTTTTGTCGCAACACTGCCATCATAGCGCACCCTTCCGGTCGACTTCCACAAAAAATCCCATCTCCGACCTCCGCTACCCCGCCATCCTCCCGCCATCCTTCCTCCAAGCTCGCGAACATGCCAACCCACGTCCGCCGTCCGAATTCACCTCCAACGCCTCTTTAGACATCGTGTCTCTCGCACCCGCCGTCTTTTCTAATAATAGACCTCCCATTACTACCCGGCTGTCCCTCAACGCACACTCCCGACCCGCGCCCGAGTCTCCATCATTAGCTCCGATTTCCTCAACTCTGGCGCATGCTGAAATGCCCGTCAGCTTCAGTGTCATGCATCGAACATGCTGCTTACCTCAAGCTCGACGTCATGCAGGATATCATCCTTGTATGGGCACAGTGTCGAACGTTGGGGAGGCAGACATATGTCATCGTAGGGCCCGAGCTGGGTATGTGTGAGTGCACATAAACTGGAGCGAAGGAACGTACTTACCATCTCTGTCCACACCCTCCGGCACACTTCTCTGGTGTATTCCCTCCGTTTCATAACGTCTACCAATGAACGTCTACCACCGCACCCCACCTCAACACAGAGTCCCCGTATTCAGCTTAGCGTACTTCTGAGGAAGTATTGATGCGCTATTGCATATATTAGGATACATTGTGCGCCTGCGTGTTTGTTAGTGGGGACGGCAGGACTACGAAGATCGTGGACATACCTAAGCATCAAGCGAAGGAATAATAACCCCGTCTTAAAGGCGAACATTCGTCCTGTTGAGAGATCTTGCTGACGTTGATTGAGTCCGTGCCAAGTGGGGCGGACGGAAAGCACACACCATCAATCGCTGCATTCTCTCGCCCATACACCATCCACTTCGTCCCATCTTCAACGTTCATCTGTGCTCGCACACCCAGTCATGTCGCCGCCTGGTGATCGTCAGCGAAAACGGCGGGATCAGGGAAAACATGCACGTACGCGACGTGCAACGAATAGACTGCTGGTGGAGGTCGATATCTGTTCGACCGGCCGTACAGTGGAAGAGAATCTGAGGGAAAAAAAGAAACGAAGTGAAGAAACGAAGTGCTTATAACTGTACACGCACCCTGTTATGAAGAATCAAATCGAGCCTACTTTGCTTGTCTTTGACCAAAAAAGGGTTGCCTCAATGTGCGTCCATGGCTATCGAGTTCAAACTAGTCCATGCCGTAGTCAGACGGTAAGAAAAGGATTCAAGATGTAACAGAAGCGAGCTTGCCACTCAAAAACGGCGACGAGCTGCGAGTCAACATGGCAGTCAACAAAGAAGAAGAATAATCGGCAATCGGAACCCATCCAACCGGACAGTGAGTTCGAGTTACGGGACTACGACACGTCAAAGAACACGTGGCGGAAAACGTGGCTATGGGCGGGCACAGTGACAAGCGAGCTTAGCATAAATAATAATTATACATGGGATGGGACGACATGCAGAGAGGATGAGGCTCGTAGAGGTGGGGGGAATGGGAAAGGAGGGATAGAATGATGTATTCCTGGAATTCGGGACATCTTTTATATCTCTCAAGCGTCGTCTCGGCTACAGTTAGATGACGTACAGAACTGTCAAAGATCCTGGCACAAATCATCATGTTGTGCATGCCCAAACCTGGAAGATTCGGGTGAGGACACATTTGATATCTCTTTGAATTACCTGTTGTTGTCAGTCAGCTCAAGCCGAAGAGCTTGTTCAATGTGAAAAAAGCTTTACTTACATCCTTGGTGAATATGGTAGTCATTTGATTTCCTTCGAACTGCTCTAACTGGCCTTCGCCCCCAGCACGGTGATTCCTGTCTCGCGAACATATGTTGTCCACCACGACGGGATGCACGAATCGGAGTCGTGTTCCTTCACTTCATCACTGTTCGATACGCTGACTAACACTCCTACGGGGATTTGAATTTTGTGTGTGCTAGTGGAATGTCAGCCTGGCTCGTCCAATAAGCGAGGACAGTTAGCTATTAATTCATTTTGAAAAGCTACCATTTCACTAGTGTCTATTCTATTGAGACCATTTTCCTGAAAAAGCATTGTTTTTGGTAGGAGCTCGTCGATTTAAGGAGAACATTACAGTAGTAATGTGAAACCGAGGTAATGTTAGTGTAATGCAGAAGCTCGAAGCAGGTTATAGGTGTGTTCCAAAATATTTTTCTTCCTTCAAGATCGGCTGATACAAATTTCAGATATAGACTCTAATATTAAAAAGATTTCGCTGTTTCTAGGTTACACATCTTACCATCGGCCAAGGACCTTAGTCTACGATATTCGGAAGATAGAGGGAAGCAGCCAGCGCGGTATCATCCACAGGGGAGCCTCAGCTATAGAGAGAGAACAGCACGCGTCGTTCCAGACGGAGGGCTTGAGGCTGAGAGTTGTGTGGAAGGACGTAAACGACTGGGAGGAGAAACGAAGATTCGGCTATATCGTCCCGGACCCGGTTCCGATAATGCCGGTTTTGTCCGTAACATGCTCTTCAAAGTTTTCTTCATGCCAAAAACTCGTTGTCTTCTTTTACCACCTTCTGTGCAGCACACTTTCCGTTCCTGCTTTGCGAGTGGTCCCTTCAAGTACAACTGGTCTATAATTCGATGCTAGCCTTTGCTGCTGCCTAGACTATGTCGACACCTGTGCTTGTAAGCGCCTACGCTCAATTTTGTGCCTGGTTCAAGCATATCTTGTGGTGAACTATGGTTTGTGACATGTCTGCCAGGATGCAGAGTCGTATATAGGATGATAAAAACTTGACGTGTTTCAATACAGGTAAGGCATCGTTCTCTCCGCGCTTTCTCATGCTGACATCCTTTCTCGTCTGCGAAGACTATTTGCTATTAGAAAGCGACCAGTTTAGGATCTTGCCATTGCTGTCGTCAAAAGGAAACCCTGATTAGGCAATCCCGAGATGAATATTAACCCATAGAAGGATAGCCATCATAGGTTGGATTGTCGCGTGCGCCTGAGCCCAGCCCTTGGACGTTGGAAAAACTGCGTGGATTTTCCATACTGCTAAGCTGAGAAGTTCCTATTCAAAGCTACTTCGTTCTACTTACTATTCTTTTCGGCTGGTATCCAACTCATGGTATCCTTGTATCTGCCATCCCATTTCTTCTTTGACCTACCATTCCATCCCCTCTTACGTTCCACCTCTCTGTATCACCAGTATTCCATTGAATGCATGTCTACCTTCGCGAAAAGTCTTCGCTGAGCCTCGTGTTCATTCCATATCCTCTTTTTTACTACGGTCATTGTGGCATCGGCATCGCTAAGCCTTGTGTACTACCATCGTTACACCTTGTGGCCCCAGTCAAAGACTTAAGCACCAGATCACGACTTCCTACAGCTGCATTGATGTCGTCCACCTTCGGAAAGCATTTCTGTTTACTATCGCAGACTGTTCTTATATGCCACATACTTGCATTCCCCTTGCCGCGGGTCTATCATTAAATCTCCCCGGATATTTATGGGCGTATATGAGGACATGCGAAATGGCAAGCCTGGCTTATCCTCCCCAATCAACGACGCCCATTCCTTCAATTCCAGAATGATATCTGTGCTGCACGTCCTCACGTGATACTGGTACCCACGCAGTGCCTCAATTTCTTTCCTGCCGGATAAACAATTCTTACCTCGGACCCCTAGGCGCTTCTCTCCGACGTGTACTGCCCTTAGACCAAAAAAATCTGTTGCTGTGAGGCGTGTGACGAATGGTATCTGCTGGACTCGAAGGTCCCCATGAAATGAAAGACACAGCCCCATACGATCTGTCGATCCGTCTCCGTGCTCTCGAGTAGGCATGCTACCTTGGGCTTGGCAACGTACTATTGTACACACCCGAGGGTATTCCAGACTCTCGTTGGTCAGTGATTTGATCATCCTCCGTATCTGAGTATCTGAAACCCATCCTCCTTTCACGACTGCCATGTTCACCGAGTCGCCACTTTGCAAAAAGGCTCCTGGCGAAGGATCCCGGTAGCGGGTTTGTCTTTTCCAAGAACATTAAAAGTGCTCGCGAGTCCACTTCACCTCGTTTTCGCTGAGCTTTTTGAGCGTGCTAAGCTTGCAGGCAATTGGACCGGTAGCCTCAAGGCCGGAAGCTTGGACGGCCTCTTCTTTGACACGAATCTCATTGGACTCTCACTGTCGAGTCACATTAGAGCAGTCCATCTTGCACGCCGACCGCTACTCTTGCCTAGAATTCAGAATATTTATGCTGTTAAATCTCTGCTCCCTTCTTTTCGGTGGGTTTCTAATTTCGACGATTCTCTGGCCCACTGATGCCCTATTTTGTGACTTTTGTGGTTTTTTGACACGTCGTAGTTGCCTGTCCGTTCTCTCCCAGCCTTGTATCCTCACTTATTCACATTCGGGTACTGGAGCCATACGAAAGGCTACCCATTGGATTTATTTATCAGCGTACTATGAGAAAAGATGATGCAATGGGCCGTATCTATCTTCTTAGGAAGGCGACAAGGTTACTAGAATTCTTGTTATCCTCTACAATCCATCAAGTGTCCATCACCTGATCAGCGTCGATGTAAGGGAAGAAATACTGACATACATCATGTCGTAAGATCGTATGCTTCGTATCATGAAAGCGGGTAGAGTAGCCTGGAATATTCGAATCCAGCGAGAGATTAATACCTATCAAAGAGTATCGCAAATGAAGGATCGACAAACATCTCTTATCAGGGAGAGTACTTCTGAGCGTAAATGATGGGAGCCCCAGCAAATAGTATGTTTAAAGCGCACAAGCCTGAGCGAAAGTCACTATAAGGATTTATGGCACAGAAATTGGGGATGTTAAAACGTACCTGTCTCTCCACCAATCTCAGAGCAAGATCGAATATAGACCTTGAGATAAAACCGTACATATCCAGAGATACGTACTCCGCAACTAGCGGCAGTGATGCAATGTGATTTGGCTTGATGAAATACAGAGAACAAGTTCAGCTTGGGGGATTTAATTCTCAAGAATTTTATTTTTAATCCTTCTCTTTCATTGCCTACTTTGGATATACGATTCGCGAATACATCGATACCTGTCTTTGACGCAACATAAATACACAGCATCAGTCTGCGGAGCCCTCGAACGTGGTTGACATCGTGCGCAACGCAATGCTGTCGTTATCTGAATGTCACCCTCCACTGCTCGAAGTCATACAAGGCATAGCAGGGAGGTTGACCAAAACCATTGCCTGCAATGCGAGCGCCCTTCGTATCAGCTGCCAATCAATTGATTTGAGGATAACCAGTGTAGCTGGCGATGGCAGCGCTCTTTGCCAGGATCCCTGGTAGTCAATACGTTAATCACGTAACAGGAAGCTGTGGTGGGAGACGTTAATGAGGAGCGAGACCGATAGGAAAATACAGTAGAGCACCAGTTGAGCTTAGAAGTATATGTGATACGGTGGGATGTCATTGCTTGAAAAGTATAGACAGGTGACAATATCGGCGTAGACAGAGATCTCAAATACATGGTAACATCGACAGAAAGGCCAGAAGTGCACGCTACTGGAGGTTTTTAAAATTAGTAATGTGGGAGAGCTCAAACAGATAGTATGTACTCGGCAACTTCGGAAGCGAAAATGGTAGCTATGGGGTGATCTTTATCCTTCCCAGCGAACTTCTAAGAAGCTTCATCGTATGGCTCATAGGGATTACTGCAGCGAAAACACCAAAAAACGACCAAGAAGAGCGCCTTGCCTATGTGGAGAGGCATATACGCTCACGAGACAAAGAAGATAATGATTGCCATAGCCTGAGGAGTGTAACCATGAAAAGAAGTCATTCGGAAAAGGCGAGGCTCATCCTGGGATTGGACAAGCACAAGGCGGCGATAGGAAATCAAGATTAGACCGTCCAGTCCTTGTCGTGAAGTACGACGACAGCAACAGTCATATACAGGGAACAAGTCGAGGTTGGACTGTACTGATGCACGAGAGGGTGAGACAGGGAAGGATTGGAGTATGGGCTCGGGGTTTTGAGGAACGCTGATGTGGATGGAACGACGATGGTAGAGATGGATGAGATAGCATAGCATAGATGAGGTATACTAAAAGATCCCTCCACCTCTGAATCAGTTTGAAGGCTTGATGATTTCTGTGACGAAGATACTAAGTCAATAAAATCGAGAAGGAATGAATAGGAAGCACGGTGAGTCGGTTCGAAAGTCAGAACACCGTGGCCATAACCTACCCCACTCAAAATTTCCAATCTACAGGACTGGCTGATGTGAGCATCTTCATGCCTTCTTCCTGCTGAATGTGTTGAATTAAGGTGTGCTAGCAGATTGGATGAGCGACTCATCACAAGGTACAAAACACTATGATCCACAGTGTCATTATTCAGCGTCCCTGGTTGTGAAGACATTAGTTGTCTGTGCGGCAGAAGATGAGCGGTCACTGAGAGTCGGATATCCATAAGAACGAGCACGGCACAATATGCATCTCTACGATATCTGTAGATAGGCTGGGAAAATTCCGGACATCATGGAGAATTTGTGCCGGCTGCAGGATCCCACACCTGCTGGTCCATCAGGCGATCCTTCAGGAAATGATGGTGAGAGAGAACATGGTCTAGTACAAGGCGACGGAGGTGAGAAAGAGCTAAAGCCGCAATTAGACCAACGACACGGAAGTCGGACCAGATATGCCGGACTTCTTCAATTGTGCTCAGAACTGCCGCACTGCCATGCGACATCGCAGCACAGCAATCATCGTTTTCTTCCTATCGTAAGGATCGACCTCCAATCCTCTGCGCAGTGACTCTATACACCACCAAATCGATCCGAAGAGGAGCTACACCAGTACGCATGACTTTGTAACCATTCATCTTTGTGATGTTATTTCGCTAACAGTGATGAACTATAGACATGAATGGGGATGAATGGTGGAGTCATTATAAGTATGATGCATTCGGAATGGGTCAAGGGCGTGAAGTTGTGAGTATGTAATAGCACAAATGTCTAAGTAGAAACTAACATTCTCGTGTAGGAACAGATGCGTCAGAACTATGCGCACCTTCCTGAGGTTACTGTCTCCGCTTTCACCGAGGCCGGTGTGCCAGAACATTCCATTTCTGTGATAAAGCAACGCACCTACACTGGTAGATATCCTGTTATACCATCTTCTCTTGCCGACACTCCCTGTACTTCTCTCGGTGTCGAAAACATTTTAGGGAAACTGAACGATATCCTTGGCACATCATACACCCTGGAAATCCGCTCACTATCCTCTCTCCTTAACACCTACATTCTCAATGGCTATGACTTTGGCACCGCCTTTAGTCGTCTCCGTCCATTCTGGTACAACGACTTGATCGACATCGAAGACAAGCTACATACTCGCGAAGGGTGGGACCAGCAGATGAGGCAAGATGTGCTCGTCAATAACAGGATAATCAGTGGCAGCCTGCCTCCCCGACGTGTCTGGGATCTGTACAGCAATAGGGTGATCCCATGGTGGGTGCCCCGTGAATACCCGAGGGCAATTTCACATGCTTGGATGGAAGAAGAGGATCGCGCAGATGTGCATACACCCATCAACAGGAATGAATGGCCAGTTCCGATGCCAAAGGATGCAAACCTCGACCTCATCCGCATCGAGATGCTGAATCATGGGGCAGAGTATGCATGGTTGGACGTTCTCTGTTTGAGACAGGTCGGAGGACGACGAGAGGATCTGCGTGAGGCAGAGTGGAAGGTGGATGTGCCCACGATTGGACGAGTGTATGGCTGGTCACATGGCGATGTGATGTGCTACCTCAGTGGGCTGGGACGACCTTTCAGTTTGAAGGAGGCCGACCTGGAGAGTGACAGATGTTGGTTCAGACGGGCATGGACGCTGCAGGAAACTCACATTTACATGAGAATTGGTGGAGATACAGGCGACAGCGGATTCATAAGCAGGGAAATGCGGGCGAGGATTGAGAATCAACTGTCGTCGCTGCAGAAGAAGAGACGTGTAAATGCTCTGGGTATGCCTGTGTTTATTGCCTTGTCAGAGATGCAGAAGCGGGTGTCAACGAATCCTGTGGACAAGGTTGCGGGGATGTCTTATCTCCTGCAAACATACGAAATACCGGCATACTACGTGTCACAATCTCAGGAGGAAGCATGGACGGCACTGGTTGGCGAGATGTATATAAAATATAGGGGGCACATGTTCTTCTTGTATCCCGAAGCTGGAGATGGGAAAAAATGCTGGCGACCATCATGGAAGCAAGCGATGACTGAGGCGCTCCCGCCGCCACATCTTATAAATGGCTGGGTAGGCTTCGTTTGGCGTACGAAGCACAACAATGCCAATTCATGTGACGGACCCTGCATTGAATCAGGTTATGTGCAGGGATTAGGCGAAGAATCACAAGATGGAAGACATCGAGAGGGAGAGCTGCTCGTCGAAGACATCACCGGTGGAAAGCACACATTCAGGATTGTCGCCGATCACCAATACCTGATACCAGAGGGCTCATACATGCTGGTAGGCAGTCTGGCATGTGCTTCTGAGGGAACATTCGAAGAGGAGCAACGTTGGGTTGTTGGGGAAAGACTTTCAGGGGGGATGTTCAAGAAAGTGTCCGTGTTCATGATGGCCAACAAGGGCGAAGTGAAGAGACTGCACGATTTAGGTGTTGCCACAGATACAGAGATTTTTCTTGCTTAAGGTACCTATTCATACCTTTGTATTGTCTTTTGATTGTATAATTTAAGTAATCATCGCTACGCTAGAAACGAGTCTGTAACAATGATGGGAAGTGATGAATCGAACTCGATGTAATAATGTCCACATACCATGCTCAGATCCAAGTAGTGTAGCGCCACAATAGCCGCATGGATGTTTATCGACGAAAACTTTGTTACGCTCGTTGGCCAGATCCGTGTTAACAGGGCACACCTGGGGTGTAGTAGGGTGACGAGATTAACTAAATATTGAGTAGACAAATAGAACTGTCCAGTCCACCGTAAACAATAGGTTGGATAGACATACCTCGCAATACATGCTTCGGGCTTAGTGTATGTCGTTACATGCCATCAACGAAAGCCGTATTCGAAGGGACTGCACGCCGTGTCACTGTCTCCATTTCATGACACTGATTCTGGACATATTTCAATGCAGTCGCAGCCTCGCATGTGGTTGGCTATCCTGGGTGGACAATAAGGAGATGGCCCGTGCCGGAAATTTTTCCAGACGGCGGACAGTGGAAGGCGTGGCAAAATATTGAGTTTTACAGGTGCTAACGAGCATCCCGGAGCAAATATTCGTGTAGAACGGTGTGCGGGCCATTGCTGCGATGAACTTTGGGTGTTTTCTTTATGATTTCGACTTGGATGCATAGGACAGAAATGATCATGGTAAAAACCGAGCCACCAAGGGCCCCAGGACCAGATCAGCTCTATTCCGAAGCTATCTCTTTCCTTGTTGATGCCGCAATATTTCCTTGTGAACCTCGTTGCCTCTTGACTCTATGGCTGATTTACTCTACTCTCAGATGTAGTAATTTAAGTGATGTGAAATGCGGAGCGTAAGACCCATTCATGTTCTTCTTCGTTTCACGTTCCCTTAATTATGATTTCGCTAGGCTTATGTTAGCTCTCCTTGCTGTCTCTCAAGAACATCCTTCCTCCAGAAACGTACACATCCACTGGTTCGCCTTCAGAATGGCCTATTGAGCGGTGCGATGTATCAGTCTGAAGGCGTAAAGCTATTATCGTTCGTAGTAGAAGCGAAACGACATAAAATGGAGGTCACACTAGCGAAATACTCAGTGAAGTAGGTAGCTCGACAATAGTACCATCGTAAACCACCATACAGAGACCAAATTCATGCAACGATTTACGCGACCTCAAATCCCAACTGGTGCCAATCATCCCGACAGTCTGCAAAACCTGAGCAAAATTCCTTCACCCTTTCTATCGTAAGATGCTGGAACTCCTCCTCGAAGAAACTTAACGCCACTGAAGCCCAAGACCTCTTATTCCCCGTCAAGGTCTGGAGCACAATCTTGAGCATACACCGAACGTCTGCAGCATCAGTGGTCTGCTTCATTTGCTTGTGCGGCTCGGACGCTGTCATATTATCGTGCCATCCCTGGAGCTTGTGTAGGAGAAGCACCTCGACGGGAACAAGGGGCAGTCCATTCTTCACGACGACTGATCTCGATGATAAGAACGGAAGCATCATCGTGCCGGGCGTGAGGATGTCCACTTTGGTGTATCTGCGAACCTTCTGCTGTCCAATGTGGAGCGACCGTTCATACCGTAGTTTTTGGTGCTGCTTCTCTGGATACAGAGATTTTATTAAGTAGAAATGTATGGGATCCTGGTTAACCAGGCTGCGCTTGATGAGTTCCGCATCATCCGAGGAAGAAACGAGGAAATCGATGTCCTGTAACGGAGTATTGAGCGTAACGAAAGTCAGCCATAGTGGATATACATACGTTGGGAAGACGTTCATTCCCGTAGAGATAACACGCAGCGCCGCCGAAAATGGCACATGAATAACCGGAGTTTTGGAGGAGACGCGTAGCATCAACGGCGGCTTTAAAGACGATTCCACCTTCTCTGCGGATTGTTGGGATTCTCGCAGTCGGTGTTGGGCCACATGCTGTGTGGACATCAACCTCTGGTAGTACAGAGGGCGGGATTGGTAAGAGGGAAGAGTGGAATCCAATGGTAGAGAAATACTCCGTTAGCTCCGGATGAACAGCGACAACATCATTCGCGAGCTGATCAAGTTTTTCCCTATCTTTGAATGCTGCGCTGACATCAGCATTGCGGTGACAGAGAAGCTCTAAAACTGCTACTACGCTCTTGTAGGCGTACTTTGTCATCAAAAGTCCTTGGGAATTAACCGTGGCGAGTAGGGTGGAGAATAGGTAGCTCTGGTTGATGATGGAAATCCCATTGAAGGATGTGCCAACGCTTTCATCAGGGCACAAGCCCAGTGACGAAGGAACTTCTTCCACGCTGACCCTACAGGATCTCAATTTCCCATCTCTCCAAGGCACGGAAAATAGGAAAGCACCTTTCCTTGCTTTCAGAACGCCCTGTCGACACAGAAGGCATTGAAGCGAGTCGAGGGAATCTCCATTCCGAAGAATGACTAAGAAATCGATATCATGGTTCTGCGCATGATTTTAAATGAGTAGGAAACTATTGATAATGGGTAACAATCACCGTTGGAATAACGGGCGAGCCCATGATATACCAAGGAACGTATCCTGGTCCTGCAAGGAAGCAATCATGTCCTTGCTGATGAATGCTGGATGAAATGGTGCGTGTCGCAGTAAGAACGGTTTCCGAGTGAGCCATCAGTTTTCTTCCCTTTCTGGATAGCGATGCAACATCACCGTCCAGGATAACGGCTGACTCCAACCTCGAAGCTAACACGATGGATGGTGGAATAGACACAATTGTAGAGGTCGGGAATAATGAAGGGTGAAGATGGGTCAGTAAGTCTGCACTCTCGGGGAACGCAGACGTTATTTTAGATAAATGGCGGAGGAACAACGGCCGTTCAGCTGGGGCGATGCTCCATACAGGGGGCGAAAGATTAGGTAGACGGAGATACGCTTCGCCGAGCGCGATAACTCCCAACATGCACTTCTTCAAGTTCTTTTCAGATTTGTTGACACAGCTCTCCATACGTCGGTAGATAATTGATTGGATTTCCAGAAGGGGAAAGCCTTTCACGATGAAAACGTTTTCCAACTGGCCGCTAACAAATCTGACTTTACACTTGTGCTTCTTCGTGGGCGATCCTCTGTTCAAGCGATTGTGAGTGTAGGTCATTGTAGCGTTGCCATCTGTATCCTGCGAGGTAATGGAGAATCGGTGATCAACACTCGCTAGGTGCTCGGTAGCATGCATGAGAGTCGGTGAATCACCCATAACTTGAACCTCTAGTCGCCACTAGTGCGCATTACATTAAATTACACAATGAAGAGAAATAATGAAAGCTTACGGAACTGCTGGTTGGTGTACGACAAAGGAGATGCCACGCCAGATCTCCGTAGATAGCCCAGCGAACGTTTACGTCTGGGAACGACTCGAGTATTGCGGCAGCGGCGCTGCGGACAATGCTTGTTCTGAATCCTTTGTTGCCGGTCATGGTTGTTTTGAGACGAATAACAGAACAAGGCGATGGGAGACAAAAGGCAGAAAACCACGCCACATCTGCATGGGTTTATTGTTTATTGTTTTCCCTTGAACCGTGTGAAAGGAAGCACAGTATGTATCCAAGGGTCTACCAATCGATTCATATACCCAGGTGTGCTGAGGTGAAGGGGTAAAATGTCGTGAGAAATGAACGATGCCAGGATGGAAACATCTCCTACAGCTTGAATAGGGACTTAATCGTTTGTGAACAGTCTAATGGCAGGGTTGCGTTGTCGTGATTGGTGATGGGGGCTTCATGCTCAGGACTGGGGTGTAGTTCACGCAATACGTTGGTAAATCTGAATCTGTCTGTAAGTGCAATTCCTTAGCTCAGCGAGAGAAGACGAAGGATGCACACTGACGGTTGTCGTCAATCCCAACAGTCCTGAACGTAGCCGCGAGTTTTCGTTACCATAACACCAGATTATGCTAGAGGTTTCCTTGAAGCTCGTTAGCCCTTGGAGAGCATCACACAAAGCTAAAAAAAAACGAGGCGATAAGTTGGTTGAGAGACATTAATAGAAGATACCAAAAGTGCTTACTTTCGTGTCTTCCTTGGATGTTGTATATAGCACATCGTGTCCCCAGGTCTTTCAATTGCAGTACATTCACAGTCGAGTGCGATGCTTGTCGCCTTCCTTCAAATTCTGAGACTAATGGAATGAGGCTGTACTGTCCATCGTATACAAAATATGGCAGTATTTCTGGGGAACGTCAAGTACAAATTTTCCAGTAACTACTGAAGCTGTCAAAATACATACATTATAGGGACCTGAAATATATGTTTCATATTTGATGTGTGTCGGAAAAAATTGTATTTCGTTTGTATTTTGACATGCTTCCAGCCATCGTATCCCCCCTTGTAGGCCTACCAGCATGACCAGGGCAGGACATTGTCACACCCTTCCCTTTGGTGGCTATTGCACTGCCACCCCTCTCCTCTGCTCACTATCAGGGTCCCCCGCCCTCCCTCCCACTGTTGCGCACTTTTTGTCCATTTTAGGAAATTTGCTTCCTATGCCTCTAGAATACTTGCGGGCCTTATTCCCGCCCTCCCGCTCACTGTGTAGGTCCGAAATTAGAGATATAAGGTCTTCTAAAAATATAGAATGGGTTAGTAAGCTGGCCCCGCCCCTCCCACGCCCCTGGACGATGGATTCGGAATGGGGAGACTGGATGTAGTGTGGCAGTGCAGCCAATTGATGGGATCAGCCATCAATATCAGTCCATTTTTGGAAATATTTCGGATTGGAATGCTTTCTGGGTAGTGGATGGGCCACAGGATGGTACTAGGATATGCATAAATATAGATAACATTGTTCTGTGTCCTTTGGCGAAGTATTGGAGCCCTAGAGAAGGGGTAAAATAGGTAAAATAGTGGAAAATTGCGAAAAAAGGGGAAAATTGCATTTGGGGGGGTGCTGCATGGATTGGATTGCTTTGGAACTTGCACTGATATGTTCTGCAGCATTAAAAAACCCTTAAACAGCACTTGTTTTTATCTGTAGGGCATCAGGATTGATATAAAATGTTGAAAAATAACAAAAATTGGAGGAAAATCGCGTTTGGGGGGTGCTGTATGCATCACATCGCTTTGAAACCTTCAGAAATGGATTTGGCGACCTTTAAACCCCATAAATGGCCCCTGATTATATCTGTGGGCGCTCAGTATCAATCATCAGATTGATATTACAGTTTATGGGGAGCACATATCAAAAAACACATTTTTAGGCATCAGAAAACTTTGGAATTTATTCCAGTAGATTTCTATACTTTGGAAAAACCAAGAACAGGCCAGGATCACAATCCATAGCCCCAGAATTCATGGGAAAAAGAGAAAGACTGAATTTGTGAAAAGTCTTACATAGCTCGCATTTCCGACTGTTGGAGAGGGTATCTATGGTACTAGATACTCAATATATACTGTATAGTAATTTGTACAAACTTTCAGGATGATACAGTATGTATTGACAGAGATATAAGTAGATTATTCACAAAATGAGGAGAAGCACATTCCAAATCTCGATGTTCTGGTCATCCTATGGGCCGGGGACTATCAGATTCGGATTCCCTCACCCAAAAAATGGCAGGACCACCCATCGTCCATGGGATTCATGTGTCTGAGCTCCGAGGTAAAGAGTATGCATTCCTTATACACAAAGATATACTGCTGTTTGTGGATTGTAAAGTAGTAAAAATGAGACATAGAGATGACAATCCCCTCTACCATTTTTTGGGTGAGGGAATCCGAATCTGATAGTCCCCGGCCCATAGGATGACCAGAACATCGAGATTTGGAATGTGCTTCTCCTCATTTTGTGAATAATCTACTTATATCTCTGTCAATACATACTGTATCATCCTGAAAGTTTGTACAAATTACTATACAGTATATATTGAGTATCTAGTACCATAGATACCCTCTCCAACAGTCGGAAATGCGAGCTATGTAAGACTTTTCACAAATTCAGTCTTTCTCTTTTTCCCATGAATTCTGGGGCTATGGATTGTGATCCTGGCCTGTTCTTGGTTTTTCCAAAGTATAGAAATCTACTGGAATAAATTCCAAAGTTTTCTGATGCCTAAAAATGTGTTTTTTGATATGTGCTCCCCATAAACTGTAATATCAATCTGATGATTGATACTGAGCGCCCACAGATATAATCAGGGGCCATTTATGGGGTTTAAAGGTCGCCAAATCCATTTCTGAAGGTTTCAAAGCGATGTGATGCATACAGCACCCCCCAAACGCGATTTTCCTCCAATTTTTGTTATTTTTCAACATTTTATATCAATCCTGATGCCCTACAGATAAAAACAAGTGCTGTTTAAGGGTTTTTTAATGCTGCAGAACATATCAGTGCAAGTTCCAAAGCAATCCAATCCATGCAGCACCCCCCCAAATGCAATTTTCCCCTTTTTTCGCAATTTTCCACTATTTTACCTATTTTACCCCTTCTCTAGGGCTCCAATACTTCGCCAAAGGACACAGAACAATGTTATCTATATTTATGCATATCCTAGTACCATCCTGTGGCCCATCCACTACCCAGAAAGCATTCCAATCCGAAATATTTCCAAAAATGGACTGATATTGATGGCTGATCCCATCAATTGGCTGCACTGCCACACTACATCCAGTCTCCCCATTCCGAATCCATCGTCCAGGGGCGTGGGAGGGGCGGGGCCAGCTTACTAACCCATTCTATATTTTTAGAAGACCTTATATCTCTAATTTCGGACCTACACAGTGAGCGGGAGGGCGGGAATAAGGCCCGCAAGTATTCTAGAGGCATAGGAAGCAAATTTCCTAAAATGGACAAAAAGTGCGCAACAGTGGGAGGGAGGGCGGGGGACCCTGATAGTGAGCAGAAGACATCCTGCTCTGGTAATACAAATTCACTAGAATTATAGCCGGGCCCTGAGCAAGGTATTGCCTATTGAAAAGGGCATGTGAAACAAAAATTTCAAATATAATTTTGTATTTTGTACACTATTGGGTCCCAACTGTTGCTGGAGAAAGTGTATTTGCGAATTTACAGCCATCATTGGAAAAAATGTATTTGCTGGACAGGATAGGTTGATGGAATTTAAATGGAGTCACTTACAAAGCTACGATAAACCCCAGGCCAAAGTCGATGATCATCCATCTTCAATGTCCTATAAAAAAGCTCGTGAGACATGAGAAAATATGGAATAGCCCTCAGCGCTAATTCGAAAGGCGAGAAACGTACTGTTGAGATCGAGATCGATCGGACATGCCAGGTTTGGCAATCAATCCGGAAAAGTCCGGAATCTTCGAGATGATTGAAGTTCCAAGTTCAGCTCATTGCTGACTGAGTGTAGAAACTTGTAGACATTGTCAGAAGGTTGTAGAACATTGTAGAAATACATTATTAACAGTATATAAGTAACTAGAATTTTTCCGAGCTAATAATCATTGTATTCTACTATCCCAGCCATTGGTGTGCTACAACTCTTTACACTGCGCTCGTTTCAATACCTAACCTCAACACGTACGTCTCGAAAGACAAAGGACTGGTCAGTGAGCCGAGGTAACACAGGCATTCGGAAGGCAGTGGAAAGCAGCCAGCGCAATTTTAATCGCAGGGGGGGCCTCAGCAATGGAGAGAGAGGGAGGCGTCGTGACAGATGGAGGGCTTGAGGCTGCGTCGCGTCGAGTGACATAACCAGCTGAGAGGCAATGAAGCTTCGGTAATCTCATCCCGGTTCCGATAACGCCGGTTTTGTCTGTAACATGCTCTTCAAAGTTTTCTTCATGCCAAAAACTCGTTGTCTTCTTTTACCACCTTCTGTGCAGCACACTTTCCGTTCCTGCTTTGCGAGTGGTCCCTTCAAGTACAACTGGTCTATAATTCGATGCTAGCCTTTGCTGCTGCCTAGACTATGTCGACACCTGTGCTTGTAAGCGCCTACGCTCAATTTTGTGCCTGGTTCAAGCATATCTTGTGGTGAACTATGGTTTGTGACATGTCTGCCAGGATACAGAGTCGTATGTAGGATGATAAAAACTTGACGTGTTTCAATACAGGTAAGGCATCGTTCTTTCTGCGCTTTCTCATGCTGACATCCTTTCTCGTCTGCGAAGACTATTTGCTATTAGAAAGCGACCAGTCTAGGATCTCGCCATTGCTGTTGTCGAAAGGAAACCCTGATTAGGCAACCCCGAGATGAATATTAACTCATAGAAGGATAGCCATGGTAGGTTGAATTGTCTCGTGCGCCTGAGTCCAGCCCTTGGACGTTCGAAAAGCTGCGTAGATTTTCCGTACTGCTAAGCTGAAAAGTTTCCCTTGCGGCGGGTCTATCATCAATTCTTCCTGGATATTTGTGTGCATATACGAAGATGCGCGAATCAGCAAGCCTAGATTATCCTCCCCAATACACGACGCCCCATCCTTCAATTGCTGACTGATATCTGTGCTGCCCTTCCTCGCTCGGTACAGGTACCCACACGATACCTCGCTTTCTTGCCCCCTGGATACACAACTCTAACTTCGGACTCCCTGGATTTTCCTCTCCGACGTGTACCACTCTCTGACCGAAGAATTCATGCTGCGAGGTGTGTGATAGATGGCGTCCACTGGACTCGGATATTCTCATGAAAAGGAAGAGCAGTCAGAGCTGTGCAATGCCATTGCACACTCTCATCTTGTTTTACTATTTGCCATACACGATCTGTCAATCCGTATCCATGCCCTCGGGTGCGCGCGCTACCTTGCTGGGCCTCCCGACGTACCATAGTACACCCGAGGGTACTCCAGACTCTCGTTCACCTGTATCTGAAACTCATCCTCCTTTCAGGACTACCGTGTACTCTGTGTTGTAATCGCAAGCCATGATACACGAGGACGTGGCCACTCTGCAAAAGGGCTCCATGTGAAAGATCCCGGTAGTGGGTATGCCCTTTCCAAGAGCATTAAAAGTGCTTGCTAGTCCAACTCACCTCGTCTTCACTGAGCTTTCTGAGTGTGCTAAGCTCCCGAACAATCGAACCGGTAGCCTCAAGGCCGGGAGCTTGGCTGGCCTCTTCTTCGACACGACTCTCATTGGACTCTTACCTTCGAGCAACCTTCGAGCCGTCTGTCTCACACGCTGGCCATTACTCTTGCCTACACTTCTGAATATTTATGCAGTTAAATATCTGCTCTATCCTTTTGTACGTGTTTCTAATGTCGACGATTCTGTGGCACACTGATGCCCTATTTTGCGACTTTTGTGACTTTGCAGACGTGTAGTAGCTACCTATCTGTGATCTACCTCCGGACTCGCATCGTCACCTACACATATTAGAACACTACAACCTTACGAAACGCTGCCCTTTGGATTTATTTATGAGCGTGCTTGAGAAAAAACGGAACGATGGATCAGCCGTATATATCTTCCAAAGAAGGCGACAAGGTTACTAGAATTTCGGTTATCCTCGACAATCTATCAAGTGTTCATCAGCTGATCAGCATCAACGGAAGGGAAGAAACACAGACATACACTTAAATTTCTGTCGTAAGATTGTGTGTTTCGTACCATGAGAGCGAGTAGGCTAGCCTGGATTATTTGAATCCAGCGACGGATGCATGCGTGTCAGAATTTCACAACTCGAGGGTTGATACTTGATGACACGTAGGCGTCATGTACCAAGGAGAGTACCCTTCAATGCAGATAACGGGAGCACTAGTAACTAGCGGGCTTGAGGCACACAAACATGAGCGACGGCCGCTATAAGGATTTATGGCAGAGAAACTGGGGATATTGAAACGTACCTGTCTGTCCACCACTCTCCGGGTACAGAGACCTTGAGATAAAATCGAACGTATCCAGAGGTGCTTACTCCGGAGCTAGTGACAGAGATGCGAGGTGACTTTGCTTGATGACATACGGAGAACGAGTTCAGCTAGGGCAATTTAATTCTCAGTAATTTTACTTTTAATCCCTCCTTTTCGTTATCAGCATAGGATATATAATCCGCTGCTGCATGGATACCTGTCTTTGAAGTGACATAGATATACGATGTAAGTCTGCAAAACCCTCGAATGTTGTCGTCATCGTGCGCAACGCAATGCTGTTGTTACCTGAAGACCACCCACCACTGCTCGACTTCATACAAGGCAGCAGGGAGGTTCACCAAAACCATCACCTGCAATACAAGGGTCCTTCGTGTGAGCTGCCAATCGATTGATTGGAGGATACCAAGAGTAGCTGACAATGACAGCGCTCTTTGCCAGAGTCCCCGGTAGCCAATACATGAATCATATAACGAGAAGCCGTGGTAGGAGACGCTAGTGAGGAACGAAGCTGATAGTAAAATACAGTAGAGCACCACTTGAGCTCGGAAGTATCTGTAACACGTTGGGATGTAATTGTCAGAAATGTATATAAAGCGACGATGTTGGGATATACAGAGATATCAGGTACAGGGTAAGGTCGAGAGAAAGGCCAATCGTACGCGGAGCTGGAGGTTTTTTAAAATTAGTACTATAGGAGAGCTCACAAGGATAGTACGTACTCAACAACTTCGAAAGCCAAAAAGTTCGCTATGAGGTGATCTTTATCCTTCCCAGTGAGCTTCTAAGAAGCTTTATCATATGGCTCATTATGGTTACTGCAGCGAAAACACCGAAAGACGACCCAGAAGGACATCTTGCCCACGTGGAGAGGAATATACGCTCCCGAGATAAACGGGATAATGGCTGATAGAACCTGGAGAGAGCATAACCATAGAAAATCAATCATTCGGAAAAGGTGAAGCTCATCCTGGGATAGGACGAGGATGAGGCGGTGATAGGAAATTAAGGATCTGACTTTGAGGTCCTTGGCTCGAAGGCCAACAATGGAAACAGTCATATATGGGGACCAAGTCGAGGTTGGACAGTACTGATTGACGAGAGGCTGATATAGGGAAGGATTAGAGTATTGCCTGAGGGTTTCGATGACGAGACGCTAACGTGAATTGAACGATGGCGGTAGAGATGGATGAGATAGCGTAGCATAGTCAGAGTATCGTACATGGTCCCTCCACCGCTGAATCGTGCTAACTGTTTGATAATCAGGATCTGTAACGAAGAGATTAGGTCAATAAAATTATGAAAGAATGGATAGGATGCACAACGAGCCAGTTCGAAAATCAGAACGCCTACCCCACCTTAAAATCTCCGCCAAATGGACTGGTTGATTAGAACATCTTCGCGTCTTTCTGCTGCTCAGCATGATAGATTAGGGGGGTGCTAGAAGGTTGGATGAGCGACTCACCACAAGTTACAAAACAATATCATCAACACTGTCTCTCGGTTACTACTCTACGGTCCGTCGTCGAGAAGACATTACTTGTCTGTGCGGTAAAAGTTGAGTGGTTGGTGAAAGTTGGATACCCACAAGAGCAAGCACAGCGCAACGAGCATCTCTAGGATATCTGTGGACGGGCTGGTGGCTTGATATTTTGCCAATCCTAAAATGTTTTCACGGGGCGTCGTATCTCACACTTGTTGGCCCAACAAGTGATGCATTACAGAAATGTCAGCGAGGCAGAACATGGTCTAGTACAAGGCGACGGAGAAGAGAAAGAGCCAAAGCCGAAAGTAGACCGACAACAGGGAAGTCGGACCGAATTTACCGGACTTCTTCAATGACATCGTGCTCAGAACTGTGGCACTGCCACGCGACATCAGCGCCCACTACCACACCCATCACCGTTTTCTTCATATCACGAGGATTGATTCTTCCGATTCTTCGCTCAGTGACTCTACGCAGCATCAGATCGATCTGAAGAGGAGCTACAATAGTACGCATGGCTTTATAACCGTTCATCTTCATGATGTTCTTTCGCTAAGAGTTAGAAAATATAGGCATGAATGAGGATGAATGGTGGAATCACTATAAACATGATACATTTAGAGAGGGTCCAGGGCGTGAACATGTATGCAGGTTATAGCACAAATGTCTAACTAGAAATTAACCTACTGCAGGACGAAAAGATGCATCAGACGTATGCGCGCCTTCCCGAGGTTACAGTCTCTGCTTTCTCTGAGGCCGGCATGCCAGAAGCTACCATTTCTGTCTTAAAGCAACGGACCTACACTTGCAGAGGTCCCATCATACCATCTTCTCTTGCCGACATTCCCTGTCCTCGTCTCGGCGTCGACGGACTTTTGGAGAAACTGAACACCATCCTTGGCACGTCATACACACTGGAAATCCACTCACTACGCTCTCTCCTGGAGACCTACATCCTCAAGGACTATGACTTTGGCACTGCCTTTAGTCGTCTCCGCCCATTCTGGTACGATGACTTGACGGGCATCAAAGACAAGCTACATTCCCGCGAAGCTTGCGACTGGCAGATGAGGCAAGACGTGCTCGCCAATAACAAGATACTCAGTCACTGCCTGCCTCCCCGACGTGTCTGGGATCTGTACAGCAATAGGGTCATCCCATGGTGGGTTGCCCGCAAATACCCAAGAGCAATTTCACATGCTTGGATGGAAAAGGAGGACGGGCACGGATGTGCAAACATCCATCAACGGGCGTGAATGGTCCGTCCCGATGCCAAAGGATGCCAACCTCGACCTCGTCCGCATCGAGATGCTGAATCATGGGGCAGAGTACGCATGGCTGGACGTTCTCTGCTTGAGACAGGTCGGAGGACAACGAGAGGATCTGTGTGAGGCAGAGTGGAAGGTGGATGTGCCCACCATTGGACGAGTATATCGCGTATCACCCGGCGGGGTGGTGTGCTATCTCAGCGGGCTGGGGCGTCCATTTAGCTTGAAGGAGGAAGACTTGGAGAGTGATAGATGTTGGTTCAGACGGGCATGGACGCTGCAGGAAATCAACAGTCTTATGAGCATTGGTGGAGATACAGGTGATGACAGATTTATAAGCAAGGAAATGCGGGCGAGGACTGAGAATCGACTGTCATGGCTGCGGGAGAACACTGATCAAGATTGGCAGGGTATGCCCGTGTTTATTGCCTTGTCGGAGATGCAGATGCGTGTGTCGACAAATCCTGTAGACAGGGTTGCGGGACTTTCTTATATCCTGTGGATAGCCGAAATACCGGCATACTATGCGTCACAATCCCAGGAGGAAGCGTGGACGGCACTGGTCGACGGGATCGATGAGTCAGTTAGAGGGCACCTGTTCTTCCTGTATCCGAAAGCTGGGGATGGAAAACAATGCTGGCGACCATCATGGAAGCAAGCAATGACTGACGCACTCCTGCAGCTACACCTTACTAACATGCCAATCGGCATCATTTTGCGTGACAAGGACAACAATGCCGATTCATATTCTGGACCCTGCATTGAATCCGGTCATGTGCGGGGATTGGACGAAGAATCACCAGAGGGGAAGCGTCGAGAGGGAGAGCTCCTCGTCGAAGACGCCATCGGTGGAAACCACAGATTCAAGATTGTCGCTGATCACCAATGCCTGATACCGGAGGGCTTATACACCCTCGTAGGCAGTTACACTGCAATTTTAGGGGAATTTCACGAGCCGCAATGCTGGGTTGTCGGGGAAAGACTTCCAGGGGGAATGTTCAAGAAAGTGTCGGTGTTCACAATGGCAAACAAGGATGAAGTGAAGAGTCTGCACGATTTAGGCGTTGCTACAAGAAATACCAACACTTTTCTCACCTGAGGTACTCGTTCGTACCTTTATCGTGTCTTTTGATCGTGTAGAATAAATACTCATAATTTATTGTTACGCCAGGAAAGAGTCTGTAATCGAATTCATCGAACTTGATGTAATAACAACCACATACCATGCTAACATCAAAATACTATAGCCCAGGAGTAGCTGCGAGGCTTGAAGGAAACTTTGTTACCCTCGATGGCCAGATCCGTGTTAACGAACTCCGAATAAATATAATAAACATTGGCACAGGGCAATAAGTTTCAACAATGATTTTCTCTATCCAACAGAATCAGAAAACTAAAGGTAGAGAACCTGGACGTACTCTTGTCATCGCTGACTTGGCTGGTACGGAATAGAGAGCACTGCTGCGGATCGCAAGAAATCGAAACTCGCAAGAGTCAAAAGATGACGACGAGCCTAGTTAGATTATCGATTTATCTTTGTCCTAAGCGACAACGAACAAGAAATGGAATAGATGTCCGACAAATGGCAGTAACCCGACCAAGATGTTTTTGCATTGATATTATAAGATCTGGGGAAAAGGTCTTTGTGACCAATATAAATGGTATGTTTTATGGCCGACAAGGATGTCTGAGCTCGAATGTGTGCAGAGGAAATTGACGACTACCTACGCCTGAACCAACACTTCAAAGATAAAAACAGTCTTAGCATTCTCAGCTTTGTGCGCTGTCAAATGCTCATCGGTTCGAACCTCTTGGGAAACTGGCAGTCAACGTCAGTAGCCTAAGCAACACCAATTCGAAACGAGGTATCTACGAGAAGAGTGAGCAGAAGAAATTGGATAGACAAACAGGGCACACATTAGGTGTTTAATTTATCGAAGGGAATGTTCGTAGCAGGTGATGAGATTAACTAAGTCTTGAATATACAAATAGAACTGTCCAATACACCGTAAAGAGTGGGTTGGATATACATACATCATAATACAGGCTTCGGGCTGAATGCACGCCATTACGTCGCCCCCAGAGTCTTAGCCCTTTTCAAGTAGAAACGGAGGAGTTCCTGGTTAACCGAGGTGCGCCTGAAGAGTTCTGCATTCTCTGAGGGAGAAACGAGGATACTATCAACGTCCTGTAGTGGGGTATTTAGCCTGACGAAAGTCGGCCAAAGGGGATATACATACGCCCGGGTGACGTATATTCCTGTACAGATGACGCGCAGCGCTGCCAATGACAGCACATGAATAACCGGAGCTTTGGAAGACGCGTAGCGTCAACGGCAGTTTTAAAGACCATTCCACCTTTTCTGCCGATTGTTGGGATTCTCACAGTCGGTGTCAGGCCACATGCTGTGCGACCGTCGTCCTCTGGTAGCAGAGGGGCCGGGATTGGTGGAAGGGTAGAGCGAAATCCAATGGTAGATAAATACCCTTTTAGCTCCGGATGAACGGCGACAATGTCATTCGCGAGCTGATCAAGTTTTGGGCTATCTTTGAATGCTGCTCTGACATCAGCATTGCGATGACAGAGCAGCTCTAGAACTGCCACTATGCTCTTGTACGCGTATTTTGTCATTGAAAGCCCTTGGGAATTAACGGTGACAAGTAGGGTGGAGAATAGGTAGCACTGGTTGATGGTGCGACAAGCGAGTCAAGGGAATCACCATTCCGAAGAATGACCAAGAAATCGATATGATGGTTCTGCACATGATTTTAAATGAGTAGGAAAGAATCGAAGACGGGTAACAATCACCGTTGGAATAATGGGCGAGCCCATAATATACCAAGGAACATATTCTGGTCCTGCGAGGAGGCAATCATGGTCGTTAAGAGAATTGACTATGATGTCGCGCACAGTGGAAAGATCCTCAGCATGACTCCATATGTACTAGCAAACCAGACGCTCAAGAACAATTCGGACGACGAGCAGGAGATGTCATTCGACTTTTCAAAGACCGTCATTCACATTCTCCAAGCTGGCTTGACTTAAACTTGAGCTTATCTGCAAACTATCGGGAGCAGAAAAAGGACGACGGATTTCTAGCATAATGACCTCCTTAAATCGACGAGTTCCCATCAAAAAACAATTATGTTTCAGCAAAATGATCCTGATAGAAAGAAAGACATCAGCGAAATACCAGTTCCTCAAAATGAATTAAGGACTGACTGTCGTCTCTTATTGGCCGAGCCGGGCTGACATCCACTAGGACCGACACAGTTCAGCCCTCACGTGGCATTAGAGGTCAGTGCTCGAGGACACCCTTCACCATCTCCTATGAACACTGCCAAAATCGCCATCCTCCCTCCAAGCTCAACAGCACGCCAGCCCCCATCCGCCGTACAAATCCACCTCCGATGCCTCTTTAGCAGTCGCGTCAACCCTCTCATCTGTAAGAATTCACCGGTACACTCCCTACCCCTGCCAACATCCATCCCTTCCCCGTGACCGAGTCTTTGTCACCGGCTGCGATATCCTTGACTCTGGCACCCGCTGAAACATCTCATCTAACAATAGACCTCCCACTGTCCCGACACTCCAGCACATATCGCATCTCCCTGCGCCAATCCCTCGTCTATGAATAGCTCTCCCTCCATCCACCCGCACCCTCCCTACCTGCGCAAACACCTGTCCCTCCCCGCGACCGAGTCTCCTTTATTGACTGCGATATCTTCGACTCTGGCGCGCGCTGAAATGCCCGTCAGCTTCAGTATCATGCATCGAATGTGCTGCTTACCTCGAGCTGGATGTCATGCAGAATATCATCCTTGTAGGGCTCGGTGACTGCGTGAGCGAGGGCATAGTGTCGAATGTCGGGGAGGCGCCATGCATCGTTGTAAGGCGTGGGCTGACAATGTCTAACTGGGCATGGATGGAGTCAAGTTGGGAACGGCGGGACTATGAAGATCAGGTACATACCTAAGAATCAAGTAGATATATGATAGCCCCGTCTCAGAGGCGGACATTCGTTCGTTTAAGAGATCTCGCTGACGTTGATTGAGTCTGAGCCAAGTGAAGTGGACAGAAAGCACATACCTTCTATCGCTGCATTCTCTCACGTGTACTCCCTCCGCTTTGTTACATCTTCAACAAATGTCTATGTTTGCACGCCCAGTCATGTCGCCGTCTGGGTGATTGTCAGCGGGAAGGCGAGATCTGGAAGTATATGCACCTACTTGACGTGCAACGAATAGACTGTTGGAGGTGGACATCCGTTCGATGGGCCGTACAAAGGAAGAGAATCTAAGGGAAAAAGAGAAACTCAGGGAAGAAACCAAGTGCTTATAACCGTACACGCACCCTGTTAGCAAGAATCAACTCGAGCCTACTTTGCCTGTATTTGACCAAAAAAAAGCCTCAATGTGCGTTCATGGCTATCGAGTTCGAACTAGTCCATACTGTAGTCAGACGGTAAGAAAAGGATACAAAATATAACAGAAGCGAGCTTACCACTCAAAAACAGCGACGCATGGCAGTTAACGAAGAAGAAAAATAGTCGGCAATCGGAACCCTTCCAACCGGTCAGCCTCGAGTTCGAGTCACGGGACTACGACACGTCTACCAACGCGTTGTGGGAAACGTGCCTATGGCCGTACACAGCAGCAAGCGCAGCGAGCTCAGCATACATAGGAAGAATAGACAAGTCGGAACGACATGTAGAGAGGACGAGGCACGTAGAGGAGTGGGAAATGGGAAAGGAAGGATAGAATAGACGCGTCAACTATCAGTCTTGATGGTGCTAGGAGGAGAACACCTAGTGGTAAGCCTTTCAGGGCGGTAAGATTTGGAAGAAGAGTCCCGGCTCTCGGTAGCATACGTGAACACATCTTGCGTCGGTGTTGGAGTAGGCGGCAGTAGCGATAGCAGAGGCATCAGTAACAGAAATGGCTGGCTTGGCGAGGTGGGCGCACAGAGAAGGCGGATACGCGTAGGAGTGGTGGGAAGTGGTGTAGGCGGTGACGCGTCGTCATCGTCGTCATCGATGAGCAACGGGAACTGCAGGGAGACGACGTTGGTCTGCCCACGTGAGGAGCTCAGCCTCGACTTTCTCAGAGAGTCGTGTGTTCCTGGACTCGATATGGCAGAGCCCAAGGGTATAGGAGTGATATCCTCAACGCCAAACACCAATACGACATCCTAAGCGCCTGGTACGGTCATCTTGCCTACCAAACACCTGAACGGCATATATCCCGCCCACACCCCCTTTGTCGACCCCTTGGAAGCGCCAAGAGACGAGTTTAATAGGCTCTCTATGCTCCCGGAGCGCGTGTTCGTGATGTGGGGCGAAGTAGGGGGGAAAGTCTTGTACGATGAAAACGTTTCCAAATGGCCGCTAGCAAACTTGACCTGACACTGATGTTTCTTCGTCCGCAAGCCGTCGCTCAGCACATCGTGGGTATAGGTCATTGTAACTTTGCCATATGCAACCCACGAGGAAAGAGAGAATCGGTAATCAACACTCGCTAGGTACTGGGTAGCATAAGTGAGGATTAATGTTTCCCATAACTTGAACCTCCAGTCGCCACTAGTGCAAGTTATATTAGGTTGCATAATGGATAGGAATAAGTAGAACTCACAGAACCACAGAGGAGATGCTATGCAAGATCTACATAGATAGCCCAGCGAACGTCTAGATTTTGAAAGGACTTAAGTATCGCAGCAGTGGCGTTGTGGACAACGCTAGTTCTGAATACTTTGTTGCAGGTCATGGTTGTTTTGAGACGAATACGAGAGCAGAAGGATGGAGGGCAGAAGGAAGAAAACCACGCTACATATGTATGGTTTTGTTGCTTTCCCTTGAATCGTGTGAAAGGAAGGGAGATATTTACCCAAGGGTCTATCAATCGATTCACATACCCACATGTGCTGAGGTGAAGGGGTAAGATGCTGTTAGAAATGAATGAATCCAGGATCGAAACGAATTTCTTACTGCTTGAATAGTGACCGAATCATCAATGAACGTGAACAGGCTCATAGCGGGGTTATGGTGTCGAGATTTGGCTCCATGCTCAGGACTGGGACGTAGACCCAGTGCAATGAGGTCATGTGATGTGTTGGTAAACCTCAATCTGTCTGTAAATACAAGTCCTTAGTTCAGCAAGAGAAGACAGAGAAGAGAATGACGCACGTTGATGGCTGCTATAAATCCCGTCGCTCCTGAACGTAGTAGCGTTTTCGAAACCATAACACCAGATTATGCCCGAGTTTTCCTTCCAGCTCATCAGCGCTTCAGCCCTCGGAGAGTATCACATAACCTAAAAAAAACACAAAAGAAAACATTCAGCGAGACGCCATAGTTTGGGTGAGAAACACCGGTAGAAGGTACCAAAGATGCTTACTTTAGCGTCTCTTTGGGATGCTGTATGCAGCTCCCTGTTGATACGCATGGAACGTATCCACCCGTAGATTTCATGATTTGTATCATATATACTTATCCGATCTATACTGTGCTTAAACAATAGAGGGCTAGGATGGAGCCTCCGCATCACTAGCTAAAGCTATAGCATTGCACAAGGAAATATACTGAGTGGCATTGGGACTTAGGAACGATATCGTTACGAGTCTGACCTACCAGCCTGATTTCTAAACCACTAGTAGGCGAATATACACCCTAACCATGCCACTGACAAATGCTAGCTACCAAACTAGGAGTTGATATGATAAAAGAACTGTGACTAGCCATGATAGCAAGCAGAGCAGATATTGAGCACGGAAGCGCCGGCTATATCGGTATCGTTTAGAAAGAGATATGACCCTGCAGAACCGTAACGTCCGCATCATTGATGAGAATATTCTATCTGTTGATCGATCTCGCAGGAATATCCGATTCGATCGTGTTGCATCAGATAGTTCGATTCCAAACGGTTCAATAGATGCCCTTAATCGTGAATAGTCCTGAAACTAGGCGTCATGGAGTCGCTATGTGGACTATACGACCGAGTATCCCGCCAATATGCTGTGAAGCGGGTAACTAGTGATATCAAGCTAGAACTCCGGAAATGAACCGATAGAACAGGTTGCCTAGCACGGAGATGGGCTAGTCCGACCTAAATTTCACCGGTAGTAGTTTACCTTATATTGTATGACTAAAATATCCGAGATAGCACAGACTGGTAGTAGTATATAAGTACTGTACATATGAATATACGGGAGGCTTCGCCACCCCACAGTTTGACCCTATAGTGCAGAAGCTAAGGTTGAATTAAGAGGTATTAAGTCGAGTCTCGGTGATACGCATGTTGTGTGTCTACCCTTAGATTTTGCGATTTTGTATGAAATATATACATACCAGAATCTATATCTACTTGAATACAAGAGCTATTGTTGAGACTTTGAGCAGATAGCTAGGATCCTGTGCAATGAATGAAGATATAGAGTCGAAATACAGGACTTAGGAACAATACCTTGAAGGATTGAACCTACCAGCCTGAAATAGTCGATCTCTAATAGGTCTAAACAAGCAGATATATGCTATAATGTCCTATTCGTGCACAATCCACTTAAACCAGAAGTAGCTAGTCCCTCAATGAGGTTGACTAGCCCCCAGATGAAGGGAATATTACCCTAATGCGATTGAATAGCTGTGACTAGTTGTCTATGGTTTGCAGAATTATTCCGAGACAGTTCAAGCTCTAGAAAGAATAGATAGAAGAACTCCCCAAGTTCGCATTCAGCAGCAAGTACTTTCCCTCATATGGCGGAATATTTGCTTTTATATTGAAGATATGAAGTGACTCGCCAGTACTATCTATTGATAGTGACTTTGGACCTGTAGATACTCTGCAGACGAGTCGCATTCCAGAATAGTAGGCCTGAAGGCCATGAGGCTCACATCAGTGATCGGAGTATCCATATTAAAGGATCAATTGATCTGGAATATTCCACTGACTGTAGCCTTGACTAGTTGCCTAGAGATAGAGAATGGTGACGCATTCTATGATGCAATAGCCTGGGCAGAGGGTAAAGCGACTGGTAACCAAGCTATTCAGCTTTGCAGTTCCAGAATCCTTCCTAGTCTGGCAAAGAATGATAGAATATTTCGATTCAAGCGGCCATGAATGAGCCTGGAAAGTGGACTAGAAATTACCTAGACCATTTCGACCAGGAAACCCTCAACCCAGCAGTAGGTAGCCTAGATACAGTCGGATATTAGCTTATACAGTATGACTAGTTATCCGAGATAGATTGGACTATGTACAGTATATAAAGGCCTCCTAGATGTAATATACTGGAGGCAACACCCTCCCCACGATTTGTCCTTAAAAGCGCAGTGCTTGAGCACCTGTCCATAGCAGACTGATATATCAATGACTGCAGTGCATCGTTAATTTTGATATATCAAAGCCCTAGTTTTACAGTCACTAGTTAATATATCAGCTGCAGTCGTTCTAAAAATAGTGAGACCTACCTGCTGTGATGCAATCAGACAGCCCTCGCCATGTGCAATGATGCCCTCGCATCATCTGCGCCCCACTCCCACCGATGGTCACCGACAGGTCTAAAAATGACTGTTGGATCGCGCCGTAGCTGATTTGGATCGTGCCTTGTCAGGCACCCCCTCGGACCATGTCCCCCATTCTTCCCACACGGTTGACTCCGGCGCTGTTTTAAAAACATGTGTATCAAACTTGCGGCAACAATTATGTAACCTTTCCTCTCTTGTCGTTACATTATTCATTCCTGTATTACACTCGTTTTGCTGCTCGATATTGTGTACCTTGCCACAATTCCAGTAATTCTATGGCTGCTCGCCCTTTCATCTTGACTACATAGATATGAAACCCTGAAGTACAACAGTGTTATTGGTACTGGAGGATTATCTCCGAAACAACGGGGGATCCTCATATGTCTTCGTAGCCCTGTCAATCAATCAATATTATTTCACAATACCAAAAACATCTTCATCGTCAGCCGCGGGAGTATCATCTGTCTCGCCTAGTGCTAGCCATTGGTCTACATACATCCATTTCCTCTCAAATGACTGCCGGATCGATTCTCATATACTGGCCTGACATTTGGCATATGCAGGGACCCCTTCGCCTCCCTTGACGAGGGTACCTCCACTCGGTGTGCTTGAAGCTCGAGACAGCCACAGGTTCGCCTCATAATTGAGGGTACACTTGACACGACCCATTTCGACACTGAGCAGCTTGCATTCTTCTCGCCACCAGTGGGCTTGTGCACATGCCTTGCACCATTCAATGTGCAAACCTGTGAACGTCAATCAGCAGGTCGTTAAAATTAAAGAAGCCTGTCAACGTACATTCTTCGACGCCGCCGGGAACATCGCCGAGATGTACAGAATACCAGATCCACGACATCGTACAATTGCCTTCCGAAATACCTACCTCGTCATCTGAAATTCCCCGTACATCTGAATCTTCTAAAATACGTAGCTGCGCCTGCCAGGACCACTCTCCGAGCACCTCCGATAGGACCAACAATCCCTTTCTGACTTCACGATAGTACTGTTTAGCCTGGGTGATACATGCATTCAGGTCCCGTGTAATTTTGTGGCATTTCAGATGCTCCTTCTGTGTCAAAGTGTTCGTGTCGCCATCTTTGTAAGCCTTTGACAATGCCAATAATTGACTACGAATAGTGTGAAGCAGGTCGTATCCCTGAGCAATGCGTAATCGGCATTCGGCACGTGTCAAGACTTTTTCACAGGTATGGACTGGCAGTATCAACGATGGAAGGTACAGAGGAAGCGAGTAAGCGGGAAGTGAAGGGCCATTGCCTTGATTATCTCGAATTCTTAGCCCTTGAACCGCCGGCATGTGAACTTCTTGAACAACGAACCACGACTCTATTCGGCGACAAAGGTGATTAGACTTCTCAAGGACTTGAGCTCTCTGGAGATCTGTCGAATGTAGTCCAAGCTCTTTGTTTAGCTGTGCAATTCTTCATCTAGAGTCCACAGTAAGAGATAGAGGTGATAATATATAATGATTCACTTACTGTGATGCTTCCAATTGAATACCCTGTGAAATCATGTCTTTTGGTGACGTAGTATGGAATTCGTCGCCATTGAGACCTGCTAGTTCATCTTGAGCATCTTCTTGAGCTAATTGAAGATGCATTGCTGCTTCGGTTTTGTCTAACATGGCTGTCAGCTCCTCTTGAAGATGTCTTTGATTCAATCTTGCTGGCTACAGTCTGAGTGAAAGGATTTACTTTTGTCCTATCTGCTTCCCAAGTTTCAACCATCTCAGTCCACTTTGCAACATCCTGTTGAGGCAGCGACTTCGTGAAACGTTCGAATCGATCTGCATGCTCAGATGCCTTGGGAATGGCATCCTTGAGTTTTCGCAGCAGACTATTACCTAAAATTGAATTAGCTGATATGATAAGAATCTGTCGAATAGATAAGTACCTTGCGATATGTTTTTCTGCCAGTTGTAGTCACCAAAATGTTGATCCAGCTTCTCGCGCCGATGACCAGGGCCCATCTCGCACGTGGAAGCGGCAACTCCATTGGATACAGCCCAACCTCGTTCAGGAGCCTCTCCGTCATTATTCCCAACCTGGGTGTGAAAACTCATGCAGTACTTCTCCTGACATTCCTCTATGTGCCCGGGAAGGTGAAACTTTGGAACTAAGTATAGATTCTTGGGTATTCAAGGTCGCATATGGTCGCCATAGATTTCAATGTGTTTCTCCAAATTAATAGACCATTGACAGGCGATATCGTAAGACGTAACAACACGAGGAACTCCATTGAAACGTTTGACAGCAGACAAATATCCAAAATCCATCTCCACCTGTCTATTATGCACCATGAGACCATTACACAACATATAGTCAGTGGAGACTCACGTTTCGCCCACACATAGATCAACTGTGGACAACGGGAGCTTAAGCTCATGTCTTGTGCAGACGACCCCTCCAACCCCGCTAGTGGCCAGGTCCCGTGTTCGATTCCACATCCTCTTATCACCCTGGGCAGCTTCGTGATTGCTACAGGTGCTGGCAGGTTGAATAATCCGTTTGTCAAATTCTTGAAGATGTCTACAAAAAATCGTGGGGTCCACGCAATATGCTAGGCCCTTGCCCAGACCAGGATCCTTCTCCTCACTCGAGACATCAAACCTCTCCAAGCGAAAGTTTCCATCCATGCCCAGGTATAATGTATACACCCATGCGTCAGGGCTGAATATCCTTTAGCTGAAAGCTTACGCCTCAAAAAGAACATGTACTCATGGGGATCAATAATATCCGGTATATTCACGCCCAGCTGCGGACAAGCCAAGCATTCGACAGCACACAATGCCGGCTTGGCATTCTTCCATCCTCCTGGATCATTGCCAATTCCTGCCCTCTTCAGCTGCCGAATAAACGACCACTCGCATATAATCCGAACAAAAGCATCATAATTATCCTAGATACATACATACATGAGCACCACACCATGGACCAAACGAGATACATGTACCGAGGGAGTCTTAGTGTTTGTATTATCCGTCAATCAAGCAAGAGAGTAATAATACTCATAAGCGGATATCTTTCCCATAAAGGTAAGCATCTGAAACTGCTTTAACACCACCGTAGTGACTCCAGTACGGGGTTCTGATCCAGTTGCGGGGAAAAGCCAGGCACGTTGTAGTTGTGTGGCCAATGGATGCTCGCGCATGCAGCTGCAAAAGTTGAGGGCTACATTGTGAATCCTGTTCATGTCAATTATCGTAAAATTATCACCAAATGCTGGGCATGGATGAGGGCAGACTTCGCCAATCAGATGTCCCACCTGATAGCGCATTCCAAGCTTTTGAAGAGGGGCCTTATCGAAGTAAGTGCCGTTCCAGTGCTTCATTTTTGTCAGATATAAAAGAAATCATCAGAAATCATGTGTGTACCTGAATAATATGTGTTGGGCATGCCGCATGTAATGAAATCATGCATGCCTGGCAAAACAGCCTAGCATCTCTACAGGTGATGCAACAATAACCGAATTCCGTTGCGTCGCAACCGGGACAGTGCCCCTGCAAAATGGCATCTCCACAGCCCTCCTGTCTCATACTCTCGGCAAGGTAGTCATCGATTTGCGAACTAAACGTCAAGAGAGGATTATACTAGCTAATTTTTAGACTTGTGATACCAGAGAATAAAAATTCATACCATATAGACACGTCTGCAAGGAGCCATGGCTATATTCTCCATGTCACCAGCCATAGCCAATGCGTACGCCTCAGGATCAAGATGGTACTGTTCGTGCGCATCATCGTCGAAGCCAGAAATGCTGTGAAACCCTGGTGGTAACGGCGACAGGCCATCCAAATCGGGGGAGAAATCTGTTGTATTCTTCTGAGGAGAAACTGGCAACTTCACGAAGCCATGCTTCACTGTCGAGGTCCCTCCCGATGGACCAGGAAATGACCATGACTGGTGGTGATGGCATCAATGGTCAGGACGGACATCGCTGGAGTCAGCATACAATTCGAGAGCATGGCTGTTCCAACCAATTCTTCGTCGCTTCGTTTTTGCAGGTCGGCGCACCCCCATAGCAGCAAGGAATAAGTTCGTGACTGGATAGATCGCTGTACTTGCAATAATAAGAACCTGGGTGGTATAATTCAGCTGCGATTGTTATCAAGCTTCGCTCTATATTGTGCACAACAAATATATTTGTATTCTATGAAGGTCTATGAAATTCTATACAAATTAAATGAGACTTGAAGCTAATTGAACAAACATTGAACCTACTCATGGCGTCGCACCTGAATGTGCTGGCTTTGAGCAACATGTCTAACCTGACATTCTTCGACTTCTTCCAACCTATGCATGCATGCTTTCACTGCCCGTTTAGTTGCATGGACAGCCATATCTTTCGCTCACTCCTCTGGGGTGGGAAGGGTGAAAATCTTGATTGGCTGAGGCACCTTACTGTGCTGAACGGTGGAGCGTCGGTTCTCCGATTTGCCAGGGGGATAAACTTGAGGAGTCTGAGACCTTTCAAGCTCTAACTCTCGCTCACGAAAGTCCGGGTGTAGATTATTGAACGACCACCAAAGGGCCTTCTTTACACGCTGCAATCGATGTGAGCTTCAATTCATTAGTTAAAGGCTTATTACACACCTCACGATGCCTCCGCAAGCCTCCATCGCTACGATCCTCTGGTGGCCAATACAGAACAAAGTCCTTCCAGATTGTATTGAACCAAGCATCTGCAAAGAAAGCGTGCTGCGAGTCGAATAAGTGGAAACCAATGGCATTTTTGCGGAGGTATTCCTCTTCGTGAGGACCAAACCCTGTCTGACAAGCAACATAAGCAGAATTATGAAGAATCAACCAAAATAGAACGCTTACCGCATGTTTGAAATTCTGTTTCCATGGTTGTTCCGTCATTGCGGACATACCCACAAACAGAATTTCGATAAGATAGATAATGCCTACTGTACAGTCTTACGTGGTTGACTCCCATGAGTCAGTCTGCAGAGTTCTACATACCCAAACCTATGAACCGGTTACCTACAGCCGGTCGACCAAGGATGATGTCATGAACTTCAAGCACAAATGTCTCCCTCTACGAGCATGCCATTTGGCCATACTTTGCCTTAAAAATTATATCAGTAGGCTCCAATTGACCTTACCATTCTTCTTGACTAATTTTTCTGAGCCTAATCTGTCTCTGGAATTTTCGTCAGACGAAGACCCATTTAGTAGAAGAACTCGATCAATTACTCAGGTGTAAACCCACTTCACTCATGCCATCGTCTGTGGAGCGTCCCCGCAAATACCAAACCACTGAGGAACAGCGTCTCGCACATGCTGCTAGCAGTGCACGCTCTTATACCAGGTAGGCAATTCATGGATATGGTGTCCCATCGTGCTTACTGTTTATATAGGCATAAAGCTCAAATCAATAAAGGCCACCGAAAACGATACAAAAGAACCAAGTCATGAGTCGTCGTCTATCATGGATGCATGTTTGGCATGTTAATCAGTTCCATAGCCCTTCGAAATCATCGGTTTTGAAAGATTTGCCTCACGCTCTAAGTGCTGAACCTCCGTCATAGGCATCTTGGTTGGATTTACAAGAGACATCACTAATATATTCTATGGTAGCAGCACAAAATCATTTACTCAAAGGATTCTCGACCGTATTTCCAGGAAAAATGAAGAGTTCCTCAACCTGATTGACTGTCGGCCCCGAGTCTACACCGAGAGACTGTATCATGAGTTCATGGCCACTGTCACCAACCAATCCCTGCAAGGAGACGATACCCAACTTTGTGACAAACTTACCAAGCTTGGCGCTCTGATTCAAGATGTCAGCAACTATGCCAACAAAATTCTCAACAATGTTGGAGTGGGGAAGGACTTAGCGGAGGCGCAGGAGATTCACGATTGCATGCAGGAGGTTGAGCGGTGGTTGGAAGACATTCTCTGTGGGGCCTTAGAGGGGGTTGACATGCTACTTGATGCCCATCAGTGTCGCCACTTACTGTATCAAACCTCAGCTTTGTGAATCTTCATTTTGTGGTGCCCAGTAGTAATTAATATACTTTAGCTCATTTAATAAACTCTTTGGGTCACTCTAAAGGAGACAGGTATAACAGCAAAATGATATTCATGAGGATACAGTGACAAGTAATGGATAGTAAGCATATGAGCAAAACAAACCCCCCCCCCCGGAGCCCAGTTTTCTATTCATCATCGCTATCGTCACAAAGGACTATTTCAATGTCACCACGCTGAAGGGCGTTATCGTAGGGAGCCTGTGCAGCCACACGAGACGGATGACGGAGGTAGACGGGGCCTGACACATGAAGTATGAGGGGAGCAATGACGTCCCTGTGGCCAAGTCAATAACATGACGCTCAACAGCCTAGAGAAAATACGTACCAGCCTTGAAAGACCCCAACCTCATATCCGACAGTGACTGTATACCAGGCTGTGGTGGAGCGACGGATGCGCGGCAAAGGTATCATACTGGGAGTGAGCAAATGCTGACCCCTTCCTGGGGGAGTACCCTTTACTAATCGAGTTGGGGTGTTCGAGGACTTGTCAGGCATAACGAAAGTAGATTCTGAGAAACAAGATGTTTATACTGGTAAGAAAGAGAGAAAGAAGAATTGTACCATTTTTCACCATAGGAACATGGTGAGATGCTGTCGCCACAGCTACACAAGCCTCACCACGTCCACCGCCACCAGGTGCCCCCTGGGAGGCGAGAGCATTATCTCCATCTCCATCCGGATTGGCCGAGGTACTGCCACCGGAAGTATTAGTGGGCCCTATGTTGCGGAATCAATTTTATCCTAGAATGCCGAGAGAAATCTTACCCGCGATCAGACCCAGTTTCTGCAGTGCCTGAATAACCTGTGCCAGCTGCATGGCAGTGAGGGGAGCTGAATTGCATTCAGGCATTTTTGTAGTCATATCAATACTTTGAGATTTTTATTAATATTGTAGTCGTGGCTTACTGACCGCCATTGAGACCTGTATAGTTGAACAGGAATAGCCATCGGCATGTTCAGCATGATTCCAGTTCTCATTCTGTGGACCTAGGTCTGTTCGAGAATATCGCGTAAAACAGAACAGGTACGTTATGGCAGAACTTTTCTCCAGAATAAGTGAGCCAATCTGTTTTTAGATGGCACCCCCGGGTTGGTGCACACCCAAACAAATGGTTTGGTTTGAAGCTCGTCTTGCGGCCTTTCATGATGCTCGTATAGAAGGCAAGCCTGGGGATTATTTATCTCAAGCCATGTCAGATTTTCTTGAAGAATGGCCTATACCTGAGTGCCAAGTGGAAGTCATTGGAAATACGCCTGAGGATATTGCCACGAGGGCGCATCAAAATTATTTGTATCAGAGACAGAAGGATGTAGGTTTTTCTGATTGATATCAATGTACTCTAGGTTAATGTGATTTCAGCGAATTATCCAAAAGTTTAACAATAACCGCAACAAAGCTCAACTTGCTGCAATTGCCGCAAGCAATCCCGACAAAAAAACTGCTACCCTCGCCCAAGAAGATCATTTTCTCGCTGAAGCTGCGGCGCCATGTCAGGGCTGTCAAAATTTACTCTCACCGTTATTATCCCACCCGTGTCAAGCCTATTGTCAAGGCGGCTATTCAGAAAACTTTAACTAGGTTGAGCCGAGGCCAGAAACTCACCCTTATCAACACCATTACACGTCAAACGTTCGACACAGAATCGGATACAATCAAAGAAGAAATATTCACTGCGGCAGAACAACTTCATGAGGAGCAAGCAGAGGCAGCACAGCATGGTGACTGGTCTCCAGAAGACTACCTTGAGTCAGTTTCATTCTCGAACAACGAATGTATGCTAACTAATTTATTTTCAGTTCTATCAATACCGCGCCAACGCTCCTCAATCGATTTCTTCAGGATTTGGCCATGCAGACTGGATGGTGGTTTAGCATAATCGGTGGAGGTCCTGATCCAGCTGACAATGGGAATATTCATACTGGCAGGTGGGTTAGCGCTTGGCTTTCTATGTGTTCAATCTGACCTTCTATTTAGTTTTCATATAGGTCGAAATAAGCATGACCGCAGCTTTGAGGACGAGTATACACACTTCTCAGTAGATCCCAAGGATAAGGACGCAGGCTGTACATCGTTTGATGAGGGTGTAATTGCACTGTTCGGAAGATTCCTGAAAACTCTCTTCCGTGAGTTTTATTGAGTCTCTGTAGAGGGAAATGCTCATACTGAGTATTATAGCTCCGGAAATTCGAGCCCAACATGCTTGTAATAAGGCAGACCTTTGAGCATTGGAGACTACTGAGGACGATGAGCAAATTAGTTCACCAACAGCTCATGAAGCGGCACCAGTATTACCATCACCTGGGCCTGCTCCTACTCCCACTCCCTCGACTCCAGCACCATCATTCATCGACCCCACGACCCCCTCGACTCCAGTACCATTATCTATCAACCCTACGACCGAGCCAGTTCCTATCAACCCCCTGTTAGCAACCATGACACTGTTGGACGACTTCAATCCTGATCTATTCAAAGATGCCGGTTTTGGTCATGCCTACGTTGGGATGACTTCAACGGAGGCCGACCGTGGAGACTACGACAGCTTACTTGGCCGTCCGAGCAGCAGTGAAGAAGCAGTCAGCTTCCCTTTTGGCAGGATTGACCACGGACATGCGGAGATGGACATTGATCCTCTTTTCCATGGTCTGGAGATGGCGCCATTCCAGGAACCTCACATTCCCCAACTACCATGCTTGCCAGATCCACTCGTCGATTCGTCCCAATCGCCGCAATGCCCCCACGATACCGAGGACCTTGAAGCGACTGACGAGATTATTACGCAACAGAATAGCCCAGAGCTAGAGGATAGGAGCAAGGATGGTATAGAGGTCAGGACAAGCAAGCATACTCGCAAGCTGCCAGCTTCTCGCGGAGTGGTTGCTGTAGGCTGGCTGCCCTCCACAATCACCTATCTAATGGATCTTGAGCTCGGCAAAGAGTGGCAAGACCTTCTTATAGCATGGCAGGCATTAGAAATGTGAATGTCGCTTTTGCAGGGTGGCGCACCAGGCAAGGTAAGCACTTGCCTATCATTTTACTGTTATATGTGTCAATGACCATGGACTAAAGGGACGAATGGGTGCTATAGCATCACGGCCTGCGGTGCTGACGGTCTGGCTTTCGAATCGACGCTACAATGTATATCCGGGAATACCGGCTACATTTTCGACAGATCTGCTCGCATGGTGGAACGCATTACAACCAGGATGGCACCGTTCTGACACTGGACCGTTACCGTCGAAGGATTATAGCGGGGTACTCAATAAGGCCCTCCGTAAGGGTGGTCCAAACAGCATCGTTACCGTGCTGATCAGGCTAATGTGGTGGGGGCAAGGTACCCTTTCAACGGAGGAAGCGGTGCTTTGGAAGGCAATGGTAGCTGATGTCAGAGCGTGTATTCATGCTTTGACACTGTCGTTGTCAGTGTAGGGGTCTGTATTCTATCTGATCCTATGTTTTTTTTGCTCCTATATCATTTCGTACTTCAGTCTTTAGCTTGCTATTTTATCTTAAAATTTCGCTGTCATGTTGGTATATATATCGGCTTAATTTTTGTCATTGTAGTGGCAGAAAATAAAATGTGTGTGTCATAAAATATATATATATATATGTTTTACTGTGCAAATGTGGCGATTACCTATTGTTCGGGGGTAGAATGTTTTGATGTCGATCTAGGAACCAAGGTAAGGACCTCGAAGAAGATGCCATGCTCCTGAGCGATCGTTTTTGATCTCAGGGCTTGATAGTATTAATAGCTGACAGACCGAGATTACAATTACTTTATTTTTAGGCCAGGCGCACACCGACGGGAGGGCTGGTAGCGCTTGTCGATGGAGGGCCCGACGTTCATGAGCAAGAGATTTGGGACGACGGGTATGGTCACGTGATGCCTGACTGTGGTTGATATATCAGACCGTCGACTATGGGAACAGTGCTTTGATATATCAATACATTGTGTAGCTCTGGCTTGAGGCGATTCAAGGGCCTTGGAGTGGAACCTCGGAGATAGAGAATAGTTGTTAAGTCCCAGGGAGCTTGCCATCCCTTAGAGTTGTACCTTAGCCTGCATGCAGGGCAATTTGAAGGCCTTTGTGCTTATCCTTTGGATGAGACGGCTATTTCTCTAGTCCGCTAAAGATAGAAAGAATATATTGATATTTATTTGAATATTTTCGAGTTTGAGACGGCCAGTGAGCCATAGTAAAGCCAGTGTGCTTCAGACGTCGGCCAGTGTGCCATAGTAAAGCCAGTGTGCTATATAAATCAGCTTAAGTGCCATTTAATCTCAGGACACGAAATATTTGAAGTCTCAGGACGAAAGGTTGTCCATAATATATTGTATTTGATCACAAACCCATACTATATTCGCTAAGTCGAATTGAATAGCTTGAATACCTTCAGAAAAGAAAGAACAAGTCGTAATAGTCCTGCTTCCTGTTGGGATAGTTGCGCACTTGGCAGAATATTTGATCTTCCAACCAAACTAGTCGGTTTGCAGAGGTCTTCTATTGATCTCAAAACACCCGAACTTATATATTTGGTGATTGTGAAGTGCAAGGATTGGTTTGGGTTGAGTATATACGAGTTTCACTCATTGTATATTCGCTCTAGATTAGTCTCTGCACCGTTACCAAGCACATCATCGGACCGCTAGCATATTGCTAAGTCCACCAAAGAATAGAAAGCATAGATTTGACTGCAGAAACTTCGCGAGTCACAGAAGACTGCTGGATACTCAGAAAGAAACTTGAAACGAAGGCACAGTAGCCATATATAAGCCAGTGAGCTAGAGATAGTGGCCAGGGAGCCATATATCAGCCAGTGAGCTGGAATAGCAAGGCAAAGAGCCATCTAGTTTCGAGTTTTGAAGTTTTGTTCAGTATTCTCCGAGGCCAAGTTTCGCTTCAGAACAAATATATTTGCTGAAGTACACTATTGTACAACCCACACCTTGTATATCCGCTTGGTTGAAGTCTGATTAACTTGGATATTCCACCTGTATTTGGCTATTTAGCTGAATATTCATTGATAAGTTAGACTATTCAGTTTGCAGGGATCTTCTATCGATCTCAAAACACCCGAACTCATATATTTTGGTGATTGTGAGCGCAAGGATTGCTTAGGGGTTAGTATATACAAGTTACACTCCATATATATTAGTTTCTAGCTATAGCTTGACGGTTACCGAGCACATCACCGTGTCCCAAGATCTGTTGATGGTAGCATAAATACTTACAGCTAAGTGCGATTCCTTTAAATCTGAGATTTATAGAATTTAAAGAGCATCACTCACGAAAGTTATGAAATGTCCCAAGCCAAAGTCAATGGTTGTTCATCTTCAATGTCATATAAAATCTCGTGAAACATGAGAGGAGGATCTGGAATAGCCGTCGACGCCAGCACAAAAGGCGAGAAACCTACGCGTCTCGAAAGCTAAAACTCACCCAAGATTGATGTCGGTGGACCGGAGCATCATGGACATTCGGAAGACGGAGGAAAGCAGCCAGTGCTGGTTGAACTCTTCAAACACAGGGGGTGGCTCAGCCATAGAGAGATAGCGGCAGGTGTCACATCATACTGAGGGCTTGGGGCTGAGAGTCGCGTCAAAGGACGTAAAACAGCTAAGAGGCAACGGGAGAAAAGAAGCATCAGCTATATCGTCGGGCCGGACCCGATACTGCTGTTTTTGTCCGCACGATGCTCTTTTTGCCTTCTGCCATCACTGACCCGCTGTCCCTTTTCTTAGTCCTGAGAAATCATTCTCTTCGTTTGCCGTTTTGTGTGTCGTGCATTTCTTCTTCCTGCCTTCAATGTGTTCCTTTCAAGTATAGTGAATGTTTTACAGTATTCGGCCAATTTTGCCACTCACGATTTTTAGGATTCACGGATTGTGGAGGAACCTTTGCCTATGCGAAATTTGATGCGACTGATATTGTGCATCTCAGACGAAACTCTCCGCCAGGGATATTCGGCACTCAGCACTTGACATCTATCTGGTGCCCACGCTGGGTGTCAGTGTGGAGAACAAAGTGTCGACCTTGTTCTTGTAAGCGTGTACAGTCGATTCCATGTGTTGTTAAAATTTATCTTGTGGTGAACCATCATTTATGACGTGTTTTCCAGGACACCTAGTCGCAATTAGCATGATAAAGACTTGACACGTCTTCAAAGCACTGGCATTAAGGCGTCATTGTTCTCTCAGAAAGTTTCTCATACTGATATCTCTGATCGTCTGTGAAGACCGATTATTATTCAAAAACGGTCAGATTAGGCTTTCTTTGTTTCTTGAACTCAAACTAAACCACGATTAGGCCTGCTGAGACAAGGGAGGAACACCGGCTGTCGTTCGGATTGTGTGGGATTCCTGAGTGCCAGCACTTGAACGTTGGAAAACCAGTTCTGTATAATTTTTACCTGGCACTCAGTTTGGAAGTTATGATTTTCAAGCTGGTGCGTACTACTTAGTATTTTTTCCCATCCGTACTCAGCTCATATTTTCCTTGCAGTTGCTATCACATTTTTCATGAGACCTACCCTAGATTCTCATCCACTCTTATGTCCCATCGATTAGTGGAATCAATGTTGTGTTTAGTGCTCGTCTGTGTTCGCGAGAATCTTTACTGAGTCTCGTCCTCACTCCTCTTTCTATTCCAAGACCTTCGGCATTAGCGCTGACAATCCTTGCGCACGTGCGTCGTTGCACTTCGTGGCCCTAGTCAAAGGCTTGACCGTCACAATTTCTTACATCTGCATTGATGCTGCCTAATTCATCATCCGAGGAGATCCCTGCTATTCGCCATTGAAAATTCTTGCTATAGGACATGTCCTGGCCCCTAGCGGTGGATCTATAATCGCTTCTCCCTCCTTTGATATTCGCCCGCCTACAGGAGACCTAACTTTTGCGTGAACCTTGTCCTGCTGTTTAGCTCTCAGGCGTCTTTTCTGTGGACCTCAGCCACTGATGGCAAAAAAAGAAGAGACATTGTGTCCACGATTCTACGACTTTTTCGGATACTCTGTCTGTGGCGCCAAATTGATCTGGGTGGATCGGGTCCGTTTCTGAAGCTGTTCTGTCGTACATCCTGTATGGTACATCTTTCTTTATCGCATTAATTGCCATTATTCGATGAAGACGTCGTCGTGAGCCCTAATGAGTCTTTACTATCTATAACGCCCAAATTTTACGGCTTCTGCCTCGTTCACTTTAAATTCTGCGGTCTATATCATTTCGGGGAGGCATGTGGACCCAGTTGGGGGTCGCCAGGATGTCCTCGTATACTCCCGCTGCTGCTCGGTACTTAATGATATCAGATCAATAGCGAATGCTTTAGCAGTTCCTCGCAAAGTCGTCGTAGTACGGCAAAAGAATAAGCCTTCATCAACGACTGACACCCAAACACTGGTCGAGGAAATTTTGCAAATACGTACAGGACCTCTGTCATCTATATGGCCACAGAGCTGAGGCTTCCATCGTGCGCGTGAGCTGTTGTCCCGCATATCTCGGAAATTCTTCGTAGTACGTACGTGTGAGACAACAAGGCTATGACCACAAGAGACATAAGAAGCGCGTATGTCCTGAAAGATACGTAAGATTTCCAGTATGAAGACGATGAATACAGTCTCCGCATACGTACATCTATCCTTGAAAAACAACGATCTTATAGCTGAAAATGTTCCTACTCTCATCTTCAAAGTCTTTCTCTAACGGGTCGACCGTCAATCCCACGTTTGATTCCGAGTACAGCTGCTCTGAACTCTCTGCCTGATTTTATTTTCCATATCTCTGGTGCTATCCCACTCTACTTTGACTTTTGTAACTTTGGGGAGGTGAGGTAGCTCCCTATCTGTGTTCTCCCAGCCTCGTATCATCACTTACACATACTAGGGCACTGGAGTACGAAACGCTACCCTCTGGATTTATTTATGAGGGTGCTACGAGACTAGAAGAAAGGACTCAATAAGCCGTATATTTCTTCTTAAGAAAGCAACAATAAAGTTTCAAAAAAAAATCGATATCCTCTACAATCTACGAAGCGCCCATTACCTGGACAGCATCGATGGAAGAGAATAAGCACTGACATACATTTAAATATCAGTCGTAAGATCGTGTGCATTGTATCATCCATCACGACGTAATCATTTTGAGCAGGTAGGATCACCTGGATTATTTAGATCCAGCCAGGGACGGATGTATGTCAACGTCAACGAGTATCATAAATGGAGGATCGATGTGTAATTAGGCTCACATATCAGGGAGAGAACGTTTAAAGGCAGATAACTGGAGCGCCAGTAAACAGCAGGTTGAAAGCCCACAGCCCTGAGCGACAGCCACTAAGTATTTATGACACAGTAATCGGTGATATTGCCACATACCTGTCTGTCCACCACTCTCAGAGTACAGAAACCTTGAGATAAAGTAGTACGCATCCAGAGTTGCATACTCCGGAACTAGCAGCAGGGACGCGAGGTGACTGCGCGTCCTGACTTAGCGACAACGAGTTCAGCTAGGGGGATTCAATTCTCAGGAATTTATTTTTAATCCCTCGTTTTCGTTGTCTGCCCAGGATTTACAATCCGCGACTGCATCGATATCTGCCTTTGACATAACAAAGATACACGGTGTCAGCCTGCGAACCCTTCGAACGTGGTCGCCACTGTGTGCGATGCAATACCGTCAGACTACCCTCCCCTGTTTGATGTCGTACGAAGCATAGCAGGGAGGTTCGCCGAAACCATCGCCTGCAATACGAGCGGCATTCGTGAGCTGCAAATTGATTAATTCGGGGATACCAAGGGCAGCTGGCGATGGAAGCGCTCTTTGCCAAGGTCCCGGGTAGCCCACACATGAATCACATAACGAGAAGCCGTGGTAGGAGACGCTAGCAAGAAACGAAGCTCATAATAAAATACAGTAGATCACCACTTGAGCTCGGAAGTATCTGTGACACTTTGGGATGTAATTGCCAGAAATGTATATAAAGCGACGATATTGAGATATACAGAGATATCAGGTACAGGGTAACGTCGGGAGAAAGGCCAATCGTACGCGGAGCTGGAGGTTTTTAAAATTAGTACTATGGGAGAGCTCACATGGATAGTACTTACTCAACAACTTCGAAAGCGAAAAAGTTCGCTATGAGGTGATCTTTATCCTTCCCAATGAGCTTCTAATTAGAAGCTTTATCATATGGTTCATTATGATTGCTGCAGCGAAAACACCGAAAGACGACCCAGAAGGACGCCTTGGTTCTGCAGAGAGGCCTATACGCTGTCGAGGCAAACGAAATAATGGCTGTCATAGGCTGGAGAACGTATAACCATAGAAAATAAGACATTCGGAAGAGGTGAGGCTCGTCCTGGGATTGGACAAGGACGAGGTGGTGATAAGAATTCAGGATCTGACGGTCCAGTCTTAGCTTGAAGTGCGACAGCAACAGTCATATATGGGGACGAAGTTGAGGTTGGACTGTAGTGATGTACGAGAGACTGGCATAGGGAAGGATTGGAGTATGGGCTGAGGGCTTCGAGGAACTGTGACGCGTACGTGAATTGAACGACGGTGGAGATGGATGCGATAGTATAGCGTAGTCTGGGTCTCCTACACGATCCCTCTACTGCTGAATCGGTTTGAAGACTTGATGATCAGTGTCTAAAACGAAGAGATTAGTTCAATAAAATCGAGAAAGAATGGACAGGACGCACGATGAGGCAGTTCGAAAGTCCGTACGCATTGGCGTGCGCCTACACCGCCCAAAAGTCCCCATCCAATGGACTGGCTCAGGAGAGCGTTTTCACATCTTTTTCCTGCTCAAAGTGATAGATTAAGGTGTGCTAGAAGTTTTGGATGAACGACTCACCACGCACTACGATCAACACTGTCTCACAGTTACTATCGACAGTGCATCGTCGTGGAGACTTTACTCATCTGTGCCGCAGGGTGTGGGTGATGGCTGAATGTCGGATATCCACAAGAACGAGCACGGGGCATAGTCCATCTCCACGATCTCTGCGGAAGGGCTGGTGGCTTGGTATTTTGCCAGCTATCCTAAAACATTTTCGCGGGCCATCGCAGCCCACAATTGTTAGCCCAACAAGCGATCTGTCCCAAAAATGTCAGTGAGAGAGATCATGGCCTGGTACAAGGCGACGCAGGTAAAGAAGAGCCAAAGCCGAAATTTGACCGACGACGGGGAAGTCGGACCGAAATTACCGGATTTCCCTTCAACAGCATCGTGCTCAGAACTGCCGCACTGCCACGCGACATCCAGTACAAACTACCACACCAAGCCAATACAGCAATCATCGTTTTCTTCCTATCGCGAGGATAGATTCTCCCGATCCTCCGCTTAGTGACTCTACGCAGCACCATATCGATCCTAAGAGGAGCTACACTAGTACGCATGGTTTTGTAACCGTTCCTCTTCGTGATGTTATTTTTCTAAGACTTGGGAAGTATAGACATGAATGGGTATGAATGGAGGCAGCGTTATAAACATGACCGATATGGAGAGGGTCAAGGGCCTGAACATGTAAGCACGTTATAGCACAAATGTCTGAATAGAAACTAACATACTCCAGGACGAAAAGATGCGTCGGATGTATGCGCGCCTTCCCGAAGTTACACTCTCTGCTTTCACCGAGGCTGGCGTGCCAGAACCTTCCATTTCTGTCTTAAAGCAACGGACCTACACTGGTAGATATCCCGTCATACCATCTTCTCTTGCTGACATTCCCTGTGCTTGTCTCGGTCTCGAAGGCATTTTAGGGACACTGAACACTATCCTCGGCACGTCATACACCCTGGAAATCCGCTCACTATCCTCTCTCCTTAACACCTGCATCCTCAAGGACTATGACTTTGGCACCGCCTTTAGTCGTCTGCGCCCATTCTGGTATGACGACTTGACCAATATCGAAGACAAGCTATGTTCCCGCAAAGCGCGGGACAGGCAGATGCGGAACGACGTGCTCGTAAATGACAAGATAATCAGTGGCTTTCTGCCTTCCCGACGCGTCTGGGATCTGTACAGCAATAGGGTGATCCCATGGTGGGCTGCCCGCATATATCCATTGGCTATATCACATGCTTGGATGGAAGAAGAAGACCGCGCGGATGTGCAAACACCCATCAACGGGTATGCATGGCCCGTTCCGATGCCAAAGGATGCAAATCTCGACCTCATCCGCATCGAGATGCTGAATCATGGGGCAGAGTATGCATGGTTGGACGTTCTCTGCTTGAGACAGGTCGGAGGACGACGAGAGGATCTGCGTGCGGAAGAGTGGAAGGTGGATGTGCCCACCATTGGACGAGTGTATAACAGCTCAGATGATGGGGTGGTGTGCTATCTCAGCGGGCTCGGGCGTCCTTTGAGCTTGAAGGAGGATGACTTGGAGAGTGATCGATGTTGGTTCAGACGGGCGTGGACGCTGCAGGAAATCAACAGTCTTATGAACATTGGCGGAGATACAGGCGACGACAGATTTGTAAGCAAGGAAATGAGGGCGAGAATTGAGAATCGACTGTCGCAGCTGCGGGAGACCAGTGTTCTAAGTGGGCAGGGTATGCATACGTCTATTGCCTTGTCGGAGATGCAGATGCGGGTGTCGACAAATCCTGTAGACAAGGTTGCGGGACTGTCTTATGTCCTGCGGACAGGCGAAATACCAGCATACTATGCGTCACAATCCCAAGAGGAAGCGTGGACGGCACTAGTCAACGAGATGTATGACATGATTAGAGGGCAGCTGTTCTTCCTGTATCCGAAAGCCGGGGACGGGAAAGAATGCTGGCGACCATCATGGAAGCAAGTGATGACTGAGGCGCTCCCGCCGTCACGCCTTCCTCACGCCATCTTCGGCTTTTTTCAACGTGACAAGGACAACAACGCCGATTCATGTACTGGACCCTGCATTAAATCTGGTCATGTGCAGGGATTGGGCGAAGGATCACCAGAGGGAGAGCGTCGAGAGGGAGAGCTGCTCGTCAAAGACACCACCGGCAGAAAGCACACATTCAAGATCGTCGCTGATCACCAATACCTGATACCGAAGGGCTTATACACCCTGGTAGGCAGTAGTGCGCGTAGTTATTGGGGAGAATTCTACGAAGAGCAATGCTGGGTTGTTGGGGAGAGACTTCCAGGGGGGATTTTCAAGAAAGTGTCGGTGTTCATGATGGCCAACAAGGATGAAGTGAAGAGACTGTACGATTTACGTATTGCTCCAAAAACCAGGGCTTTGCTTGCCTGAAGTACCTGCTCGTACATTTGTGTTGTCTTTTGATTGAACCTGTTGAATAACCCTTGCTACGCTAGAAACGAGTCTGTAATGAGGATGGGAAGTGATAAATTCATCAAAATTAATGTAATAGTGACTACATACAATGCTCAGATCCATGTACTATAGCCCCAGAATATCCGGGAGACTCGGATTAAATGTTGTTAGGCTTGATGGGCAGATCTGCGTTAAGGAAATCGCAAACGTCAATAGAGGGAAACAAGGTATCAACAACCATTTTCTCAGATCTAGCAGAGTCTTTCAACAGAAGTAACAGAACACCTGGACATACTCAACTCGTCGCTGATTTGGCTTATACGGAATAGAGAGCACTGTTGCGGATCGAAGGAAACCAGGGTGCGCAAGAGCCAAGTAGAGATAACGGCGAGCCTAGTTAGATTGTACATTCATCTCTCTCCTGAGCGATAGCTAACAAGAGATGCAATGGATGTCTGACGAACAGCGGTAACATGTTTACGATGTTTCCGCAGTGGTACTCAAAGATCTGGGAAACGGGTCTTTGTGACCGTTAAAAACAGTGCTTTCCCATAGCTGAGAAGGATGGCTGAGCTCGAACGTGTCCAGAGGAGGTCGAAGACTACGTACGCATGAATCAACACTTCAAGAATACAGAAATCGTTCCGCACTATGAGCATTGTGCCACGGAAAATCCTTGTCAATCTGCGAGATACTGATAAAGAAGTATTAAATTTTAATAGCCTCAACAAGGTGGATTCAAAACGAGGTATCTACGAGCAGAAGTGAGGAGAAGAAATGGGATGGACGAACAGGACACAGCTGGCATGTCTAATTTATCGAAGGGAATTTTCGTAGCAGGTGGTGACATCAACCAAATATCGGATATACAGGTAAAATAGAACTGTACAGACGACCCCAAATGGTAGCTTAGATAGAGGCATATCTCGCAACACAGGTTTCTGGCGGAATGCATGTCGTTACGTGCAGGAGACGAGGTGAGCATTCCAATAAAGACGAATTCGAAACGAGATAAAGGAGCGGAAGTGAGCAGAAGTAAAGAAGTAATACAGTGATGGGTTACTAGGAGAACAAGCTGCGCCGAGTGAGTTCAATTTACCGACAGAATGTTCCCTGCAGGCAGCGAGAGCAACCAAATGTTGGATATATAGATCAGATAAAACGTCGTCAAACTGGAGGTCCATGATTGAATGCCTTCAGGTCACACATCTCTTCAGAGCTGCTGGTGAGTGTAGGCGGACGGTATCAAAAATGGCTGGCGCCGGGAACTCTCAAGCCTCCAGAACTGCAGTTGGTAGAAAGTGAGGTACTGCATTGGGCTTCGAAATTGCAAACAAGAAACCATCGGCTGGAATTCGAGGAGAACGATGTGAAGGGCATAGACCGCGAGAGTAGCTCCGGCCGTTTTCGGCATGATTACGACATCATGTCATCTTGCTTTCCGACTAGCATCACAATCAAAAGGGGGACGACCTGAATGTGACACGCAACGTTGACTTTTGAAGAAGGGCTGGTGGTTTGGTATCTTGCCAGACCTTGTAGAACCCCTGGGCTGGTCGCGTCCTGTACTTTTTGGTCCACAAAGCAATTCCTTTGAAAAGTGACGGTGAGAGATAACATGATCTACAACACAATGGCAGTCTTGGAAGGTGTGGAACAGAGCTAAAGACGAAATTGGATCCACGACACAGAATTTGGAACGAATTGGCTCGCTTACTCTGCAACGCGACTCCCAAGTTCGAACTCATCGCCTGACGTGCTGGCCTTTAGTCTCAGCCTTAGTTCTTCACTTCCGAATACCAGTATCATCCTGTGAAACCTCTGCATCGCTCGTTTCTCCATCTTTCTGTTCTCTGGTCCAGCTTTTGTCACTTCGCAGATGCATATTCAGCGTGCTTCTCACCTGGAAATTAGTGCCGAGTGTGACTATTCCACGTTCTACAGTGTTTTGAGAAGACATTCAAAATGGACGGCAGTCGATTCTGCTCGGAAGCTATCGGTAAGTGCTCTCCCTGGCCCTTCTGTACGCCGCATCGTCACTCACACACACTAAGGTTCTCGAATCTTCCAGTGACATTACCCTTTGAATATGTTATACAAATGTCCTACCGTTTCACGGTCAATGGGCGGTCTAACTTCGTAGGACGGTGCCAAGGTAAGAAGAATATTCGAGTTTCTCCATTGTTTCCTTTAGCAAAGTAATAGCATGCTCATAGCGATTATTTTTCTTATCGCCACCAGTACGCTTGCGTTTCATCAAGCCGTCCTTTGATGTGACTAGATGAAAGGAGAGAGGATATATCACCGTTCACGAGAATTTAAGGGAGGCAAATTTTTGAAAGGTTTCGGTGTACGCTTTGCTCTGCTCTGCTTCATCTTCTCTCACCGAGCTGAAGGCACTTTTTTCCAGGAGGTCGAAGACGAACGAGAAAGTTTGATTATTATCGTCTCAAAGTGTGGCAGCTATAGTTCTCAATATTCAGTCATCATTGCTTTCCCTCGCCAATCTCTTGACCCATACCGCAACCTTCGCAACAATTCTCATATATATCTCATTCTATATCGTTGCAAAACAATCAATGAGCACGTCTCCACAGTGCCCTCATTTTGTCCTTCGCTTGGAAAGCCTCGTGTTGATATCGCTGCACCCAATCCGATACCAATCGTGTTCCCGTGTGATCTACGGGCTGTAGCAATGCTTCAAGGCCACGTCTCTCCAACTTTGGACGTATGCTTCCGCACAGCTTTGTTACCCCAGGGGCGGAAACTACCGTAGAAGTCGGCCATCGTATCAGCAAGTCTAACTACGAGTGCCCTGGATTTTCATGCTCAGCTTATTCATCGAGTTCATCATGACACAATGCACAAAGATGTCCTTATTGCGTCGCATCAGTTATCAATTCCTCGAGGCATGACTACTCTCAAAAACTGCGATGCTGTCCATCACAGTGACATACAAGGGGTGGGAGTCGTTTACAATGAAGAGAAGCGAAGAAAGGAAGAGTCGCTGAGATCATGGTCCGGAACTATCACAAAGCGCCGAGCCATTATTAACGGATGACGGCTTGACCGTCCGTCGAAGATTTCGAAGATGAAGCACCGTTAAAGTGCAAGTCGGCCAAGTCGATCAGGGTTCCGGCTTTCTGACTGCCGGTCCTATTTCGGCTTCGGCTCTTTTTCTCTTCCTTCGAAGACTGCCGTCGTCTTGTAGGCTATGTCCTCCTCTCGATGTCGGCTTCCGTAGGAAAGTTTTACTCTTTCCGATGATTCTCTTCTTTCGACTGATGTCTTTCCTGCAGACCCTCCTCGTCCGGCCCAACTCCCCTGTACGATAGTGCTACGAGCTAATACACCAGTTGTATCACATCGGAGATGGCGCTGTCATTGCTCGCGAATGTTGGAAGACAATTGTTTGACATTTTTCTGTCCTGATAACTTCTCCGAGATGGTAAATGGCCGGATTGAGAACGTGACGCGAGAACCTATGCTGCCGATAGTGGTTCATACTCCGCAACCGAATCCGCTAGCTATGTATACTTCGAAAACTTCGAGGTTTACAACTGCTGACGGACTGCTGAGAGGTATCGCCGGGGTCTTCGAAGTCATTTCCAGGCGTCTAGCACTGGATGATGCCATAATGCTGCGAGGTATGTTGGTGATTCCATATCACCGTGACAATTCTTTCATATTACACACTTCTTCAGGTCGTGAGCGCCGAATGCAATAAAATATCGGCCCTTGCATTGTCTTTTTACGCCACGAGTTCTTCCGCGAGAATGATAAATCGAGGTGTAGGTCTGCATAGGTCCGCATAACACATCCAGATACCAGGTCCGGAATATCTCTCAAACTGTTCGAGAGTGCATGGTTTTCCCTCATTGCTTTGCATGGACTGATGAATGAAGTAAACTTAGTCAAGGATCAAGAGACCCGAAAGCTTATGTGGATATGCTGATAGGCGCTCGTGAATACTTCGATGGGGAATCCCACGTTAGTCCTTCTCTCAGGCCTCTACCCCTACATTCTTGCTGTCTCATTCTCGCATCCCTACCAATGAACAACAATCAAGCATCCATAAATACCATCGTACATAATGGCACTCTATCCCCGGTACGAGTCCCAGACATCGGCGCACGCGGTGGAGTCGTTTTTCAAGCAGCCGAGCATGCTACACATCTCCTCAGAGAGTTGGGCTGTACATGTGCCGTCTTTGACAGCACTTCTTGTTTTCTTTATGGGAATGAACGTCTCACAAACGTACGTACCCTCTGAGTGTTTACACTAATGCTTCCTATTGGAGCATACACTGCCTGAACTTGGGGACCGGGGGGAACATGTCGAGTAGCTCCATAATTTGGCGGTGCATCATGTTGAAAACTAATGCTATATTGCTAAAGATTACACTTATTATCGTTCATCATAATATCATTATTATATTGACAATTTTCTTGGGCCAGGGAGAAATTTGAATTCAGTTCTTTGTACAGCGAGGTAGGTTGTGCTGAGACAGGCATAGTAAAGGGGATGCGATAAAGGCGAATCATATCTTTCTCTCAATATTTACATTGTAGAAAACTAGTCACCGTTGCATGTAACACTTGGTAAACATATGACCCGATTACGATGGGAAGCGATACTTAGACCATAATAATGTACTGGTGTTGTTATTGATCCCCCGCTCGGTTCATTAGTTAACACATGCCTGTACTCGATGTTCTTGGTCATTAGGAGTGTGCAATTTCTCCTACCTTCTCCATTCTTCTTGTAGATGATAGAGCATAGCAGAATATTGTAGAATAGAAATGACTCGAAATCTATTAATACTGTCTGTTAATACTGTCTGTTTAATGTATGGAAATCTAATTTTACTACTCTTTGACTACTTCGCTGCGCAGTTATCTAAGCAGCTCTGATCGATTATGCCTAGCGCTTGCCATCCTGTTTGCCTTCCAACTACACCTAGCACTTGTTAGAAGCTCTGTCAGTTCAGTGTAGCACTTGCTGGCAACCTCACTAACGACGCCAAGCACTTGTTAGCACGTATATCGGAACCATCTTGGTGGTTATAATTCGGCTGTCGGACACTCTCTGAGTTGCTCATAGTAATTCAAGTTTTACTCGAGTATTCATTACCCTGTGCACTACTTTTAATGTCCTGGTTATTGTCAGATATGATCTCTGTAGATGGCTTTACTTGCCCCTCCAGTGACATCGAAGGGGGTACAGCAACGTTGACAACTACCAACAGGAAGGACATGCCATTGTGACAAAATCCCAGATATGGTATATACATGGCAGCCATCAGCCCATGAACCAGGACACATAACTTCGAAATCTCTAGGACTCCTGCAGAGCACTCAAAGGGCCCCTGGAATACAACAACCTCTTTCAAATTCTCGGTTTCTATTGCTTCTGGGGTCCTATTCTACTATTTCTGACATCACGGCTTCAGGAACGTGTCTCAGAATGGTTCCTCAACAAGTATATAAAAGTATGTATCTACGTGAACCTCCACTACTCACTTCCTTCTCTCCCTCTTTACTTCCCTCCTTCCTTCACCATTAACAATGGAACCCCAGGCACCCACTGACCCATGCACTCATGCAGACTCATCCTCTCCTCTGAAACCCCGTGAACTGGTTGCAGAGTTTATTGGAGTTGCCATCCTTGTTATGTTTGGCTCTGGAGCTAGTTGTCAGGCAGTCACCTCTACTAATCCTGGTGTTGCTCCCTCGCAGCAGGGGGTAAGTACTCCCCTGCCTATTCCTACAATTTTTCTTGACTGTCTTCAGAGCACCTTTTCCATTGCGTTAGGCTGGGGTATTGGTATGTCACATCTTCCATTTATGTTTTTGGTACCTAAGAATCGCTAGGCCTTGCTTTGGGTGCATGGGTGACTGCAGGAGTGTCCGAAGGTCACCTCAACCCTGCGGTAATAATCTTACATTTTATATTTGTCCAACAGAGCTGATTGCAGGTGTAGGTCACCCTGGCTATGGCTACATGGCAGGGCTTCAAATGGAAAAAGGTTCTGGGTATGTGCCATTGATTTTTTTTGCACACATCAGAATAGTGATACAAAAACAAGCCTACATTCTTGCACAGTTAATGGGTGGGATTTTCGGTGCTGCCCTGGTTTATGCAAACTATTACCATGCTATCAATGTATATGAAGGCGGGCACTTCAGGACACTGTCTACTGCCGGTTTTTTCGGGACTTATGCTGTGAGCATGGCATATAGTCTCCAAGCTCACCACCAGCTTAACAGTGTGTTTCACTAGCTTGATTACGTGCCGAATGCCACCATGTTTTTCGACAAGTTCTTGGGCTGTTTCATCCTTATGCTGATTATTCTCGCTGTCAATGACAAATGCAAATGTCCACCTGCAAAACTTCTTCCACTTGCTTTGTTCCTTACCCTCTTTGGTCTGGGGGTCTGCTTTGGCATGCAGACAGGTGACAATCTGTTTTGACATCTCTTCTCCATTATTGACAATTCTTCTGTGAAAAGGTTTTGCTGTTAATCCTGCCCACGATTTGGGTCCTCGCATCCTGACAGCAATTGCTGGCTGGGGTAGACAAGTATTCAACTACTGCAAGTATGTCTTTCTTCTGGGTCTCTACTTCGTGACTGCTCATCGCTCTCGCTCTTCAGCCAATACTGATTATGGGTGGGTGTGTTGGCACCAATTATTGGTGCTCAATTCATGACTATGCTATATGACACATTTCTAAAGGTTCCTACACCAGCCCCAGATGAAGAAGCTGCTTCCAAGAATGATAGTGGCATGCCAGTGCAAGATCCCAATAAGGAACAGACAAGTCCACAATAGTGTACGAATTTGAGAAAAGCAATGATTGGTATGAAATCTGCTAGTATAAATTGAAAAGATATCCTTGCTAGTTCTTTCTTGGACATTCCATAGTTGTCGCTATGCATGTTTCGATTGCTTTTACGATTTTTCTCACAAATGCAGTGCTCTGCAACTATTGATGGTTGGTCTGTCATCCGTTTTCGAACATAAAAGCATTGATGCAGGTCTTTGAATTTTGCTCATGAATTGTTCCCTGAATAAAATTATTGGGGTGGCCCAGTGACTTTAAAGCTATATCTCTCAGTTCGTGGGATGATTGCAGACATGCACATGCCTTATGTGGGGTTCCATCACCTAGGCACATCCTTCCTGTCGGTAGTCACAAATGTTATTGTATTGCAGTGTTGAAAGTCATCAGTGGAGCAAACAAAACATTTACACAGATCGCACCAGTTCACTCAAGGTCTTAGCACCATATGTTTACTAAGTGTTATATGCTACTGAGGATCAGTTTGATGCAATGTAAATAAGAGGACTATATCAGTTCTCCTCACCTCCTTTGTTTGCCTGTGGCAGCCCAACCTACCTCACAGTACAAAGAACTGAGTCCAATTTTCTACAGGGGCTGAGATAATTATGCAACTAATAAATGATAAACTATAATAAGTGTAATGTATAGCAATGTAGCTTCAGATCTTAAAACGACACATCACACATTCTGTGAGCCACTTGACGCTTTCCTCCCAGTTTCCAAATCTGGCACAGGTGCTGATAGGCCAGGGTTTCAATGAGTTATCACCATTATTTGTGACAGGTTCTAGGCATACATCGCAAACGTGATCTTGATGGAAAATACACCGAATGAGATGCCACACATTGCAATCCAGTCTTTCTCCAACTATCACTCACCTCGCAACTATGGTAGCCATATGTGTCATCTGCAATATGTCAAGCAGGACACAATGCTCCCAATGCTGCAGTGTTGCTTATTGCAGCTGTGAGCACCAGAAGCAGGTGCATCTCCAGTGACTGGCTCAAATTGATGCTAATAAATATGTCTAGGACTGGCCTACACACAAGGCATATTGCAAACTCGTTAGTGCACCAGGAATCACCACCTATGATGCCATCATTTTCAGCATGAATGAGACCAGGCCTTGAATGATCAAAATCCCTTGGTCATGGGGAGCAGACTGCGAAGACCTCGATCCCGAAGATAGATACCAGATGTTAGAGCATAAGTTGTGGTACAAAAAGCCTGACAGCTTCATTGCCAGCTCTTCATAGACACATTTGGGGCAACCCTGACAAAGCTGGGATACACTATCACTGTGCAGTATGATGATCATTCCACAATGAATGGGTCCCCCATCAATTGCTGTATCCAGACTATTACGGGGGGCGAGACTCCGACACATTGGGCTGGAAATGTTATAGCAGTGAGGGCAGAGGAGATGTATGTCTCTAGATATGGTGATGCAATCTTGAAGAAGGATTTGGTGCCAATGGTGCAGTTCTTCAAGGATTATGGGAAGTGGTGCAGTGGAGCAACTGGATTCCATGTGAGCACAATTTCCTGGCATGACATTGACAATCCATTTCCTAATAATTCGCAGTTTCTCACCGGCTAGTAAAATTATGTCAAATAATACAAAGCATGACATTGTACAGTTGTTCTTGTACCAGGAGATCATGGAGTACAAGTGCTTGTACACTTTGTAGTCAAATACTACCTGCCTGAAATTCAGTTATGACTGCATGATACAATGGGCAAATTTACTGACTCATAGTTTGTTCCAAGAGGACTGAGTCAAAATCTGGAAGAAATCTGAAAGGAAATCATCGGTTGAGATGGCGACAGTTTCAGATGACCGTCAAGCACCCTTGAGTTCATGATCACACTCATGGTGCCTGCCTTAGTAAGACAAAATATAACATACTGTGAGCATTACAAAATCCAACATAGAGCCTCCTCACAATCGGTGTATATCGTCTCACAATACTGACAACGGGTCCCCATTAGGAAGGGTTGGGGGCCCCCCACCCAAGTCACAGAGAGAGAGAGAAAGCAACAAGGGAAACCATGACGGGGTTCGAGAATATTGGCGAATCATCTTATATCGGCACTGTCTCATCTCCTGTTGGAGCCTTTGAAAACTGCTGTCAATGAACTGGCCATGTCCGGAAAGCAGCACACGTGCCTTTCTTAACATGCACAACAACGACTAGCCCAATGTATCTCAGCTGAGTTGAAACATGGTCAATATCAGGTCCTTTGACTCTCCCTGTGCTGCATCTCTCATCAAAATTGTCCTATCTCCAACTATGCTGGTCGGAGCATTGTCTTGAATTTGGCTTTGATTCATGTTACAACCACTTATGCATGATAGCCAGTGGAGATAAATCTTGCAAAAGTAAGTCTCTGCCCTCGAGTGTAACTGATAGGCTTCATAAGTATTACCTGCTGATGCTCCTCCTAACCTCTTTGACATTTCTTGGACAGCTCGGCTGCCAAGCTACGACATATCGAAATTTCCATAGTGAAGCAAAAGGTGGTATAGTAGGCATTAGTCGAACTGAGTGTATGAAAGGCCAGCAGTGAGAGTACACAGGAAAACTTCAGACAGAAAATATCGCCGGTCATTGTAAATGCCAAAGTGCCGCTTCCCATGCCTTCAATCTCTGGCATTTGGCAGAGACCGGCAATCAGTCTTGCATCACAATTGTGATGAGTGTCACCTCGACAAGGTGAAGGACAATCAGCTCACCTTTATTTCTGGATTCAGCTTTGATAAGCTAGTTTGCCTAGGCTAGGGAAGATGATGTCCAAATGTAACATCTGGCTGAGTAGGACACTCAAATACTAGTGTATTTGAGTGGTGTGTCGAAAGACAAGGGCGTTTTGGAGCCATGAGTTTGGGTAAGCATTGGGAAGGAGCAGACCAACCTGAGAATATGTTGATTGGTCAGCTGGGAATGTAGTCCGATGAAATGGGTACCCAAACGAAGCGGCAAGCCCAAGTCTTGAGTGCCTGGAAACCAGAAACAAGCCAGAAGCTGAATCTGGTACACCAAACACTGTAGGGAGTAGGTGGGTGGGACAAAAGAATAGTGAAGACAGCTGTACACTGGCCAGAGGAAGCTTGTGAGGCGATGTGGGAGGAGAGAGCAAATCTTTTGTTGGGTTAGATCCCCAAATAATTGTATTATTTGCCTATGTATCTAGTGGATGGCTACACCTTGGCTCATCTTATCCTCCGATAAGCCTTGCGCTCGTGCCTCGCTGCAGGCTTATCTCAGAGCATGCCATGACCTCGTTTGTCTCGAAAACCGCGTAATACAGAGCAAGACCGGAAAGCATCGAGAGCTTAGGCGTTGATGTCATCATTACAACTTGATGCCAGGATGTGCTGAAATTGGCTTCTTTGTTGATGTCCGTGACCACCTGCTGTCTTCAGTTGTCTGCACATGAATTACAGTGAACCACAGAAGAAACGAAATCTGGCTGAATACCATACCCTCACAATGCACCATTGATTGTCTGCCCTATGCTTTAAAACCCGAATTCTGGTCTGACAATGAGGAGCAAAGAATACATGAGGGCTTTCATGTGAAGAAATTTCATCTATTAAAAGTTTTGTGGTGTATGTGAAGCTTTGCTCATTATGCTTCTTCTACTTATTCAATCCAGTGCAGTTACCAAGCACAATCTCTAGTCACTACAACGCTGCCTTCGAATGACCCGTCAGGACATGACTGCAGGCGTGGCCACCTTGATCTCGGCTGCTTTACACCATTTCTCCTACCAGAGCCTGCCCAGTGAGAAGAAGGTATGTGCATCCATAGCTCAAGGGTTCAGCTGACAGTATGTACCAGAACATTAACTACTCGGTGAATATTCCTGCTGGGCAGCACCAGTTCAACATTTGATTCTTGAAGGTCTTCACATTTCTCGATATACCACCTTTGGAAGTGTTTCTGTCCTCAATAGAAATGGAAGCCTTTGAATAAGAATTGTGATGGCATCAAAGCAACAACAGAAATGTTGCTCTACAAAATCTGGAACCAATTACTGAGTCTGTCGTCATCTCTGCGAGGTATCTGGAGGGTGTGTACCACTATTCGTGTCCTGCCCCAGTTATGTTCAAATCCTCCCCTAGATATCATAGCCCCAACTCTACCATGGTTCGAAGCTGCACTCTGGGACTCCGTAATGGGCATACCATCTTGGAACAAGAACAATACATGAAGGAGGGTTGCGTTACCAGGTCCATGCCACCAATGTACGTACGATTACTTCCCATTTAGCCTCACAAATTTAATTATATTATAGCTGGCGCACCAAAAAAGAGCTCGTAACTTATATTCTACCCTCTCTGCCGCCATTAGCAAACGTACCTGTTGTTGCATGTTTTCCAGTGGTGCAGAACTTTACCTGTTCTCCATCTCGTCTACTAAACTCCTCATACTGTCGCAGGTGGTGGCATAGCCGTGTGATGCCATACCTCCTAGTTCGGCCACGCACAGCTACTTCCTGTGGGCTACAATCGCTGACATCTTTCATGACGATGGCCTCGAATGTCTATTAGCAAAGTGTTGAGAATATGACATGCTTACCACCTCAGGGTCACACACAAATCTATCTGCAAATCCAAGGGATATGAACTAGGGTGATCAGCCTCTCGTTCAGCGGATATAACAAGATTATTCACACTGGGATGATCTTTACATGTTTGGCACTCAGTGGATAAAATTCCAACCCCTCAGCCCTCGCTGGCTTCTTTTCTGCGAGAAACGAAAGACATTGATGTTGTGCTGTTGGCACTGAGCTCCTGGCAATGATACTCAGCTCAGCAGCTGTCATTGACTTCCTACCCGCTGAATCTAGATCATATGACGTTTCGAGGATGGTGTTGAGCTTTTCTAAGAGCACAGCAGCTCCGAAATTGACGCAAGGTGTGTCGGTGAGAGAGGATGGTATAATGGGCTGTCTACCTGTGTAACCAGACTACTGTTTGCTGCAGTGCTTGTTACTGTACTGCATCAACTTTACCTACCTATCCTCCAAGGGCATACTGTGTCAGGCCAATTATGGATACAGCTCTCCTCCAATGTGCTGAGTACATCATTTGTACATGCCCTGTTTGTCCATCCAATTATTTCTGCTCACTTCTACTTGTACACAAATCGTTTCCAATTGGCCTTGCTGGGGCTAAACAACTTCAATGCGTCTTTCTCAAGGTATTGCGGACTGACGAGGACTATATAGCACAACACTGATAGTGCCGGAAGACTTTTACTTTTGAGGTTAAAGTATTGGTTCATGCGTATGTAGTCTTCAACTTCTTCTGGACACATTTGAGTTTAGCTATCCATTAGCCGTGAATAAGCACTATCTATAATGGTTACAAAGACCCTTTGCAGATTTGAGTATCAATGCAGAAACATCGAGGTCATGCTACTGCTGTTTGTCAGACATTCATTGGATCTCTTGTTCATTGTTGCTCATCAGAAAGATAAATTTATGATGTAACTTGGCTCGCCATCATCATTTGTCTCTTGCGAGCTTTGATTTCTTTTGATCTGCATCAGTGCCCTCTATCCCAAGCCAAGTCACCAATGACATGAGTATGTCTAAGTACTTTGTAAAATTCAGGCAAATCATTCCTGAAACCTGTTTCCCTCTTCCAATGTTTACGAGTTGGTTAACGCAGATCTGGCCATTGAGTGTAACAAAGTTTTTGTCAAGAAACAGCCTTGCGGCTATTCTGGGGCTACATCACTTGGATTCGAGCATGGTATGTGGTAGCTATTACATCAAGTTCGATGAATTTGACACTCTCCATCATCATTGCAGATTCTTTTCTAGCATAGCAATGATTATTTAACATATACAATCTAAACCCAACACAAACGTACAAACAGGTACTTCAGGCCAGAAAAGTTTTGGCTAGTGTAGCAATACCTGAGGCATACAGATTGGATCGCGCCTAGTCAGGCATGTCCCCGGGCCATGTCCCCCATTCCTCCCACACGGTTAACCCTGGTGCTGTTTTAAACACAAGGATAACAAACCATTAGCAACAATGATGTAAGCTTTTCTCTTTTGTCTTTGTATCATTCACTCTAGTAATAATAAAACTTGTAATACACCACCTGTAGCTATTGTGCGACCCACTCAATCCCATATGCTCCTTTCCATGGCTGAGGCCTCTCATCCATTCCATTCAAATGTAGCGATGTTCCTCTATGGCTGGGTGCAATATTGGATATCAATATGATGTGATTTGCTTTTTATCTCTGAATATCTCAATAGCTTCATGTGTCATGCAAATCAATATATTTCATTTATCACTACTAAAAATGTCATCGTCGTCTGCATTAGGACTATCGTCAGTCTCCCAACACTATCCATTCATCTACAAACCACCATTTCTTCTCAAATGATTCCTGGATCAATTTTTGTATGCTGGCCTGACGTTTGGCATACACAGTGACTCCTTCACCTGCATTGACTAGGGTACCTCCCATTGGTGTACTTGAAGCTTGGGATAGCCATAGATTGGCCTCATAATCAAGTGTACACTTGACATGAGCCATTTTGACACTGAGCAGCTTACTTTCTTCTCTCCACCAGTGGGCTCATGCACATGTCTTGCACCATTCAATTTGCAAACCTGCAGACATCAATCAGCAGCTTGTCAAAAATCAAAGAAGTCTGTCAACACACATTCTTCAACACCACTGGGAATGTCTCCAAGATGTACAGAATACCAGATCCAGGTCATCATACGATTCCCTTCTGAAATACCCACCTCATCATCTGATATTCTCCATACATCAGAATCTTCCAAAATACGCAGCTGCACCTGCCAAGACCACTCCCCAAGCTCCTCGAATAGGACCATCAATCTCTTTCTGACATCATGGTAATACTGTTTAGCTTGGGTAATACGTGCATTCAGGTCCTGTGTGACTTTGTGGCATTTGAGCTGCTCCTTCTGCATCAAAACGTTCGTGTTGCCATCTTTGTAAGCTTTTGACAATGCCAATAATTGACTCCAAATAGTGTGAAGCAGATCGTATCCCTGAGCAATGCATAATCAACATTTGGCATGCGCAAGGAGTTTTTCACAGGTATGGACCAGCAGTATCGATGACAGAAGGTATAGAGGGAGTGAGTAAGCAGGTAGGGAAGGGCCGCTGCCTTGATTGTCTCGAACTCATAGCCCTTGAACCACTGTCATGTGAGCTTCCTGAACAACAAACCACATCTCTATTCGATGACAAAGGTGGTTCGACTTCTTGAGGACTTGAGCTCTCTGGAGATCTGTCAAATGTAGTCCAAGCTCTTTATTTAGCCGAGCAATTCTTTGTCTACATCGACAGTAAGACATAGAGCAATAATATATTATATTTCACTTACTGTGAAGCTTCTAATTGAATACCCTGCGAGATCATATCTTTCGGCAACGTAGTATGTAAATCATCGCTGTTGAGACCAGCGAGTTCATCTTGAGCATCATCTTGAGCCAATTGCAGATGCATTGCTGCTTCAGTCTTATCTAACATAGTTGTCAGTTCCTTTCAAAGATATCTCTGATAATATAATACTTACTGGCTACAGTCCATGCAAAAGGATTTGGTTTCATCCTATCCGCTTCCCAAGCCTCAACCATCTCGGTCCACTTTGTGACATCCTGCTGAGGCAATGACCTCATGAAGTGTTTGCATCGATCTGTGTGTTTGGATGCCTTGGGAACAGCGTCCTTGAGTTTTTGTAGCAGACTATTCCCTGAAGCCATGTCAGATGATATGATAAATCTCTGCCAGACATATACATACCTTGAGGTATATTCTTCTGCCAATTGTAGTCCCCGAAATGCTGATTGAGCTTCTCATGTTGATGACCAGGACCCATCTTGCGTGTGGAAGTGGCAACTCCATTTGATATGGCCCAACCTCGTTCAGGTGCCTCTCCATCATTATTACCTACCTGTGTGTGAAAACTCATGCAAAACTTCTCCTGACAGTCTTCTATGTGCCCGGGAAGATGAAATTTCAGAACTAGGTATAAAGTATTGGGTATTCGAGGTTGTAGATGGTCACCATAGATTTTGATGTGTTTGTCCAGATTAATAGACCATTGACATGCAATATTGTAAGACATAACAAGGTGAGGAATTCTGTCAAAATGTTTCACAGCGGTCAAATATCCAAAATAAATTTCTACCTGTCTAATCTCGACGATGAGACTATTATACAACATACAGTAAGTGGAGACTCACATTTCATCCACACATAGATCGATCATGGACAAAGGGAGCTTAAGCTCATGTTGTGTGCAGACAACCTCTCCAACTCCGCTGGCTGCCAAGTCCCGACTTCAGTTCTGTGTCCTCTTATCGCCCTTCACGGCTTCGTGGTTGCTACACGTGCTGGCAGGTTGTATAATTCAGTTATTGAAGTCTTGAAGATGTTTACAAAAAACTGTAGGGTCCACGAAATATGCTAAGCCCTTGCCCAGCCCAGGATCCTTCTCCTTGCTTGAGACATCAAACCTCTCCAAGTGGAAATTTCCATCTATGCCCAAGTATAAAGTATACACCCATGTGTCTGGGCTGGACATCCTTTAATATAAAGTTTATGTGTAAATAAAGGCACGTACTTGCTGGGATCAATAATAAGCAGAATATTCACGCCCAGCCATGGACAAGCCAAGCACTCTACAGCACATGAGGCCAGTTTGGCACTCTTCCATCCCCCAGGATCATTACCGATTCCTGCCTGCTTAAGCTGCCAAATGAACGACCACTCATGTACAATCCAAACAAAAGCATCATAGTTATCCTAGGAAGCATCATGAGCATCAAACTATGGACAGAACAAGATAAATGTACTGAGGGAGTCTTAGTGTTAGTGTTATCTGTCAACCGAGCAAGAGAGTAATAATATTCATAAGCTGAAATCTTCCCCATAAATGTTAACATCTGAAACTGCTCTAATGCTGCCATAGTGACAGCTGTACAAGGTTCAATACCAGTTGCAGGGAAAAGCCAGGCATGTTGAAGTTGTGCAGCCAATGGATGCTCACGCATGCAGCTGCAAAAGTTGAGGGCCACATTGTGAATACCGTTCATGTCGATGATTGTAAAATGGTTCCCAAACGCAGGGTGTGGATGAGGACAGGCTTCTCCAATCAGATGCCCAACCTGATAACACATTCCTAGATTCCGAAGAGGGACCTTGTCAAAGAAAGAGCCATTCCAATGCTTCATTAAGTTTCTCAGAGATCAAACCAATTATTAGGGAATAAGGGACATACCTGAATAACATGCATTGGGCATGCCACATGCAATGAAATTATACATGCCTGGCAAAATAGCCTTGCATCTCTACAAGTGATGCAGTGTAAATTGATCTCCATTCTGTTGCAACAGGGGCAGTGCTTCTGCACAATAGCATCTCCGCAGCCCTCCCATCTCATACTTTCAGCCAGGTAGTCATCAACATGTGAACCAAATGTTGAGAGGGGATTATACTAGATAGGGTTGAAACATCTGACACGAGAGCATAATTCTGCGTACCATATGGACATGTCAGCGAGGAGCTGTTGCAATATTCTCCATATCACCAGCCATGGCTAACACATATGCCTTGGGATCAAGATGGTACTGTTTGTGAGATGTGTCATCAGTACTCGAAGCGTCGAAAAACCCTTGCAGTAATTGTGATAGGTCATTGAAACTCGGAGAGAATATTGTTGTCTTCTTCTGAGGTGAAACAGGCAAATTCACAAAGCCTTGCTTCACTGACGAGCTACCCCCGATGGACCAGGGAATGACCATGATTGGTGGTGATGGCGACAATGATCAGGACGTATATCGGTTGAGTCACCATACAACTCAATAGAATGGCTATTCCAGCTGAGTCATTGTCACTTCAGTTTGGCAGGGCATCGCACAGCCATAGAGGGGAGGAATGAGGTTGTGATGGCTGAGCTGCAAGTTGTACTTAACCTACAATGTTATCACACTCCCACTAATATCATGTAACAAAATATATATTTGTATTTGACACTCATCATGAAGTCTATAAGAGTCTATGAAAGTCTACGCAAAGGTAATGAGAGTCTGAGCCAATTCAATGAATAGGAAACCTATGTATGCTGGTGGTGTGTCCGAATGTGCTGGCTTCAAGCCACATGTCTTACTCAGCTGTCCTCAACTTCCTTCAACCTACACAGGCGTGCCTTCACGGTTCGCTTAGTTGCATGGATGGCCATTGCTTTTGCTTGCTCCTCCGGTGTTGCGACTGCAAATGTACCAGCCATGTAATTTTGCGATTTATTCTAAATATAACTTGTAATACAGTATAGGGGAGCGAGCGTACTTAAAGAATAAGCGAGCGTACATAACCAGTATGCAAGGGCATCATAATTGTATGCACCAGTGACACCTGATGCGACAGACATAAACCAGAGCTTAGTTACAGCAGGTACTTGACAGGCATGCTTGACAGAAAGTTCACAAAACACTGTTCAGCTGTGGGTAGTCACAGAAACTGAGTGAGCTCACTCCCTTAAGCAGAGAATAAAGAAGATTGTAATTGAAAAGATTGGTGCGCTCACTAAATTAAAAGTGACATACCATACCTGAGAAGGCCGGACCAAACCTCACGTGAGAGATAAGATAAAGTGATATGGCTAGCACATGGTCTGAATAGGAGCTTCAGCCGAGTGCTGGTAAACCGAATGATTGGTTGACAAGGATATCCGTTGCTGTGCAGAATTAGCAAGCTCACTGTGTGCTTGACACTAATCTAGAAGATTATACACATAGCACAAAGGGCTAGACGTGGAGTGACATGTGGTCGAGAGGTGATACCCCCTCGGACTTGTAAATTGGTGTGCACCTATTGGGCCTTAGTGAGCTCACTATGGGAACGATGCTATTGAAGGAGATACCGAGCCAGACGCAAAGTAAGGCTGCGGCAGTGGTGGGCTATGTATGTAGGAGTCTATTTTACCTGGGTACGGCTGCGGTATTTGTAATTAACAACGGTTGTAGTATAAGTAGGCAGTAGTCTGGGTTTAGTAAACAAGTTTCGAACCCCCGAGTTATGGTGTGCATGTAGAAAGCGAGCGCTGTGATAAAGGATTAGTTTGTAGCTTCGAGCGTCGTATAGAAATAGCGAGCTCACTCCGAGGAATAGAGATAACTTCAGAATCTGACTTGTGTGCTTAAGTTCCGAGTGAATAAGAATCAGTGTTCCGGTTCTGTTCCATCTGAGTACTGTTTGGAGTCTGTGAGAGTATGAATTGAAGTGAAGTTTCTGAAATCTGTTCTGTCTGTCTGTTCTGTTCTGTCTGTCAGTTTCTGAAATCTGTTTCTGTTCTGTTCTCTGAGTTGTTGCCATTCTGAATCCGAGATCCATAGAAGGATTAGAGGTTGTTCCCGTCATTGCAGTCAGTTCCATTAACCCTACTCATCTGCATGCAGTGAGCTCACTAAGTTTGTACTTGGGGAGTGGTTAAAAGAGCGAGCTCAGTGTCGTTGTGACCTGCAGAGTGTCCGATTGTGTTGTAGGACGAGTGTCCTAGTGTAGTTTTGAATATTATACTTTGCCTGGAAGGTTGTGCCTTGAAGTGTACCTTCTTGTAAAAGTTCCTAGCCTTAGGATCAGTCTGAAATGAGTAAAACGCTGCATAGCGTCGAGATAATAAGGTGCTTTACTAGTTCTAAAGTACTAGTAGTCGCAAGGTGATATAATCTCGTCCCCCCATGTACTTACAAGGGTGATTGTATAGATTGAGTAGTTGTGTGAGTGTGTGTGAGGTTTAGTGTGTGTAGCACACTGTTCCGAGCGCTATTCCACAGTTGCCCACAGCCAGCCTCATCACCGGGGTGTCAAAAAAGTCGATCTTGATTGGATGCGGGACCTTGCAGCATGGAATTGTGGAGCATTGGTTCTCCAAAGGGCCAGGGGGATAAATCTGAGGAGTAAGCTTTGACTGTTGCTCATGAACTTCCGCGTCCAGAGAATGGAACAACCACCAAAGGGCATGCCTTATACACTAGGTCAATGTCAGTTTAAAGCCATGAATTGAATTATTATAATGCACCTCATGAAGCCTCAGCAAGCCCCCCTCACTGCGATCCTCTGGTGGCCAGTAGAGGACAAAATCCTGGTAAATAAAGTCTAATGCATCATTGGTGAAGAAAGCGTGTTTCGTTTTGTACAGGTGGAAACTGATGGCATTCTTGTGGAGATACTCCTCTTCTTGGGAGCCAAACCCTGTCTAGCCAAGGTAACGGAATCATTATGAGCTGCATGACTGAAATAGATCACTTACAGCATGTGTGAAATTGTGATTCTGCAGTTGTTCTGTCATTGCAGAAATTTCCATGAACAGAATGTTGATAAGACTGATCAGTGCTACTATACAGTCTGATGTCTTTGACTCCCACAAGTTGGCCCATACCCAGAGCTAATGAAGAACTGGTTACTCACAGCCTGCAAACTGAAGATGATGTCATGAAGCCATAGTGCCAAATGTCTCTCTCTATGAGCGTCTCAATTGGCCTCATTTTGTATCCAAAATTATATCAGTAGGCTCTATTAGAGTCCATCTTTCTTATTCACTAATTTACCCCAGCCAAATCTGTCTCTGGAATTTTCATCAGATGACAACCTGTTTAGAGCAAGACCTTGATCAATTACTTCAATGCCAATGGACTACACCCATGCCATTGTCTATGGGCCATCCCCACAAATATCAAACTACTGAAGAACAGTGGCTCACACATGCTGCTAGCAGTGCACGCTTGTATATAAGGTACGAGATTCATGACTACTTTCTATATTCTAGCTTATTGTTTATTAGGAATAAAGTTCAAATCAATAAAGGTCATCGATGAAGATACAACAGGACAAAGCTGTGAGTCATTGATCATGGAGATGGGCATTGCACCTCAAACCTCAGCTCCTTAGCCCTTCAAAACAACCCGTTCCTGAAGATTTGCCTCACTCTCAAGCTGCCGAACCAACATCGTAAGGTTTTCTATTTGATTTGCGAGCGACATCACTCAAACAATCTATTATAGCAACATGAAATCATTTTCTGAAAGAATGCTCAAACGTATATCAAGGACAAACGAAGACTTCCTCAATCTGATTGACCATTGGCCCTGGGTCTATGCAGAGAAAGTCTATCGCAAGTTCATGGCCACTGTCACCAATAAATTTCCTCAAGGAGACAACAGCCGACTTTGTGATGAACTTACCAAGCTTGCCACCCTGATTCAAGATGTCACCAAATATTCTGACAAAATTCTAAACAACGTTGGGGTAGGAAAGGACCTAGCTGAGGCACAGGAAGTCCAGGATTGCATGCAGGAGGTAGAGCACTGGTTGGAAGATATTCTTTGTGGGGCTTTAGAGGGGGTTGATGTCTTACACGAGAGTCATCAGTCTCACTGCCTAATGTATCAAACGTGCTCATCTTTGTGAATTTTAGCTACTTTCAATTTCCCTGCAGTATACAAATATCAGCTCATTAATATAAAAATTTTAGCTCATTCATTGATGTCTTGAGGTCACACATAAGAAGACAGTCACAACAGCAATGCAATATTTTATGATGATAGCAACAGATCTGTAAATATAATGAACCAAAAAGTCCACCCCCCCCACTGCTCTAATCCTCATCATGAGGTACTATTTCAACGTCATCATTTTTGAGGGTCTCAGCATAGTGAGCCATTGCAGATGCACGAGAGGGATGACACTGGTAGACAGGGGACAAGACACAAAGTACCAGGGGAGCAACAAGGTTCCTATGGCAAGGTCAGCGAGGTCCCACTGCTTGAAGAAAAAAAATGCACCAGCCTTGGAACATGCCAACCTCATATCCAACTGTTACAGTGTACCAGGGCATGGTGGAGCGACAGGTTCACGGAGAGGGCATAGCATCAGGAGCAGGTGCTCGCTGACCTTGTCCCAGCAGGGTACCGAGGACAGAATGAATTCTTGGGGTCAAGGACCCAGAGGGTATAGTGCATGGAGTTTCTGAGCAAGAAGATAATATTGAGTTAATATTGAGGGGGAGGGGAAGGGAGAATGTAGGTTCTCACCATTTTTTGCCATAGGGACCTGGTGGGAGATTGTTGCCGTTACAGCCACGCTGCCACCCCCAGGGTTCCCACTGCCACCATGTTGGGGGGGGGAGAATATTATCTCCGTTTACGACAGGATTAACCGGAGTACTGCCACCAGAGGTATTAGGGCCTATGTCACAGAATCAGATTGATCCATATGATGCTGAGAGAAGACTTACCCTGTGTGATCAGGCCCATGTCTTGGAGTGCCTGAACAATTTGTATCAGCTGGGCGGCAGTGAACATTGCAGGAGCATTTTCTGTAGTTTTGGTCACCATATCTATAGAGGTTAAGTTGGTCTGATACTGGGGTTGTGGCTTACTGATGTGCGAGAGGCCTGTACAGTTTACTGGGATTAGCCCTTGGCATGCATGGCATGATCGTGAAATCATTCTATGGACCCAGGTTAGTTCCAGAATATCGCATCAACATACAGGTACGTTATTGAAGAACATTTCTCCAGAAATAAATTAGCTGACCCATTTTTAGATGGCACTGCTGGGTTGGTGTACATCCGACCAAAATGATTGGTTTGATGCTCGTCTGCCTGCCTTTCATCAAGCTCGCCTGAAGGGAAAACCTGGTGAATTTTTAGTTAAAGCCGTCAAGGATTTTTTTGCCGAGTTTCCTATCCCTGAGTGCCAAGACAAAGTTATTGGAGATGAACCTGAGCATATTGCCAGGAGGGCAGTTCAAAATAGCTTTTATCAGAAACAGAAAGAAGTACGTTTTTCTGATTCTTACAAAGCTACCCTAGATTGACATGATTTCAGCAAATTATGCAAAAGTTTAATAATAATCACAATAAAGCCCAAATTGCCGCTGTGGCTGCCAGCAATCCCAACAAAAAAGCCATTGCCTCACTGAAGAAGAAAGTCCTTTTCTCATTGAAGCCCTGGCACTGTGTTAGGGCTGTCGAAATCTACTCTCATTGCTATTACCCTACCTGCATGAAGCCTATCATCAAGGCCGCTATTCACAAAAGTAAAACTCTCTTGAGTTGAGGCCAGAAGCTCACCCTTATCAATATGCTTACACATCAAACCTTCGACTCGGAGTCTGACTCAATCAAAGATGAAATCTTCACTGCTACAGAACAACTTCATGAGGAGTGAGCTGAGGCTGCACAGCATGGTGACCAAAGTCCAGAAGAGTACCTTGAGTCAGTCTGTTTCATTCCATCTCTATTGATTAATACATGCTAACTAATCTACTTTTAGTGCTATCGATACAGCACCAGCTGTACTCAATCGATTCCTTCAGGATTTGGCTGTCCAGACTGGATGGTGGTTCACCATTATAGGCAGAGGTCCTGATCCAGCTGACAACAGGAATATTCGTACTGGGAGGTGTGTTTGCATGCTTGGTTGCCTAGGTGTTCAAGCTAACTTTTATTTAGTTTTCACATTGGTCGAAATGAGCATGGATGCCACTTCGAGGATGAATACACACACTTTTCAGTCGATGCCAATGATACAGATGCCACCCACCATACATCATTTGATGAGAGTGTAATCACACCATTTGGCAGATTCCTCAAATCCCTCTTCCGTGAGTTTGCCTGAGTCTCCTGGGACAACTTCACTCATACGTGGTATCATAGCTCCTGAGATTCGAGCCAAGTGCACATGTAACAAGGTGGACCTGCAAGCATTAGAGACTGTGGAGGACAATGATGAGCAAATTCCTTCTCCAATGATGTGTGAAGCAGCACTGGCATTGCCAACACCAGACCCTGTTTCTACTCCCTCACCTTTGGTTCCTGCTTTGCCATTGTTCGTCCCCACATCCAAGCCAGTACCTGTGCCACCATTGTTCAACTCTGCAATTGAGCAAGCTGCTATGCCTTTGCCCTCGGTTCCTGCATCACCATCAATTGACCCTGCCATGTTTGATGAAATAGACTGTCAGCTATTTGAACATGTGGATTTCGGTCATGCCTACGTTGGGATGACTCTAACGGACGCCAACCATCAAGACTATGATGGATTACTTGGCCATCCACCCTGCGGTGAGGAAGAGGTCACCTTCCCTTTCACCATGCCGATTGCCCATGAACACGCAGACATGGACATCGATCCTTTCCACGGTTTGGACACGACACCATTTGAGGAACCCTGACTACCATTATTCCCAACACCCAACATTGTCATTTCACCCCAATCACCGCAAGGCTCCCCCAATCCCAAGGATTTAGAAGCAACTGAAGCAACTGGAGAGAAGGCCAACATTACAGAGATTAGGATGAGAAAGTGTACCCGCAAGCCACCCGCTTCTTGCAGAGTGGTTGCTGTAGGCTGGTTGCCCCCTGCAATTAACTATCTAACAGATCTTGAACTCGGTGAAGAGTGGCAAGACCTTCTTGTTGCATGGCAAGCATTAGAAGCATGAATGTCGCTTTCGCAGGGTGGCACACCAGGCAAGGTAAGCATGTTTGCCTATCATTTGGCTGTTATATATGTTACTGACCATGTACTCAAGGGACAAATGGGTGCTCTAGCATCTTGACCAGCAGTCCTGACAGTGTGGCTTTTGAACTGGCAGTACAACATGTATCTGGGAATACCAGCAACATTTTTGACAGACCTGCTCATGTGGTGGAACACATTACAACCCCTATGGCGCCATTCGGACACTGGCCTGTTACCATTGAAGAATTATGGTGGTACGCTCGATAAGGCGCTCCATAAGGGTGGTCCAAACAGCATCATCATGGTGCTCATTGTGCTAATGTGGTGGGGCTGAGGTAACCTCTCAATGAAGGAAGATGCGCTTTGGAGGGCAATGGTAGCTGATGTCAAAGCATGTATTGATGCTTTGACGCCATCGTCATCAGTGTAGGGGGTATGTATTCTATCTGATTGCTCTCTTTTGGGCCTCATGGTATTAGTTCTTCATTTTTTGGCTCATGATTTTAATAAACTTTTCGCTTGTACATTGGTGTATATGATGGTTTACATCCATGTCACTGCATTGGCAGAAATAAAAAATTGTATGACATAAAATATATATATTTTCAACAGTGTGAACATTATGATTTACCTAGTTTTTGAGGGTATGATGGATTGATGAGGATCTAGAAACAGTAAGGAACTGGACGAAGATGCCATGGCATAGCGATCACTTTTGATGTCAGGGGTGGCACAGTATTAATAGCAGAGCATGCGCAATTGTGATTGCTTTATTTTTAGGCCAGGGTACACCCAATGAGAGCCCTCATCGATAGTGGCTAGCGGAGCACCTGACATTCATGAGCAAGGCATTTGGGGGTGGCAGGCTAGGTCATGTGATGCCTTACAGTCATTGATATATCAACCATTGACTGTAGAAGTAGGCCTTTAATATATTATGATTATGTATAACGTACACTTTTTGATATATCAAAATGTTAGGTAGCTCTGGACAAAGCTGTTAGTAAGGTGTGGCAGTGGGAGCGACTCAGTCATCACTTGTTTCCATGATGGTCACCAACATTTTTTCCTGTCCCCATCTTTGGGATATAGGAAGAGCATGTGCCCTCTAACTCCTGCATCCATCACATGGACCAATGCTGTCCATGCTTCCTCCTGAGATTGTGATGCATAATATGGTGGTATTTTGGCTGTCCACAGGAGATAAGACAGTCCTGCAACCTTGTCTACAGGATTCGTCGACATGTGCTTCCACATCTCTGACAACACAAGAAACGTAGGGATACCCTGATAAGTTATATCACTGTTTTCCCACAGCTGCAACAGTTGATTCTCAATCCTCGCCTGCATTTCCTTGCTAATAAATCTGTCGTCGCCTGTATCTCCACAAATGCTCATATCAATGCTGACTTCCTGCAGTGTCCATGCCCATCTGAACCAACATCTATCACTCTCCAAGTCTTCCTCCTTCAAGCTCAAAGGTCACCCCAGCCCACTGAGGTAGCACATCACCCCATCATGTGACTCATGATATACTTGTCTGATGGTGGGTACATCCAGCTTCCACTCTTCCACATGCAGATCCTCTCGTTGACCTCTGGCTTGTCTCAAGCAGAGAACATCCAACCATGCATACTCTGCCCCATGATTCAGCATCTCGATGTGGACAAGGTCGAGGTTTGCATCCTTTGGCATCGGAACTGGCCATTCATACCCATTAATGGGTGTTAGTACATCCACGAGATCCTTCTTTTCCATCCAAGTGTACAATATTGCCTATGGATATATGCAGGCAACCCACCATGGGATCACCCTGTTGCTGTACAGATCCCAGAGATGTCAGGGAGGCATGCTTCCACTGATTATTTTGTTATTTACAAACATGTCTTGCTGCATCTGCCGGTCCCATGATTTGTGGGACTGTAGCTTCTCTTGGAAGTTGGCTAAGTTATTGTACCAGAATAGGTGGTGCCAATGTCATAGCCATTAAGGATGTAGGTGTTAAGTAGAGAGGATAGTGGGAGGATTTCCAGGGTATATGATGTGTCAAAGATAGGGTTCAATTTACCTAACATCCCTTCAACACCGAGACAAGTACAGGGAGTGTCAGCAAGAGAAGATGGTATAACAGGATGTCTACCAGTGTATGTCCATTGCTTTAAGACAGAAATGGAATGTTCTGGCACACTGGCCTCGGTGAAAGTGGACAGAGTAACCCCAGGAAGGCCTGCATAGTTCTGACACATCTTTTTGTCCTGGAGCATGTTAGTTTCTATTTCGATGTTTGTGCTATTGCATGCTTACATATTCACACACTTGACCCATTCCATATACATCATGGCTATAACAACTCCACCGTTCATCCACATCCATGTCTATAGTTCCTAACTCTCAGCAAATTACCATCATGAAGATGGACAGTTACAAAGCCATGTGTACTGGTGTAGCTCCTCTTCGGATTGATCTGGTGCTGCATAGAGTCACTGAGTAAAGGATGGAGGAATCAATCCTTGTGATAGGAAGAAAATGGTGACTGCTGTGCTGGCTTGGTGTGGTAGTTTTCCCTGGATGTTGTGTGGCAGTGCAGCAGTTCTGAGCACGATGCTGTTGAAGTTTGAATAGGCTGGCAAATTCGGTCCAAGTTCAGCTTTGGTGCTTTCTCACCTCCGTTGCCTTGTATTAGACCATAATCTTTCTCGCTGACAATTTTGTGAAGCATCACTTAGTGGATTAATATGTGTGGGATGCAATGGCTGGAGCAAATCTTCTAGGATGACCAGAAAAATACCAAACAACTGGCAACCATGCAGATATGGTAAAGATGGACCTTGCAGGTATCCAACTCTCAGCGACTGCTCATCTTCTTTTGTGCAGACGATCGATGTCTTCATGGCCATGGATCACTGAGTAATAACTGTGAAACAGTGTTGATGGTAGTGTTTTGTAACTTGTAGTGAGTCACTGATATATCTTCTAACACACCCTAATTTATCATATTGATGAGGGAAAGGACATGAGGATGTTCTCAGCAGCCAATCCATTGGATGGAAACTTTGGGGTGGGGTAGGCTAAGGCCAAATCATTCTGATTTTCAAACTGGCTCATCATGCATCCTATTCATTCTTTCTCAATTTTATCGAGTTAATCTCTTTGATATAGATACAAAGTATCAAGCCTTCAAACTGATTCCGCAATAACAAAGAGTCCTTTTTCATTATGGATAGTCTTGCCAGCTATGTTGGCATATACAAGGTTTGCTTGAGACTCAACATTTTCCTAGTCTATGCTCAATTGTCCATCGTAAACATCTTATTTTGAATGCTGTGAGTGCTCTGCACATTTTTTGGGTCTAAAGATATCTAAACATTACCCATCAAGTCAGTGAATGATCTTATGAATACGGCGCACTCCCTCTACCCTCCAAGAGTCCAAACGACACTCAAGACATCTGCAGCAAGGGCTTGCATAAGTATGTTATTGACAGCTCTGATTTGATGTGCATTGATGATGACTGGATATCTGGTGGAAGATGTGGGATCAGTGTATGTTCCAGAGATCTGAATCCGGTCAATTATCTGATAGAGATCCTCGGAATTTCGATAAAATTTGTGTTGGTACAGCGGTGCTGAGGAAGGTTTATGACATGGTATTGGTTCAGTGAGGTTATCGTCATGGATTGTCATTGTGTCAATCATGACGAGAATTCAGATCAGCGATAATGAAAAGACCAGTATGTCATTCCCTATCAATGATCTTGCTTCTTTTTGCTTCTTTTCCATCCACATCATCACAAGGCATGCAACGTGTTTCCAGGTAGGAAGGACTGAAATCATGTCTGCTTTGGGTCAGTTGTGAGTTCACTTCTGTTCTGCATCATTTCTCAGTCAGACCCTTATCTATAAAGGGAATGAGCAGCCATTTTTCACAGCACAATGGTAGGCAATTCATTTCTGATGACATATTCTGCCAAAATTAACCATCCCAGAGACCGGAATGTATTTCAGTCGGTAGTGTTACTCTGCTCTAAACTCTGCATCAGGAACGGTTGATCGTGCAATATGGAGATGGACATATGATTCGACAATTCAGACAGCTGCAGCCGTGCCATGCAGCTTACCTTTTCCATGGCTAATGCACCGATTCTATCTCCACCGATATGGATACCTGTAAACGAGGACAGTCATGAGTGTCAATGAGCCCATCACCACCCCCAAAACATCCATGGAATCTACAAAGGCTCTCCTGTATGTGATCTTGATGGAATGCTTTCCCCAATTTGACATTATAGTCTGCAGGAATCTGGAAAATTCAACATCGGCCCTTATAAAATGAATATAGCAGCGAAAATACAAATATTATGCTGCAACGTTTCATTGCATTGGCTGAGGGTACATTAGCATTTTTAATGGAAGATTAATTTGGTTGAATCATAAGCAATCCAGGACTCTGGGTGAAGGTTTGAGGGTCTGGAAGGTTGAGAACATGCATGTATTGACTCTAGTGTAAACATTGGAATATTTCTTGACTTTGAACCCATGCTTATGGAGTTCAGAGGAAAGGCAACTCGTAGTATTGAATTTGAGAGTGCCAGATCAATTCTTGCAATATATTGTAGCAAATACAACCAGTTTTCTGTGATATTTCAATGAATTCATGAGATAAATCTCGTTTGGATGTATCTGTGAAGGGACCTTACCTTCAGCTCTCGTCCCATTTCTATATTGAAATTTGGATGAATGGAGTGCCTGTCTCCTAGAAATCAGTCGATCCCATAAATTGTATTGCATGTCAGGTGCAACGTTGGTCTAGAAATAGAGAGAACTCATGAAAAATGATGTTACAGACAGCATTCTCAGACTTTGAGGTAAGCTCATATTTACTCTGCCATCTCCAAAAGAGACATTGTCTTCAACAAATCACTGTTTGAGTTAGAGGGAGCTGACATTCTTGAGAGGATCTGACATGATGAATTCCTTAGGTAGAACTGGGATATAAGGAGGATCAACAAGAATATGAATTAGTGGGTGACACTCACCAAGCTGTGCATAACATTGGGCTGTAGATGACAGGTGCTGCCCAGAAAGGCAAGTGTTCCGAAAATTTGAAGTTTGGGATATTTGTAAATGATGACTCCTTGCATAGCTCAAAGCCTGAAGTGCAGGAATGAGGTCAGAGTCAACCTGATGGATTTAGAAGAAAAGAAGAAAGTGAACAATGCACAGGTATAACCTGGTCTGTTACAGCTGTAATCCGACTTTGCTCTCAGCTTCGACGTTGTCCTCAAGACCCATTTGGCTCATGAGAGCTGTGCTATTGTCTTTTTTCTTCTATTCAAATGCTGGCATTTCTCTTCTTCGATGGAAAGGCACTACTATTTCATTTCATGCCATGCTGCTGCCAAATGAAAAGCCTACTTGACCCCAGCCTTTGTGAATGGTTTCAAGACTTCTTTGATGCTGCATTGGCAACCCTGATTGATGCGTCATCCAAATTGGGGACTATCACACATGTCTCAATATGTGTAACCTCCTCATTCTGGCTCCGTACTCAAAGTTTATTCCTGTAGTTGCCACTTCTTCTGATGAAAGGATGCAGTAATCGATCTTTCTTCTAAATCCTATAGTAAAGTGTGAAGTATTCTCAGTTTTGGTTCCACTGCACATAATTCAAGGTTTTTTCACATAAAAATACATTAAAAATATTGAAAGTTTTTTCAGTGTTTTTTTTCTAAGAAAACAGAAAGAAATATTTTGAAAACTTTAATGACATTTACAGTGAAAAAATCTAAACATTACTGAAACAAGTAACACAAAAAAGTTTCAAATATTTACTTTAAATCTATTGTGTTTTTCTGTCTGAAAATACTGAAAAGAATACTGAATATCACAATTTCAGTTTGACTTACACTTTTTGGGTAAATAAAAGGGTAAAAAAACAGATGAATATATATAAATATGTGACAAATTTGTGTGACAGTATTTTTAGCAGTGTTTTTTCTAAATTTTTTGAATATTTCTAGCTCAAATTTATAAATAGTAAAAAAAATTCAAATATTAGAAATGAGTTTCAAGCTTGCATTACACAAGTCTAATTGTAGCAAGCAAAATGGAGACTGGCACTGGGATGCCAGTGTCACTATGGGACCAGAATCCTATTTCAATGACTGTTGAAAGGACTGAGATCTTCATGATAATTTGAAGCCTGCATGAGAACTAGGTTCTGGCAGGTGTCTCTCAATTAGCAGTGGCTGATTAGTGAGATAGCCTTTTAGCCCAAGGGCAGTCTCGTTCATATAATATGCTGAGAGAAGGACCAAAAGACCAGTAGAAACAAACAAGAACAGTGTGTGCCCTTGACATGGCAGTTTAGATGAGGAAGGTAGTAAAATTGTCTTATACCCAAGTCTCTGAGGCCTCATTCACTCTCATGGGCAGTATTGCTACAATAGAAGGCAAGACAATAATAATGAACAAATGTTACTGAGCAATGACTAAGGGTGTTTTTTGGCCATAGGTCACATGCATCATTCTGAGGATCAGTATCACCATTCTCAACCATCAGGCCATGCTCACATACAAAAGCTACCCTTGCAAACAAAAATCCTTGCCATTTATTTTACCATTGAGGAATGATAGTGTGTGATTTTTGGCCAGATGCTACAACTGTCATTCTGAGAGTTGGTATTACTATTCACAAACATCAGGTATTCCTCACAGACAAAATTTACCACTGCAGGCAAACATTGTGGGCATTTATTTTGCTGTTGAGCATCCACTGAGTGTGATTTTTGGCCACATGTCCCACCAGTCATTCTGAGAGTCCATATTACCATTCTTAAGCCTCAGGTTTTCTTCAGTGACAAACTCTACCCCTGCAAACAAAAATGATTGTAATTTATTTTACTGTTGAGGATCCACCAAGTATGGTTTTTTGTTGCATGTCACACCACATGAACTTAGAGTTGGTAGCACTATTCTCAAGTATCAGGAATTCTTCATGGACAAAATCTACTAGCACAGACAAACATCATTGCCATTTATTTTACCCTCGAGGATCAACCCAGTATGATGTTTGGCTGCATGTAATACCTATTGTTCTGAGAGTTGGTTGTACTATGCTCGAGCATGAGGCATTCATCACTTACAAAATCTACTGCCACAGAATAGAAGCCTGGGCATTTATTTTACTGTTGAGGATGAACCACATATAAGTTTGGACTGCATGCCACACCACTCATTCTGGAAGCTAGTATCACTATTCTCCAACTTCTCAAGCATCAGGCAATCCTCATGTACAAAATCTACTGCTGCAGACAAAAATCATTGGCATTTATGTTGCTGTTAAGGATTCACCAAGTGTGATCTTTGGCTGAACAGCAATCCGTGACTGTCTGTTTGCCTGATGAGAAGACTTGCTCGCAAGGCACACATGACCCTTGAATTGGAAGAATATCCATGGCCATCAGAAATAGGGTCAGGTAGCATGTATGATTTTCCTATAAAAACATGTCAGTGTGAAGAGAATATTTCAGAAGACCACATACCTGCCAGAATAACAAACTACTAGATAAGGATTGACAATCGAGAAGATATGCCTCAAACTCTTCAGCAAGGGTTTGCTGTGCTGAGCTGACAACAGGCACATCAAATGACTCAAATCCAAGTACTTCATCTGCCCAATCATGAGCATGCAGAAGTTCACAATTTGACACTATGGCAGTCGTAGAATAGCATTGGAGCTATGAAGCATTATGAGTCTCATCATCAAATGAAATTGATTAATTATAATATTACCTCTTCCATAAATATATCCTTGACCTACGTAATCTTTGTCATGTCATGCCGCTCATACCATTTCAGCTTCATGGTAGGATTTAAGACTTGAATAGGTTTTAGAGATGGTTCATGAATCATAGAGAAGGACTGAAACTCACTCATAGAGAATATATATGCTGGAATATACATAACACAGCCATAGTAATCTTCAAGCTTCTCAAGGCCAGCAGTTATAACATTTTCCATTTCTGGCATCTTCTCCTTCAGGCAATGCCACTAAATAATGAGTGCTGAGAAAGACAGAAGAGTGTTGCAGAGTGTAGGAGTTTTTTCTGCTGAAAGTTGTTGTTGAAAAGCATGCGGTACCTTTATCAATATGAATATTAGTGACAGTAATCAGAATCAGTTGCTTGTACAGGCTATACCCTCACACTTAGAATCTCATGGAAAAGTTGGAGGACAGTCCATTCATTGTCACTTAACTGGTGTTTTTGAAGTTCATGCTGCTCTCAGCACTGAAGGAATGACTGGATTGGCTGTGTTTATATTGTTGAAAGACAGAAGCTACAGCAAATTATTGTAAAAGAGAACAATGTACCTGGTGTAGAACAATTGCTCTCTCAATCATGATATCTGTTGAAGACCACTGAACATCTACATCATGGAGTAACTGTAAGGAACCCAATCCAGCATGAGCAACTTTATCTGAAAATGCCTGACAGCAAAGTGATGATGATCTTATCTACAGATGTTGTAAGCAACTCAAACACCCACTAAAAGGCTATCCACTTACTGATCTGATAAGAGTATGTAGCATTGAAAGGGGATTCTGAGTAATATATGCTAATGCCCCCTCATTATTCATGCTATTATATTGTATCTCACCAATTGCCTTCTCAACCTCATGACATGCAAGATTTACAATATGAGGAAAGCATCTATACATTTAATGAGCAAGGGACTACAAGACAGGTCAGACTCACACACCGAATTTGGTTGTCAACCTGATTAAAACACATGTTTGGATACCGCAGCTGTAATAGCCTTTCCAGATGTTCCATTGTTGTGTCATTATTTGATGCATTGTTGCAGGTAATCCATCCCACCTAGTTGTGTAGTAACATTAGTGACATGCCATTCTCAAATGAAAGATGTGATACTTTTTTGGTAATTTGTAAATGGTCAAGGATGTAGATGAACACTTCTGCCAGGTGCTCTCCTGTATGGTGGCCAGGAACATGATGGAACCCAATAAGATCAGAATGTAGATGCAGTGTTGTGTGACCATCAACAATCTGGTTCTCAATCCAATGACAGGTAATAGCCATGAATGGCCACAGATTCAGGTCGGTCCAGAGATCCTCTGTGAATGAGATCCGTCCCATGGAAGTCTAGTATCATTATGTCTTCATAAACTCTTACATAATGTACAATAAATAGCACTTACCTTTAATTCAGAAGTGAGCTCATCCATATACTTATCCCACATCTCGAGAATTTGTGCCCATAATGATGACCAATGTGGTATGTCAGAGTCTTTCAAAGTTTCTCTAAGCATTAATAATATAGACCAAAGATATGGACTCTCAATGACATTGATTGACTGAAATCCTGTCAGTGCATACAAATCAAGATAAAGTAGGGACAGAACAAGCCTGATCATCAGCAACAACCCAAGCAATTAGCAAATCAATGAACACATCATGTGAGAATTCATGACAACCACCACTACTGAATACTGAAGACTCCTTCCCTCGGTTGAGATGGAATTTATTGACCACATCCTGATAGCGCTTTTGAGTAGAGCGCACCTGTATACCCAGACTGTCACACTTGGTCAGCCATGAAGTTTTGTGATAATCAAGTAAGTGGCACCATAAGACATCAGTGCTTGTCTTTGCACCGAAATCTGATACTCCTGGCCACTCATTGATGTCCTCAAAATCCTTCAACCTGTGATAAGAATAAATATAAGATTTCAGAAGATAAGTGTACAATTAAAAAAAATGCACCTGCAGAAAGTGCAATGATGATGATTCTCTGACTTTGTAAAGAATGTCCAGATATCACATGCTGTATTATGGCCTTTTTTGACAGTATGGCCAGTACAAGCATGGGAAAGCCATTGAGGTGTTCCTGGTGTTCTGGATAATTGACAGGATATAGGGAATGGACTATGATGAGGGGTACAAGGGGTATGAGGGGTACATGGAGCTTGAGTGGTCTGATCAGAGACTGACAGTCGCTGAGGTGCTTGGCTATGAGTGATGGAATCATCAGATAGAGACAATGGAGGAGATGGCATGAGAATCTCTTTGTCTGAAGACTCTAAGTCATCAACAAAATGTGCATGACAGGAACATGGCACCGGTACCAGCGCCAATTCCTCAGGTGAACAAGCAGGAGATGGACTGATGACATCATCGGATTGTGCTCATGCTCTACTGCCAGAAACCTGGGCTACTGGCCTCAGTGGATCTAAGAATGGGGTGACTGTAATCTCAGGTGCTGACAGAGTAGGATGACAGTGGTTGTAGCCTAAGAGCAAACATTAGAACTATAGTTAAGACCTGATATATGAGTACTTGCCATGAATGTGGAACATCGCTTGAACACCAGTGACTGGAATAGCCACTGCAGGAGGTAACACTTCTGTTGGCTCATTAGATGTCAGACTGGGACCTGTATTGGACCCAGAATGAGCATGAGTATGGGCACGAGTATGAGAACGGGTGGTTAGTGGTGCAGGGGTATCTGGTGCAACTTCAACATGGGAGTCTGTATTATCAGCATTAGCTGCAATACTGCCACGATCAATGTTTTGTCCTCCTCACTTTCTGCCAGTACGAGCCATGGAAGTGTAATGAATGATGTACTTACCACCTCACCATCTTGTATGGTTTATATATGTGTAAAACAATGACATGGTACACCCTTGTTCTAAGTGACACACCAAAAGGCTGGACAAACAAATGTTAGGATGGGGAATGTGGGCAGTCATGAAACACATACATGTCAATGATTAAGGGCTGAGCAGACAGCTAGCATCACAAACTGATTCCCAACTGGCATTGTTAGTGGAGCATACTGAGCTGGTGGAGAATGTGCACATCCTACCACCACCAGAGAAGGACAAGTAATGGAAATAGGGTCGCTATATATCCTTGTTCAACCACCACCTGGTGTCATAACCTCAGATGAGTGTTTTGAGAACCTTCAATATGGTCTGTGACGGAGATAGGACATTTTATATTGGCATTAATCACACCATCTAATTCAAACAAGCTGTCAATACATAAGAGCCATCTATTACTCAATTAGGATGGGCAATAGTGGCAGAATTCAGTAGATGTACCTCAAAAATTACAGGTGTGACTGTGTATGTGTCCCAGTGCACCATCATTAGCTCCCACTGCATCAGACCAGTACTAGCCACAAAACTACCACAGGGTACTACCAGGCAGTCTGGTATCAGACCTGAGACTCTGTGATGGTGCAATGTCAATGAAGACCTCCTTGAAGCCATGATAGCTGGATGTCCATTTTTTGTTCAGATTTTCTATGGCTTGAGCTCAGATATGGCCAGGATATACAAAGGGGTCTCCTACCTTCAATATTATTGCTACAAATCTTACACTCAAGAGCTCCTGAAGACTCTGTTAGTGACATACAGCTTATCAGATGGAATCAGATAGCTACAAGCCCTGTGTGAACAGTGTACAAATCATGACAGAAATGCAGCCATAATTCAGAGATAGCATAGAGAAACCCATCTCTGTGGTCTCTCAGCCCTTTAGAATGTCAGCAAGATGAATAGAGCAAGAGGCCACCACATTTCCTGCAATGCAGAGATGTGTGAGAGTAAAGTCCAAAAGCAGAACAAGCCAGTGACTTGGGTCCACTCAAGCCGCAAAAAGCTAAGTCATAGCCGAGCTGAGCCATCCTAGTCCTGAGTCATTGCTGGTGACTCAGCTCATGGCATTTGTGACTCTGCTCAGTGACTCAGCAACTCAAACTGAGTCATTGGCAACACTACACTGGATCCTGAACATTAAAATCAATAGCAAGGATTTTTGTTTGCAGGAGTAGATTTTGTCTGAAGAATCCCTGATGCTGCAGAATAATGATACCCTCTCACATGATTTTGTGTCACATTCACCCATTCAGCCAAAAGTCACACTTTGTCAATCCTCACCAGTAAAATAAATGCCCACAATGTTAGCCTGCAGGGGTAGATTTGTCTGTGAGGAATGCCTGATGTGTGAGAATAGACATACAAACTCTGAGAATGACTGGGGGGATATGTGAACAAAAATCACACTTGGTTGAACCCCAACAGGAAAATAAGTAGCGAGGATTTTTGTATGTGAGGGATACCTGATGCTTGAGAATGGTGATATCAGCTCTAAGAACCACTGGTGTGGCATGCAGCCAAAAATCACACTCAGTAGATCCCCAACAGCCAAACAAATGGCAAGGATTTTGTTTGCAGGGGTAGTTTTGTGCTATGAGGAATGACTAATGGTTAAGAATAGTGATACTAACTCTCAGAATGACTCATGTGGCATGGGGCCTAAAGTCACACCTGGTGGATGCTTAAGAGAAAAATAAATGGTAAGGATTTTTGTTCACAGTGGTATATTTTGTCTGTGAGGCATACCTGATGCCTGAGAAGGGAGATACCAACTCTCAGAACAACTTTTGTGCCATGTGGCCAAAAATCACTCTCAGTGGATCCCCAATAGTAAAATAAATGTGAATGATTTTTGTTTGTGGGGGTAGATTTTGTCTGTGAAGAAAGCCTGGTGCTTAAGAATAATGATATAACCTCTCAGAATGCTTGGTAGGACATGTAGCCTCAAATCACACTTGGTGGATTGTCAATGCTTTTTGCCTGTGGCAGCAGATCTTGTACATGAGGAATGCCTGATGATTGATAAGAGTGATACAAACTCTCAGAATGACTGGTATGACATGCAGCCAAAAATCACCCTCAGTAGATCCTGAACAGTAAAATAAATGCCCATGATTTTTGCCTGCAGGGGTAGATGTTGCATGTGAGGAATGCCTGATGCTTGAGAATAGTTATCCCAGATCTCACAATGACTGATTGGAATTTAGCCAAAAAACTGCACTCTGTGGCTCCTTAACAGGAAAATAAATGACCATAATCTTTGTCTGCAGCAGTAGATTTTGTCCATGTCTAATACCTGATGCTTGAGAACAGTGAAACCAGCTCTCAGAATGACTGCTGTGACATGCAGCCAAAACTTATGCTCAGTAGATCTGCAACAGTAAAATAAATGACTAGGATTTTTGTTTGGAGTGGTAGTTTTCCTCCTTAAAGCATATCTGATTTTTGAGAATAGAGATACCAACTCTCAGACAATGGATGTGACAAGTGGACAAAAATCACACTCCATGGATCCTGAACACCAAAATCAATGCCAATGATTTTTGTCTGCAGCAGTAGATTTTGTACATGAGGATTGCCTGATGCTTGAGAAGTTGGAGAATAGTGATACTAGCTTCCAGAATGAGTGGTGTGGCATGCAGTCCAAACTTATATGTGGTTCATCCTCAACAGTAAAATAAATGCCCAGGCTTCTATTCTGTGGCAGTAGATTTTGTAAGTGATGAATGCCTCATGCTCGAGCATAGTACAACCAACTCTCAGAACAATAGGTATTACATGCAGCCAAACATCATACTGGGTTGATCCTCGAGGGTAAAATAAATGGCAATGATGTTTGTCTGTGCTAGTAGATTTTGTCCATGAAGAATTCCTGATACTTGAGAATAGTGCTACCAACTCTAAGTTCATGTGGTGTGACATGCAACAAAAAACCATACTTGGTGGATCCTCAACAGTAAAATAAATTACAATCATTTTTGTTTGCAGGGGTAGAGTTTGTCACTGAAGAAAACCTGAGGCTTAAGAATGGTAATATGGACTCTCAGAATGACTGGTGGGACATGTGGCCAAAAATCACACTCAGTGGATGCTCAACAGCAAAATAAATGCCCACAATGTTTGCCTGCAGTGGTAAATTTTGTCTGTGAGGAATACCTGATGTTTGTGAATAGTAATACCAACTCTCAGAATGACAGTTGTAGCATCTGGCCAAAAATCACACACTATCATTCCTCAATGGTAAAATAAATGGCAAGGATTTTTGTTTGCAAGGGTAGCTTTTGTATGTGAGCATGGCCTGATGGTTGAGAATGGTGATACTGATCCTCAGAATGATGCATGTGACCTATGGCCAAAAAACACCCTTAGTCATTGCTCAGTAACATTTGTTCATTATTATTGTCTTGCCTTCTATTGTAGCAATACTGCCCATGAGAGTGAATGAGGCCTCAGAGACTTGGGTATAAGACAATTTTACTACCTTCCTCATCTAAACTGCCATGTCAAGGGCACACACTGTTCTTGTTTGTTTCTACTGGTCTTTTGGTCCTTCTCTCAGCATATTATATGAACGAGACTGCCCTTGGGCTAAAAGGCTATCTCACTAATCAGCCACTGCTAATTGAGAGACACCTGCCAGAACCTAGTTCTCATGCAGGCTTCAAATTATCATGAAGATCTCAGTCCTTTCAACAGTCATTGAAATAGGATTCTGGTCCCATAGTGACACTGGCATCCCAGTGCCAGTCTCCATTTTGCTTGCTACAATTAGACTTGTGTAATGCAAGCTTGAAACTCATTTCTAATATTTGAATTTTTTTTACTATTTATAAATTTGAGCTAGAAATATTCAAAAAATTTAGAAAAAACACTGCTAAAAATACTGTCACACAAATTTGTCACATATTTATATATATTCATCTGTTTTTTTACCCTTTTATTTACCCAAAAAGTGTAAGTCAAACTGAAATTGTGATATTCAGTATTCTTTTCAGTATTTTCAGACAGAAAAACACAATAGATTTAAAGTAAATATTTGAAACTTTTTTGTGTTACTTGTTTCAGTAATGTTTAGATTTTTTCACTGTAAATGTCATTAAAGTTTTCAAAATATTTCTTTCTGTTTTCTTAGAAAAAAAACACTGAAAAAACTTTCAATATTTTTAATGTATTTTTATGTGAAAAAACCTTGAATTATGTGCAGTGTTCCACTTTAACATTGAATTCACTCATGATGGCCTGCCAGAACTACTAGGCAACAAACTGAACATATATTCCAGCCGACGCCATGACACTATGTGTATTATCTCCGCCTGTCATGCATTAGGCCCTTCTGAAACTTCGAAGATTTGAGGGTACCTCCTCAGAGCTGTCCTCTATTTGTGGTATCTTTTGATTGTAGCTGGGGTGGTGCATGAGTCCGGTGTTAAGTGATCTATTTTTGTTCTTTTGCCCATTTCTCATTGAGTGATGGGCAGTCTTCAAGGTATTGGCCCTGCAATATGCTTAGTTTTGAATTTGGAACTCAGAACCAACACTCTGCACTTTTATTTGCAAAATAACAGTACAGCTGGACACATCAAGACAACGTCGATCAAAACTTCATGTCACACAAGTTTGTTCAGTCTGAAACTAAAAACCTTGCGGTACATACCATTCGAACCTATGGCAGTAATAGCATCCAAAAATTAAGATGCCTGCAAGCTGCCTTTAATTGTACAAGTTGAGTAAAATACCACCTTCACAAGTTCCATCTTAGGTGACCAGTCTGCAAGTTTTGCTACAGAAAGCACATGTTGGTAAGTTCTATTTCTCACATGTTTCTAGTTGATGGTTGTCCACTGAAACCCACTGGCAGTAGTCTATACACAAGCTTCGGAACAATATTTCCTTTCTTTATATATGGCAGTGATTATGATATATTTTCCAATTGTGGGTGCCAAGGGGATTTATGTATTTATAAGTAATGTTATGATCTATAAAAGCCACAAAAAACTCGTCCTGTGAGTTTCAATGTTTGCTGTGAGTCTAAAACTGCCTTGCAATGCAGTATGTCTATCCCCCAATTAGAATCCTCTGCCTCGAAATTGGAATCTCCCATTATTTCTTTCACATAGTCAATCTCCTTGTTGCTGTTCAAAGTGACTTCAACCTCATCTTCCTTGCCTGCATGTTCTGGGGGAGCGAAGGGGTAATTATTGTTGTAACTCCATTGATGCCATGATATGGATTCTCTCGTATTTCATTCACACTTTTGGCACTGGGGATTGTGCTAAGATAAGATGCAGGCAGTGATATTGATATTAGAATGAAGCATTTACCTTGAACAGATCAGTAATTGCACCCTTGTCAACTCCAAAGCTATTTCAATTTGACTAATTGCTAATATCTGACATAATATTGGACCATGGCATTACCGTTGTTCCAGGAGGGACATTCCTTGAGAGCACATCCAGTCAGAAATTATAATGAGCAGGAAGTTAAAGCAGCCAAAATACCTGTTAATGAGCTCTCACTGGGCAGCAGCAGAACAGGCCAGCTTTCACAGCCAGGATAGTTTAATGATGAGATGTGAATAGAGAACTTATCAGATGGTGATTATATAAAGGACCATTATCACTCTTCAAAAACCAATTGAGAGTTGTGTAGCAGTGCAAAGTCCCATTGTGCTGGGGAGGAACTTGTGGACATGGGGAAAGGAATCAAACTTGTGAAGTAGAGAAGCACAAAAACTTGTGTGATGAAAATCCTCATCGAAGCTGGGGACATGATCTTGTTGCTGTGTTTTTTGTGACAACAGTTTTGTGGCCCAAATTAGTTGCTTGCGATCATTAATTAAGCCACTTGCAGTTGTCTTAATTTTTGTATGCTATTACCGCCATATGAACCAGCTTTCAATCCCTAGAAGTAAGTCTCATTCGAATTCTGGAAGTTTTCAGCACAGGGACCTTCGATTTTACAAAATCTGGAGTATTAGATGAATGAGTGACCTCTGCAGTCCCAGTGATATCTCAGCTGCAGCAATTGTCGACTACAGGTACAATATCATGGTACAAGAATTCAATCATGTCTCCTGCTCTCCCTAAAGTTTGGTGTGCTAACACGGTCCATAGCAGATTGAAAATGAATGTATCTCCACATAAAGTATTCAATCTATTAATAATATCTGTTCCCCTGGCCTCAACATTGATTTGTGCACATCAACACTTTGTTTTCCAGATTGTGACTCACTATATGCAACCCTGATCATTCTATGATCTCGATGGTGAGTACTGCGGGGGCACTATGGTTAGGTTTGTGCTTGAGATACTGATATATTTCACAGCATTGTGATGAGTATATGAATATGGAGCAAGAGTCCACAACTCCCAGGTAATGCACAAGCACCAAAAATATGAAATACTGGCAAAATGGAGTGAACACAGCATTGAGCTTTCAGCAACACTATCTATATGAACTCTGATTGCTGCAATATTATCAATGAAGGATTTGGGGTCTGGACCTCTGAGGGGACTCCACAGAAGATAGAAACATCTTTATTCGATAATAGTAACCTGAACCAGTCAACACTTCAGACGTGTAAGCCGAGTTTGAAATGGAAGAACTTATTTCGAGACATTTTAATAAGTGGCGTATCCATGACTTGGTAAGTCGTGTCCTCTTCAACTCCACAGGAAATTACACACCAGGAAGAATTTATTGGAATCCTGATTTTCAGGCCCGGCGCAACATCTTCCAAACTTCAAAAGCATGGGGACCTTGTTCATGTGGCAACTATGAGGCTCTAGTGCTGCCATCAAAGTATGTGACACCCACTTGGACACTTCATCCCAAGCTTATTCAAACGTTGAAGGCATATCTGCTTTTCCCAGTCGATGTATTCATTCTATAGCTTAGCAGACTCACACGGTGAGCCAGGATGACAAGCATACTCACCAAGGATGTAAGGAGAAATTTTTCCACTCTAATCAGCTCTTCAGCTTAGGCTGATTGACACTAACAGGTAATTTGAAGAGACATGAAATGTGTCCTCACCTGGATCTTCCAAGTTTCAGCACAAACGAGGTGCCATTCCATGTTGATATTCCTGACAGCTTGGCACATCATTCAAACACAGCCCAGACGAGGCCTAAAGAATATACTTGACATCCCGATTTCCAGGGATACATCATCCATTCCCTCCTTCCAATTCCCCCATCCTCTACGAGCCTCGTTCTTTCTTTACGTGGTCCCATCCCATGTACAATTCCTATCTATGCTGAGCTCACTGCACTTGTCACTGTGAATGACCATTGGCACGTTTCCGGCCATGCATTCTTCGACTCGAACTCGCTGACCAGTCGGATGGGTTCCGATTGCTGATTATATGTCTTCTTTGTTGACTGCCATGTTGACTCGCAGCTCGTTGCTGTTTTTGAATGGTAAGTTCACTTAGGCTCGTATCTGATTTCTTGTCTCACTGGTTGACTATAGCTTGCCTGCATTCGAGGTTGATAGCCATAGATGCTCATTATGGTAAATGTTTTCTGTGAGCTCTTCAGGATCTCGCTGATAAGGATGATCAAAGCATAACCAGAGTTTGTTATACCTATGAGGTGCCTGTAAGGTGCCTGTTAGTACCCTTCACTCCGATCCATGTGCACTCAAACAGTCTCAGTGTGGCATCCACCTATGAGATGAACCCATTCATAAATGTCATTCATCAGTGTGTACAGCATATTCTTGACACCATCATGCTAGCTGATGATAACTCAAGATCAGATGCTTCTGCCTACCATATACTGAGAAGAGATTGGGCAAGGGTCATTCGTAGGTAGAAGGGAGGAAGTGGGGGGAGCGAGAGAGGATTGAGAGGCTGCAAATGGGGACAGTGAGTACTTGTCTTCATTCTGTCCATGCACACTTAAATTGCCACAGCTATGCCGTACCGCCAACACCAGCCCACTCAATCCCATTGTTGTTCAAAGGTATGCACACAATATTTCTAATCCTGCTACTTGTTGCTGATGATCACCCAGATTGAGTACTACCGTCTACCCCAACAGTTGTGAATTGTATGCTAAGCTGAGGCCTCAGAGTCTGTGCTGAGAAGGGATATGGACAGTCGCTGAAGAAGGAACAAGGGCAGAGGATACCAGAGAGACATTCTGGCAGACAATGGTACATCCTTCCCTCCATTCTAATTTTCGCATATTAAACTTGACCCCATCTGCACAGTCAGATATCAGCAGTCTGCACTGTACAATGATGTATACTGCCTCCGCAATGTTAGGTAGTTTGCCCTCATTTACGGGCGTCAAACCTATGCAAGGAGGGTATCTTGCATGATGTGGAGCTCAAGGTAAGCAGCATGTTCGGTGCATGAGACTGATCGTTACTGATCGTTCAGTGTGACAGAGTCGAGGACATCACAGCCAATGATGGAGACTCAGTCGCTGGAGGGGTGGATGTTTGCATCAGTAGGGAGTGTACGTTGAGGGATGGTTGGGCTGTAGTGGGAGGTCTATTATTAGAAGACATCTAAAGAGGCATTGGAGGTGGATTCGGATGGCGGACATGTGCTGGCATGTTTGTGAGCTGGGAGGGAGGATGGCAGTCTTGGCAGGGTAGCCGAAGTCGGAGACACAATACAGTCAACTGGAAGAGTACACTATGATGGCAGTGTTGCAACAAAAGGAATAGGAGGAGATGGTGGGGGTTTCCGAAAAAGAGCGGATGGCATTGTGACCATGATGACATCATTCTTAAAGCTTAATCATCGACAATGACGATGAGCAGAACACATTCACCATTATGCTCGATCACCATGTCTCTGCATCTCAGAATTTATTGTACTATCCACACTTTCAATATTCTTGACCAATGCATCAGTATTGCCCCATATTATTTCTGTGGCCATTAGCAAAGAATCTGTTGACTCTTTGGGGACTGTTGCAGTGTGCTGCTACTAATGCACTGACCTATTCTGTATTTGGCAAACAACTAACACTGTCAGTGAGCCTGCTCACGAGGGCAAAAGAAGAGAACGAGTGTCTGACATGAAGAGAACCCTGAACCAGCATTATTGGAACCAGGTTTGGCCAAAGCTTCTTTTCTTCTCCCAGTTGTTCATGTCTTTGCACAAGACTCTCAGCCCTTCTCAGCCTCAAACCCTCGATGTGATACAATGCCCAAGGCCCCCCATTATATTGCTTGGCATACATCCAGTCCTGAACCTGAAGCCCTGATCACCAATTACAATACCGCAACCCTTTCCTTGAACTATTGACAAACAATAAGGATTTAATTCACTCTTTGAGCAGGAATAAATGTTTTGATGCTGGCCTCATTCATTTCTCGCAGCATTTTATGCCTTCACCTCAGCACACCTGGGTATACAAATCAACTGATAGACCCTTGGATAAATACCGCGCTTCCTATCACATTGTTCAAAGGAAACAATAAAGCCCTATGTAACCATGCAGAGGTAGCGTGGTTTTCTGCCTTTTGTACCTCATCTTCTTGCTCTCATATTTGTCTCAAAACAAGTATGACTGGCAATGAAGGATTCAGAACTAGGCTTGTCTGCAACACCACTGCCGCAATACTCGAATCCTTCCAAAACTTAGACATTTGCTGGGCTATCTATAGAGATGCAGGATCAGCATACATTCCGGAAATTTGGATCCAGTCAATGAACTGATAAAGATCGTGAGAGCCAGAAGCCTGTATGGTGAGGTATGTCTATCCAACCTACTTTTTACGGTGGACTGGATGGTTCTATTCATGTATTCAAGACTTAGTTAATATTGTCACCTGCTATGAACATTCCCTTCAATAAATTAAGCACCTATGGTCCGCCCTGTTCGTCCATCTCATTTCTTATGCTCAATGTGATCGTACATACCTTGGTTTGAATCATCATTGCTTCGACTGCTGAAGTTGACTGCCCGTTTCCAAAGATGTTCGAGCTGACAAGCATTTGATGACACAAAAATCCCATGATGCCAAAAGACTGTTTTTACTTTTAAAGTGTTCGTTCATGCATATGTAGTCTTCAACCTCCTCTGGATACATGCGAACTTCACTATCATTTGCAGCTGTGAAAACACGCTGTCTATAATGGTCACAAGGACCCTTTTCCAAATCTTTGAGTACTAATGCGGAACGATTGTAGTCATGTTACTGTTGCTCGTTGGGCATCAATTGGATCTCTGCTACTTTGTTGCTCAGGAGGATGATGAATATACAATCTAATGAGGCTCACCGTTATCTTTACTTGGCTCTTGCATGCCCCAATTTCTTTCGATCTGCAGCAGTACTCTCTATTCCAAGCCAAGTCACCGATAACATGAGTAGTCTAGGTGCTTTGTTGCTTCTGTTTACAGAGTCTGTGAGATGGAAGCAAATCATTATTGAAACCTTTTCCCTTGTTCTGATGTCTACAAGTTCATTAACACAGGTCAGGCCATCAAGTGTAACAAAGTTTGTTAAGAAACAGCATCACAGCTATTCTGGGGCAATAGTACTTGGGATCTGAATGTGGTATGTGGTCGTTATTACATCAAGTTCGACGAATTCGTCACTTCCCATCCTCATTAGACTATTTCCTAGTGTAGTGGATGATTATTGATTCTACATGATCAAAGGACAAGATAAAGGCATAAACGGGTACCTCAGGTGAGAAAAGTCAGGGTTTCTGTAGCAATGCCTAAATCATGTGGTCACTTCACTTCATCCTTATTTGGCATCATGTACACTGACACTTTCTTGAACATCCCACCTGGAAGTCTTTCCCCAACAACCCAATGTTACTCCTCTTCGAATGTTCCCTTCTAATCGGACGCGTCACTGCCTACCAGTGTGTATAAGCCCTCTGGTATCAGGTATTGGTGATCAGTAATGATGTTGAATGTGTGCTTTCCACCAGTAATGTCTTTAACAAGCAGCTCTCCCTCTCGACGCTTCCCTTCTTGTGATTCTTTGTCCAATCCCTGCACATAACCTGATTCAATGCAGGGTCCATCACACCAATTGCAATCATTTTCCTCCATACACGAAACAAAGTTGACCCAGCGCTTATTAATGTGGGGTGGTGGGAGTGCCTCAGTAATTGCTTGCTTCCATGATGGTTGCCAAGATTTTTTCCCATCCCCAGCTTTGGGATACAGGAAGAACAGGTGCCCTCTGAGTCCTGCACGCATCTCGTCAACCAGTGCTGTCCATGCTTCCTCCTGAGATTGTGATGCATAGTATGGCGGTATTTCATATGTCCGCAGGAGATAAGACAGTCCTGCAACCTTGTCTACAGGATTTGTCAACACACGCATCTGCATCTCTGACAAAATAATAAACACGGGCATACCCCGATAACTTATATCACTGTTCTCCCACAGCTGTGACAGTCAATTCTCAATCCTTGCCCACATTTCTTTGCTTATAAATCTGTCATCACCTGTATCTCCGCCAATGCTCATATGATGGTGGATTTCTTGCAGTGTCCATGCCCGTCTGAACCAACATCTATCGCTCTTCAAGTCTTCCTCCTTCAGGCTAAAAGGACGCCCCATCCCACTAAGGTAGCACACCACCCCATCATGTGACATGCGATATACTCCTCCAATGGTGGGCACATCCACCTTCCACTCTGCCTCATGCAGATCCTCTCGTTGTCTTCCAACCTGTCTCAAGCAGAGAATGTCCAACCATGCGTACTCCACCCCCAGATTCAGCATCTCGATGTGGATGAGGTTGAGGTTCGCATCCTTGGGCATCGGAACTGGCCATTCATTCCCATTGATTGGTGTTTCCACATCTGCACAATCCTCCTTTTCCATCCAAGCATGTGATATTGCCGATGGATGTTTCCAGGCAACCCACCATGGGATCACCCTATTGCTGTACAGATCCGAGACACATTGGGAAGGCAGGAGGCCACTGATTATCTTGTTGTTTATGAGCATGTCTTGCCGCATCTGCCAGTTGGATGCTTCATGGCAATGTAGCTTATCTGCGATGTCACTCAAGTCATTGTACCAGAATGGGCATAGACAACTGAAGATGGTGCCAAAGTCATAGCCCTGGAGAGTATAGGCATTAAGGACAGAGAAGAGAGAGAGGATTTCAAGGGTGTGTTCGGATGTGCTGAGGATAATGTTCAGTTTTGCTAAAACCCCTTTGACACCGAGCAAAGTACAGGGCATGTTGGTGAGAGAGGATGGTATGATGGGATATCTACCAGTGTAGGCCCGCTGCTTCATCACATAAATGGAAGGTTCTGGCATGCCAGCCTCAGTTAAAGAGGAGAGAGTAACCTCAGGAAGGCATGCATACATCCGATGCAGCTTTTTGTCCTGGAGTGTGTTAGTTTCTATTTCGATGTTTGTGCCATTACATGCTTACATGTTCATGCCCTTGACCCTCTCCACATGCATCATGTTTATGACACTTCCACCATGCATCCCTATTCATGTCTATTGTTTCTAACTCTTAGCGAAATGTGATCATGAAGATGAATGGTTACAAAGCCATGCGTACTATTGTAGCTCCTCTTCGGATCGATTCAGTGCCGCATAGAGTCAGTGAGCAGAGGATCGGAGGATCGGAGGAATCAGTCCTCACAATATGAAGAAAGTGATGATTGCTGTGCTGGTGCCATGTGGGAATTCGCACTTGATGTTGCATGGCAGTCCAGCAGCTCTGAGCACGATGTCATTGAAGAAATCAAGCAAATTCAGTCCAACTTCCCTGTGGTCTGTCTAATTTTGGCTTTGGAGATTTCTCACCTCTGTCGCCTTGTACATGATGTTCTCTCTCACCGTCATTTCTCTGAAGGATTGCTTGGTGGGCAAACAAGTATGTGACCTGGTGGCTAGCCCAAATTTTCTATGATGTCTTGCAAATACCAAACTACCAGTGTTGCAGATATTGTAGAGATGGACCTTGCGCTGTGCTCATTCTTATGAGTATCTGACTCTCAGCGACTACTCTTCTTCTTCCGCGAAGACAAGTAAAGTTCTCATGACCATCAATTGAGTAATAACCATGGGACACTGTTGAGCATAGTGTTTTGTAGCTTGTGGTGAGTTGCTTGTCCAATCTTCTAGCACAACCTTATTAATCACATTGATCAAGGAAAGGACACGTGGACATTCTCATCAGTCAGTCCATCGGATGAAGATTTGAGGTGGTCTAGGTGTTCTGATTTTTGAACTGGCTCATCGTGCATCCTATCCATTCTTTCGGAGTTTTATTGACCTAATCTCTTCCTTACAGATACTGATCATCAAGCGTTCAAACTGACTCAGCAGTGGAGGGACTGTAGGATACACGGACTACACTATCCCCGATTCTTTCCGAGTTCTGAGGAAACGACAGAGGATTTCTGTCCTGACAATAATGACAATTGTACAGCCAACCCATCTCCCGTTACCCTTGTTTACATACTGTCTCATCCATCTCCACTGTTGTTCAATTCATGTTGGCGTCACGGTTCCTCAAAACCTTTAACCAATATTACATTCCTTTCCTATCTCAGCCTCTTGTCCATCAGTACAGAGCTCTCAACAGGGTCACGGGAACAAGACCTGTTCATGTCTGTTGACAGTTGGTGACTGGATCCCAGAATTCATGTGATCCTCTGCATGTCAAGACATTTTACAACACCACTGATATTGGCATTTGCCCCCCTCATTTAGGCTCCTCAATTGGAAGGTCTTTTGGAAGGACAAATTTCCCAATACACAAGATGTAAAATACTTCATGGCACCATGTCCAAGACAAACAATGTGTCCTACATATCAACACATCCAGTTCATTTCCTTCTGTCACCATTTCCATTCTCGACCTTCAGAGGGTTCTAGTTGTTCAACTCTCCACCGTTGCTTGCCATAATGGTACCATCCACTTTGAATACAACACTACACTGACTTCAACTCTCCATAGTGCTGGGCCAGGTGAATTCTGTGTGTGCATGGTGCATGAGCTGCATTTGTGTGCGTTTTTCATCAGATCAGATGTGTTAATTTGCAAATACATTACTGCATGTACGTCGTTACTTCTGCATAAATTTATATGTCAGTGCAAATCAAAGTTGAAGTCAGTGAGCCTCAACAAAATTTCACAATTTACTGTAACATGGTGAGCCCAGAAGTACCTCATACAGACATTATGAGTACCCTACAGATAGTAGACATCATATTATATGCCTACCTGGCTGAAGAAGATACCGAAAAGGCCAACCGATGATGAAAAAGATGTACACATGTCAACACTAGTGAATGCATCTCACACACTTAGGAACGCACCTCACGCACTTTGAGAAATCAGTGTTTATGTCTCAAATGCATGCGTTCCTACACAAACACAGCTCAAACATAAGAATGCATGCAATTCCACAACAAAACACAGTGAACACAGATGAGTGACATGTCTGTCACGCTTGTGTTCACTCCAGGTTAACTTGACTTTCACTCCACTTCAATTGAAAACTGTGTGTATCATCATGACATGATCTCCAATCGATCCTCTGTATTAAGGAGGTATCTAAAATATCAAGTACTTAAAGAAGTAAAAGGTAATACCATATAAATTTCGACCACAAGGTTCCTCTTTTGTCTAGAGTGTTGGATCTATCAATTTCCAGTGACTGTGTTTAGCAGGCAGAGCAATATCCTTCTTATGCTCTCTAGACTTCGACACACTCCGCTTATCTGGAATTTCATCTGGGGCTTGCCACTTGCACATAGTAACAGCTGTATCACAAGTCAGCATCTTAGGTTGTATGGTTATATTCATCTTGTATTGTTTTGTACTCACCTCTCTTTTACAGATATTTGTAAGTATGGGAAGCCAGATATTATCAAGTTGACACATCTTCTGCTTGATGAGTTCAAGCCAGAATGTGTCTGTGTGATCTTGATCCTTGAACCCAAAGTTGAGGGAGAAGTTGATTTATGGCTCAAGATGCTAAGCTGCTATTTACAGACAAGATTGAGGAGACTTCAGTACCCATATCAACAAATTTGCTTGAACAGGACAATGCTATGTGGGAAGGTGTGTTATTCTTTTCCTCTTACTCTCCTGTCCAAGTTCTTATAGTTAACAGTATACTACAATGTTGGTGCTGCAGCCCTTGTCCTCCTTGTTGTATGTATCATTGTCAGCAGGTTCTTATGGTGTAGGATGTGGAACAAGTGCACACTGTGGCTGCTGATGAACATCCAGAAGAAGAGAGTATACCTCATAGTGCTTCAATGGTGGATGAAAATGGCAATACAGGTGCATACAGATGCAATGGAAAGGAAAGGAACGTGCTCTTGAGCTTCAGGAGCAGCGGATGTTTGAGCTGGTGGACAGTGATGAAGAGGAGATGATTATCAACAAGGAAACCGGTAATTGGTTGGGGTTTTATGTATAATGGGTTATAATAATTTGGTATTTTACTTACAGGTCTTAACTCGCCCACTGCCTGATGGTTTATAGGTTGAACGGCTATCAATTCACTTCATCTGCCTTCTTTGTATGAATTGCTTTCCAGAAGACTAAAATGCCAGTGTTCTATAGTGATTTGTAGCATCAAGTTTCACACTGGTTCACTCTTCCTTATCAGTCAGAGAAAGGGTTGAATGGGACTGTTTTGCAGGGGTTTTTCAGCCATCAAGCTTCTCAGGCACTCCTGAGCTGCCCCAGTAACTCAACTACTTCTTCCATCACCAACCATTTTTCTCTTCATTCTAGTATATAATAGTGTCATACCCTTACCTCTCCTTCAACCAATTAACAGCTTGACCAAGCCTACCACTTGATACTTAATGCTGGCTGCCTAGCCACTATAGTATAATATTAATAGATAATGTACTAACACAGAGGGCAGTAATTTCAGCTACAGAACCTATAAACACATTTTATTGGTACAGGAGATGTTTTAAGGATAAGGATAAGCATGATGTGAGAGAAGGAACACATTGTGTCATGCATGCAGATGATGTCACACATGGGAATGCAAAACGCACTTCAACTAATGCAACTGCCTTTTATGGAAATGGATGCATGAAAATGCAAATGCAAATGCAGGTGCGAGAATGCAGACTAATGCACTCACACATATTGATCACACAGAATTCTATGTGCCCCATAGTGCTTGCAAGATGTTATGGCAAAAGTTCTAGATCAGAACACAAATCGGTGAGCTTCTTCATCAGAATGTTTTTGAAATATACTCACAAGTATTTCAGACAGATAGTACAATAATCTCTGAGAATATCTCTCCTCACTCCTACCACTAACTGTGGAACAAAGAGTCCTTTTCGCTAGTGAGAGTGTTGCCAGCTACATTGGTGTATGCAAGGTTTGCTTGAGACTCAACACTTTCCTAGTCTAGGCTCAATATGTCCATCGTGAGCATCTTATTTTAAATGCTGTGAGTGTTCTGCTGATTTCTTGGGTCTAAAGATATCTAAACATCGCCCATCAAGTCAGTGAATGATCTTATGAATACGGCGCACTCTCTCCACCCTCCAAGAGTCCAAAAGACACTCAAGACATCCACAGCAAGGGCTTATTAGCAGCAGTAGAGTGAAATGTTAGAAGTAAGCAGTGTATTGTGATATAACTACAAGGCTTTTATACCTCAACAAATGTTCTAGTAAGTTCTATTGTAATTACTAAGTCATGACTGAAGGAATATTGTAGAAACATCACACATCGACACATCTTGTAAACAGGTAAGATCCGACCAATGTCAGCTTGCTCTGCTAACACTCCCCTTCAAGCTGAAATCAATCCAAGAGCCTCTACAAAGGGTTTGAACTTGAATGATGCGAGCACCTTGGTTAGGATGTCGGCAGTCATCTTGGAAGTTGGACAATAGATGACTTCGAGTGTCCTTTCTTGAATTTTCTCGTGGATGAAATGATATCGAATGTCAATGTGTTTTGTACGGGCATGGAACTGTCCGAGTTCCGCATGCATGACTGATATGGCAGACTGATTGTTGCTATAGATGATGAATGGGATGGAAATTGGTCCAAATAATTCAGCCAAGAAGTAGTGATACCACATGGCCTCTTTTGCTATGTAAGTTAGAGCAATATACTCTGCTTCAGTGGTTGATAGTGCCATGATTTCCTGCTGCTTTGACAACCATGAGACTGTGGTACCATTGAGAATGAATGCATAGCCTGATATGGCTTTGCGATTCTCAAGTGACATTCCATCAGCATCTGTATAGATGTCGAGACCATGTGTCTCATTTGATCTATCATATGTAAGTCCCAGGGTGCATGTACCCTTAAGGTACTGTAGCACACGTTTTGCTGCATTCCAATGGGGACATCCAGGGTTATCAAGGAAGTGTGATAGAACACAGACTGCAAATGCAAGATCTGGTCAAGTAGCAGTAGAAAGCCATACTAGGCCACCAACAAGTTCCCTGTATGGGACATCTTGCATATCTGTGACATCGCTCAGAGTGTTGGGACATTGTTCCCATGATAGCTGAGTCGTGGGATCAAGTGGTACGGAGACTGGTTTGCAATCAGTCATCCCAAATTTCCACAGCATTGAGTCAATGTATGTTGTCTGCGAGATTGATAACGTGTGTTTCTTGTGATCCCGTTTGACTTCCATTCCAAGAAGCCAATTGAGTGGTCCAAGCATTGTAATCTTGAATATTCATGTGATTTCTTCCTGAATTTCGTCAATTAGGGTAGGGGATGTGCCGGTGATTGTGCTATCATCAATATGAATAGCCATCAAAATGATGTTGTCTCCTCTGATGAGATGGTAGACCGCATGATCATTATGAAGTGTGTGGAATCCTAATGTGGCAAGTGATGTGGTGAGCTTCTTGTACCACTTTTGACTTGACTGTTTGAGCCCATATATAGTGCGTTGGAGGCAGATAACTTCATTTGGATTTCTGTTGGTGTAGTGTGGTGGCTGTTCCATGTAGATCTCTTCATTATCTGAAAACTCGCCATTGAGAAAGGCAGCAGAGTAATCAAACAGCTTTATATCCCAGTTGTGGTGTGTAGCAATGGACAGAATGGTTCGAAGAGATGATAATTTGGCAGTGGGTGAGAAAGTCTCGAAGTAGTCAACACCTTGTACTTGAGTGAAGCCACGAGCTACAAGACGTGCCTTGTATTTATTGATCTCTCTGTTAGCCTTGTGTTTGATGTGAAGTGCCCACTTTGATCTGACAGTATTGCATCCGATTGGCTTGGGAACAGGTCCATCTCCGAATGTGCCTGTCCTCTGCATTGCCTCCATCTTGACGTCCATCACCTGTTTAAACAATGGCCAGTCCTCCCTTTTCTTTGCTTCTTCAACACTTGGCTCATCCGACAGGTCTCCTAAAGCCAAGTATGCATACTCGCTAGTGTCTGGTGGTGTAGTGAGTGGGGAACCTGGTAGAGAAAGTGGCGCTGGTTTGGATAATGCAGATGCGTGCTGGATGTTTTCGGTCTTCTTTTTGTTGCTAACTTCTGAATTCTCCCCCTCATTCAGCACTCTGTGAATTCCTCCTTCCCTCCTGCGCATTTCTGGGAATTAAACGCTTCTTTCGACGTGTATGGTGTGATTATGTGGGTAATAAATTTGGTGTCCATTACTTTCTTGGTCAAAACCAAGCCACCAACCCTCACAAGCATGTCCATCAAGCTTCAAACCGTCCTCAACATGTACCCAGACTTTGCAGCCCCATTCTTGGAGATGCCGCAAGTCAGGCTTCGATCCATGGAATACCTCATATGGTGTACAGCCACCAATAGCCTTCGACGATGTCCGATTCTTCAACCAAATTGCATGCTTCAGTGCCTCACCCCACAAGTTCTTCAGCAATTCTGCAGCATGGAGCATTGCTCGGATTTTCTCTAGGAGTGTGCAATTGAGTCTCTCAGCGACTCCATTATGTTCAGGGGTGTCATGGACTGTGAAGCGATGCTGAATTCCTTTCTCAGCTAGGTAGTTGTTGAAATTGTGGCTCTTGTATTCCCCTCCTCCATCCGAATGCAATATTTTGATCTTGATGCCATGTAACTTGTCCCATCTCGCCTCAAGATCCTTGAATGACTGCAATGTCTTGTCTTTTGAGTGAAGTAACATGGCTACAGAGTAGCGTGACGCATTGTCTGTGAAGGTAACGTAGTATTTCTTGTGCTGGGGTGTCTCGATAGTTGCAGGTCCCCATACGTTGCTGTGAACTTGATCACCTACTCCCCCTGACACGTCGTTCTCCCTTGACTTGGAGACTGCTTTCCTAGTCATTCTACCATGCAGACATGATGGGCATTGATCCTTCGAGGTAGGGCTTCCTTCATCAAGCTCTAGACCATCAACTAATTGATCCTTGACTAGCTTCTTTGCTGTGTCGACTGGAAGATGACCCATCAGATGATGAAGCTCATCAGGTGTCACAATACGAGGTCCATCGTCGATGTGATAGGCTTCTGAATGGGGAACCAGTATGCAGAGTCTGTATAGTCCATTGACATGGGGTATTGATCCAATTTGATGATGTTCTTATCAAAGATGTGGCACTCCTCCTCCTTGACATCAAGGGAATAACCTGCCTGTGTGATGCAACCAACAGAAAGGAGTGTAACTCCAAGATTCGGTGCATGGAGTACATCCTTAACAAGGACTTTTGTTGTCTGATCCTTCCCATTAGGAATTGTGATACACATGTCACCTTTCCCAAGTGCTTCGAACTTCTTCTTGTCTGCCGCCATTATTCCTCGAGGCTTGATAGCCATGTAATTCATTAATCGATGACATGACGGAGTCATATGCTGTGTAGCACCGGAGTCAAAGATATCAACTTCGTACTCGTGCTCTGAGTCGGCAACAGCTGCTGCAAGATTTCCAGAAGTAAGCAAGGTTATTTCTCCAATGATTTCTGGTGTGCTGATGCCTAATTCATCAGCTTTGTCTTCGCTATCTTCATCTTCACTGTCACTGACTTCCTGAAGTGCTGGCAGATCCGAGAAGTTGTTCTCGTCTTCTTCTTCCTCTGCAAACCATGCGGTGATGAACCTATACTTCCGTGGCAACAGCACACCAAAAACTCGAAGATTAATGGTTAATGACAGTGACAACCGGTTATAAAGGTACTGTGTTGTGCGAGTTGTTTGGGGCACCTCTGTGCGGCCTAATCACTTCCTCTAGACGCAAGTTTATACTGCGACTTTTCAGTCAAGCAAGTAGCACTCAAGCGATCGAGTACTAAAAGATTTTGGCTGTAGGCCGGTGATAATCTCGATAACGAGATAGAACGGAAGAGGGTATGACATGAATACCACAGGTCCGATGTAAAAGAAGGAGAAACAACTAGACGAGGTCTCTAGACGAAGGTCCTATGAAAATAATGGCGATAATGAAGCTATGTGTGCGGTAGACAGTTTATAACCGGTGTAGTGTTGAAATACTGAAGGGGGCGATCCTAATAATGCCAGTTAATGGTGGCAAGAGCGTGAAAATGAGTTTATGTCCGGTGGGATGCGGTGATGACGAGTGCTGATCCTATACGAAACGAAATATACTGAGGGTGATGTTGAAAACTGAGTCTACTCGGAGACGGTCCTATCCTATGTCAATCCTATGCGTGCAAACCTATCCTATCCTATGACAGTCTAAACCAGTGTTGAGTCCAATACAATCCTATGTGACGATGTTGATTCCTATAAGTCTGCCAGAGACTACCCAAGTGGGCTGCGATGAACAATGTTGAAAGTAAAGCTGAATAAAACTCCTATGGTACAAAGATGAAGATGATCCGATCCTATAAAACAAAAAGAGGCGATGTATGACGCGAGTGTACGGTGTTACGCGCTAGATGCGAGTATTAAACCAATAATGACGGGGTGCAATCAAAGGTGCAGCGAGCAACTGAAGATAATGCTAACGCTGGTCGATCACGGTGTAGAATGTGTTTCTCAAAGAGAACAAGGGAGGTGCGAAGCTAAAGACGGTGCGAAACCAGTCCGTTGCTTTATAGCAAGCATATGGGGTGCAAACAAATGTTATTGTTTGTGTACTGCGCTATGCAAGAAATATGGTCGTTAAACCAGTGCTAATGAGCGTAGCAAGAGTGTAGCGATGAGAATATAGCCGGTCATGAGCGATATAGTGAGTGCTAATAGCCAAGTAGCTGGTAGTTAGGTCTCTCTATTTCTACGATTTTCTATGGATTTTATACTACCAAAGATATTTATTAATAGAGAGACTTAGTAAAGCTGTAAGGCTGCGGCTTGGTAACGATTCAAGTGTCCATATGCATCTCCATAGTCACTTGTAACAGCTAATCCTCAGCGTTACTGAAGACAGATAAATTCGCTATATCATGGGTTGTCACAGCAGGGTTATTGGGGTGCTGTTTGAACTGTGGACTGTGAGGGTATGGTGGAATTACTGAGGTGAATGAAAGGAATAACGCCTTCTAGTGAGCTGGGCATGGCGATATTATCAATGCTGGTCATTTGGATGACAAGAACTCGATGATTATTGCAGTAGGGCAATTGTTGGCAGGTATGACCTCATATAATGAAAGGATCAACACCGGTCCATTACACCGTGATGCGCTGGTGATGCGGTCCTGGTGTGTCAGTGATGCGTAGTTCGCTTATCACTGGGGTTTGCCTGATCGATCAATACTGTGCCTATTCATGATGGCATATGAGTTAGGTCGTGAAACAAGTTGGGATGGGTATTCTTCATTATAGCTGGCCATTGAAGTGTCAAAGAGGTCCTATAATAGTGCATACACACCGGTGTTATCATTATAACTGGTGCTGAGTCATTGTCACTTAGAAATGACAAAAATCGCGAATTCTGAGCATACAGAGCCTAGAGGCTCATCAGCAGCATCAAACCCTTTGGCTTCCTTTGCCAAGTTTGCTTGTCCATGGCCCTTCCTTGGGCCTTGGCCTTCTTTTCCTCCTCCCTTTGCCCAACAATCTCTCACCATATGTCCTTTCCAATGGCAGTTGAAACACTCCACCAGTTTCCTTGACTTCTTTCCACTATTCCCACCATAGAATGGGGCTTCCTTCTCGCCCTTTCCTGCTGACCTGACCTTTTGTCGGTCTGCCTCATCACTGATGCCCTGTAGCACCATATCGGGATCAAGAGCCTTGCCAAGGAGTGTTGATGCACCTGTAAGCAGAGAGATATGTTTTGAATGAGGTAGGGAGTGATCCGAGGACTATTGCGACGAAATTATTGTCACCTGGGTCTGCTCCCATTGCAATGAGGTCCCCGCATATGGACTGTAGCTTCGTTAGGTGAGTCTTTACATCACCTCCTTCTGCGCATCGCTCATCCTGGACCTTTCAGCACAGGTCAACTGTGACCATCTTCGACTTCTTCTCATACTCCGACTTTACCTTCTCCCACATTGCTTTCGCTGTTGCCTCGCCCTTCACCTTCAGGAATAACGAATCCGAAATTACTGAGGCAATTCCTTGCTTGATTACAGCCTGCTCGGACTTCCAAATCCAGCGCCGTTTAGCATATTCATTCAACAACTTTGTCTTGTCTGCTGTGGGATTCTTGGGGTCTACCACAGCTGGCGCAGTCAGTTCGTTTGCAATCGTAATGTCTTCAAAATGGTCACTCAGACCCGCAGCATCAATAGCAAATAGGAATCAGTCATGAAAGAAGATCCAATTCGTGCCATCAGCCTTGCATGCAGGGAGCTTTGCGAAGTACTCACTGAGTTTCGCAGTGGATGAGAATGTATTGGTGGACATGGTGAGTTATTGATAGAGAGTGTATGTGAGGTGAGTGTGTTATCGTTGTGATTCAGTTATGGCCGGGGCCCATAACCTATTAGCAGCAGTAGAGTGAAATGTTAGAAGTAAGTAGTGTATTGTGATATAACTATGAGGCTTTTATACCTCAACAAATGTTCTAGTAAGTTCTATTGTAATTACTAAGTCATGACTGAAGGAATATTGTAGAAACATCGCGCATTGACACGTCTTGTAAACAGGTAAGATCTGACCAACGTCAGCTTGCTCTGCTAACAGGGCTTGCATAAGTACGTTATTGACAGGCCTGATTCGAGGTGCATTGATGGGGACTTAATTTTGATGAGATGCGGGATTGGCATACATTCCAGAAATTTGAATCCGGTCAGTTATCTGACAAAGATCCTCCAATTTGTAATGAAATTCCCATTGATATCACAGCACTGAGGAAGACTTGTTGCAAATGATGTTGAGTGTCAATCACAACAAGAATCCGGACCAACCATGATGAAAAAGACCGTTATGTCATCAAATCTCACTTATTTTTGCTTCTTTTGCATCCACATCATTGTGGGGCATACGAGTGATGTTTTCCATGTGGGAAGACTTGGAAATCATGTCAACTCTCTTCTGTTCCATAACATAACTTGTCATCTACCTGTCAGAGCATTATCTATAAAGAGAACGAGCAGCCATTTTTGACAGTGCAAGGGTAGGTATTTCTTTTTGATGTCATATTCCGCCAGAAATAACAGTCCCAGAGACAAGAATAGATATGGAGATGGACATACGATTCAACAATTCAGGCTGTTGAGATTTGGGCAAGCTGGCATCACTCGGCATGATTAGTAAGGGTGGAAAGAGTACGAAAGATGGAGAAGATACTAGATTAGATAGTAGCTGGTATATATACAAGTAAATAGTGGGCAGACTCCTTGCGAGTTTGTAACCCAGTAGCCAGGGAAGCTATGAGCATATACTCAGAATTCCAACACAGGCAGTGGTCGCTGTGCCATGCAGCTTAGCCTTTCCAGGGCTAATGTACCAATTTCATCTCAATAAACATGGATACCTCCAAGCGATGATGGTTTCAATTGTCAAGTTTGCCCATCATCATGACCAAAAGGTCCATGGAATCGGGCAAGGCTCTCCTATAAGTGAGCTTGATGGAATTTTCACCCCAATTTGACATTATAATTTGCAGGAATCTTGCCAAATTCGACATCTACCCTTATAGAATGAAATACAGCCATTAAAAGTTCAAGATGATGCTGCAATGTTTCACTGCTTTGGTCATGGGTACGTTGGTATCTTCAATACAAGAGTAATCTCTTTGAATGACAAGCAATCCAGGACTCTGTGCAGCAGTTTGAGGGCTGGAAGGTTGAGAATATGCATGTATTGACTCTAGCACAAACATTGGGAGAATATGTCTTGACTTTGAACCCATGCCCATGGAGTTTAAGGAAAGGAAACTCGTAGTATTGAATTTGAGAGTTGCAGATTGATTCTTGCACTATATTGTAGCAAATACAACCGGTTTTCTGTGATATTTCAATAAATTCATGAGATAAATATTATTTGGATGTATCTGTGAAGGGACCTTACCTTCAGCTCTCGTCCCATTTCTATATTGAAATTTGGACGGCTTGAGTGCCTGTCTCATAGAAATCAGTTGATCCCATAAATCATATCAGGTGTGAGGCACAGATTTGGTCTAGAAATAGAGAGAACTCATGAAGAGTGATGTCACAGACAGCATTCTCGGACTTTGAGGTAAGCTCATATTTACTCTGCCATCTCCAAAAGAGACATTGTCTTCAACAAATCACTTTTTGAGTTACAGGGAGCTGACATTCTTGAGAGGATCTGACATAAAGAATTCCTTATGTAGAACTAGGATATAATAGGATCAATGAACATATGAATTAGCGGGTGACACTCACTGAGCTGTGCACAACATTGGACTGTAGGTGACAGGTGCTTCCCTCAAAGGCTGGTATTCCAACTTTTTCAAGTTTGGGATATGTGTAAATGATGAATCCTTGCATAGCTCAAAGGTTGAAGTGCAGGAATGAAGTCAGAATCGAGTCCATGGATGTAGAAGAGAAATAGGAAAGTGCACAACATACGTGTATAGCCTGGTCCACTCCAGCCATAATTCGACTTTGCTTTCAACTTTGATGTTGTGCTCAAATCCTATTTTCGCTCATGAGGGCTGCACTCTCTGATTTCTTCTGCTGTTCAAATGACTGAAGTACTTCTGTGGCATATTTCTCTTTATTGGCATTCATCCAGGCTCAGTAAATCCTCTAAAGGTCACCATCTTTTTGCTCTCACCTTGCTCTCCAATGCCAATGTTTGGATTTGCATTACCTGCCAGATTCCTTCAAGTTTCCTTGTATCAAATGCTCACATTGATCTGCATCAATGGAATGTCACCTATATTTGATTTGATGTCATGCTACTGCTGAATAAGAGCATACTTGACCCCAGCCTTCCCAAATGGTTTCAAGTGTTCTATGACTTTGCATTGGGGACCCTGGTTGATGCAATATCCAATTTGGGGACCATCACTGGTGTCTCAATATGCGTAACCTCTTCATTTTGGGTCCATACTCAGGGTTTATGCCCTTGCTTCCATTTCTTCTGATGAAAAGATGCATTAATCAATGTTTCTTCCAGATCTTATAGTAAAGTATGAAGTATTCTCATTTTTGTTGTGCTTTAACATTGACTTCACTCGTGATGGTTGGCCAGGACTACTCGGCAAGCAACTGAACATACATTCCAGCAGACGCTGATACGACTGGAGTGTATCCACCCATAGATTTTGTGATTTGTAAATATATACTTATCTGAATCTATACTGTACTTGAATATTACAGAGCTAGGGTTGAGCCTCTGGACCGCTAGCTAGAGCTACAGCATGGCATCAGAGAATATATCAAGTGGGATTAGGACTTAGGAACAATATCGTGACGAGTCCAACCTACCAGCCTAATATAAACCACTAAAACAGGTGAATATACACCATAACAGTTCCTGTTGCCAGCTATCCAATAAACAAGGAGTGGATATAAACAAGTGAAACTGTGAATAGTTGCAATAGCAGACAGAGCTGGTATCCAGTATAGAATAGCTGACTTCATCGGTATGGGCATGGAGAAGACAATCAAGCCCTGACAATTCCACTAGGGTTGCATCACTGATGTGAATATACTATCTGATGATTGATCTTCTCAGAATATTCTACTGGATTGCATTGCATGAGAATAGTTCCATTGTGGAGAGCTTATAGTGGTCACCTAATCATGAATCAGCATGAAACCAGGCAACGTATGGGTAACCATGTTGTTCCTATGACACAGCATTCAGAATCCCAACTGCAAGATGACAAATTAATATATTGGTCTGGATTCTTGGAACAAAGTAACTAGAACAGGTTGCATAGCATGGTGATAGACTAATCCGCAACAATATTCACCAGTAGTAGTTTACTTTATACTGTATGACTAAATATCTGGGATCAGACAGACTTGTAGTAGTATATAAGTACTGTACATATGAATATATGAGAGGCTTTGCCACCCCACAGTTTTGACCATATAGCACAGTAGCTAAGGTTGGAGCCAGAGGTATTAAGTCGAGTCTCGGACAAATAGTGTATAGCTAAGTCCACCAACAAATAGCAACCTATATATTGATTTAAAGTAACTTCACAAGTCGCAGAGACCGCAGTATATTTGAATGGAACCTTGAAGCAAAAAGGGTACAGAAGCCAATATAAGCCAGTGAGCTAAGGATAAGAGGCCAGTGCGCCCATATATCAGTCAGTGCACTGGAAACTAAGGCAAATAGCCAGCTAGCTTCGAGATTTTGGAGTATATTCAGCATTCTAAGAATGAAGTCGACTTAAGAAAGAATGTATTTGATTCAATTACCCTATTACAAGACCCCACTCTCTATTCCCGCTTTGGTGAAGCCGGATTTAGCTAGGATATCCCTTTTGTTTCGTCTAGAGGATCGAATATTAAGGAAACTTAGACTATTCAGTTTGCAGAGGCCTTCTATCGGTCTCGAAACACCCAAACTTACATATATTGGTGATTGTAAAGCGCAAGGATTGCTTGAGATTTAGTATATACAAGTTACACTTTGTATATATTGAGGATCTAGCTATTGTCATACAGTTACTGAGCACATCAACGCCACGGAACAATGCATATTATGTCTGCCTGTCATGCATTTGGCCCTTCCAAAACTTGGAAGATATGAGGGTACCTCCTCAGAGCAGTCCTTCATTTGTGGTATCTTTTGATTATAGCCAGTTGTGGTGTGTGAGTTCGGTGTTAAGTGGACTATATTTGTTCTTTGGCTCTTTTCTTATTGAATTATATTTAGTCTTCAAGGTATTGGTGCTGCAGTGTGTTTAGCTTTGAATTCAGAACTCGGAACCAATGCTCCGCATTTTCATTGGCAAGATAACACTACAGCTGGACACATGAAGACAAGGTCAATCAAACCTTCATGTCATGTAATTTTGTTCATTCTGAAAGTAAGAACCTTCCAACACGTACAATTGGAACCAGTTTTAATCCCCAGATATAGGTCTCATTTGAATTCCTCTAGTTTTCAACACGAGGACCCTGGATTTTACGAAATCTGCAATATTACATGAATGGGCGACCTCAGCAGTACCCATAATATCTCCCTCACGGACGTTATTGATTACAGTTGCAATATCATAGTACAAGAATCCAATCATGTCTCTTGTTCTCCCTGAATTTTGGTGTGCTGAGACGGCCCATAACAGATAGAAAAACGAATGTATCTCCAAATTAGATATCTAATCTACCACTCATATCTGTTCCCCTGGTCTCGAAGTTGATTTCCACACATCCAAGCTTTACTTTCCAGATTGGGACTCACTATCTGCGACCCTATCATTCTATGATCTCGACGGTGGGTACTTTAGGGGCATTACAGTTAGGTTTGTGCTCGAGATACTGACATATTTTATTAGACATTCGATTATTATCGCAGTATAGAATGAGCCCAAATCCCACAAGTCATGTACAGCACCAATCAAAATACTGGCAAAACAGAGTAGACACAGCATCGAGCATTGAGTATCACTATCTATATGAAATCCAATTTCCACAACATCATCAACAAAGGACTGGGGATCTGGACTTGTGAGCGGATTCCACACAAGACGGATATTGTACACTATTACCCGCCGTACATCTTTATTCGAGAATAGTAACCTGAAGCAGTCAACACTTTGAACGCGTAACCGATGTTGAAATGGAAGAACGAGTACCGAGATATTTCATTAAGCGGCGCATCTATGACTTGGTATGTCCCATCTTCTTCAACTCGGCAGGAAATTAATTACACACCAGGAAGAAATTATTGGAATCCAAATTTTCAAGCCCGGCACAACGTCTTTCAAACTTTAAGCGCACGGTGACCAGGTTCATGCGGCGACTACGAGGCTTTGATACCGTAGTGGCATCCGCTTGGACACCTCATCGCAAGCTTGTTCAAAGCTTGAAGGCATATCTGCTCTTCCCGGTCGATGTATTCATTCTATAACTTATCAGGCGCGCATGGTGAGCGAGGAAATATTTAATACACTCCACAGTAGTAACAAAACTTTTTCCAATTCGAATCAGCTCTTCAGCGTAAGCTGATTGACACTAACAGGTAATTTGAAGAGACATCAAGTGTGTCCTCACCCGAATCTTCCAAGTTTCGGCGCGAACAACGTGCAGTTCCATGTTATCATCCTTGACATCTCGGTACGTCATTTAAATGTATCACAGACGAGGCTTGAGGGACATAAAAGACGTCCCGATTTCCAGGAATGAATCATTCCATCCCTCCTTTCCAACCCCCCCTCCTCTACGAGCCTCATTCTCTATCTCTAAGTCATACCGTCCCATGCATAATTCCTATTTATGCTGAGCTCGCTGCGCTTGTCGCTTTGCACGGCCATAGGCACGTTTCCCGCCACGCGTTGGTAGACGTGTCGTAGTCCCGTGACTCGAACTTGCTGACCGGTTGGATGGGTTCCGATTGCCGATTATCATTCTTCTTTGTTGACTGCCATCCAGACTCGCAGCTAGTCGCCGTTTTTTGAGTGGTAAGCTCGCTTCTGTTACATTTTGGATCCTTTTCTTACCGTCTGACTACGGCATAGACTAGTGCTTAGGTATGTAAATGATCTTCATAGTCCTGCCGTTCCCACTAACAAACACGCAGGCTCACGATGGATCCTTATATATGCGATACCGCGTCAATATTTCCTCGGCGGTACGCTAAGCTGAATACGGGGACTCTGTGCTGAGGTGGGGTTGGGTGGTAGACGTTCAATGGTAGACGTTATGAAATTTAGGGAATCCACAAGAGAAGCGTGATGGTAGATACCTTCCTTCGCCCCAATTCATGTTCACTCAGACATCCCCAACGCGCACCCTACGATGGCATATGTCTGCCTCCCCATCATTCGACACCGTGCCCGTACAAGGATGATACCCTGCATGACGTCGAGCTCGAGGTAAGCAGCATGTATGCATAAGACTGAAGCTGGCGGGCATTTCAGCATGCGCCAGAGTTGAAGAAGTCGCAGCCAATGATGGAGACTCGGTCGCGGGGAGGGGCAGGAATTTGCGCCGGGAGGAAGTGTGCGGGTGGGTGGGGAGGGGTCAGGCTTTAGGAGGGAGGGCTGTTCATAGACGAGGGATTGGCGCAGGGAGATGCGACATGCGCTGGAGTGTCGCGACAGTGGGAGATCTATTATTAGATGATATGTTTCCACGGGTGCCAGAGTCAAGGATATCGCAGCCGGTGACCAAGACTCGGTCAGGGGGGAGGGATGGATGTTGGTGGGGGTAGGGAGTGTACCGGTGGATTTGTACAGATGAGAGGGTTGACGTGACTTCTAAAGAGGCATAGGAGGTGGATTTGTATGGCGGATGGGGGTTGGTGCACTGTTCAGCTTGGAGGGAGGATAGCGATTTTGGCAGTGTTCATAGGAGATGGCGAAGGGTGTACTCGAGCACTGACCTCTAATGCCACGTGAGGGCTGAATTGTGTGGGTCCTAGTGGACGTCAGCCTGTTTCGGCCAATAAGAGACCACAGCCAGTCCTCACTTCATTTTGAGGAACTGGCATTTCGCTGATGTCTATCTTTCTATCAGGATTATTTTGCTGAAACAGGACAGTTTTTGGTGCGAACTCGTCGGTTCAAGGAGGACATTATGGTTGTAATCTGGTGTCCTTTTTCTGCTCCCGATAGTTTGCAGATAAGCTCAAGTTTAAGTCAAACCAGCTTAGCGAGTGCGAGTGACGGTCTCCGAAAAGTCAAATAACATCTCCTGCTCGTCGTCTGAATTGTTCTTGAGCGTCTGGTTTGCCAGTACATACGGAGTCGTGCTGAGGATCGCTCCATGCGCGACATCATAGTCAATGCTGTTGACGACTATGCTTGCCTCCTCGCAGGACCAGGATATGCTCCTTGGTATTTTATGGGCTCGCCCATTGTTCCAACGGTGATTGTTACCCATCTTCAATTGTTTCCTACTCATTTAAAATCATGTGCAGAACCATCATATCGATTTCTTGGTCATTCTTCGGAATGGTGATTCCCTTGACTCGCTTCAACGCCTTCTGTGTCGTGGCATCATCAACCAGTGCTACCTATTCTCCACCCTACTTGTCACCGTTAATTCCCAAGGACTTTCAATGACAAAATACGCGTACAAGAGCATAGTGGCAGTTCAAGAGCTGCTCTGACATCGCAATGCTGATGTCAGAGCAGCATTCAAAGATAGCCCAAAACTTGATCAGCTCGCGAATGACGTTGTCGCCGTTCATCCGGAGCTAAGAGAGTATTTCTCTACAATTGGATTTCACTCTACCCTTCCACCAATCCCGGCCCCTCTGCTACCAGATGACGACAGTCGCACAGCATGTGGCCCGACACCGACTGTGACAATGCCAACAATTGGCAGAAAAGGCGGAATGGTCTTTAAAAGTGCCGTTGACGCTACGCGTCTTCAAAAGCTCCGGTTAATCATGTGCTGTCATTGGCAGCGCTGCGTGTCATATGTACGAGAATAAACGTCACCCCAGCGTATGTATATCCGCTTTGGCTGACTTTCGTCAAGCTAAATACCCTGCTACAGGACATTGATATCCTCGTTTTCTTCCTCAGAAGGCGGAACTCATCAAGTGAGGCCTGGTTAACCAGGATCCCTCCATTCCTACTTGAAAATGGCTAATACTCCGGGGGCAACGTAACAACGTGGGTTCAGCCCGAAGCCTGTATTGCGAGGTATGTCTATCCAACCTGCTCTTTACAATGGACTAGACAGTTTTGCTTGTATATTCAAGACCTAGTTAATCTCGTCACCTGCTACGAACATTCCCTTCGATAAATTAAACACACCAGGTAAGCCATATTCGACCATCTCATTTCTCCTGCTCACTCTTCTCGTAGATACCTCGCTTCGAATTCATCATCCTGTGGATACTCAACTTTGATCCTTTTTTCTCAGTATCTCGCGGACCAACGAGGATTTCCCGTGGCACAATGCTGATAGTGCGGAACGATCTCCGTACGCTTGAAGTGTTGATTCATGCGTACGTAGTCTTCAAATTCCTCTGGACACACTCGAACTGCATTATCATTCTCAGCCGTGAAAACGCACCATCTATAGCAGTCACAAAGACCCTTTCCCTCATCTTTGAGCACCACTGCGGAAGTATTGTAGTGTTAATACTGTTCATCGGACATCATTCCATCTCTTGTTTGTTGTTGCTCAAGAGAAATATAAATCTATGATCGAGCCAGGCCCCCCGTGATCTTTATTTGGGCGCCGCCGGCTCTTGTGAGCCTCGATTTCTTTCGATCTGCACCAGTGCTCTCTATTCCAAGCCAAGTTACCGATGATATGAGTACTTCTAGGTGCTTTGTTGATTCTGTTCACAGATTCAATCATATCAGAGCAAATCATTGTTGAAACTTATTTTCCTCTTCTGAGATCTACGAGTTCGTTAACACATATCTGGCTAGCTGCCATGACAAAGTTTTCGTCGAGAAACGGCCTCGTGGCTAAACTGGGGTTATAGTATTTGGATCTGAGCGTGATATGCGGTCGTTATTGCATCAAGTTCGATGAATTCATCACTTCCTATCCCCATTACAGACTCTTTCCTGGCGTAACAATGAATTATGAGTATTTATTCTACACGATCAAAAGACACGATAAAGGTACGAACGAGTACCTTAGGCGAGCAAAGTCTTGGTATTTCTTGTAGCAACGCCTAAATCATGCAGACTCTTCACTTCATCCTTGTTGGCCATTGTGAACACCGACACTTTCTGGAACATTCCCCTGGAAGTCTTTCCCCGACAACCCAGCATTGCGGCTCGTGGAATTCCCCTAAAATTGCAGTGTAACTGCCTACGAGGGTGTATAAGCCCCCTGGTATCAGGCATTGGTGATCAGCGACGATCTTGAATCTGTGGTTTCCACCGATGGCGTCTTCGACGAGCAGCTCTCCCTCTCGACGCTTCCCCTCTGGTGATTCTTCGTCCAATCCCCGCACATGACAGGATTCAATGCAGGGTCCATAATATGAATCGGCATTGTTGTCCTTGTCACGCAAAATGATGCCGATTGGGCCATTAGTAAGGTGTAGCTGCAGGAGTGGGTCAGTCATTGCTTGCTTCCATGATGGTCGCCAGCATTGTTTTCCGTCCCCAGCTTTCGGATACAGGAAGAACAGGTGCCCTCTAACTGACTCATCGAGCCCATCGACCAGTGCCATCCACGCTTCCTCCTGGGATTGTGACGCATAGTATGCTGGTATTTCGGCTATCCACAGGATATAAGAAAGTCCCGCAACCCTGTCTACAGGATTTGTCGACACCCGCATCTGCATCTCCGACAAGGCAATAAACACGGGCATACCCTGCCAATCTTGATCAGTATTCTCCCGCAGCCATGACAGTCGATTCTCAGTCTTCGCCCGCATTTCCTTGCTTATAAATCTGTCGTTGCCTGTATCTCCGCCAATGCTCATAAGACTGTTGGTTTCCTGCAGCGTCCATGCCCGTCTGAACCAACATCTATCACTCTCCAAGTCTTCCTCCTTCAAGCAGAATGGACGCCCCAGCCCGCTGAGATAGCACACCACCCCGCCAGGTGATACGCGATATACTCGTCCAATGGTGGGCACATCCACCTTCCACTCTGCCTCACACAGATCCTCTCGTCGTCCTCCGACCTGTCTCAAGCAGAGAACGTCCAGCCATGCGTACTCTGCCCCACAATTCAGCATCTCGATGCGGATGAGGTCTAGGTCTGCATCCTTTGGTATCGTGACTGGCCATTCACGCCCGTTGATCGGTGTTTGCACATCCGTGCGGTCCTCCTTTTCCATCCAAGCATGTGAAATTGCTATTGGGTATTTGCGGGCAACCCACCATGGGATCACCCTATTGCTGTACAGATCCCAGACGCGTCGGGGAGGCAGGCAGTGACTGAGTATCTTGTTATTGGCGAGCACGTCTTGCCTCATCTGCCAGTCCCATGCTTTGCAGGAATGTAGCTTGTCTTTGATGTCCGTCAAGTCGTCGTACCAGAATGGGCGGAGGCGACTAAAGGCGGTGCCAAAGTCATAGTCCTTGGGAATGTAGGTCTCCAGGAGAGAGCATAGTGAGTGGATTTCCAGTGTGTATGACGTGCCAAGGATGGTGTTCAGTTTCTCCAAAAGTCCTTCGACGCCGAGACAAGCACAGGGAGTCTCAGCAAGAGAAGATGGTATGATGGGACCTCTGCCAGTGTACGTCCGTTGCTTTAAGACAGAAATGGAAGGTTCTGGCACGCCCGCCTCGGAGAAAGCAGAGAATGTAACCTCGGGAAGGCGCGCATACATCCGACGCATCTTTTCGTCCTGGAGTAGGTTAGTTTCTAGTTAGACGTTTGTGCTATAACCTGCGTACATGTTCACGCCCTCGACCCTCTCTAAATGTATTATGTTTATAACGATTCCACCAGTCATCCCCATTCATGTCTATATTTCCTAACTCTTAGCGAAATAACATCATGAAGATGAACGGTTACAATGCCATGCGTACTAGTGTAGCTCCTCTTCAGATCGATTTAATGCTGCGCAGAGTCACCGAGCGAAGAATCGGAAGAATCGATCCTCGCGATAGGAAGAAAACGGTGATTGGTGTGGTAGTGGGCGCTGATGTCGCGTGGCAGTGGGGCAGTCCTGGGCACGATGCTGTTCAAGAAGTCCGGCAAATTCGGTCCGACTTCCATGCCGTTGGTCCAATTTCGGCCTTGGATCTTTCTCTCCTCCGTCACCTTGTACTAGACCAACTTCTCTCTCACTGATATTTTTGTGACGGAAAACTTGTTGGGCTAACAAGTGTGGGATACGATGCCCAGCGAAAAGGCTTTAGGATGTACAAAATGTCAAGCCACCAGCCCTTTCGCAGATATCGTAGATGGACGTTGCGACATGCTCATTCCTGTGGGTATCCCACTCTCAGTAACAACTCATCTTCTCCTCCACAGACAAAAAATGTCTCCACGACGAAGGACCGTCAAGTGGTAACCGTGAAACAATTTTGATGGTAGTGTTTTGTAACTTGTGGTGAGTCGCTCGTCCAATTTTCTAGCACACCCTAATTTATCACGTTGAGCAGAGAAAAGACGTGAAGACGTTTTCATCAGCCAGTCCATTGGATGGATATCTTGAGGTGGGGTAGGCTAAGGCCAAGGCGTCCTGATTTTCGAACTGGCTCATCGTCCGTCGTATTGATTGTTTCTCAATTTTATTGAGATAATCTCTTCGTTATAGATACAAAGCATCAAGCCTTAAAGCTGATTCAGTGGTGCAGGGACCATGTAAACCACACTGACTATGCCTCATCCATCTCCACCACCATTGTTCAATTCACATCGGCGTCACAGTTCCTCAAAGCCGTTAGCCAATACTTCGATCCTTCTCTATCTTAGCCTCTCGGCCATATAGTATAGCGCAACCTCGACTTCGTCCCTATATATAATAGTTGCTATTGTCGCACTTCAACGCTCAAGCCCGGAACCGGACCATCAGGTCCTGATTTCTTATTGCCACCTCATCCTCGTCCAATCCCAGAAAGGGCCTCACCTTTTCAGGATGACTCATTTTGATAGTTATACTCTCTCCAGGCTCTGGCAGCCATTATCTCGTTTGTCTCGTGGGTGTATATGCCTCTCTGCAGAGGCAAGGCGTCCTTCTGGGTCGTCTTTCGGTGTTTTCGCTGCAGCAATCATAATGAGCCATATGATAAAGCTTCTTAGAAGCTCACTAGGAAGGATAAAGATCACATCATAGCGAACTTCTTCGCTTCTGAAGTTTCCGAGTACGTTCTATCTGTGTGAGCTCTCCCACAGTACTAATTTTAAAAACCTCCAGTAACGTGCATTCCTGGCCTTTCTGTCGATGTTACCATGTATTTGATATCTCTGTCTATTCCAATATCGTCACCTATGCTTTTCCAGCGATGATATCCCATGGCGTCACAGATACTTCAGATCTCAAATAGCGCTTTACCATATTGTCCTGTCCGCTTTATTCTTCATTAGCGTCTCTCACCATAACTTCTCGTTACGTGATTCATATATTGGCCACCAGGAACTCCAGAAAAGAGCGTTTCCATCGCCAGCTACCCTTGGTATCCTCGTATCAATCAATTGGCGGTTCGCACGAAGGCCGCTCGTATTGCAGGCGATGGTTTCGGCGAACCTCCTTGCTGCCTTGTATGACGTCGAGCCGTACAGGATGATCTCCAGATAACGGTGACATTTTGTCACGTACAGGGACGGCAAGCACGTTCGATGGCTCCTCAGACTGACGCTGTGTATCTAGGTCACGTCAACGATAGATATCGATGCTTTCGCAAATCGTATATCCTAGGTAGAGAACGAAACGAGGGATTAAAAGTAAATTGCCCTAGCCGAACTCGTTCGCTGTATGGCATCAAGCCAAGTCACCTTGCATCCCTGCTGCTACTTCCGGAGTATGCATCTCTAGATATGGACGGATTTATCTCAAGGTTTCTATGTGATCTCGCCCTGTGATTGGCGGACAGACAGGTACGTCTCAATAGCCCCAGTTTCTGGGTCATAAATACTTATAGTAATAGCCGCATAAACCTGCTGTTTTATAGCGCTCTCGTTAACTGCATTCAAAGCTACTCTGCCTGATATGCGACCGCTAATACTTTTTGAAGCGCATCCATCCCTCGTCGGATCCAGTTAATTCAGGCTACCCTACCGGTCCAAGATGATTATGTGGTGATGGATGACACGAAGCGCACGATCTTACGACAGAAATTTACATGTGTGTTGGCGTTTCTTCTTTTCCGTTGATGCTGTTCAGGTGCTGGGCACCTGACAGGTTGTAAAGGATGTCAAAAATTCTTACTTTATCGTTGCCTTCCTCATAAAATATATGCAGCTCATTACAACCTTCCGTTTCTTCTCATAGTAAGCTGATAAATAAATCCAACAGGTAGCCTTTCGTACGGCTCCAGTACCCGAGTATGTGTAAGTGATAATGCGAGGTCACAAAAGCCACAAAACAGAGTGGGCCAGAGCATCGGAGAGATTCCAAAACAAGTCAGGCAGAGTCTTCAAAGTAGTTCTAATCGCAAGTGAACGTGGGACTGACATCGGCATGTCAGGGGAAGAGTTCGAAGATATCGATGAGAGGGCGGACATTTTAAATTGTAGGATCGTTCTTTTTCGTGGAAAGATAGATGTACGTGAGCGGAGACTATTTTTATTCCTAATCTTCATACTAAAAATACTCATCTATCTTTCAGGACTTGCAAATCCTGAAGACCACTCGTGCGCTTTTCATGTCTCTTGTGCTCATAGCCTTGTTGTCTCACACGTGCGTACAACGAAGAATTTCTCAGATGTAGGGACTGCAACTCGTAGTGGAAAACCCAGCTGTTTGGCAAATTAGATGACAGAAGGTCCATATGCACGGCTTGGAAATTCTCGACCATGGTATGGATATCAATCTCCGAAGACGGCTGATTTTTTTGCCGCATGATTTTGACGAGCTGGAAGTTTCTGCAACGATTTGGTGAGAAAATACTAGAGTATTCGCTAATTATCTGATACCTTCGAATGCCAAGCAGCAGTGGGTATACAAGGGCGTACTTTTCTTTGTTCTTGCGCGATATTTGCTCACCTAAGAACAGATCTTCATCGGGATGGGAAGATCTTCGGTTTGACGCACAGGTCCACATGCACATAACGATCCCAATCCATCTCTCTTCCATCATTCAGTCATCGAGTATCTTTCATCGCCATGGTGTACACGGCCTGTGTTTACCCCATACGCTACCGAAAAATGACAGGCTTCTTTCAGAAATCCTTCCCCTTCTTGTGAACAGTTACTATCACCATACCTACACTTCGACAGAAGGCTCTCTCAACGTCTTCTGCCTTGGCATCGTTGTCAGTTAATTAAATGTCATAATGTTAATATCTGCCAGTATTTCAGCGTGTGATCAACACTAACTTTCTGCTTTAATGCATGCTAAACCTTCTTCGAATGACTGTGCTTCTTACCCTTCGTTAGCCTCAGACATCTCGGTCGTCACTCCAGAGCTCGCATAATGCAACTCTTGACGTTGGGAAGTCTCAGTAAGACGAATATCAGCGACGGATTTCCAAACCCGGCTAGAATACAAGCTGATTCCGGGAGAATATGATGAACAGCATCGCTTACGTACCACCGCATATCTGCCTTTAATATCTGAAGAGATCAAAAAGAAGGACTGTGGTCGACAAGACCACTTGATGCCAAGGCCACGTAGCGGGTATCCAAACTTCTATTTGCAACGTGAACCCACCAATAATATAACGCATAACCTATGGTATTTCTCAGTAACATACCGATAAATTCAAGTCGATCTGCAGAGCATGCATAAGGAGCGACTGGGTCCCTCAAGGCACACAAGGGACACTCTTCAGGTGGAATTACTCATCATGTAGTATAACTTCATGGAGAGGCGCATGATCTGGGGTGCGAACACCTGTGCTCGACCCATTACTCAAGGAGGATTCTTGGAGGGTTCGAAAATTTCCTTTCAGATGAAATACATGTGCTGACGCTTGATAGGTACAGGTAGACCAACGGATGGAACTAGCTATCATTCCCAGGTGGCCGAATTTACATTGCTGTTGTTCTAATACCAGATCTCGTTTACAGATTTTGGAAAGTATAGTTCTGTTTTATTTGAATGTAGAACAAGGCAAATTATAAAGGCCTGAAATCACAACGATAGATATCTTAGAGACACGGAAGTGCATAGTTCTTAGTCAGTTAATTTTCTTCGCTTCGCCTATCTTTTAATTGGTTCTTAGTCTAGAAACCCAGAAGTGCATAGTTCTCAATCAATTTCTTTTCTTCGCATTGTCCATCATTCAACTGTTACTTGTTTAAAAATAAACGTCAGATTGATTCGAACTTCTGGCTTGAACGTGCCTTTTCTTATCTTCGTTTGATGGTAAAGATCCACTCTCCGTTATTTAAATGTGAAGACAATACTGAACATCATTATCAACAAGTCAATCATGCTTTCTCTTATCCGTGTAGCCGCTCTCACAGGGATCCTCTCTGTTTCTGTTCAATGTGCTGTAGTTCTTGGTGAACGACAGCTTGGAGAACCAGAACCTGTCGCACACACATGTGCATGCGTCCCCTTCACCCCCATTACCTCTGCTACCGACAGGTATCCTCTTCGTACTGATGGTACATGGGCACCCATAAGTCCTGTCGTAGGCTCTCAGACAATCGGATATCCCACGAAGCAAGGCATGGTTTCAAGCCAGCCTCTGTTCACACACATTCCCATCGGTACAACCGTAGGGGAAACCTCCAGTGTTGGAGGAAGCCACACTGTTGTAAAAGGTGTTGACGAGGCAGGAAGTACTTTTACCCCAGGTACCGGTCCTGTTACGGTACAGTTGGGCAACCAAATTATTCACACTGGACCGATTCCGAGTCTTCAATTGACTGTCGAGGGAGATTCCGCGACTTCTACTGCCGCTATGGCTCCCACTGACGCGACTACCCCAAGAGGTTAGTCATTCCTCTCACCATTTAACACGTCTATTTATTTATCTGTTTCTGACAGACAAGAGAAAACCTTAATATCTCTGATCCATTTCTGCACCGTTCATTATTCCTGAATAAGTTCGTCGTACCTACACATAGTGAATGCTACCTATATACCTTTGTACTGGTTTTGCGTTGTAAAGGTTAAGGACCAAGGCTTCTACAATTTTTGAGAATCGGACGTTCAAGAAATTTGGAGCTGTAAACGTGTTGTGTACAAACAGGCAGAGCGACGGCATCCGGCAACTAATTACGGACAATTCGAAATGCTCTCTACCACACAGGGCAAGAAAGACCGGTGGGAGGTCTATCGTGATGATTGACTCCACCTGAAAGACGAAAGACCAAAGCAATCTCCCACGAAACGTCTACAGATTTGACTCGCCACTTCTCTGCACTTGGCAGCACAAACGCCACGAAATAGCGTCCTCAAATTGGTCAAGATGGCATCTAGCAAAATCAACAAAGAAAACAGCTCGATGAGACCGAATACCACATGTCACAATCACGTCGGATGTCTTGATATCGTTTGTGAGTCAGACCTAATGTTCTTATCTCGAAAACGGAGAAACTGAAGCTTCGATTCGTTGGCATACTGATCACCGGGTAAAGAATGGAAATTTAGAGGTGGTTGTCATTGGCTTCCTGAGCTAGAGTGTTGATGTTGGTATGAGCATAAGGTCTTGATAAGGGACGACTGGACCCATATGCTGCCCCAAAACAAGATGGGCCGCAGAGTTTCAAGTGCGTGTGTCAGAAGCGGTGAAAATCGGGCATTATAGATAGTTCAGACTCAACAGGGTTCACGGACGACATCTTCATTGAATAAGGATAGTTGGTGCGATACAGGAAGATGGACCAGACAGGATGCACGACAGAACAGCTTCAGGAGAGAACCTGATCCACTCAATTCGGCACCAAGGATAGACTATCCGACAAAGTTGAAAGATTGTTGACGCGACCTCCCTTCTTTTTGTCATAGGTGGTTGAGAATGTCCACAAGAAAGACACCCGAGAGATATCTGGCAGGACAAGGTTCACACAGAAGTTGGGTCTCCTGTATGCGGGCGAATATCAAAGGAGGGAGAAGCGATTATAGATCTGCCGCCAGGGGCAAGGGCATGACCTATAAGTAAGAATTGTCAGTGGCGAATAGCAGGGGTCTCACGGGATGGTGAATTAGGCGGCGTCAATGCAGATATAGGAAGTTGTGGCGGTCAAGCCTTTGACTAGGGCCACAGAGTACGACGACGGATACACGCAAGGATTGGCAGCGCCGACGCCAAAAATATTAGAATAGAAAGAGGAACGAGGACGAGACTCAGTAAAGACTTTCGCAAACGCAGACGAGCACTAAACACAACATTGGTTCCACTAATCGATGAGACGTAAAAGTGGGTGAGAAATCTAGGGTATGTCGCATGAAAAATGTGACAGCAACTGCGAGGAAACTATGAGCTGAATACAGATGGGAAAAAATACTAAGTAGAAATGCACCAGCTTGAAAATCACAAACTTTCAACTGAACACCAGGTAAACTCATGCTGGTTTTCCAATGTTCAAGCGCTGGCGCTCAGTAATCCCACACAATCCAAACGACGATAGGTGTTCCTCCCTTGTCTCAGCACGCGTAATTGTGGTTTATTTTGAATTCAAGAAACGACAAAAGCATGATCTGACCGTTTTTGAATAGTAATCGGTCTTCACAGACGATCAGGGATGTCAGTATGAGAAACATTCTCAGAGAACAATGATGCCTTACTGCCAGTGCCTTGAAGACCCGTCAAGTCTTTATCATACTAAATGCGACTTGGTATCGGTGAAACATAAACGATGGTCCACGACAACATGCGCTTTAACAATACATGGAATTGACCGTAAACACTTACAAGAACAAGTGTCGACGCTTTGTTCTCCTACACTGACATCCAGCCTGGTCACCAGATAACTGACAAGTGCTGAGTGCCGAATATCGATGGCGGAGAGTTTGGTATGAGATGCGCTATATCGGTTGCGTCAAATTTGGCAGAGGCAAAGATTCCTCCACAATCCGTGAATCCTAAAAATCGTGAGTGGCAAAATTGGCCGAATACTGTAAAACATTCACCACACTTGAAAGGAACACATCGAAGGCAGGAAGAAGAAATGTGCGACACACAAGACGGCAAGAGAAGAGAACGATTTTTCAGGACAACGAAAACGGACAGCGGGACAGTGATGGCAGAAGGCGAGAACAGCATGGTGCGGACAAACACGGCATTATCGGAACCGGGTCCGGGACGACATAGCCGAATCTTCTTTTCTCCGTTGCCTCTTAGCTGCTTACATCCTTCGACGTGAGTCTTAGCCTCAAGCCCTCTCTCTGACGTGACACCTGCAGCTCTCTTTATATGGCTGAGCTATCCCCTGTGTTTAAAAAGTGTTGGAATTTGGCAATCCGGCATTGTGCCAATCTGTCTTATTAAGGAAGAAGATTGAGGAAGAGTATAGAAAGTTCTAGTAAACAGTCCTTTAGTATATAAGTAGGTACTGTAGTGTAGATCCTCATGCGTTTGCAGAGCTCAGCCAAGCGCAATACTATTGGCTTGAACACTATGCATACATACTGGGAACGAACTTGATCCCCCGTTTCACAACAAAAAGCCAAACCAACGCTGGCTGCTTTCTTCCGTCTTCCGAATGCCCACGATGCCCCGGTCCACTGACACCAATCTTGAGTGAGTTTTAGCTTTGGAGACGCGTACGTTGATATGCATGTTGCGTGTCTACCCTTAGATTTTGCGATTTTGTATAAGATATATGCATCCCAGAATCGATATCTACTTGAATACGAGAGCTATTGTTGAGACTTCGAGCAGATAGCTAGGATCCTGTGCAATGAATGAAGATATAGAGTCGAAATACAGGACTTAGGAATGATACCTTGAAGGATTGAACCTACTAGCCTGAAATAGTCGATCTCTAATAGGTCTAAACAAGCAGATATATGCTATAATGTCCTATTCGTGCACAATCCACTTAAACCAGAAGTAGCTAGTCCCTTAACGAGGTTGACTAGCCCCCAGATGAAGGGAATATTCCCCTAATGCGATTGAATAGCTGTGACTAGTTGTCTATGGTTTGCAGAATTATTCCGAGGCAGTTCAAGCTCTGGAAAGAATAGATAGAAGAACTTCCCAAGTTCGCATTCACCAGCAAGTACTTTCCCTCATATGGCGGAATATTTGCTTTTATATTGAAAATATGAAGTGACTCGCCAGTACTATCTATTGATAGTGACTTGGGACCTGTAGATACTCTGCAGACGAGTCGCATTCCAGAATAGTAGGCCATGAGGCTCACATCAGTGATCGGAGTATCCATATTAACGGATCAATTGATTCAGGAATATTCCACTGACTGTAGCCTTGACTAGTTGCCTAGAGATAGAGCATGGTGACGCATTCTATGATGCAATAGCCTGGGCAGAGGGTAAAGCGACTGGTAACCAAGCTATTCAGCTTTGCAGTTCCAGAATCCTTCCTAGTCTGGCAAAGAATGATAGAATATTTCGATTCAAGCAGCCATTAATGAGCCTGGAAAGTGAACTAGAAAGTACCTAGACCATTCCGACCAGGAAACCCTCAACCCAGCAGTATGTAGCCTAGATACAGTCAGATATTAGCTTATACAGTATGACTATATATCCGAGATAGATCGGACTATGTACAGTATATAAAGGCCTCCTAGATGTAATATACAGGAGGCAACACCCTCCCCACAATTTGACCTTATAAGCGCAGTGCTTGAGGCGATTCAAGGGCCTTGGAGTGGAACCTCGGAGCTAGAGAATAGTTGTTAAGTCCCTGGGAGCTTGCCATCCCTTAGAGTTGCACCTTAGCCCATGTGCAGGGCGATTTGAAGGCCTTTGTGCTTATCCTTTGGATGAGACGGCTATATCTCGAGTCCACTAAAGATAGAAAGAATATATTGATATTTATTTGAATATTTTCGAGTTTGATTCGGCCAGTGTGCCATAGTAAAGCCAGTGAGCTTCAGACGTCGGCCAGTGCGCCATAGTAAAGCCAGTGTGCTATATAAATCGGCCTATGTGCCATTTAATCTCAGAACACAAAATATTTGAAGTTTCAGGACGAAAAGTTGTCCTTAATATATTGTATTTGATCACAAACCAGTGCTATATTCACTAAGTCGAATTGAATAGCTTGAATACCTTTAGAAACAAAAGAACAAGTCGCAATAGTCCTGTTTCCTGCTGGGATAGTTGCGCACTTAGCAGCATATTTGATCTTCCAACCAAACTAGTCGGTTTGCAGAGGTCTTCTATCGATCTCGAAACACCCGAACTTATATATTGGTGATTGTGAAGCGCAAGGATTGCTTTGGGTTGAGTATATATGAGTTTCACTCGTTGTATATTCACTCTAGATTAGTCTCTGCACCGTTACCAAGCACATCAACGTTTCTCACGTTTTGGACTAGCGCCGACGGATATTCCAGATCCTCCCATGTCTCACAAGCTTTCATAGGACATTGAAGATGAACAACGTTCGACTTTGGGGCCGTTCATAACTTTTGTGGGGGATGTCTTCAGATTCTATAAATATCAGAATTTGAAGGAATCGCACGTAGCTGTGAGTATACTACGATTGAAAGACCTGGGGACAGGATGAGCTGTATACAACATCCCAGGAAGACACCAAGTAAGCATCTTTGGTATTTTCTACCAGTCTTTCTCAGCCAAGTTATGCGTCTCGCTAAATGTTATACGTTATTTTTTCTAGTTTATGTGATGATCTCCGAGGACTGATGAGCCGGAATGAAAACTCGAGCATAATCTGGTGTTATGGTTTCGAAAATGCTACTAGGTTCAGGAGTGACGGGATTTATAACAGCCATCAATGTGCGTCATTCTCTTCTCTCTGTCTTCTCTTGCTGAACTAAGGACTTGTATTCACAGACAGATTGAGGTTTACCAACACATTGCATGACCTCATCGCACTGGGTCTACGTCCCAGTCCTGAGCATGAAGCCGAATCTCGACACCGTAACCCCGCTATGAGCCTGTTCACGTTCATTGATGATTCGGTCACTATTCAAGCAGTAAGAAATCCGTTTCGATCCTGGATTCATTCATTTCTCACAACATCTTACCCCTTCACCTCAGCACACCTGGGTATGTGAATCGATTAATAGACCCTTGGATAAATACTGCACCTCCTTTCACACGGTTCAAGGGAAAGCAACAAACCATGCATATGTAGCGTGGTGTTCTGCTTTCTGCCCTCCGTCCTCTTCTTCTCATATTCGTCTAAAAACAAGCATGGCCGGCGACAAAGTATTCAGAACTAGCGTTGTCCGCAGCGCCGCTGCTGCAATACTTAAGTCCTTTCAAAACCTAGACGTTCGCTGGGCTATCTATGTAGATCTTGCGTAGCATCTCCTCTGTGGTTCCACCACCAGCGGTTCCGTGAGTTGTACTTATTCCTATCTATCTATCATGTAACCTAATATAACCTGCACTAGTGGCGACTGGGGGTGCAAGTTATGGGAGACCCGTCGACTCTCACTTATACGACCCAGCACCTAGCGAGTGTTCATTGCCGATTCTCCCTTGCCTCGTGGGTTGCAGATGGCAAAGTTACAATGTATACCGATGATGTGCTGAACGACGGCTCGCCGATAAAGAAGCATCAGTGTCAGGTCAAGTTTGTTACCGGCCATATGGAAAACGTTTTCATCGTATAAGACTTTCCCTTCCATTTCGCCCCACATCAAGAACACTCACTCCGCAAGCATAGAGAGCCTATCAAACTTGTCTCCGGGCGGTTCCAAGGGGTCGACAAGTGGGATGTGGGCAGGAGGTACGTTGTTCAGGAGTGTCCGACAGGCGAGACGGCCGTATCGTGCGCTTAGGACGTTGTATTAGTGTCCAGCGTCGAGGATACGACTCCGTTCCAACTTCCTTCGCTCTACACAATATATGCCACCACTATGCCTTTGGGCTCCGCCACATCGAGTCCAGGAACACGCGCCTTCGCAGCAAGTTGGGCCAGACGAACATCGTCACTGCAGTTCCGGTGCTCATCGATGACGACGATGACGACGCGTCACCGCCTACGCCACTGTGCACCACTCCTACGCGTATCCGCCTTCTCTCTGTGCCCACCGCGCCAAGACAGCCATTTCTGTTACTGAAGCCTCCGCCATCGCTACTGCCGCCTACTCCAACACCGACGCAAGATACGTTCACGCGTGCTACCGAGAGCTGAGACTCTGCTTCCTAATCTTACAGCCCTGAAAGGCCCACCACTACTTATTCTCCTTCTCCTCCTAGCACCGTCAAGACTGAAGTACTGATAGTCGACGCGTCTATTCTATCCCTCCTTTCGAATTCCCCACTCCTCTACGAGCCTCATCCCTTCTACATGTCGCCCCTTCCCTTGTATAATTCTTATTTATGCTAAGCTCGGTGCGCTTGTCGCTGTGCACGGCCGTAGGCACGTTTCCCGCCACACGTTGGTAGACGCGTCGTAGTCCCGTGACTCCAATTCGCTGACCGGTTGGATGGGTTCCGATTGCCGATTGTTCTTCTTTGTTGACTGCCATGTTGACTCGCAGTTCGTCGTTGTTTTTGAATGGTAAGCTCGCTTCTGTTACATTTTGAATCCTTTTCTTACCGCCTGACTACAGCCTGGACTAGTTCGAACTCGATAGCCATGGATGCACATCGAGGCCACCCTTTTTTGGTCAAAGACAGACAGAGTATGCTCGAGTTGATTCTTGCTAACAGGGTGCGTGCACGGCTATAAGCAATTGGTTTTCTTCACTGAGTTTCTCTCTTTCCCTCAGATTCTCTTCCATTGTACGGCCCATCGAACAGATATCGACCTTCACCAGCACTCCATTCGTTGCACGTCGAGTACGTGCTTATTCCTCCAATCCCGCCATTTCTGCTGACGATCACCCAGGCGGCGACATGACTGGGTGTCCAAGCACAGACGATCGTTGAAGATAAGACGAAGTAGAAAGAGTATGCGCTCGAAAATGCAGCAATTGATGGTATGTGCGTTCTGTCCACTCCACTTGGCACGGACTCAATCAACGTCAGCGAGATCTCTCAACGGAAGGAATGTCCGCCTCTGAGATGGGCTTATCATTCATTCGCTTGATGCTTAGGTATGTCCACGATCTTCATAGTCCTGCCGTTCCCACTAACAAGCACACAGGCTCACAATGGGTCCTAATATATGCGATAGCGTGTCAATATTTCCTCCGCGGTACGCGAAGCTGAATACGGGGACTTTGTGCTGAGGTGGGGCTGGGTGGTAGACATTCATTGGTAGACGTTATAAAATGGAGGGAATACACACGAGAAGCGTGTTGGAGGGCGTGGGTGGAGATGGTAAGTACCTTCCTTCGCTCCAATTCATGTGCACTCAGATATCCCCAGCTCGGGCCCTACGATGACATATGTCTGCCTCCCCGACGTCCGCCACCATGCCCATATAAGGATGGTATCCTGCATGACGTCGAGCTCGAGGTAAGCAGCATGTTCGATGCATGATACTGAAGCTGACGGACATTTCGGCGTGTGCCAGAGTCAAGTACATTGAGCTAATGACGGAGACTCGGTTGCAGAGAGGGGGGTGGATGTTTACGAGGGTAGGAACTGTGCGGGCGGACGGAGGGGTTGGGCTTTAGGATGGAAGTCTATTTTTAGACGAGGTTGGCCGGGAGTTGCGACGTATAACAGAGTGTTGGTGACGGAGACTCGGGCGCGGGTAGGGATTGTGTGCGTCGACTCGGAGGGACGGCCGGGTAGCCCGACGAATGCATCGGCACATACTTCGATGGAATCTCCATCATCAACCAGCGCTATGTCTTCTCCACCCTACCCTTCACTGTTAATTCCCGAGGTCTTCCGATGACAGAAATTACGTACAAGAACCTTGTAGCAGTTCTGGAGCTGCTCAATCATTGCAATGCTGATGTTAGGGCAGCATTCGAAGATAACGCGCAACATGATCAGCTAGCAAACGGTGTTATTACTGTTCATCCGGAGCTCAGAGAGTGTTTCTCTACTATTGGATTTCGCTCTACCCTCCCACCAATCCCGCCCTCTCTAAGACCAGTCGGACCAGAAGTTGATGTCCACACAGCTTGTGGCCCAACACCGACTGTGAGAATCCCAGGAAGCCGCAGAAAAAGCGGGATCGTTCTTCAAGCAGCCGTTGATGCTACCCGCCTCCTCCGAGACTCCGGTCACATATGTACAATTTTCGGCTGCACTGCGTATCACCTCTATGGGAACAAGCGTCACCCCAATGTACGTACATCCACTCTGGATGACTTTCGTTACGCTGAATGCTCTACTACAGGACGTCGACATCCTCATTTCGTCCTCAGAGAATGCAGAACATATCAAGCGAAGCCCGGTCAACCAGGATCCTCTTCATTTCTACTTCAGACGGGCGAATACTCTAGGGGCAACGTACTAAGTCTTATGGTATCAACAAGAGCTAAATATTGGAGAACCGGTGATACACAGGCACATCAAAGTCGACGTCGTTATGGCTGGCACGATGATGTTGCCATTCTTATCATCGAGATCAGCCGTCGTGAAGGATGGGCTGCCCCTCGTTCCCCTCAAGGTGCTTCTCCTACACACGCTCCAGGGATGCCACGATCATATGACGGCATCCGAGCCATACAAGCAAATGAAGCAGACCGTCAATGTTGCAGACGTTCAATGTATCCTCAAGATCGTCACACGGAGCTTGACGGGGAACGGGAGACCTTGGGCTTCAGTGGTGTTGAGTTGCTTCCAGCAGGAGTTTCGGCGCCTTACGGTGGAAAGGATCAAGAAGTTTTGCTACGAATTTTCAGACTATCGGGATGATTGGTATAGGCTGGGATTTAAAATCACCTAAATCGTTGCATGAATTTTGTCTTCATATGATGGATTAGGACGGTGTTATTCGAGCTACCTACCTTACTCGGTACTTCGCTAGTGTGGCCTCCGTTTTATCTTGTTCCCCTTCTAGTAGGAATGATACTCATCTAATGTCTTCACACTAATACATCGCGCAGCTCAATGGGCCAGTTCTCCCGACATGTCTTTCTTCGCAACACTGGGATCCTGAGGGCGAACTGAATGTGTACATCTCCAAAGGAAGGATGGTCTTGAGGGACCGCTTTGAACAGAACTAACATAAGCCTAGCAAAATTATAGTTAAGGAATGCGGAAGCGAAGGAGAACATGAATGAGCCTTACAAACTGCTCAACATTTCCCATCATGACCAGCACTTAAATCACTAGATCTGAGTGTAGAGTCAACGAGCCATAGAGTAAAAAGTCAGCGCGATTGACAAGGAGGAAATATTGCGGCGTCGAAATAGAGCTTGTCCGGTCGTCCCTTGGCGGCCCGGCTTTTCGCGTGATCGCTTCTGTCCTTTAGCATTCAATCGAAATCATAAAGAAAGCACCAAAGACACATCGTATCAATGGTTGCGCACTGATCTCTTCGAATCTCCACTCTGGCTGCTTGCTAGCTCCTGTAAAACTCGATATCTTCCCGCGCCTTCCACTGCCTTCCGTCTGGAACGTTTCCGGCACGGGCCATCTCCTTATTGTCCACCCAGGATAACCTACGCTGCGACTGCATCAAAATATGTCCAGAAACCAGTGTTACGAAACGGAGACAGTGATACAGCATGCAGTCACTTCGAATACGACTCGTTTTTTGCACGTAACAACATGCATTCAGCCCAAAGCCTGCATTGCAAGGTACGTCTATCCAACCTACCGTTTGGAGTGCCGGATAGTTATATTTGACTTGTATATGGAAGATTTAGTCAATCTGGTCACCTGCTACGAAAATTCCTTTACACCCTACGTGCGCCATATTCGTCTATCTCATTAATTCTGCTCACTCTTCTCGTAAATACCTCGTTTTGAATCCATCTTGTTGAGACTACTAAACTTCAATCAGTATCGCACGGCCTAACGAGGAGATTCCGTGGCACAATATTGATAATCCCGAAAGATTTTTGTACCCTTGAAGTTGACTCATGCGTACGTAGTCTTCAAATTCCTCTGGGCACGTTCGAGCTTAACCATTATTCGCAGACGTGAAAAAGCATCATCTATAACTGTGACAAAGACCGTTTTCCGAGGTCTTTGAGTACCGGAAACATCGTAGTCTTGTTAGTACTGTTTGTCGGCTATCCATTAGATCTCTTGTTCGTTGTCGTTCAGGAGAAAGATGAATGTACCATCTAATTAGGCCTGCCGTTATCTTTACTTGGCTCTTGCCCACCCTGATTTCTTTCGATCTGCAGCAGCGCTCAGTCAAGTCACGGATGATTTGAGTATATCCAGGTGCTCTATTTCTTCAGTTTGCTGATTCTGTTAGATTGATCAAATCATTGTTAAACCTTATTGCCCTGTTCCAATGTCTATTCGGAGTTTGTTAACACAGATCTGGCCATCGACCACAACAAATTTTGTTAAGAAACAGCCTCGTAGCTATTCTGGGGCAATAGTACAGTGGGATCTGAACGTGGTATGTGGTCGTTATTACATCGAGTTCGATGAATTCGTGACTTCCCATCCTCATTACAGAGTCTTTCCTAGTGTAGCAATGATTATTCATTCTACACAATCAAAGGACAAGATAAAGGCATAAACGGGTACCTCAGGCGAGAAAAGTCGGGGTTTCTGTAACAATGCCTAAATCGTGCAGTCTCTTCACTTCATCCTCATCAGTCATCATGAACACCGACACTTTCTTGAACGTCCCCCCTGGAAGTCTTTCCCCAACAACCCAATGTTGCTCCTCTTCGAATGTTCCCTCATTATCAGATGTGTTACTGCCTACCAGTATGTATGAACCCTCAGGTATCAGGTATTGGTAATCGGCGACAATCTTGAATATGTGCTTTCCACCAGTGATGTCTTCGACGAGCAGCTCTCCCTCTCGACGCTTCCCCTCTGGTGATTCCTCGTCCAATCCCCGCACATGACCGGATTCAATGCAGGGTCCAAAACGCCAATCTGCATCGTCATCCTTGTCACGCCAAACGTAGGTGAAGAGGGGCATAGTAAGTTGTGATGATGGGAGTGCCCCAGTCATCACTTGCTTCCATGATGGTCGCCAGCATTGTTTTCCGTCCCCGGCTTTCGGATACCGGAAGAACAGCTCCCCTCTAATTGCCTTATCCATCACGTCGACCAGAGCCATCCACGCTTCCTCCTGGGATTGTGACACATAGTATGCCGGTATTTCGGCTGTCCACAGGATATAAGAAAGTCCCGCAACCCTGTCTACGGGATTTGTCGACACCCGCATCTGCATTTCCGACAAGGCAATAGATGTATGCATACCCTGCCCACTTAGAACACTGGTCTCCCGCAGCTGCAACAGTCGATTCTCAATTCTCGCCCTCATTTCCTTGCTTATAAATCTGTCGTCGCCTGTATCTCCGCCAATGCTCATATCGGATCGGAATTCCTGCAGCGTCCATGCACGTCTGAACCAACATCTATCACTCTCCAAGTCTTCCTCCTTCAAGCTGAAAGGTCGCCCCAGCCCGCTGAGATAGCACACCACCCCGCCATGTGACTTTTCATACACTCGTCCAATGGTGGGCACATCCACCTTCCACTCTTTCGCACACAGATCCTCTCGTCGTCCTCCGACCTGTCTCAAACAGAGAACGTCCAACCATGCGTACTGTTCCCCACGATTCAGCATTTCAATGCGGATGAGATTGAGGTTTGCATCCTTTGGCATCGGAACTGGCCATTGATACCCGTTGATGGGTGTTTGCACATCCGCGCAATACTCTTCTTCCATCCAGGCATGTGATATAGCCAATGGATATATGCGGGCAGCCCACCATGGGACCACCCTATTGCTGTACAAATCCCAGACGCGTCGGGGGGGCAGGAGTTGATTGATTATCTTATTATTTACGAGCACGTCTTGTCGCATCTGCTGGTCCCACGCTTCGTGTAAATGTAGCTCATCGTGGATATTGGTCAGGTCGTCGTACCAGAATGGGCGGAGACGACTAAAGGCGGTGCCAAAGTCATAGCCCTGGAGGGTGTAGGCATTAAGGACAGAGAAGAGTGAAGGGATTTCCAGGGTGTATGACGTGCCGAGGATAGTGTTCAATTTCTCTAAAATGCCTTCGACACCGAGACGAGTACAGGGAGTGTCTGCAAGAGAAGATGGTATGACAGGATATCTGCCAGTGTAGGTCCGTTGCTTTATCACAGATATGGAAGCTTCTGGCACACCGGCTTCGGTCAAAGCAGAGAGAGTAATCTCGGGAAGACGGTCATACTTCTGGCACATTTTTCGGACCTGGAGTACGTCAATGTCTATTTCGACGTTTGTGCTATTACATGCTTACATGTTCAGACCATTGATCCCTTCCATATAAATCATATTCATAATGTTCAAACCATTCTTCCCCATTCATGTCTATAATTCCTAACTCTTAGTGAAATAACATTACGAAGATGAATGCTTACGAAGCCATGCGTACTTTTGTAGCTCCTCTTCGGATCGATTTGGTGCTGCGTAGAGTCACTGAGTGGAGGATCGGAGGAATCAATCCTCGCGATAGGAAGAAAACGATGATTGCTGTATTGGCTTGGTGTGGTAGTGCGCACTCGATTTCGCGTGGCAGTCCGGCAGTTCTGAGCATGATGCTGTTGAAGAAGTTCGAATAGGCCGGCAAATTCGGTCCGACTTCCCTGTCGTCCGTCTAATTTCGGCTTTGGCTCTTTCTCTTCTCCGTCGCCTTGTACTAGACCATGTTCTGCCTCGCTGACATCTCTGTAATGGATCACTTGTTAAGCAACAAGTGTGGGATACGACGCCCAGCAAAAAGATTTTAGGATGGGCAAAATATCACGCCACCAGCCCTTCCGTAGATATCGTAGATGGACGTTGCGACGTGCTCATTCCTGTGGGTATCCTACTCTCAGTAACAACTCATCTCCTCCAGCACAGACAAGTAACGTCTCCGCGACAAAGGACTGTCGAGTAGTACCCGTGAGACTGTGTTGATGGCTGTGTTTTGTAACTTGTGGTGAGTCGCTCATCCAATTTTGTGGCGCAACCTAATTTATCACGTTGATCAAAGAAAGGACCTGAGGACACTCTCGGCAGCCAGTCCATTTGATGGAGATTTTGAGGTGGTGTAGGCCAAGGCAAGGGCATTCTGATTTTCGAACTGGCTCATCATGTGTCTTATGATTCTTTCTCAATTTTATTGACGTAATCTCTTCGTTACAGATACCGATTATCAATCCTTCAAACTGATTCAGGGTGGAGGGACCATGTAGGAGACCGCGACTACACTATGTTATCTCATATGTCTTTACCACCGTCGTTCAATTCACATTCGAAACCCTCAGCCTATGCTCCAATCCTTCCCTATCTCAGCCTCTCGGCCATTAGTACAGACCAACCTCGACTTGATCTACTGCGTGTGACTGCTCCTGTTGTCGCATTCAAGCCAAATACCGGGCCCTCAGATCCTAATGTTCTATCACCGCCTCGTCCTCGTCGAATCCCAACGAGGCTCACCTCTTCCGAATGACTTCCTTTCTATGGTTATACTCTATCCAAGCTGTAGCAGCCATTATCTAGCCCATCTCGTGAGAGAAGATGCATCACCGCATAGGCAAGGCGTCCTTCCCGGCCATTTTTAGGTGTTTTCGCTGTGACCATAATGAACAATACGATGAAACTCCTCAGAAGCTCACCGGCAAGGATAAAGATTACCCCATAGCGATCTTTTTCGCTTCCGAAGTTGCTGAGTACGTACTATCTGTTTGAGCTCTCCCACAGTACTAATAATTAAAAACTGCCAGTAGCGTGCACTCCTGGACTTTCTGTCGATGTTACCATGTACCTGATATCTCTGTCTATTCCAATATCATCACCTTTCTATACCTTTCCAGCAATGACGTGTGACATTTCATCGTGTCACAAATACTTCCGAGCTTAAGTGGTGCTCTACCATATTTTCCTATCGACTTTGTTCCTGACTAGTGTCTCCAACCACCGCTTCTCGGTACATTATCCATGTATTGGCCACCAGTGACTCTGGCAAAGAGCGCTGCCATGGCTAGCTAGTTTTGGTATCCCCGAATTAATCAACTGGCAGCTTGCACGAAGGGCGCTCGCATTGCAGGCGATGGTTTTGGGGAATTTCCCTGCTGCCTTGTATGTGGTCTCGCAGTGGGGGCAGGTGTTTAGATAACGCCGGAATTCCTTCGCCCACAAGAGATGGCAACCATCTTTGAGGGCTCCGCAGATTGACACTGCTTTCATGTCACGTCAAAGACAGGTATTGATGTAATTGCATTTTTCATTTCCTAAGCACACAACGACAACAAGGGAATAGAAGTAAAGATACTGAGAATTGAATCCCCCTGGCTGAACTCATTCTCCCTACGTCATCAAGCCAACTCACATCGCATCCCTGCCGCTAGTTGCAGAGTACGCAACTCTGAATACGTGCGACTTTACTTCAGGGTTTCTGTATCCAGGATTGGTGGACAGACAGGTACGCGGCAGCACCTCGGATTACTGCGTCATAAATACTTATAGTGCCTGTCGCTCAGGGCTGTGCGCATTGAACCTCCTTTACTAGCGCACCAGTTATCTGCCTTTAAATGTTCTCTCCCTGATACGCGACCCCTCATCAAGCGTCGACCCTCTATTTATGATACTCGTTGACACGCATCCATCCCCCACTGGATCCAAATGATCCAGGTGATCCTACCTGTTCAAAATGATTACATCGTGACCGATGATATCTACAAAGTCACGAATGTCACAGAATAGGGTATCAGTGGGTCAGAGACGTCGACATTCGAAACACATACAAAAGAATGGAGCAGAAATTTAACAGCAGAAATACTCGGAAATGCAGACAAGAGTAGTGGTCAGCACGTGAGACAAACGCTCGAAGGTAAGAGTCGAATGAGCATCACGTCAAAGAAGAGGTCGGCCAACTTCAAGCTCTCGGCCTTGAGACTACCGGTCCATTGTCTGCGAGCTTAGCACATTCAGAAGTCTCAGCTAAAATGAGGTGACCGGGACTAGCGAGCACCCTTGTTGTTCTTGGAAAAGACAAACCCGCTACCGGGATCCTTCGCCAGGAGCTTCTTGCAAAGTAGCGACTTGGTGAACATGGCAGTCTTGAAAGGAGGATGAATTCCAGATACGGAGGATGATCAAATCACTGGCTAACGAGAGTCTGGAATACCCTCGGGAGTGTACTGTGGTACGCTGCCAGGCCCAAGGTAGGCTGCGTACCCGAGAGCACGGATATGGATCGACAGATCGTGTATGGGGCTGTTCTTCCATTTCATGAGGATCTTCGAGTCCAGCAGATACCATTCGTCACACGCCTCGCAGCAACAGATTTTTCGGTCTGAAGGCGGTACACGTCGGAGAGACACGCCTAGGGGTCCGAGGTAAGAATCGTTTATCCGGAAAGCAAGAAAGTGAGGCACCGTGTGGGTACCGGTATCGCGTGAGGCAGTGCAGCACAGATATCACTCAGGAATGGAAGGAATGGGCGTCGTTGATTGGAGAGGATAAGCCAGGCTTGCCGTTTCGCACGTCCTCATATACGCCCATAAATATCCAGGGAAAGTTAATAATAGACCAGCGGCAAGGGAAATGGGGCAACTCCTTGACATATAAGAACAGTCTGCGATAATAAGCAGCAATGCTTTCCGAAAGTGGGCGACATCAATGCAGCTGTGGGAAGTCGTGATCTGACGTTTAAGTCTTTGACTGGGGCCACGAAGTGCGACGATGGTAATGCAAAATGTTGGAGGTGCCGATACCAAAACGTTTGTAGTAGAAAGAGGATTCGGAGCATGGGGCTTAGCGAAGACTTTTTGCGAAGGCAGACACGCGTCGAATTAAATGTTGGTGATACAGAGAGCTGAAACATAAGAGAGCATTGGCAGGTCGAAGAAGAAATGGGCTGGAAACTGCAAGGAAACCATAAGTTGTATACAAACAGGAGAGAATAGTAGGTAGAACGAACTAGCCTGAAAATCGGAACTTCTCAGCTTCGCAGTATGGAAAAACCATGCACCTTGTCCAACGTTCAAGGGCTGGCGCTCAAGCCCACGAGGCGATCCAAACTATGATAAATATCCTTCTACGGGTAATGCTCATCTCGGGTTGCTTAATCGGAGTTTCTTTTCGACAACGGCAATGGCGAGATCATACGCTAGTCGCTTTCTGATAGTAAATAGTCTTTGCTAACGAGAAAGAATGTCAGCATGAGAAATCTCGGAGAGGATAAAGCCTTACCCATATTGAAGAGGTGCCGAGCCCTTATCATCCTAAACACGATTTCACATCCAGGCAGACGTGTCATAAACAATGGTTTACCACAAGATATGCTTGAACCAAGCAAAAAGTGAGGGTAGGCGCTTAAAAGCATAGGTGGTGTCTCAATATATGCTACGGCAAAGGCTAGCAACGAATTATAGATCAAGACTTCTCCAGACTGCGCGAAACTTAAAAACGGTGCCGAATATTGAAAAATATGTGATGGACTTGAGGGCACAACCCCGAAAGCAGGGTGCTGTGCAAACGAACAGAGCTGGTTTTCGGCATGACGAAGACTTTGAATGAGCACACAGGACAATCATGATAGGACAGTTATCGCAGAAGGCGAGATGAGCATGTTGCGGGCAAAACCGGCATTATCGGAATCGGGTCCGGGACGATATAGCCGAAGCCTCTTTTCTCCTCCAGTTGTTTACTTACGTCCTTCCACGCAACTCTCAGCCTCAAGCCCTCCATCTGACATGACGCGTTCCGTTCTATAGCTGAGGCTCACCCGCGAGTAAAACCGCACTGGGTGCTTTCCTCTGTCTTCCGAATGACCGTGATGGCTCGGCTCACTGACCTCTTCAACTTCTATCAGTCTCAGAAGGTCAAGGTACCCGATCCGTGGCCATTTTTTATCACATGGAGTCAGATCTCGGGGACAAGAGAGCGTGCTTTTCTATAACACTTGTATCTCCGAGTCGCACTATCAATCTGTTGTGTAAGCACAGGTGTTCTCAGCTCAATCTCAGCTTTCAATTAAAGATTCCTCGCCAGCTGACATCCCGATTTGCTTGTACAGTAATTGCAAGATCCGAGGAAGCTGTTGTCTCCATGTATCGACGCGATAGGAGCGAGATTAAAGAGCAAATACTGTTTGTTTGCGATACAGTTTGCCGTATGCGATGAAGGGACGGTTTTACGAATAGGACGAGATGCCCTGTCCGTCATCGATAGTTCTTGGTCATTAATACAGGTCAGTTCGATCTAGTCCATTCATAAGGGAGTCAATCGAGGGACTGAACAAAGTTTGTTTCGCAGGAGGTATCATAGCGACAATCTTTTGTTGGATCTCGTCATTACTGGTATAATTATAACACAATATGCCGAGAGTCGGTTTTTGTCTTTGCTAATGCTAGGCTCTCCACACAGCTCCAAGTGACATACGAAAATGCAATTGCCCAGCCGCTTCTCATCCGATGTCTGGGATAAGGTGATGAAGGAAGTATGATCTTGAAATCCTTCGACAACAGCGCTTTCTCCGACCCCGAGGCACCTGCTCTCGCTGTTTACAAGGCATCGTTCTGTAGCTGCCGAGCGAATTACACTCATGAGTCATAGCATCCTTTCTGGTGTGTGAGAAAAATATCCACCGTATGGCCTAGTCCCGAAGTCACGGTTGGGCGAATTGTTCCTGCAGGTATAGAAGTCCCATATCGTCGACGAAATGAAGAATCGAGGTCTGATTAACTATCACACCCGCGTTACATGTGTAGATGCAATTTCGATTGGCTTCTAGAGTCTCCGCTGTTCCCGCCATCTTCTCTTCATCCAGAGACTCATCGAATATGCGATCTGAGCCATGAAGTTGAAATATGAACTCATCCTGGAATACTACGGCCTGCAATCAGTTAAAAGCAGCGACTACAAAGGAATACCTAACAACAACTCCCACAGACCAAGCCTCTACCATGTTGATGTATATCCCACCCGAAAACCTCTACTTCAGACTGACTGGCGTACAAACCCAGCACGTCCTGTATTCCCGGCTTGGCCGTGATCCTGAAGTCTGGCACTACAAAGGCGACAGTCAATCCGAGAACCAGCTTTTCTCGCTCATTCACGGCACGGGCGAGAAAGAAGGGCTTTACGCTATCAAGGGAAAGCAATCCGGAAGAGTGCTCTTTTCACGTTTATCTCCGGATCCTCAGGTTGGACACGTCGACGGAGACGGGATGTACGATGACAAGTAGGACATCTCGCCATAAACCCTATCCCTAATGCTGACTACTGCCTCCAAGCTGGTTCGACCTCGAAGTAGGAACCGGTGAACATTGGAAACATTTCCGCATCGTGTGCCCTGCGTCGGGTGAAGTTCTTTTCTCGCGCACGAACAAAGACCCACATTTTGGGAACTATACCAGGACAGTGTACTCTGACGATCAGTGGTTCACTATGAAGTTTGAGGACATGGTCGTCAAGAGTGTTGACTATGACATCGCGCAGGGAAAGATCCTCACCATGACTCCGCATGTTCTGGCAAACCAGACGCTCACGAACAATTCGGACGACGAGCAGGAGATGTCATTTAGCTTTTCGGAGACCGTCACTCACACCTCGAAGTTTGAGTACACCACTGGGTTCGAGATTGAGGTCGGAACGGAGTTCTCAGGTGTGTTCAAAGCTCCATTCGCTGACATCGTTCTAATTTGTATATCCTTATAGCTGGAATCCCCCTTGTTACCGAATCAAAGATCAGTGTCTCTGTGTCTCATAAGAACGAATTTACATTCGGCACGGAGAACACGTTCTCGAAGATGTACACAGCGAATTTCCCTGTGAAGGCGGGGCCCAAGAAGACTGTCCGTGGAGTGTCGTCTGTTCAGGAGGGCACGCTCGAGGTGCCGTACACCATTCACCTTGTGTCGAAGAGTACAGGGGTATGGGTGGAGACCAAGGGGATATGGCGCGGTGTTTCTTCGTGGGAGTTGCGTCATGACATTCGCGTAGAATAGACGTAGAGAACAGGTGCCGTGCGGACATTTACAATGTGGACACTTACAATGTTTTGAATCTCGGTGTGTTTCTGAACGCCTCGATACTGTGACCTTGATTTCGTAGTTGAAAGAGTATAGAATTAATATCATTGCGACAGAAGAATACGAATTTAATTTGAGCTCATCTGCAACTTATCTGGAGTATCAAAAGCATGACGCACTCACCTGGGCCTGAAGAAATCTACAGGAACATAAATGCGTCTTATACAATTACAGAGGACTGTCTCTCACCAAACACAAAAAGTTGCACGCGTAGCCCTCATTATACGAAGAGGACCAATATGTCAACCAACATCATCGACTAAGGTCCTTAGCCGATGGTAGGGTGTGTAACCTAGAAACAGCGAAATCTTTTTAATATTGGCGTGTATATCTGAAAGTTGGATCAGCAGAACTCGAAGGAAGAGAAATGCTTTGGAACACCTATACCCTGCTTCGAACTTCTACATTACACCGACATTACCTCTGTTTCGCATTATTACCATAAATGCTCTCCCTTAAACCGACAAGTTCCCGCCTAGAACAATGCTGTTTCAAAAAAATGAACCTAATAGAAAAGACATCAGCGAGATGCCATTTTTTTAAAATGAATTGATAGCTAACTGTCCTCTCTTATTCAACGAGCCAGCCTGACATTCCACTAGCACGCACAAGATTCAACTCCCCGTAGGAGCGGAAGTCAGTGTATCCGACAGTGATGAAGTGAAGAAACACGACTCCGATTCGTGCTTCCCATCGTGGTGGACAACATATGGTCGTGAGACAGGGATCACCGTGCATAGGGCGAAGGCCAGTTAGAGTAGTTCGAAGGAAATCAAATAACTACCATACTCACCAAAGATGTAAGTAAACCTTTTTTCACCTTGAACTAGCTCTTCGGCTTGAGCTGATTGACAACAGATAATTCAAAGAGGCATCAAATGTGTCCTCACCCGAATCTTCCAAAGTTATGCACAAATGACGAGTCGTTCCAAGTTGATATCCTCGACAGCTCGGCACATCATCCAAACGTATCCCAGACGACGGTTGAGGGATAAAAAGACGTCCCGATTTCCAGGAATACATCATTCTATCCCTCTTTTCCCATTCCCACCTCCTCTACGAGCCTCATCCTCTCTACATGTCATACCAACTCATGTGTTCTTCTTATGTACGCTGAGCTCGCTGCGCTCGTCGCTGTGCACGACCGTCGGCACGTTTCTCGCCGCGCGTTGGTAGACGCGTCGCAGTCTCGTGACTCGAACTGCTCAGACCGGTTGGATGGGTTCCGAGTGCCGATCATTTTTCTTCTTTGTTGACTGCCATGTTGACTCGCAGCTCGTCGCCATTTTTGAGTGGTAAGCTCGCATCTGTTACATTTTGAATCCTTTTCTTACCGTCTGACTACAGCATGGACTAGTTTGAACTCGATAACCACAGACGCACATGGAGGCAACCCTTTTTTGGTCAAAGACAGACAGTATGCTCAAGTTGATTCTCGTTAACAGGGTGCGTGTACGGTTATAAGCACTTGGTTTCTTCACTGAGTTTCTCTTTTTCCCTCACATTCTCTTCCATTATACGGCCTGTTGAACACATCGACCTCCACCAGGAGTCCATTCGTTGCACGTCGAGTACGTGCATATTTTTTCCGATCCCGCCGTTTTCGCTGATGATCACCCAGGCAGCGACATGACTGGGTGTGCAAGCACAGACGATCGTTGAAGATGGGACGAAGTGGAGGGAAGTATGCGCGAGAGAGTGGAGCGATTGATGGTATGTGCTTTTCGTCCACTCCACTTGGCACGGACTCAATCAACGTCAGCGAGATCTCTCAACAGAACGAACGTCCGCCTCTGAGATGGGATTATCATTCATTCGCTTGATGCTTAGGTATGTCCACGATCTTCATAGTCCTGCCGTTCCCACTAACAAATACACAGGCTTACAATGGATCCTAATATATGCGATAGCGCGTCAATATTTCCTTGGCGGTACGCTAAGCTGAATACGGGGAATATCTCTGTCTATTATACCATCACTTGTCCATAACTTTCCGGCAATGACATCGCGTAGCAGATACTTCCAAGAACCAGTGGAGCTCTGCCATATTCCCCTATCGGCTTCGTTCCTCGCTAGCTTCTCCCACCACAGCTTCCTTCTCGTGACGTGATTCACGTCTTGGGTACCAGGGACTCTGCCAAATAGCACCGTCATCGCGAGCTACCCTTGTGATCCTCGAATCAATCGACTGGTAGCTTACACGCTAAACCCTGTACCTCCCTGTCGATAGTGCCCTGTGTCTCCTAATCCAGTCCCTGTTCCACAGACATGCCTTACCTGTCTCGAAGACATGTCAAGTCTTTATCATGATAGATACGACTTTGCATCCTGGCGAATGCGTTATACACGATGGTTCACCACGAGATGCCGTAGACGCTTACAAGGACAAGCATTGACGCTATCTCCTACATCGGCATACAGCCGCATACAGCCTGGGTACCAGATGTCTGACAAGTGCTGAGTGCCGAATATCCCTCGCGGCGAGTTTGCTAAGAATTACGGAATATCATCTCCAGAATCCACGAAGCCCCCAAAACTGGTTGTCATTGTTGGTGGAATAATGAAAATATCTGTCGTACTTGAAATGACCACCCGGAAAGCAAGGAGAGAAAGTGTGCGGCCAACGAAGAGAACGAGTTGTCGGCATGAAGGAAACTCTGAATGCGCACAAAGGACAGCGGGACTATTGTGGTAGAAGGCGAGAAGAGCATATTGCGGACCAAAACGGCATCATCGGGACCGGGACGATATTGCCGAAGCCTCGTTGCCTCTCAGCCTCAAGCCCTCTGTTTGTCACGACGCCTGCCGCTCTCTCTCCATGGCTGAGGTCCCCTCTGCAATTAAAATCGCACTGGCTGCTTTCCTCTGCCTTCCGAACGCCCGTGATAACTCGGCTCACTGACCAGTCCTTTGTCTTTCGAGACGTACGTTTATTGTCTTTCGAATTAGCGCCGAGGGCTATTCCATAGGACACGATGTGCTATATACAACATCCCAGGAAGACAACAAAGTAAGCACCTTTGGTATCTTCAAGGAAACCCTTAATGTAATCTGGTGCTATGGTAACGAAACCTCGCGGCTGCGTTCAGGAGTGATGGAATTTATGGCGACTGTCAGTGTGCATCCTTCGTCTTCTCTCGCCAAGCTAAGGAATCGAATTTACAGACAGATCCAGTTTTACCAACACATCGCTTGAACCGCACCCTAGTACTGACCATCACCAATCACCACACCGCAACCCTGCCATTAGACTGTTCAGAAACGATCAAGTCACTATCCAGGCTGTAGGAAATGTTTCCATCCTGGCATCATTCATTTCTCACGATATTTTACCCCTTCACCTCAGCACACCTGGGTATGCGAATCGATTGATAGACCCTTGGATAAATACTGCGCTTCCTTTCGCACGGAATGGAAAACAATAAAACCATGCATATGTGGCGTGTTTTTCTGCTGTTTGTCTCCCATCCTCTTGTTCTGCTATTCATCTCCAAACCACCATGACTGGCAACAAGGAATTCAGAACTAGCGTTGTCCGCAGCGCTGCTGCAGCGATACTCGAATCTTTCCCAGATGTAAACGCTCGCTGGGCTATCTACGGAGATCTGGCATGGCATCTCATTTGTGATACATCAACCGGCAGCTCCGTAAGCTTTCATTGTCGCTCTTCATTGTGCAACTTAATATAACCTGCCCCTAGTGGCGACTGGAGATTCAAGTTATGGGTAGTTCACCGACGCTCACGCATGCTACCCAGTACCTAGCGAGTGTTGATCACCGATTCTCCATTACCTCGCAGGATACAGATGGCAACGCTACAATGACCTACACTCACAATCGCTTGAACAAAGGCTCGCCCACGAAGAAGCACCAGTGTAAGGTCAGATTTGCTAGCGGCCAGTTGGAAAACGTTTTCACCGTAAAAACCTTCCCCCTTCTGCCAATCCAATCAATTATCTACCGACGTATGGAGAGCTGTGTCAACAAGTCCAAGAAGAACTTGAAGAAGTGCATGTTGGGAGTTATCGCGCTCGGCGAAGCGTATCTCCGTCTACCTAATCTTTCGCCCCCTGTATGGAGCCTCGCTCCAGCAGAACGGCCATTGTTCCTCCGCCATTTATCTAAAATAACGGCTGCGTTCCCCGAGAGTGCAGACTTATTGACCCGTCTTCACCCCGCATTATTCCCGACCTCTACAATTGTGCCTATTCCACCATCCATCGTGTTAGCCTCGAGGTCGGAGTCGGCCGTTATCCTGGACCGTGACGTTGTATCGCTATCTAAAAAGGGAAGAAAACTGATGGCTCACTCCGAAACCATTCTTACTGCGACACGCACCATTTTATCCTGCATTCGTCAGCAAGGACATGATTGCTTCCTCGCAGGACCAGGATACGTTCCTTGGTATATCATGGGCTCGCCCGTTGTTCCAACGGTGATTGTTACCCGTCTTCAATTGTTTCCTACTCATTTAAAATCATGTGCAGAAGCATCAAATCGATTTCTTGGTCATTCTTCGGAATAGAGATTCCCTTGACTCGCTTCAACGCCTTCTGTGTCGACAGGGCGTTCTGAAAGCAAGGAAAGGTGCTTTCCTATTTTCCGTGCTTTGGAGAGATGGAAAATTGAGATCCTGTAGGGTCAGCGTGGAAGAAGTTCCTTCATCGATGGGCTTAGGCCCTGATGAACGCCTCGGCACGTACTTCGATGGGATTTCCATCATCAACCAGAGCTACCTCTTCTCCACCTTCCTCAGTACCGCTAATTCTCAAGGACTTTCGAAGACGAAATACGAGTACAAGAGCGTAGTAGCAGTTCTAGAGCTGCTCTGTCATCGCAATGCTGATGTCAGGACATCATTCAAAGATAGCGCAAAACTTGATCAGCTCGCGAATGACGCTGTCGCTGTTCATCCGGAGCTAAGAGAGTATTTCTCTACCATTGGATTCCACTCTTCCCTTTCACCAATCCCGCGCTCTCTACCACCAGAGGTTGATGTCCACACAGCATGTGGCCCAACACCGACTGTGAGAATCCCAACAATCCGCGAAGAACGTGGAATCGTCTTTAAAGCAGCCGCTGATGCTATGCGTCTTCTGCAAAACTCCGGTTATTCATGTGCCATTTTCGGCGGCGCTGCGTGTTATCTCTACGGGAATGAACGTCGTCCCAAAGTATGTATATCCACTCTGACCGACTTTCGTTATGCTAAATACTCCGTTACAGGACGTTGATATCCTCGTTTCTTCCTCAGACGATGCAGAACTCATCAAACGCAGCCTGATTAACCAGGATCCCCTCCATTTCTACTTAATAAGGCCTCGGGATCGAAAGAAGAAGTACCAAAAACTATGGTATCGACGGTGGTTCTACATTGGACAGCGGAAGGTTTGGAAGTACACCAAAGTGGACATCGTAATGGCCGGCACGATGATGCTGCCATTCTTATCAGCGAGATCAGCTGTCGTGAAGAATGGACTGCCCGTTGTTCCCCTTGAGGTGCTTCTCCTACACAAGCTCCAGGGATGGCACGATAATATGACGGCGTCCGAGCCATACAAGCAAATGAAGCAGACCGCTGATGCTGCAGACGTTCGGTGTATGCTTAAGGTCGTCCTCCAGAGCTTGACGGGGAACAAGAGATCTTGGGCTTCAGTGGCGTTGAGCTGCTTTCAGGAAGAGTTCCGGCACCGTACGGTGGATAGGGTCAAGAAGTTTTGCTCCGAATTTTCAGACTGTCGGGATGATTGGCGTAGGCTGGGATTTGAGGTCGCGTAAATGATTGCATGAATTTGGTCTTTGGATGATGGATTAGTATAGTATATGGTGATATTGTCGAGCTAACTAGTGCTTTACTGCTTACTTCGCTAATGTGACCTCCATTTTATATTGTTTCCCTTCTAGTAGGAATGATACTCATTTAACGCCTTCAGACTGATACATCGCGCAGCTTAATAGGCCAGTCCTGCCGCCATGTCTTTCCTCGCAACACTGGGATCCTAAGTGCGAACTCAATACGTACGTCGCCGAAGGAAGGATGCTCTTGAGAGACAGCCCTGAAGAGAGCTAACGTAAGCCTAGCGAAATCATAGTTAAGGAAACGTGAAGCGGAGAAGAACATGCACAGGGCCATACATGGTGCTCAATATCTCCATCGTGACCACCACTTAAACCACTAGATTTGAAAGTCAAGTCGATCAGCCATAGAGTGAAAAGGCAATGATCTATATCACTTGTATCTCCGAGTCACATTTTGAATCTCTCGTGTAAGCGCAGGTGATCACAGAGTTCGATTCCTCACCAGCTGAGATCCCCATTCCTATGAACGGTCATTGAAAGGTCCGAGGAAGCTGTCGTCTCCATGTATCGACGCGATAGGAGCGAGATTAAAGAGCGAATACAGTGGTGTTTGCGATACAGTTTGCCGTATGCGATGAATGGTCAATTTTACCAATAGGACGAGAATCCCCGTCGAATATGAATAGTTCTTAGTCATTAATGCAGGTCAGTCCGATCTAGGCCATTCACAAGGAGTCGATCGAACAGCTGGGAGGGTTCGTTCCGCAGGTAGTATCGTAGCGATGGTCTTTTGCTGGACCTAGTCATTACTCAGATGATTATAGGTCAAATACACCAGGAGCCGTTTTTTGTTTTCGCTAATGATAATGCTAGGCTCTGCATACAGCTCCAAGTAACATACAAAAAATGCATTCACCCAGCCGGTTCTTAACCGGTGTCTGGGATAAGGCGACGTAGGAATCACGATCTCAGTCATGGAATTCTTCGAGAACAGCGCTTTCTCTGACCCCAAGGCACCTGCGAAATTGAGACGGAATCTCGGTGTTTACAAGGAAGACTAATCATCGTCTTGTAGCTGCGGAGCGAATCACACTCGTGAGTCACGGCACCCCTTCTAGTGTGTCCGCCATAATGCCTTGCTCATCAAGTCGTGCACGGGCGAATTCTTCCTGCGAATATCGAAGTCCCATATCATCGACGAAATGAAGAATTGAGGATTGATTAACTATCACGCCCGCGTTACATGCCTAAACGAAGTTTCGATGTCCTTCCATAGTCTCCGCTACTCCCACCATCTTCTCTTCATTCGGAGACTAAATGGATATGCGATCCGAGCCACGAAGTTGAAGTATGAGGTCATCCTGGAATACCAAGGGCTGTAATCAGTTAAAAGCCACTGCTACAACAGATATCTAACAGCAACTCCCCGCAGACCGAGCCCATACCATGTCGATCTATATCCCACCCGAAGGCCTCTACTTCAGACTGTTTGCCATAGAAAGCAAGTGCGTCCTGTATTCCCGCCCCCGCCCTACTCCTCAAGTATGGCAATACAAAGGCGACCAAGAATACGAAGACCAGCTTTTTACGCTCATCCACGGCACGGGAAATCGAGCAGGGCTCTACGCTATCAAGGGAAAAGCGACCGGATGGATGCTTTATTCACGCGCATCTCCTGATCCTCGCGTTGGACACGTTGACCAAAACAAGATGACCGATTACTGGTAGGCCGCTCTGACATCCACCTGTCCCTAATGCTGACCATTGCCTCCTAGCTGGTTTAGGTTCCCAGTAGGAGTCGGTGAATATAGCAAGGATTTCCGCATCTTGTGCCCTGCGTCGGATTACGTTCTTTTCTCGCGCCTGAACCAAAATCCCAACTTTGGAAACTATACCAGCAAAGGCGTACATGGCGATCAGTACTTCACTATGAAGTTTGAGGACATGGTTGTCAAGAGTGTTGACTATGATGTCGCGCAGGGAAAGATCCTCGATGTGACTCCGCGTGTTCTGGCAAACCAAACGCTCAAGAACAATACGGACTACGAGCAGGAGATGTCATTTAGCTTTTCGGAGAGCGTCACTCAAACTTCGAAGTTTGAGTACAGCACTGGGTTCACGATTACGGTGGGAATGGAGTTCTCAGGTGTGTTCAAAGCTCCATCCGCTAACAGCGTTCTAACTTGTCTATCCTTATAGTTGGAATCCCGCTCGTCGCTGAAGGAAAGATCAGTACCTCTGTGTCTCAGAGCAACGTATGGACATTCGGCACCGAGGACTCGTTCTCGAAGACGTACACAGCGAATTTCCCTGTGAGGGCGGGGCCACACACGACTGTCCGTGGAGTGTCGTCTGTCCAGCAAGGTACGCTGGAGGTGCCGTACACCCTTCACCTCGTCTCGAAGAGTGCAGGGGTGTCTGTGGAGACTAAAGGGATCTGGCGCGGTGTTTCTTCGTGGGCGTTGAAACACGAAATTCGTGTAGAGGAGGCGTAGAGAACAGGTACAGTGCGGACACTTATAATATTAATCTTGATGTATTTCTGAACGCTCCGATGCTGAGGCTCTGAGGTCCGAGTTGAAATATGATTGATATCATTGAGACATATGAAGTGAATTAAATTTGCGCTTATCTGCATCTTATCTGGAGTATCAAAAGTGTGACGCGTTAACCTGGGCCTCCAGGAATCCACTGAAATATAAGTGCTTCATATACAATTACAGAAAACTATCTCTCACTAAGTACAAAAAGTTGTATGCGTAGCCTTCTTCATACGATGAGGACCAACATCAACCAATGTCATCGACTAAGGTCCTTAGCCAATGGTAAGGTGTGTAACCTAGAAACAGAGAAATCTTTTTAATATTGGCATGTATATCTGAAAGTTAGATCAGCAGAACGTGAAGGAAGAGAAATGCTTTGGAACACACCTATAACCTGCTTCGAGCTTCTGCATTGTACCGACATTACCTCGGTTTCACATTACTACGGTAATTTTCTCCCTTAAATCAACTCGTTCCCGCCGAAAGCAACGAATTTTCAGAGAAATGATCCTAATAGAAAAAAGGACATCAGCAAGATGCCAGCTTTACGAAATGAATGAATGATTGACTGTCCCCACTTATTGGCCGAGCTAGGCTGACATCCTACGAGCATCCACGAAATTTAACCTCCACGTAGCATCAGACGTCGGTGTAATAGACAATGATGAAGTACAGGAACACGACTCCAGCCTATCTTGTGGTTCCCATTGTGGTGGACGATTTATTGTTGCGAAAAAGCGATAACCGTGCCGGGGGCAAGGGCGAGTTAAAGTAGTTCGAAGAAATCAACGCTGACAAGGATGAAAGCAATAATTTGGACAGCTGATGTCGGATGACCGTCTCAAAGAAAGCTCCTCTGAATGCATCCTGCTCGAGTGTGAGGAAGCAGTCGGGAGGAGCGCCATTATCATGACGTCACACTCGGGACTGGATGCCGAAACTGCCCGTCTTCACCATCAACCAACTATCGTCCATGACCATCTGCTGTACTTGAGTATTTGTCCACCATTTCTTATCCAGTACGGAGAAAAGACACCCGACGATCACTACAACCTTCGAACACCATATCGAACGATGTGCCTTTGTTTCAAATCTGTATTTTCTGGGCATTGTAATCTCTATAAGCGAAAGTATGTGGAGGATCATACCGGTTTGCATAGGAGGGTGGACTTGGGTACAGACATAATGCAGTGTGTATGTAGTTCCTTTGCTGGCATCTCATCTAGCGTTACGAAGCAAAAGTACTAGTAGAGGCAAAGTGGAAGAAAAGTTCACAACGGAAATAGCCGAGGGCCGGGATGGTTTACGTCACCTCCATCGCTTGCCATCAAACCACCATTCACGAGCACTGACGCAACCTCCAAAGTGCCAGCCACCTGGTTGCAGGGTCCCCCATATACCGGCTCCTATTAAATTTTCCTCGATGACGGACCTCCACAATGATCTGCCCCAAATCTGTCGGGAGGTTCGATTAAACTCGATGGGAAAAAGGTACACCGGAGCAAACGACGCATTAATGGCCTGATATACATCGCCATTTATAGCCTTTGGATCATTTCCGTAATGGAATGCAGATTACGCCTTCAAATCAGAAGCCTGGGAGAATGCATCAAAGAAATGACCCGTCAATGTGAAGAACATTGTTCTGCGAAATCTCACACCAGTTACCGTTCCATTGAGTTAATCGTCATATATTCATGAGACAAGCAGGTGTGTACTAGTATTCGTATATTTCCTGAGTTGTGCTCATCTCCTTCTATAGATATTGAGACAACAGCTGCATCATCAAAGTCCATGGTGCGTACGCTTCCTTCCCGCTGGAATCACCCATCTCATTGGATTACAACAGTCCTGCCATCAAACTCATATTCTAGCCAATCTTGTCGTTAGCAAGCGCACCGTCGTCGCGTCCAAATTTGCCGACGTTCCAACGTTTCTCTGAACATCTTGAGAAGGTGGAGCGCTAGGAGATGACCAATACTCATCAACATTTCCCGATTTTCCTGGCTGTTTACCAGATGGTTGACTTTTCCGCATCAGGATCTGCCAACTGAAATAGCTGAACACAGTTCTCTCACTGTTGCAAATTTTCTAGACATGTACTGGTTGGATGATGGCTTATCTCCGCTTTGGGTGGGCATGTACCTCTGCTTCCGGTTTGCCCTCGTGCTGATATCTCGCTTATCAAACAGGAGGATTATGTCCCTGCAGAAGCCCTGGCTTGGTAGAGAAGACAAGCTATGACCCTCTGTATGGAATCGCCAGTGCGAGTAGATGGGGAGGTTATTATGTGATAGCTTTGACCAGGTACTGCGCTGGCTAAGCAGAGATTCGTGAGTCCTCGCGTCATTCTTTGTTTACTGTGTTAAAATCATTGACCTATCACAGAAATGGGACGTTGAGGGAGAGTTTCTTTCGAGCGAGATCCTTTTTCTTTCTTCTGCAGCCGCTACGAGCAATCCTTGGCTCGACGCATGACGCTTCCTGGGTATGTTCCTTTCGACATTGCCATGTTCTCGACTGACTTTATTTTTGTAGACCCTCTTCGTGTGAGTCGCGTTGAAGAGTAAGCCAGCCAATTTGGTCCCACTTCTTTGTCGTCGATCCAATTTCGTCTTTGGCTTTTTTCCACACCTTCCAAGACTGCCATCCTGCTGTAGAGCATGTTTTCCCTCGCCGTCACTTTTCGAAAGGATCGCTAAATTGTGCACCAACAAGTATGGGACGTGACCAGCCCAGGTTTTATAGGATGTCTGGCAACATACCAAATCGCCTGCCCTTCTGCAAAAGTCGTCGAGATGGACGTTGCATGCCACATTCAGATCGTCCACTTTTGATTGTGATGCTGGTCGGAAACCAAGATGACATGATGCTGTAATCATGCTGAAATCGGCCGGAGCTGCTCTTTGAGCCATCACGTCTATGCCCTTTGAGCGGTTCTCTTCGAATCTCTGCCAATGGTTTCTTGTTTGCGCTTTCAAAGCCAGATAAAGTACCTCATTTTCCACCAACCGCGGGCCTGGCGGGCTGGTGGAGGCTTGAGACTTCCCGGCGCCAGCCATTTTTGTTACCGTCCGCCTACGATCACGAACAGCTCCGGCGAGATGTGTGACATGAAGGCGTTCAACCATGGTCCTCCAGTTTGAGGACATTTTATCTAATTTATATATCCAACATTTTGCTGCTCTTGCTGCCTGCATGGAGCATTTCATCGGTAAATTGGACTCAGCGCAGCTTGTTCGACTAACGCGTCACTGCATCAATTTACTTCTGCTCACTTCCGCTCTTTTATCTCGTTTCGAATTCGTCTTTCTTGGGATGCTCAATTCATCTCTTACACGTAACGACGTGCATTCAGCCAGGAGCGTGTATTGCGAAGTATGTTCATCCTTACTGATTACGCTGGACTGGACGGTTCTATTTGTATATTCAAGATTTACATTATCTCCTCACCAGCTACTAAAATTCCCTGTCGATATATTAAATACCCCAGGTGCGCCCTTTTTGTCCATCCAATTTCTTTAGCTCACTTCTCCTCGTAGATACATCGTTTCGAATCGGCCTTGCTTCGGCTGCTGAAGTTGACTGCCCGTTTCCTAAGGTGTTCGAACTGACAAGCATTTGATAGGGCACAATGCCGATAATGCGAACAGACTGTTTTTACTTTTGAGGTGTTGATTCATGCGTACGTAGTTTTTAACTTCCTGTACACACCCGAGCTCAGCTATTCTTCTCAGCCGTGAAAAAGTACCATCTATAACGGTTACAAGACCTTTGGCCCTGGTGAGTATCAATGCGGCAACATCGTAGTCAGATTACTCGGCACTGTTCGTCGGACATTCATTGCCTTTCTCATGTGTTTTCGTTCAGGAGAAAGATAAATTCATGATCCGACTAGGCTGGCCGTTATCTTTACTTGACGCTTCCAAGCCTCGATTCATTTCGATCTGCAGCAGTGCTCTTTGTTCTAGTCAAGCCACCGTAACTCGAGTATGTCCATGTGCTTTGTTGCTTCAGTTTACAGAGTCCGTCAGATGGAGCAAGTCGTTGTTGAAGCCTGTGTCCCTCTTCCGATGCCTATGAGTTCGTTAACACGGATCTGGCCATCAAGCGTAACAAGGGGTTCTTCGAGAAACAGCCTTGTGGCTATCTGGGGGCTATAGTACTTGGGTCTAAGCGTGGTATGTGGGCGTCGTTTCATCAAGTTCGATAATTTCTTCACTTACCATCCTCATTACAGAATCCTTCCTAGCGTAGCGATGATTATTCATTCTGCACAATTGAAAGGCATCACAAAGGTACGAACGGGTACCTCAGGCAAGGAAAGTCTTGGTTTTTGTAGCAACGCCTAAATCGTCCAGTCTCTTCACTTCGTCCTTAGCCATCATTAACACGGACAGTTTCTTGAACATCTTCCCTAGAAGTCTTTCCCCAACAACCCAACATTGTCGCTCTTGGGGTCTTCCCAGAAAATTATACAAGTCACTGCCTACCAGGGTGTATAAGCCCTCTGGTAGCAGGCATCTGTGAGCGGCGACGACCATGAATGTGTGCTTTCCACCAGTGGTGTCTTCGACGAGCAGCTCTCCTTCTCGACATTTCCTCTTTAGTGTGTTTTCGCCCAATCCCCGCACATGACATGATTCGATGCAGGGTCCATCATACCAATCGGCATCGTTGTCCTTCGTACGCTGAACGAAGCCGACCCAGCCATTCATAAGGTGTGGCTGCGGGAGCTCCTCAGTCATCGCTTGCTTCCATGATGGTCGCCAGTATTTTTTCCCGTTCCCAGCTTTGGGATAAAGGAAGAACATGTTTGCTCTATATGTTCTACCCATCTCGTCGACCAATGCCGCCCACGCTTCGTCCTGCAATTGTGATGCATAGTATGCCGGTATTTCATCTGTCCGCAGGAGATAAGACAGCCCTGCAACCTTGTCCAAAGGATTTGTCGATACCCGCTTCTGCATTTCGGAAAAGGCAAAAAACACACGCCTACCCAGACCACCCCCTTCAATGTTCTCCCGCAGCCACGACAGTTGATTCTCAATCCTTGCCCGCATTTTCTTTTCCATGATCCTGTCACCGCCTGTCTCCCCACCGATGATCATAGTAGGGTGGATTTCCTGCAGCGTCCATGCCCGTCTGAACCAACATCTACCACTCTTGAAGTCTTCCTCCTTCAAGCTGAAAGGTCGTCCCAGCCCGCTGAGATAGCACACCACCCCGTTATGTGACATGCTATACACGTGGCCAATAGTGGGCACATCCCCCTTCCACTCTTCCGCACGCAGATCCTCTCGTCGTCCTCCGACCTGTCTCAAACAGAGAACGTCCAACCATGCATACTCTGCCCCATGATTCAGCATCTCGATGCGGATGAGGTCGAGATTGGCATCCTTTGGCATCGGAACTGGCCATTCATACCCATTGATGGGTGTTTGCACGTCTGTGCGATCCTCTTCTTCCATCCAAGCATGCGATATTGCTGATGGATATCTGCGGGCAACCCACCATGGGACCACCCTGTTGCTGTACAGATCCCAGACGCGTCGAGGAGGCAGTAGACGGCTGATTATCTTGTTATTGACAAGTACGTCTTGCCGCATCTGTCGGTCCCATGCTTCGTGGGAATGTAGCTTGTCTTCGATGTCCGTCAAGTCGTTGTACCAGAATGGGCTGAGACGACTAAAGGCAGTGCCAAAGTCATAGTCCTTGAGGATGTAGGTTTCAATGAGAGAGGATAGTGAGCGAATTTCCCGGGTGTATGATGTGCGGAGGATAGTATTCAGTTTCCCTAAAATCCCTTCGACATCGAGAGAAGTACAGGGAGTGTCGGCAAGAGAAGATGATATGACGGGATATCTACCAGTGTACGTCTGTTGCTTTAAGACAGATATGGAAGGTTCTGGCATACCGGCCTCGGTGAAAGCAGAGAGAGTAACCCAGGGACGATGTCCATACTTCCGACGCATCTTTTTGTCCTGGAGTAAGTGAGTCTCCATTGAGACGTTTGTGCTATTGGACGCTTACATCTTTACGCCCATGACTCGTTCCATTTACATCATCGGTATAACGATCATACCATTCTTGCCTATTCATGTCTAAGGTTTCCAAGTCTTAGCGAAATGTGATCATGAAGATGAACGGTTGCGATACCATGCGTACTATTGTAGCTCCTCTTGGAATATATCTGTTAGTCTGTAGAGTTACTGAGCGGAGGATCGGAGGAATCGCTCCTCACAATAGGAAGGATGTCGCGCGGCAGTGCGGCAGTTCTGAGCAAGATGCGGCTGTTGATAATAGGCCGGCAAATTCGGACCGACTTATGTGTCGTCGGTCCAATTTCGGCTTTACCTCATTTGTGCGGCCTTGTAGATCATCTTCTCTTTTGCCGTCCTTTTTCTGAAGGATCGCTTGGTGGACCAACATGTGTGGGACATGGCGGCTAGTGAAAATTCTCCAAGATGTCGGGAAAACCCTAACCACCAGCCTATCTGCAGATAACGTAGTTGTGCTTGCTCGTTCTTATGGATGTCCGACTCTCAGCGACATTCATCCTCTGCCGTGCAGAGAAGTCATGTCTCCACGATGATGGACCGTCGAGTAGTAACTGTGAGACAGTGTTGACGGTAGTGTTTTGTCCCTTGCAGTGAGTCGCTCAAGCCTTATCCAATCTTCTAGCACACCCTAATTTATCACGTTGAGCAGGAGAAAGATGTGAAGACGCTCTCATGAGCAGTCCGTTGGATGAGCAATTTTGGAGTAGGGTGGGTTATAGCCAAGGTGTTCTGATTTTTGAACTGACTCATCTTGTCCTATACGTTCTTTCTCAATTTTATTGAACTAATCTCTTCGTTACAGATACCGATCATCAATGCTTCAAACTGAATCAACAGTGGAGGGACCATGTAGGATACCCCGAGCGACTACGCTATGCGATCTCATCCATCTTTACTACTGTCGTTCAACTCATGTTAGCGTCCCTCAAACCCCTTAGCCAATACTCTGATCCTTCCCTATCTCAGCCTCTCGTCCATCAGTACAGTCTAACCTCGACTTGGTTCCTGTATATGACTGTCGCTGTTGTCGCACTACAAGCCAAGGACTGGACCGTCAGATCCTGAGTTCCTATCAACGCCACGTCTTTGTCCAATCCCTGAACGAGCCTCACATTTTCCGAGTGATTTCTTTTCTATGGTTATACTCTCTCCAGGATCTGTCAACCATTATCTCGTCTGTCTCGTGAGCATATACGCATCTCTTCACCGGCTAGGCATCTTTCCAGGTCGTTTTGTGGTGTTTTGAATGCAGTAATCACAACGAGCAATATGATGAAACTTCTCATAAGCTCACGTGGAGGGATAAAGGTCGCAGCATAGCGATCATCTTCGCTCCCGCAGTTGTTGAGTATGTACTATCCGTGTGAGCTCTCTCACAGTACTCATCATCCCATACAGACGTCCTCTGCCAAATCTCGCCCGCCTTAGTTTTCAAAGCCTCCAGCGCCACGTACTCCTAAATGTCGGATCTGCTCTCCTCTTTCTGATATCGCCGTCCAGTCCAGTATTGTGAACAGTTGATACCTTTCTCCGCCGTATTTTCCTATCGGATTCATTCCTCCGACAGTACTTCCCGCGACAGTTCTCTTCTCGTTATGCGATCCATGCATTGCTAAAAGATTCTCCTGATGAAGGTGGCACCATCATCAACTATCATTGGCATCGAATCAACCAATCGAAAGGTCACACGTTCGGATACTTACAACGGCAAAGGCAAAGATTGTGTAATATACAGTACAAAACATTTCATACAGTATATACGGCATGCATCTTACCAGGTGTATCACGATCTTAAGCAAGAACGGTCTTTCAGTTCCTAGCCACTCCTAGATTGCATAGTCTTGTCACCTCCGCCTTGTCTTTCATCTCGAAAACTGACGATTTCTTGAACATCTGGTCCGGCAGTCTTTGCCCAACAACCCAGTATTGTCGCTCCTGCCGAGATGCACAAATATCATTGCCCACCAGTGCATATGAGTCCTCTGGTATTGGGTATTGGTGTTTCGCAATGATTTTGAACTGGCGTTCCACCCCGGACTTATCTTTGATGACCAACTCTCCTTGTCGGGGCTTTGGGGTTGGCAACACCCCAGCTAGTCCTCGCACATGAGCTGATTCAATGAAGAGCCCAGAAAAGTAGTCAATATCCGTTTCTTCTGTGCGTTTAACCCAACCACGTGAGTGCAGAGCAGTACATTTTGGCAGCGACTCAGTCATGACTTGAGTCCATGATGGCCGCCAAACTTTGTTTCCGCTTCCCGGGTTAGGATAAAGGAGGAACAATTCTGCCCGAATGAAAGTCGACATCACTGCTACCTGGGCACTCCATGCATCCTCCTCAGTCTGAGCCTCGTAGTATGCTGGTATATCAAGCGACAGCAGAGGATATGTCATCCCAGCCACCCTGTCCACGAGGTTTGTCGACACCCTCTTCTGCATCTCTGACAACGCACGGAACACATTTATGCGGACGTTCTTTGCTGCTGACAGCTCCTTCTCAACCCTCTCTCGTATGTCTTCTTCCATAGCTTCGCCCGTTTCGCCACCAATTTTCAGATTATGGCTGACCTCTTGCAGCGTCCATGCACGTCTGAACCAACTCCGGCCACTCTCAAAGTCACTGCGCTTCAAACTCAAAGGGCGGCCCAGCCCGCTGAAGTAGCAAACCACCGCCGTGATCCGATCAGCCTCTTCATATACATGTCCAATGGTGGGTACGTCAAGTTTCCACTCCTCTGAACGAAGACTTTCGTTCCGCCCGTGTTCCTGTCTCAGACAGAGAACATCCAACCACGCATACTTAGCGTCCAGATTGAGCATCTCAATGCGGACGAGGTCAAGATTGACATCCTTTGGGATTGGCACGGGCCATTCATGCCTGTTGATGGGTGTTAATATATTCACGCGATCGTGTTCGTCCATCCATGCGTGAGATATTGGGTATGGCCATCGCCGTGCAACCCACCATGGCACTACCCGGTTGCTGTATAGATCCCATACACGTCGGGGTGGAACCTGACCGTTAAGAATTCTCTTATTTACGAGTACGTCTTTCCGCATATTAACGTCGCGCGCCTTGCGGATGAAAAACTTGTCTTCAATTTCCGTCAAGTTGTCGTACCAAACTCGGCGGAGATACCCATAAGCCGTGCCGAAATCGTATTCTTTGGTGATACAGTCTCCCAGAAGGGTGGGTAGAGACGGGATTTCTAGGTTGTACGATGTTCCGAGGATGGTGTTGAGTTTCTCTAAGAGCCCAGCGAGTCCGAGATTGGCGCAGGGTGTGTCGGCGAGTGAGGATTGTATAACAGGCGTCCCGCCCGTGTAGGACTGCTGTTTTAAGACTAGAATGGGAATGTTTTCTTGGCCCGTCTCATTGGAACCTGAGAGGGTGACCTCAGGGAGGCTCTTAGACTTGATATCTGCCTGATATATCGGGAATACATTACTACATCATCATTTGGCGCTTTTATACCTACCTGCTCGCTCCAATCTTCTCTCTGAAAGACATCGTACTTATAGCAATCGAGCCACTCCCTCCTGCTCATCGTACTAATATGAGAAAACAACGTGAGAATTAAGCACCGGTAATAGGGCCACACTTACTATTTCTGTCCTCGAGAATATCGATCTCGTGTCGAGCTTCAGTTGTACAGGGGCTGGTTGCAGACAGCTAAATCGCCTTTTCTTCGTGGCGGGAAGAAAAAAGTGTAGTATGTGTTGGTCCGAGCCCGATTCATTGCGCTGTGAGTCAGGGTATGTACTCCACAGCTTCTGTCGGGATGCTCTTGGCGACGCCTAGTCCTCCCATATAGGCCATCAATGATATGATAGATGTATTGTTCGGAGTGGGAAAAGCGCTGATGAGTGCATCACCTCGTCTGTATTGGAGGCTACCCCAAGTCGAGAATCATTGGACTGACAGAGATCCCCATTAATCGACAATTTGTTGTGTATAGTTTTTTCGGAAGCGCTGTGATGAACGTGATTATTATGTATATAGGGTTTGGGCTTCCGGAAACCTGGCGTGTCAAATGCTATAAGACAGACAGCATTGTCGACTTGGGCATTTTCGATTCGGATGGACAGGTTTTTGGAGTAGAGTGTAATTTCTGAAGCCAAGACCAGGATACCATGTACTCGGCGACTGTGATGATAGGCTTGGCAGAAGCAGTCATGGGTTATCTTGCTGTACGGAAAGATTGTTATCCACCGTCACCCGCGAATATATTAGGGCGGAATAACGTACTGGAGCTCTTTAGGTCCGGCCTGACGGAGAGGGATTGCCATTGCGATTGTCACCATTCAAACGCAATAGAAAGAAATACATGGACCAGGACATACAACCCATCCTGGTAGAGCATAAGATGTATGGCTGTTGCGTACCCATCACCTCTCGTACACCGTCAGTGATGCGAATGCCATATGTCTTGATCCTGTAACAATAGAAACAGAAATGAGTATGTAGTTGTACTTCTGACAAATTAAAGCAACTTCAGTTTCAGCGTCGCTGCAAACAACGGCTGTCTTCCACTCCTCGTAAATCTACCTGAATTGGCGAATATACGGTTCCCTCTGAATGGCAGCCTATCATTCGGTAGCTGTGCATCCAGTCGTTGGACGGAGTCCCTGAGAGTTAGTCTTTACTTGATGTCCTCTAAGCGCGCCGATGCCTCTGTGAGAAAAGGTAAAATTCCTGGCCATCATAGCATAGTGAATAGCGCAAACGATACGCGACTAAGATTTTAGGAGAAGTTATAGCTTAGCCTAGAACGCCAGAGGCGCCCAAAACATGGACGCTGAAAGTTCTGGGATGAATGTCGTTGAAGAGAAGGGGACCGGCTAGTTCGTTCCGGCTTCCGGCTTCTTTCTCTGAGTTACCGCAATTGCCGTTTTTGTCGGAAACGGATCATTCCGCTGCCCAATGAAAATCGTCTTCTTGGACAACAGCCTTCGTTCTACTCGTGGTGGCTAAAACTTCCATAACGGCATACAGCTATTTATTGAAAGCCCTGGTGGGATCGCTCGCCTGGTATCTTTATGTGCTGGCTGACGTTTCTATCTTACGCAGCGCCTGACAACGTGTGAGCCTCCAGCGAGTTCAGATGTTGACAGAAGAAAGGTGACGACCCAAATGTGAATGTGACGAGTCCCTATTTGGAACATTCTCGTCGAAGTTCATCGATTCGGGATGGACAAGCGCCAGCGTATCCTTATTAGTCATTGACACATCTCATAAAAGGACTTTCACCGACGAAATGCTTCCGTCAGTTTATCAGTACGTTCCAAGTGTTCACACTACTGTGTTGTAAATGTTTATGCCCTTCGAAAACAGGAAGCAATATTCATCAAAGGCTTTCCGTTACGGACCACATATCTATATCACTGGAAGCATAAGCGCGTGCCTTTTGAAAGCTGTGTGCAGATTGACAGCTCTATTCTTTGATGGGTACTCGTACCGCGCTGTTGCCACGCTTCAGGCCACTCAACAACGTACCACCATGAGTCCCTTTTCATTCCTCTCGTTCGATTTCTTCAACCAGCTTCCTCTCATATTCAGAACTTCCTCCATTCCAGGCCCTGTAACCCTTGAAGCCGCAGGACTCCTCGTGCTCGCAGATCTTCCTGCTGTCATTTTGAGGACGGCGCTGACCGGGGGAGCTTCATTCCTCGATGCATTCGTCCTCGTGCCAGGGATGCATAAACAACAATCCGCGGATGAAATCAATCGTGGGGAATTTCCTACGACTGGCGCGATGACCAGCGGATACGTTTTTCGCGTTGAAAATCCCGCCACAGTGAACTATCTGCAAAACATTGGTCAGACAGGTTGCCTTGTAACAGCTCGGGTATCGCAAAGTCCTTCTCAAAACACGGACCTATCGCTCCAGAAACGGGTCCTTCAGTCGTTGTTCCTCTCTGGTGTTCGAGCCACTGTCCTGTATTTCCTGTGTCCGATATCAACGATCGCTGTGTTCGCACTGTTAGGTATTATTGGAGATTGGTGGGGATTTGGAGCGCTAGGGATGCTCGTTTTCGGAAGATTAATCAATGTAATCGTCATCAAGCGAAGAAGTCAGCAGGGATGGAAGGGCGCAATCGAAGATGGCGATGGTGACCTTCTCATACTCCTGAGTCAGGATCGCTGGGTGCGCTTACAGGGGTCGATCAATGATCTCAAAGCTGTTACATCGGGTCAGTGGCTTCGTGATCTATCCGCCGCGGAGAACTTCGCCGTAATGTTCGCCACGACGGTGGTTTACACGGCCGCGATCGTTGCATTTAACGCGTCGACATTCGGTAGCTTGCTTATCGGGGGCTTACTACTTTGCTCTGTTGCCCTTTTGACTTTGTGCAATTCGTTGACGCAATGTTTTAAAATGTACAACTGCATCGTGCGGATGGATGGAAAGCCGGTCCGGTATCGCCGGCGGTTAGAAATGGCGGAGAAACTGGTCGACGAGAGCAAGAGGGAGGACTGGGCCGTTGGCATGGGATTAATCCTCCCGAAACACAGTTCCAACAGACCAGTTGCGGTGTGATTTGTGAGTCGATTGTTAAACACCGTGTTAGGAAACAAAACCTAACTCTTGAGAAGGGCACCCTGCAGCCCTGGAAGCGTTCTGCGAGCTGCTCATACCTTCAATCAATAATCAGCATTTTTTATGCCAACTTCATTTTCTCAACGCGGCTTTCGTTTGTAGACGGTGATACAGTTCTTATATGTATCCTTTTCCGGGGATGCTCTGCGGACGTATACTCACTCCTTTCTCCTGTTTCCATTTGTTTTTCTTTCATCGCTTCTAGATTTTACTTCCCTTTTACTCATTTTCATTCCTACAACGCGTTAGTAGCTTCCCACTCATATCAAAATGATGTAGACCTTATGTCGGCGTTTCGACATGCATAGCTGTACCATTACCAAGTTATGATAATAATTCTAAGCTAGTGTCGTCTGTCGTATTCGGGAAACTCACAACAGCGAGAATGGTCTCTCAGTCCAAAATATTGGAGCAGAACCGCAAATTATTCGACACTTTGGCGAGGAAGGTAGCGACAACGAGCAACAGTTTTTATGGGGCCACCGCTCGACACCGGTGTGAGCCAAATTCTTTGTGTATGCCTCCAGTCCCTTCGCAGACCGCCATGAAGCTCTCTGCCTGTATGCGTGGCTGCTGCCTACAGTGCAAATGCCTCATTAGAATAACATACGAGAGCAGTTGCTCTTGGCCAAGTAGATAAAAGAATTTCCCAATTCGGCTCCTCAAACCGAGCCGAAAGGAAGATAGGCTGTTTCCGGAGACCGGATAACAATGAAATGGTCGAGACTCGTCAGGTTTGTCACAAATCATCGAAGGAGGGTAGAATACCTAATCATCCACAGACAAGCACCGGGTTGGTCGCCGTCCGTGAGTCAGTCTTTGAATGGCTTAGCTGCTCGCCATGAAATTTCGTCGCGAATAGCGGAATCGAAAGGAGTCAGCGCGACAGCAATTTGTGCGTTTCAGGACTCGCCGCTAGGCGGATGACTTTGGGTCATCATGAGGTCAGAGGAGAAAGTACGCTATCCAAAAGCTCCAAGAATTGCAGGTCATTTTTGCATAAAATTGGATGAGGCCACAGGATAGGATGCCGAGGTGTTCGTCGGACAGTACATACCACGAATCGCACAGCCACATAGGGGACGTCACAAGCGCGTCTGTCATTGCCCATGTGACCTGTGACAGTACACTACTGTCAACCGTCATCATTTGCTCAGCCGGAGTCGTTGACGGGCAGCAGAGCTGCGCGTTTTGAGAGACGGTGGCCATGTTGGCGGGATAGATGCTAGTGGCAATTTCGGCAACGATGTTTTGAAAGCGAAAGGACGTTTCAAACATTTATGTATGAGTTTGTAAAGCACAATATGGTCGATTTGAGTCCCAGAAACCTGGGATACAAAGTGCTATCCGCAACAACACTGCAAAGCACCGCCGTGAGCTGAAGGATCATGAAATGTGCCTGTCAGCGCTTGTACTAATCATCAATCTAAATGCCTTGATCTCCCATGTCACAATCGTCAGTTAGTGGTCCTCGACGCAGTCATAATGCCAGCGTACGAAAAATGTACGAAGCCAAGAACCCGACGGAAAATAGTTCCGAAACTATTACTCCCATGTATTATGGGGTCCCTTGTCGTACAAAATTAAGTTTTGATGTTCGGAAGCGAGGTCAATACGAGACCGACCTAGAAGAAGCCTGTCAGAAGCCAAGATAGACGCCAGCCATCATATCGCTTCCTGAGTAGAATCACGCGGCCTTGCTACTGTTCCACTGTTCAGGACTTCTGAAGAGGTGTCGTGTATTTGATTAACAGATGGCCAAGGCAGTAGTATTCGACTGCGTGATATAGTTCGATGAACTGTAGACATATCAGGGGTATGTGGATTGACGCCAGAAGGGTCAGTTCCTGTGAGTATCTTTTGATAAATTCTGTTGTTATTTTTCCGGACGCTGCTATCGCTTTTCTCTGAACATGGAAGAGCGAGCGATATTAGACGGAACTCTACGCGGAAGTGTAGTGACAAACAAAGTCGTGTGGCGTTCACATCAAGGTCGGAACAGATCGGCCCGGGTTCGTTACGGAGTTTAGACTGCCTAAAACAACGGTTTCTGTTTGCTAATACGTCCTTCGTTTTATCAACCTACAGTGAGGAATATGCGTGCCTCCAAAAGATTATCAAGATCACAAATACAGAATGATGCTGTCAGATTTGCAGGAGAACTTGATTACAACGGACCGGAATCTTGCCAGTCACCAGACTCTGACGTTTCTAAGACATTCCGATTCCTGTCTCACACTTTGATCCAGGTTAACTGACATCCCGACCATATCTGCCTTGCTCTCTCTTCTTGGATAAGGCGCGTTCTTTGATTTTCACAGTACAATCTGACGATCTAATCGTTATCAGTGGCTGCAGGGTCTCGAAGATAAGGGCAGCGCTTCTGTGTAAAAGATCTGTTGCTCCCCGTTCCTTCGTAAAGGGATATCGGTTCCAATTCCGTCACTATGAATCAGATCTGTGGACCGGAGGAACAGGTCAAGTTTTGTTATTTTCTTTAATTATGTCATTGATGGATAATATTCGTAGGCTACTTGAGCTCGGGCTGCTCGCTTCAATCAAAAAAATATGCAACTGTGTGTAGGCATACAGCGGTATAGGCTTGACTCTACGGTACCTTCCTTCCTGAATATTCCAACCTGGAGGCTACGCTGTACGGTGATTTCAACTACCTCCGCTGACTGTCACTCTTTTCCTTTGCTCTCGACATCTTACACCATCACTCTGCTTCTGATGTAGGCTATATCGAGCGAGGTTGGATGACCTGACCAACATTTTCTCCCTCTAATATTCATCGATCCTCGATGACGACAGCAGTCCGCTGCCATCTACATCCGTACCATTTTCCGCTATTGATGTTTTGGCTCTCCCTCTTTCTCCTGCATCTGGTGTCGCTACACTCTTCAATTTAAGATGCATTAACGTGTACGGCCGATGCTCTCAGCCTCTTCGGGACCTCCGCATCTGATCATCCTCCTCGTACCCTCTCATACTATAATTGACGCGTCTATCAACAAGCTCATATAGGCTGATTCTTGTCCTTTGTTTCTCTTGAATATCTCAACAATAGCCAGCTCCTGATCTTGGACTTAATGGCTATGTGTATCGTGATGTAAAGTTTTGGAGACTCAGCGGTCTCGATACAGCTTCTATCCATCCAATAGTCCTCGTCACCCAATCCAAGTGATTTCCCCTATGATCGGGGTCTTGCGGCTTAATGCGATGACGACTCTGATTGATAGGATGCTGCCTATGATGAATTTACTAGGTAGTTTCGCGTAATCTGCGATCTCTATATCCCGTAGATCTTTGATCCTTTAAAATCACCCTCCCTGCTGTGGAACGTCTCATGGATGCGAACTCCCAGCTTTTTGCCATAAAACGGGGACTATACACCAATCGTGACAGATGTGATACAGCGCCTTCGTCCCGACGCGAATCATCGTGCAATCATTGCTGTCGCCATGTCGGGAATAGAGATCCAAACAAAGGTGTATGGCTCTATTATTATCAGGATCAACGGAAAAAACAAAGCTCCCCTCCTTCCGCTCCAGCTTGATAATGCTTGTTCACTCAGATTTCGGCAATTCAGCTTGCCGGTGCTGGGAACTACATGCAACGAGCTCCTGACCTGTGACGGACGATCATTCCTGCCGCTTTTGCAAACGCAGCCGGGGTTCGGTTTCCTGCGACCATTTTCTGTCACTCCTGTACCAACGGTCGATTTGCTCCTGATAATCAGTGGCGAAGTCGCTTAAGACCTGATTCGCACGGCGAATAGTGTCTCTTTCCGGAGCATACAAAATTCTTCTAGAGACATTATCGCCTGCTGGCTAATAAGGTTTGTTGAACAAACCGAAGCTATGGTACGTTCGAGTTTTCGCATTACTACATCTGATCCTGACCAACACCAGAGCAAGCATCTGCTGTATTGTATGACTACGATAAACAAACGCGGGTACTATGCATCGAGAGGTCTTCATGTCCCTTGAATGAGGTTCAGGACGGAAACTTGCGTACTCTTTTTACCTGCAGAGACAACTCCATGCCGTGGGAACGTCAGAATTGGCACCAGCAAAGTATAAGTTCTCGGCGTTCGTCTATTTGGGAGAAGGTGTGTCAAAAGAAGTAAGAATAACCGTAGTACGAAGACCCGTTCGATAAGGATCATCTGGATATCAAAATCATTTGAGGCTCTATGGTCATCCCAGGTCATCGCAATTGAAGCGCCATCACGGATCATTATTGCCGATTTATCGCCTCGCGGCACCACCACCCACTTCGAAGGCCCTACACAGCATCTCTCTAGTTAATTCCCTGACATGTCCGTACATCTTACTCACTACAGCACTGTTTCAATGCTTACGCTTCAGGAATTCATGAAGCGCTTATATCAATACCTTTATGTTACGCGATATGCCTAGGCATATACTCAAGCGCGCGTCTAAATCAAAGGCTGTGACTCCTTGATCATCTGATAGTTCCGTGCTGTTGTGAAGGGTTTTCACTCCGTGCTGACCCTTCGCGCTTCTCCAAACCAACCTCAACAGTGCACCATGATGACATCCTTTCCCTTCCTCCCACTCGATGCCTTCAATCAGCTTCGCCTCATGTTCAACACATCCTCCTTCTCAGGTCCTATAACCCTTGAAGCTGCAGGGCTCCTCGTTCTCGCAGATGTTCCTGCTGTCGCTTCCAGGACGGCGCTAACCGGAGGAGCCTCACTCCTCGATGCGCTCGTCCTTGTCCCGGGCATTCATAAGCAGCAGTGCGCTGATGAAATTAATCGAGGAGAGTTTCCTACGACTGGGGCGATGACCACCGGATACGTCTTTCGCGTTGAAAATCCTGCCACAGTGAGCTACCTGCAAGGCATTGGGAAAACCGGGCACCTCGTCACAGCACGAGTATCGCAGAGCCCTTCCCAGAATACCGATCTATCCATTCAAAATCGGGTCGTCCAATCACTCTTCGTGGCTGGCGTTCCAGCGACTGTCCTGTATTTCCTATGCCCGACATCAACTATCACCGTATTCACTCTGTTGGGTGTCATCGGGGATTGGTGGGGATTTGCAACACTGGGAATGTTTACTTTGGCCAGATTGATCAATGTAGTCATCATCAGGCGAAGAAATCAGCAGGGATGGAAGGGGGCGATCGAAGAGGGCGATGGCGACCTTCTCATACTCCTCAGTCAGGATCGCTGGGTGCGTTTGCAGGGGTCCATAAACGATCTCAAGGCCGTTACGGCTGGCCAGTGGTTACGAGATTTATCGGCTGCAGAGAGCTTTGCCGTAATGTTTGCGACAACACTGGTCTACGCATCAGCTATTCTTGCGTTTAACGCATCGACAGTGGGTAGCTTGCTTATCGGAGGCTTGCTTCTCTGCTCTGTCGCCCTGTTGACGTTGTGCAATTCGGCAACTCAATGTTTGCAAATGTACGAGTGTGTCGTGCAGAAGGAAGGAGAACCACAGAACTACAAGCGAAGGCGTGACATGGCGGAGAAACTTGTTGACGAGAGCAAGAGAGACGACTGGGCTGTCGGAATGGGTCTGATCCTTCCTACGAGTGGTCTTCTTCGGCCTGTCACTGTGTGATTTGTAAGTCTGTTATTATACGCCACTGTGAAAATAAGCTTACCTCTCGAGAAAGGTACAACTGACCACTCCAAGTCTGAACTCATACCTGTTCAACGAAATGATCAGACATTCATTACACATAGATCGTCTACTTTCCCTTCCCGGTAAGATTCCATAAAATGGTATTCGTTATTACAGCTTTCAGTGTACCTACAACGATTCTCCTTCATCGCGTATTTAACTTGTGCATATTGTTGTTATCAATGATAACACATAAAAACAACGGGTATTGAACAACAGCTGTCGCTAGAGCTGATCCTTCGATTAAGGTGTGGCTATATATAGGTGTACGCCCAAGTGCTTGGCTATGCCCGAGGGATTTTATCATGACATCTCGAAGCCTGTGAGGAGTTGAACGACACTAAAAACCATACATACGGGAGGGAGAGGAATTCAGAGTTGCATTGAAGGTCGGAGTTTCCGGGGTCAGACGGCTTCAGATAGAACGTAGGCGTGGGGAAGCAGTATCATTGGTGCCAGAGGGTATATTTCGTTTATGACCATGACATGTGCTTGATCTCAACGAAGGCCACTAATATAGCGTCAAACTTCAAAATTACAACCATCTTTTGGACGATCTAATGTCGAAGTCTCTGTGAGAACAATATCGACACCCTTCATCAAAGAAGTTAGTGTCCACCAAAATTGAGCAGTGCAGGCTACAAACCGGATCTCCCGAACGATTTCTAGGGGGAAACCGCGGTACTCTGTCGACGTGAGATTCTCCACTTTTAGGTTTCTGGCTCTCCCGTGCATTCAACCTAGCAAAAGTTCAATATCAGCTTGGAATTAGATTTTCCAACATAGCGCATCTTCACATAGCAAGAGAAGAATTGATATAAACTATGAACTGCCATCGTTAGTGGCGTACCGAAGGTGAGATCGCAGAGAACCTCTCACGTTTCGGGAGAATGAAATTAATACCAATGAATATGAAAGAGTTCGGCCACACGAGGTACTAGGGAAGATTGTTAGTACTTAGAATGATGGAAAAGATGGCGTACTGTGATTAGTATTAGCAACGAGCATACACTATTCACGTTCAGTGTCTATGTCATGTATAAATAATGACTTCATTACCTCGTAGCTAACCCCGTAATGATAACGAAGCGCATGAGGTTGAGAAGTTTTTTGGAGGTGCTGGTACAGGAGTAAGTACTCGGACTTATATTCCGTGTCTGAGTAGACTGAACGTGCCTGGAGAAATTGGTGACCGATCTGCTCTCGTGCAGATAATAGCACATAGGAAAGGCGATAATAAAGTCGGATACTACCGCCACAGTAAAAACAATACAAATCACTATCTATTTTGATGTTCGGGATGCATCATCTCGTGGAACAAGCAGATATTACTTACCCTAATTTTTGCAATGGATAGGAAACTCGATAGAGAAAAGCTACTGTAAGAATGAGCTACGATTCTTTTTAAGACAAGTGATCTTACAATTCAACAACAGAATCTGATGTTATAAACATGTCAGCACAAGTATGTCCTAGGTTGGACAAGTAAGACTTACATATTCCAGTGCCTGTCAACGAGGAGTAAACTGATCGACTGTCTATATAACGCACTAAGTTGCTCACTAAAAGCAGCTGTCACAGATAAGACCTATCAATGCTTCATTAGATGCAGAAAGGACAGGAAAGGAAGGCACCTACCACTAACCACGGAACAACCTCGTAGAAATTGCTGTTGACTATCAGGAAAGGGATATTATTTGATAGAACGAGAAAAATGGCAGGAATACGGACCCTTCCATAAACGAACGGTATACAGACTATAAAGATATGTCAGTTGGCGAATTTTCTGAGTGGAGGTAAGATGTGTACGCTTGAACCTCTATGACTATCAAAACCTGGGCGGGTAGCTGCTCAGATAGGATCACTTAGTAAATAATGTAACTTATAAACATACGGTGATTAGGACATGAAGCTATAATGTCCTAAGATTCTATTCAAGAAGATAAAGGCGGATCAAAATACCTTGAAACTCCTGGATTAGAGAATCAGCGAGTGCATAGATCCACTTTACATGGTATCCCTTACCATATAATCTCATAAGTAGCAAAAAAGCTTCCGTAAAGAGTGATAAGGTATTGATATAATGCATGCGTGCTCAGAGCGACGTGAAGTGCATCGAGTATCCTAGAAACATGTCTCGTGTTACCGATTACTGGAATGCCGACGCAGGCTTACCAAAGTGACGCAACCTGTCAAACAATGTCCAATAAGTCGAAAATTCCTAAGAGAGCATCAACATACTGAGTATCGGTATACCCACCAGTCACCTGGGTATTTCTTGTAATAAATAACTGTTTGCAGATTCGTTATGCCGAATAGGCTATGGACTATCAGTAAGTAAGATGAAACCCACGATGGCAGTGTGTGAGGCTTACATCGCGGCCACCATGGCCCCCAGATAAATGGCGCCGAGGGTCATTCCTAGGGATGGAATACCTAGTGAGCTCATAGTGGGGTAGGAGGTCCAAGATTGGAGAGATGGTATACGAACTAGTACGTTGGTCATTATATAGCATTCAAAGATCAGATGTGTATTAATTCGATGAGGATCATATAATCAGAAACGGCCCCGGAGCGTGATTCCTTTGTAGGAATTGAGCTTCAGTTTGAATCAAATGCATTTAAGTCTGCAGGAATGACCTGTGAGCTCGACAAGAAATGGACTGACTGCGGGTCGATGCCACGGTCACGATTTCCACAGAAAGAGCGAAAAGTTCCACCCCCGGGCCAGAGGTCGTTCGTCACATCCCGCACACATATCAAATATGGCCATGAGATCTTCTAAGCAGAAAGTTTGTTGCCATTACACTGGACAGCCCTATATGCATTCATTCAGGGCTTCCGTATTAATTTATCGATCTGTGGCAGTGATATATGATATGGACCGGGATACTCTGACCGACACCAAGAGAACTGTCTGGAATATGATCTCTTGGCATTATGCTCATCGGTAAACATGAACACTAGTTCCAGATGGAACTGGCGAGTACATACCGCTTTTTCTGTATCTCTCCTTGAGTCGCGAGTTTGAAACGTTGCCACAGCATCGAAATTCATATTTAGTGCCCGACCCACCGCGTGTAGTGCGAAAGTGATGCGGTATTAGGCAGAAGATCTCCTCAGAGAAAAACATGATGTGTTGTTAGATAATAATTAACGATCTTACTACGCCATCCATGGTAACTATGCATAGCATATATCGGGCCGGTACACCGAGATATCTAAGGCCCTCTGTGATGAATTTAACTGATTGATACAGAAACCAAGAGTGCGAAAGCCTCAGCGAATAGATTTACAAGGAGCGATTACAACAAAACCACTGCGGGACAACCATCAATAATCATAAGGTATCTCCCGTCCGCTAGACTCTAGTAACCGGAGATTTCTTCCGCCAAATGCCATCAGGGTGAAAAAGCGGAGAAGAAGAGTTCGCACTTGTACTATGAATTTTTCCGAGTTCAATCCGAGCGAGTAATCCGTAATCGTTTGTACGCAGGTTGATACCACGTGGTGGCTGTGAAGCAAGCTCACGTGGAGGATCGGAGATGCCATACTCACACCGACTTCTTGCCGACTTTCGCTCAACTTCCGCTTTCCAGTCGGCAGCAAGCAATATCTTAATATGCTTCTCGGGCTTCAGCCCTCGTCCTCGATATACACAGCCACAGTCATATCTATATGTGTCGGAACGAGTAATTGTTGTGAAATAGGGGGATCAAGTTCGTTCCCAGTATGTATGCATAGTGTTCAAGCCAATAGTATTGCGCTTGGCTGAGCTCTGCAAACGCATGAGGATCTACACTACAGTACCTACTTATATACTAAAGGACTGTTTACTAGAACTTTCTATACTCTTCCTCAATCTTCTTCCTTAATAAGACAGATCGGCACGATGCCGGATTGCCAAATTCCAACAGTAATTGTCTATATTTTCTCAAGAGGACGATGAGAATGAGGGCGCAGTCTTAAGGGTACATATTCATGAGATAGACCAAGAACTCGAGGAGCGTTATGTCAAAAACGCCAAGGAAATCGTAAGTCAGAATCTTTATGTCATCCAGCCAGTGATAAGTACGCTAATGGATCAAAGCTTCGGTTCTTCGTCACCACTATCAGAAATCAATGAATTGGGAGTGGCGCACAGCGATATAAAGACATTGAACACGATAGTTACGCCAAACGTCGGGTCTCCGCGGGCCGTTGTGGAAGGAGGCTCTTTACACTGCCGAGGGCAGGGAAGTGGTCAGTCACATTTGTGGATGCTGCATGAAGTCCACCTTTCTGTAACAAGTCGCTCGATTTTGCTGATCCATCCACATGTCCTGAATGCGTGTACAAATTCAAATTTCTTAGATACCCGACTGTCAAATATTGAGGTCCTGCTCATCTACGTTACAACAGAAAATCGGTGGAAATATATGTAGGTACACACAAGAGCGAAAAAGATATATATTGAAAATGATCATTAGGGATAGACAGGAAATAATGAAGTCTGCTCTAGTCTGTCACGGACAGACGAATATACAGACTGTTAAAGGGAGGTAGAAATGATTAACCTCTCAGGCCAACTGCGTGGGTAATCACGGTGTGCCCCGTAGAGGCAGTAGGGGTCGCGGAAGCTCCTTCGAGAGTCACGTCCTGACTCAAAATTGGCTCAGTGAAAATCGGCCTGTCCAACTGTACCGGGACAGCGCTGGCACCTGGTGTAAAGGTACTTCCTGCCTTACTAGTGCTATTTGCCTCTCCAATAGTGCAGCTTCCTTCAACTCCGGGGCTTTCCACCGAGGTCGCATCGACGGGAATGGGCGTGAACAGAGGTGGGCTAAAAATCTTGGCTCGCTTCGTGGGATGCACGATTCTAGGAGATCTGAAAGGGCCTAGGGGCTCTCCAGTACCATCGGTGGGAAGGGGAAGACCGTCGGTAGCAGCGGCGACGGTGGTGAGATCGGTACAAGCGCTTGGGGGACCGACAGCTCCTGGTCTTTCAAGCTGTCGTCCATTGAGGACTACAGCGCCTTGGACCGAAAGAGACAGGACTCCTGCAAGAGCGGCGAGACGGACAAGATAAGACATGATTTTCCTGTCGAAGACTAGTATCGCTTTCTTGGGTAAACAACCAGGAATGCATCTTACCAATAAAAGAAGATGACAGATGTATGTTAGAAAGAAATTTGGGTGATGAGGTAAGAACTAGGTAACAGTTAGATGACAGGCGACGCGAAGACAACAAACTGACTGAGAACTATGAGCTTCTATGTTTCTGAGAGATCAGCCTTCGGTCGTCCAGGCTTTTATAAAATCCTTAGGTCTGCAATCAAACGAGACAGAACGGCGCTTGCCAATACCTGGTAAACGGGATCCATTACTAGAGCGACAGATATGTAAACCCGACCAATGCCTGTGTGCACCAGTAGCTCTACATACATATTCAACAGATGCACATATATCTCAGTTCAAAAGATATTTCGATAACCCACTTTGCGGAGTAGGTTGACCAGAAAGAGATTGGTCAGCGATTCCGTCCTGAGATCATAGAGCATCTCCATGTTGAAGCCGCTTGTGCCTACGCCTGCCGTTATGCTCTATAATCAGTCGCTTCCTGTAAAGGCGGGAGCGCTCTCATATTTAGAACCGGACCACGAGGAACGTGAAATTAAGGACCCGAATGTACCGATATGTGGCACGACTAAACGAAGGTTAGTCATGCAGTATATTTTTGGACTGGCTCTTACCGCGAAGTCGAACCTAGGATCATCTGTGATCCGTTCGGTAGAGGAAAAAGCCGCCCATCATGCAGAAATGCCCAAGTTATAACTGCTGATGACATTGTGACATCCGTCGATTTAGTATATCCATTTTATTCCGAGTAGTGTGTTATTAAATTTCATAGCTGGAGAAAAAAATAGTAGGTAAAATCGGGGACCGAAGTCGTTCCTATTGCGAACTTGATCCGTCCATTATGCAGCTAAGCCACAACATGTCCTAGCGCACGAAAATCATGCATCGTGTGGGTCTGCCACACGTCGAATGGGCGCGGGTTCCGTTTCGTTCTAGGAAAGTACCGGAGTACCCGAGTAAGCCCTAGTAACTTGTCCGTCCTCCATGTCAGCAATAAAATCCAGTAGAAACCAAATAGTCCACTCCGACTTTGCCTTGGCATACCATGATCCGTTCATTAACGTCAAGTGCGCAGTTACACGCTTTGGAAGCGAAACTGATAAGCAACCCAGTACAAAAATATCTCCCAATTAGTTGGATTCCAAGATAGAGTAGAGCAAATACAAAATATTTATGTAACTTCACGTACAAGTGTCCCTTTAGATAGGTATACCCCACCTCTCCTTAATAAGATCCGCCCCACGTTCTGCAATAAAGTACACCGCTGCCTGAGTATGTCCTGCCGGCGGCCGTGGCTGTAAAAAAACACATCAGCACCACGACACCGTGAAGTCCAAGAAAAAATCACGCACCAGAACACTAGCATCAATAACCCTCACACCCTCCACCCTCTTCAACACCAGATCCGGGTCCACGACACCCCAATCCGCTCCCTTTGGCGACATGCTCGCCGTACTCAGCGGGTGGTAGATGCTAGTTATGCCGTTCCGGATATCATTATCCGTCGTGTTCGTCACCAGCCGGATGATATGTCCGTCCCAGGCCGGACCTTTAACAAAGTCCTGCGCTTTGGCGACGGCGGAGCGCATGACTTCTATGTCTTGCGGGTGCGTGAAGAAGGCGGGGTCGATGACCGGGGGTGAGAGCGGGTTGGTGTTGTTGATCGTCACGGAACCGCCTAGGTGGATGAATGGTCAGGTTAGGTGAGAAGGACAACTAAGAACGGTCTGGAGGTACGTACGAGAAAGAGGACAGAGAACAACGGTGTTGATCGCGAAGTATTGCCCTGTAGGTGGGAACGGTGCGTGGTATATGCCGTTCTAAACGAGGACCAAAAACATAAGACCGCACGTAAAGGTAACCAACGAAACGAGACAACCCACCGAAAATATTAACTCAAAATGAGCAGTCTCATTCCCAGCAGACGGGTCGATCTCCAGCGTGCCGTCAGGGACCCTCAACCATCCCAGCTGACTTGTCGGCATGCTCGACAAGAAACCCGTGCGGTTCTCCTTCCACTGTTCCAGGACCTCCGCTTGGTACGTCTCGTTGCGGAAGTAGACGTTCTCTAGCGTATCTGTGTCCGTTACTTCCCAGTTCAACACCCAGCGCGGGTGATCTGTCAGATTCCTCCCTACATCCGGGAGATGGACGGTCGGCTTGACGCCAACAGCTTCCAGTTCGGCGGAATCTCCGATTCCAGAATGGAGTAAGATGTTCGGGGTGTTCAGGGAGCCTGCTGAGAGGATTATTTCCTTGGATGGTGAGAGCGTTTGTGTTGTTGCTAAGATGCGCCACAATCAGTATGTTACAATCATCAACAAAAGGCTGATTACCTCCGAAATCCTGAGTCAATTCCACGAGGTCGAATTTCGGAGCCTTATGGCCGTGACCGTGGTTGTCCTTGCCCTTGCTCTTTGGATCGTTGTGGTGCGATTGAAGGATGCGCGTAACGTGGGTATGTATTAGGACGTGTAGATTCGGACGATTTATATACTTGGTGCCGAGATATGAAACTTCCGAGCTACTTCTGGTTCCATTGCCAACAGTAGTCTGCATCCAACCTGACGTACATCAAATCAACTTCCGCAATGACGTAGAGATAAAGGGATCATACGTACCGACACCCAGTTGATAACCCGAATTCATGTCCAAATTGAATGGAAACTCGTCAGCGAGGTCGGTGGTAGTTTGGATGACCCTCCCATCTGTTCCGCGCGGGTAGCCAGGTAGAGTTACGGACATTATGCCGTCAAAACCATGCGCCTCAGGGTTGAATTGGCCAGTTATATTATGGTTGTCGGCAGGATGGACGAAACGTTCACTCTACGTGAGAATGTCAGATGTGGTTCTCGAAGCAGCGATGATGCGAACCCTTTTGATGTAAGACTGAAGGTTGTCCCAAGACCAACCCTCGTCGCCCGAGATGGCGGCGTAACGATCATAGTCTTGTGAAGATCCACGAGTGTATACCATGAAATCTAGCATTTATAATTAGATTTCCACCCCGATGATCGTGAAGAATGGAATGAATGAACGTACTAACTGCGCTACTTCCGCCTAATCCAAACCCTCTGGGGTAGGATATCGGACGGTTATTGAGCCCGGGCTGTGGAACGGTCGTATAGTTCCAGTCCAAGGTTGTTTGAGGGACAGTTTCTGGGCAAAAGAACGGAACCTCGGACACGAGGACATCTGCTGTACTAAGCACAAAATGAGGACGAGTAAACAAAATGTGATAACCGAGAAGCGTACGATCCGCCAGCCTCAATGACAAGGACAGAGATATCTGACTGCTCAGTAAGACGATTCGCAATAACGTTTCCTGCTGTTCCGCCTAAGAAACTCGTTAGATGACTGAAGGTAACATAAACGCAAGGTGCGTACCGCCAACGATGATAAAATCAAAATCTGTTGTTGGTAGGTCGTTAAGTTTTTCGTAGACGCGGCCGAATGCGCTGCTGATCAGCGCGAGGAGGACGAGGTGCAAACTCATGGCGAACTCTACGATGAACTGAACACCTGAGCAGACCCAAAAATGGACTGAGAATGGAGCGGGAGTAAGAGGAGGGCTGAGGGATAAAATCGCTGCCACAGCTGACTGGGCTTATATACAGGATGCAGATCGCCATAAATTTGAAAGCTCTAAAATTAAAAATACGTTAGAGAAATTTTGATTCAGCTGAGCGCGCGAACCCACATAAATGTGCGAAGCCCCACCGTGCGCACTAAGCGCATCAGCTGAAGGTTATTATCACCGACAGTGCCAACCCCTTACGCAGGGGGAGGATCATTATCCATATTGAGTGGTCGGTACTGGTTCCTGGATGCCGTAACGGCGACAGGGCCAGGGCAAGCCTGAAACACGCCTGTGGGTAAAGGCGATTGAAGGAGTGCACAGGCTTCAGGTTTTGAGATGACATCTGTTCGGTGTATGCAGTGGCTACAATATATCTGACACGACGGTCATCTAGCCCGGTGTGTAGGTTCGCTGCTGCCTAGACGCCAAAGAAACCAGGCGCATTAAAGTCTCCCAGCGAGTTCTTCATCGGCTCCAGGAAAATGAGGACTTTGTAGAGTTCCATCTTTGATATACACTCTAGGAGCCGATGGACACCGGCCGAAGAAGAAACTAGGGCACAGGTTAGCGGCTGACGTCGAATTAAATGTTGTCTGTACCTGGAGGACGCTTTCCTTGACAAAGCTGTCGGACGGTGTCGGCCTTGTTGCCGCACCAAGTCCGTACCAAGCCTTGCCGAGTATGGAGGCTGTAAGCCACAGCAAGAACATGACTCTGAAGCTGAGTAATAGGACTGCATCCCGGTCTTTTGGTATGTTTTCCAAGGGGGAAATGAGATCAGAGGCTGTTATGTGACCATGTCACAGCAACATGAAACGGTTGCCACTGGTGGGTTTGAAGGTGATAAAAAGGATGTAAGCAGGAAAGCGAGGAAATGGAGCTCACCTCTGTATTGCCGTACCGGCTACTCCGAGGAGCTTCAATGACAGACAGTATGTCCAAATCTACGGCGAGTAGTGCCCAGTTTCCAGGACCAACAGCGATCCTCGGGATATCGAATAATGTGTCCATTTCCAGACCCAAGATATACGAAGAAAATAGTCGCGGCAGTGCATAGAGCTACGAATGCTATTCCTGTTTCTGGCCTAAGCGTACCGCTACACACTGGCCTGATTCTATCATTGTTTTAAGGTGCAGATTTTCGTCCACGAGAAAAGGGCTGCAAGGAACCCTTGCGGCGTGGTATGAATCAGACAGAAATGAGGACGTAGTGAAAAGGAAGAAGGGGATCGAATTTAAAATCAAGTGCCGTCGGCACGGTCCTTTTTGGCTAATTTTAGCTCACAAACTAGACCGTCTCCGGCTATGCGTTTCAAAAGGCATTCGATGCTCGGTCTGTTGAGAATCAGGCTTGTTGCGCAGGTTAGACTCCAGGCTGGTAAGGCTGGACAGGAAGAACCTTATATTCTACAGCTCCTACAGAGCTTGTATATATACTACTTCAGCCCATTATCTAGAAGTTACTACAGCTTTCTCCAGCTTTCTTGCTTACTCATCAACTCTCGGCACGATGCCGGATTGCCCTTTCTAGAGCTTTCTAGCAAAATCCCAACACTCCCCCGCAAGACGGCATCTTGCCACGAATTTCCCAGTCTCCCCTGGAAACTAAGAATAAACCAATATACCAAATATGGCGCCAAATGCCAAATTCGGAATACACTCCCCCGGAAGCCCTCTATTATAGCCCATATCACAGGAGCACACAGCTACTCACAGCCGGTCGATAACACATATCCAGACCGCCGGATCACACAGATCTATGATAGATAACACATATCCTCGGAGCTTAAGAGACCAACCTTCCTGAGGAAAAATCCATACCCAAATATATCCACCTTTTCGATCATTAGTCACCCCCCATCAACGCCCATACTGCAGGAGCACCACGCTACTTTACAGCCAGCCGATAACACATATCAAGGCTGCCGGACCTCGTCTAACCACAGCAGAACTCATTTCCTACCTGGGGCTCAAGGGAATTGACCAACAATATAAAACTCCTACTGATTTGCCTCAATAGGCACAATCTTCTTCACCACCACTGTGCACGACGTCGAACGTTCCCAACGTCTGCATCCTCGTCGCTCCATTTTTCATGCATCGCGTCGTTACTACCAATATGGCCGGTCTTGCCACATGTATAGCGCTTGCCACGCCGCTGACTCGGGCCGTCTGATCCCTTTGATCGTGCGATCAGAGCCGATGCACTGGGCACTCCAAATCTCCTTCCTTCTTCATCAATTGACACATTCGTTACGATAGCGGTACCCAAATTGGAATTGGTTGCCGTGTCGGGTTTGCCACAAATTGACATGTAATAAATGAGGGCGAATTAGAAGTCAAGGTACCGTGATCAGAGTCTAATTAGGCTGTCGGGGCCCATAACCTGTTGAGAATCAGGCTTGTTGCGCAGGTTAGACTCCAGGCTGGTAAGGCTGGACAGGAAGAACCTTATATTCTACAGCTCCTACAGAGCTTGTATATATACTACTTCAGCCCATTATCTAGAAGTTACTACAGCTTTCTCCAGCTTTCTTGCTTACTCATCAACTCTCGGCACGATGCCGGATTGCCCTTTCTAGAGCTTTCTAGCAAAATCCCAACACGGTCACCAGGAGTTTTGAAGGTGACTCGCACACAAATATGCGAGAGGTGCCTACTCTTGATGGTCAGGTTTCGGAGTCGTGTCCTTCCAAGTTCCCAAAGGAATCTCTGGAATTGCAAGTGTCTTCTCATGTACCGCCAGTTATGAGATTCTCCTTCGCATCTCAGATTCTGAACTGGGTCTGAGTACCTATGACCAGGGCATCCTCACATCTCTGCTGGGCCAGTGGCATATTTAGGTTCACATCCCTGACTACAGAATTACGCCCCTACCGGTAATACGATCTTGCCTTCACAAGATGCAAATATAGGTCAATTTAGTTCACAAAAACGGCTCTATAGAATGCACTGCGATACAATCGAAGACCTCGTCCGCGTTCTTTTGGCGACAAGCGACACTTGTGCCTCAATGTCATCCCCACCAATCAGTACGACCTGATATATCTGTCGAAAATCAAACACTCTTAGAACCGACCTTCCGGTTTGTGCGTAAGTTTTTATCGTACCATGGAGGCCTGCTCCATTGTGTCTATACTACCACCTAATCCTACAACTTGCCTCTAACCTCCTCACCTATAGGTTCAGTCTTTCTCACCTTCCCTTTGCAATTGCGGTACGAGCGGCCCCCGACCAAGGTAGCAGAGCATGATGTATTTTCGGACCCGTAACAGTTTAGTATCGTCCTCTTAGTATAGCTCAAAGTGCAGATGGATATATATACCACAGATGCCGCCCCGTTACAAGGCAGCTAAAAAAAGCCAACTTCCTTCCAAACATTCTTTTCTTTGAACCGTTATCATAGTTCCGAACCATCCATCGCGCTAAAGGTCGCGCATGGTATTTTTTATCTCGATATTCACCAAGTTCTCGCCCTATGTCCAGGACAAATTGAACTGCGGTTCCGTTTTTTGCACAGAATGTCGGACAAAGATAACTGCTATCAGTGGCACAAGTGTCGGTAGCATAACCAGTGGATAACGTATAAATTGATAATGTGATTTTCTATTGTCCTTTTTTTTTGTAGAGCGTTGTACAATGCACTTAGTGGTCCTGCAATTAGCTATGTTAATCCAGGCCACTCGCTTGGGTGGAGGATTTCCTATTGTCCTCATCCACGAACATTGACACTCTCACCTCAATACCATCCTTTATGATGAATTTCTTCTCCTGCCAAGGCTGTAGAGGGTCACTCGACGTCGTTATACCTGCCGCTATATGCTCTTGTCACATATTCTGGTGCTCGAGTCGATGTTATCAAGCGGCACGTTCTCAGTCACTCCTAGTCTTTCCCGATAATAATAAAAAACCGCATTTTCCAGACGATAGAAAATAATTTATCTTCCGCTCCCATAGCTCACTCATTCATAGACCAGTATCCAAGAATCGACAAAATATTAACCGCTCCACCAGAACTTACCAACAACATCAACGCCATCCTATTTCCTTTCGATAGCAGTAAGACCAATGGACACCTCGGCGCACTGCGACACCACTGACTTTCAGAAGGCAGGCAAACCTCAAATCATCAAGGTTCCCCTCAACTACGAATGCAATCCGGACCCGGTGCTCGTCAACGTCTTTCCCAACCTCACTAATTTCCTCAACCAGTAGACTTGGCTTGTAGGATCGTGAGGAGTCTCCTACCATTTGAGACATGGTATACTCCTAAACAATAGGAGTACGCCATGCGTTGCCCAGACCAGACTACGAATCTCGAAATATCAGATATGACAGGCTCCGCCCCTCGCACGGCTTGGTACAGGAACGTTGTTGTACCTTTCCTTAACGGTGGTACTTATGTCGATGCTCACATGGGGTGTTTGCTATACATCAAACGCGTGTTCGAAGCATATAACAGTCTAGCACACACATACTACAAATACCTAGAGCGGTTATTGAAGAGCCTAGTCCACCGAATCTGTATCGGAGAAAGTGTCTGAAACTTCCAGAGAGTCAAATCGAGGAGGCCCAACAGTATACGATTCCCAGTCAAACGGTACCCCATTGCTATCGAGAATAGCATTTAGCAAAAATAAGGAGACGAACAGCGGAGCCTTACATAGCAATTTTAAACTCCAGGCCTTCCTTCTTGAACCTCCGCAAATTCTCCAAGCAATGAAGGGCATCGCCTGTAGACATCTTTCGCAGACCATCGCATTCTACATTCACCACCTTCAATCGTACCACACTCCCGTCATCGACAAGAGCCTTCACCCATCGAAACTGAACCAACCCTACGATATCCTCCAAGCTGCATATACACTTCTTCGTCCTAATTTCAAGGCTCTCAAGCTTCGGGAGCACGAGCGGACTGCTCTGCAACGCATCGAGAATAATCGGCCCCAGATCTTGCTCGTGCTCTAACATAGGCGTGAAATTAAACTCGACTTGGAGCTCTACGAGAACGTGCATCTGTGAGAATGTGTTCACAAACTGCTGTTCGAAGCCTACGGAAAGCGCAGTAGCAGGCGAAGGTAGGTGGACCCGGAGAGAGAGATAGCGGAGGAAAGATCCGGAACGACCAATAAAGTCTGATAGTGCATTAGGTGGATCTCTGTCTAAGAAGAGGTCGAATATGAGCTGGGTTAGCGAGGGAAGGACGATGTGTGGTAGAATAGATGTGTACACTGGCGCAAATACGCGTAATGTAGCGCGAATGATGGGCTCGACGGTAGGCACCGTAAGTTCTTCGCGGCCATACCGGAGCGTTGTCACCAATTTTCGCAGGAGCGGTGATTGTTCAATAATCATGAGTTCTGTATCGACAGGAAGGCGACTGGTCTCGATTTCAGTCAGCTGCGACCACGGAAATATGACGTCGATGAAAGGGAACAGTTTGATTGCGGAGAGAGTCGGGGCTGAGAAGAACATGGAGCTCGGTATGGCGATATCCTCCGTATATGTCACCCTCTGTCTATAGAAATAGAACGACTGGAGCTGGGAGAACTCGTCCTGGGAAGTTGTGATGATGTCGACGAATAAACCGAGGGCATCATCTGGAATATAGAGCGTTACATTCTTCCATCGATCTGCCTCCGCCATAAGAATATCGAAAACGCATAGACCTATGGTGTCCTTTAAAAGAACCTCAATTGGTATCAACGCATCACATGCGAAGTCCACACGAAACGATAGTGGTTCCCGTTTAGAGAGAATTAGCTGCGTCCTTATCAATTTGAGCGGAAATCTCGTCGAGTTGGTGTATGCAAAGGACGCCCAGAGAGGGGGAGTTCGTAGGGCTATATCCCGCCAAAGCTGACAGACATGAGCCAGAGTCCAGACGCTTTCGCCAATGCGTGAGATATCGTGAGTGGTATCTGAGAACCGTAGGAAAATTTCGGTGAGAAGTTCGGGTGGGATTTGTTGAATCGGTGCAATGCTTGACATGATGTGATAGCTTGCTGAAAAAAAAATGATGCGGCCGTTAGCATAGTGCCTGAACTGATAGGGTGCCTACTTGATGCTCTTCGGCGTCTTGATCGAAGTAGAAGGAACGTACTTTTGAATAAGCTATTGTCGCAGGGGAGGTGCCCTGTGCAAGCTCGACGTTGCAATTCAACTGCGGCCCAGGGCTGCCGAAATTGCTGTTCTACCCCACGTTTTGATGCCGACGGTACTTTTGATCGGCGGATTCGAGCCTACACTTGAATTCACACGCCACATTTCGGAACTTGCCATGGGCGCAGGCTCAGTCGGTTTCTCCCGTCCATGACGTTGATTATGGACTAGCAGCGCGCCGTTTCAATATCAAGATACCCTGTTGTTCAACGCAGTCGTGGAGCACTAATGTTTTTCTGTGCCTAAACCGGATTTATTGCATAGGATCTACAATTGTTAAAGAACCCGTCGAGAGCAAGTCGACAGCCTATTTCTCTCTTAGATCCTCAATGTCTCGGTTTCCAAGGCATTCCAAAGGTTTATTTCGGTCACGAATATTTTCGACTGTCAGTTGATCTTTCTATACAAGTCTCATCTGCAAGTGCCGGCGTTGCTTTATTTTTCTTCCGCTTTGCGACAACGTACGTGAATGCCTTCTGTGCCTTTTGATAGAGTTAAACCCTGCCATTCAGATTGCTTCGTGGTACCGTCATGTTTGATCTACTGCGACTGGACCAATACGGCGCTCTGTTGCTATTTATACACCATTCTATTGATGACTTCATGCCTCAAGACTTTATGGATTACGAGTTCATGGCGTCAAACTATATACACAGCACCGAAGGTCTCAATCCTTCGAGGCCTATCCCTCACCTTGCCTTCTGCTTCAAAGATCCCCTTGTTCGGGACTGGTATATGTCCGACATCGGAAGGCTTCGCTGCTTATCCCTCCCCTCATCCGTAGTCCCGTGGATGGGATACGGGTATCAGGGACACTTTTCTATCTTCAAAACAGGCAGATTGGGAAGGAGTCGCCCTTTGGATATCCCGGCTACGCGCCGAAAATATTTCCCTCCGTAACACTCTCCACGACCTCAGCAACGACAATCTTCTCTCCCAATCTAAGAAAAACTTGAACATTTCTTTATCGGTTGTGATCAAGAGTGACACGTCGGTGAAGGAGGCTGATCTCATGAATTGGATTATACAGATCAAGCGCTTTGAAGAAGACGGTCGAATTCGAGGGGGCCCTCATAGCAACCTGCAGAAGGCTATTGTATCTCGTCCCCCGTCCCCAGACCGCATTCGAGATACAGAAACTTCCAGACACAAGCGCTCGCGCTCTCGTAATTCTCGGCACGCGTCACGATCCAGCCGTGTTTCATCCCATTCCCCATCACGAGCGCATCGAAGGCACCGCCGTCGCTTCAGCGAGCGGAACACTGACCGCCATTGGGAGCCCTCACTATTCTCCTCCCCTCGCCACTCCAGGCGCCTTACTTGTAGCAAATGCCCCTCTCCCGCCATCTCAATGCCTACGGAAGTAAAGCCGGAGAGGATCGCCATCCCCGCTATCCATCGGCATTCCCGCCATCAATCACCTAGGTCTCCCTGCCCTCACTGTCGGCCAAAGGCAGTTTATAGCAGGAAGGAGCGGTTGCTTCAAGTGTCGCAGAATCAAAGTCGAGCACCATTCGGATGACTGTCCATTCGGATACCCGAGCGGAGATGAGTACAGAAGAATCACGCTCGATGATGGTGTCACGCTAACGGGTGTGCGAAGCACCTTTCGGCTCCTGCAATGTAGGAGGGATCATACATATATACGTGTCGATCCAATTTCTAATCCCACCTATCAGAACACTGCGAACTAAATGCGTGAATACAGAAGTCTGAGCCTACTGTTGGTATAAGGATCAAGATACCTTATTGGACCATTGGACGTATCTTCAACGACCTTTGTCTTAGTAGGTTTTTATCGTATTCTCTTTCGAGGGAAAGAGTAAAATATGCTGAGTGCTCGCTTCATCTGATGACATTCATTGTTTGAACCTAACACCGGGACGTTCGGAACATTGGTCCTTTTGTGCCTCTCCGTGATCCGTTCAAGGCCGCAAAGATTACCGGGGCCGCTGAAGAGAAATCGCCGCAGTGGCGGTACTACTCTGAAATATAATTCCAATTTCACCCGCTATGTGGGATGTCTTTCGATTTGGGTGACTCCCAATACCGTGCAGTCTTTCCATCGTATTCAACTACCATTTGTCATTATCTATCATGCCGAGATGAACATTTTGACTTACTTTCGACGGTTGGTTCCAATTTTCTTTTGAGTCTTGAAACAAATTCGGGACCCTGAAAGTGAATCCAGAGGGACGATAATATGCCGGAATGTGATTAGGGTGTTTCTTGTATTTGTTTGTGGCAGCGGCACAACTTAATTGAAATACTGAAGTGTTTGGGGCTCTTACCCAAGACCCAGGACCCAGGCACCCATGGACGTGGAAGAGATTTCCCCTCCGCGACCCGGCTACTACAATTTCAAATTACTTCCTGGTTAACCAGTTCAAGACGTGGCAGTACGCAGAGTCTTCCCATGTTTAAGTCAGAGTTTGCTTTACGTCGCCTCAGCGAATCACCCATCGATCTCCAGTCAACAACATTCAAACGACGCGTTGATTGCATATACGTATATTTATCTATTTCCGTTTGGTTTCCATGCGGCTCCAATGACCATCCAATGAACGTCTCAATTCCCTATTACGAGTAAGTACAAATGCAGCCACATGATGCTAGTCTGATTAGACCTACTAATCCTGCCCTCTTCCATAGAGTTCATGGAAGACAGCTTCCTCTAATTACAGTGGGTCTGTCAACAAGCTGCCCCTAGAATCACTCATTGAGGTCTTCATTTAGTTCTCGATAATCGCGAACGACATTGCTCGACACAGCGACAGCTCCTGGATCCTTACTCACCTCTGCCGGTTTTGGATAGATTTATCGATCAAGACACCATCCTTCTGGTTAGAATCGACGAAATCCCCTTCTCTTTACTCCACAAGACTGGTTCATTCAAAACGGGAGCCACTGTCTTTCAGCGTTGATTTTCATACGAGGCTCTGATTCCTATGGAGGTTCTGCTCATGGATACCATAGACCTGTCTATCTTTGACCGGCTTCTCGCAGAGTCTGATCACTGGGAAGATGCGTTGCTGATAGTTCCAAATGACGCTCTCCACATGTTCTTCATTGCAGAAATTGACATTGTGCTTACCGATGCTTAAAGAGATTCCAGGTTTATAAGGCGCCAGTAAACGGGGGTATCGCATCACACGCATGGCCTTCTATGCTGCGTCCTGAGCCTCGTAATCATCATCCGTCGCAGTCTCTGACGCAGGATGATCTCGGTAAAAACTCTACTCTGAAGGCTCCCAGTCGTAGCCAGCCCTAGTGCATAAGGGGAGCTGGTATTCCTCTTTGGACTCGGCAAGTACTCGAGACCCATCGTTGCCGGGCGGGGCATATGTACCTTTGAGGATATCTTTTTGTTAGTTCAGTCACTGTGGGAGGGGTCGAGGACGGAATGTTGCCCCAATTGAAGACACTAACCGTCGACTGTGTTAGGTTAAATAAGAATGGATAGGGAAAAGGCTTTTAGCTGCTTGGAGTGGGTGCAAGGCTTCAGGAACCATGGTATGGAGCTGATTTTGGTCGTGTAAGCGAGCGTGCTTTATTCGATATCTGCGTATTCTGACCCTCGATTTTACAGCAATGGAATGGTCTTTGATTATGAGTCGTATGTCGTAGGGCCTCCTTTCTACGATGCACAATAGACATATGAAACAACAAAAATGCCAACTCACACTTGTTCGGGGAACGCATTTTAGTTTCGCAGCCTCTCGTCAGAGAGGAATTTAGGCAACAATACATAACTACAAACAAATGGTAAAGCAAGTCTGGGGACTTCGTTGAGAAGAGAAGCCCGCACAAAACGGCGCAATGACGACGAAAAAAAAGAAATGATCTACGCAACAGTATTGGGGGACGGCAAGTTTTGCGGATTCGGAGAACTCTCCCCTCGCCATTCATGAAATTTCCCAACAGCCTGTTCGGAGTCCTCCCCCTGTTTTACCACCTTTGGCTTTCTACCCTTCCTTGGAAGTGGCTTTGTTTCTACCTCGAGTTCGCCATCATCATTATTATCCTGTAGTAGATACCTGCTCCCATTTCTCCCTTTACCTGCACGCTTGACGAACTCGAGCATGTGCTTCCCAACTGAACTATTCGTTCGAACGTCGCGGAAAGCCTCCCGAACATCTGCCCGAATCTCTTTCACCAATGCCGCGAGAATGTTCTGATCTTTGATGACATCGGCGAGAACGACAATGAATATGACCTCCACCGGAGAAACCTTTCCCTTGCCACTCTTCTCCGGGACATTGATCTCCTGAGCACGTTCTAGCGCTTCAATCATCTTCGTCCTGAATGAGTCCGACACATCCGTCGGGACATCGAGCCACTTTGTCAAAGTGGCACCGACAGCAATGTTCTTGACATTGGGATAATTCATGATAATATGAGCGACCATAGCGTAACAACGGAAATCGGTGGCGCGGGCACGATCAAATGGAAGGTTTTCGAGAGGGAACTCATGCATCAGCTCACGGACAAGCTGTGCTCGGGGAGTATTGATAACTTGGAGTTTCTCTGACTGGACGTGAGCGAGGTGATACTCAGATAGAAGGAGACGTACCTGCGGGAGTCAAGGCCATACCCAACTGGACGCGTTGGAAGATGTCCCGCTCGCCTTCATCCGCCAAGTCCTGGTACTCGACACAGACGATTTGTTTGTTAGAAAACATCCGGCGAAGATACTCAGGGAGCAGGATCTTCTTCCGTCTGCTGGGCACACCAGGGTTATCTTTGAACCAATACTTGTCACCCGTTTCACTGTAAGAAGGTATAGTCAATAGATGAAAAAGCAGAAGAATACCGTAGCGTACTGGTCTTGGTCTAAAGTAATAGGAACACTTCATTAATGGTGAAAGATGAAGGACCCGGGCCATGCTTACGGGGTATCTACGACGAAGACCATCAGAAAGGACGAGTATGGGAGATGAAGCCACTCACTAGGCCGTCCATGAATCTGTTGAGGAATTAAAGAAACTCATCAGAAACAAAGAAGAAAATCAAGAGTGAACGCGCGCCTATGAATTGACGTAAGCCGCTGCTTGCCGTCGATACACGTCTTCGTTTCTGTACCATCGTCGAATGTATTCACAGCTTTACTTTCATGAGTCAAACCCTAGGGTAGAGACGAGCAGCTAACCAAAAATTATCGGAGGGATATAGAAGTTCCGCAAGACAGAATCTATCAGTCCCGTCTGTTTTTGCTGAGTCCAGACAACATCTACAAGGTTCGATCAACAAAGGGACATAAAAAAAGAATCAGCAACATGGCTCACCTCGCTGGTATTCGGGGTCTAAGTTGATATCATTCGTCAGGATCTGTTCGTAGAGCGCCTGAGCCGTGTAGGTCGTTGCACGTGGTACCTTGAGCGCGTTGCTCAGCTTGTATTCATCAGGATCACGTCGTGCTGATTTCGATGCAGAAGGTGCGACACCATAGTCGTCCGAGCGGTCGTCATCGGAGCCACCGTCGTACATCTTGTTCGTCGTTCGAAGCGACGACGTGATGGTCAAAGGGCAAAGTGATCTGAATTGCAAATTTGCTCTTGTTCTGTTTCGTCGGTCCGATCTTGCCGATCCGGTCGTCTAGGGTTCTTGCCCAATTTGTGCCGCCTCATTGTACAAATGATAGAACAGTATCACAGTCAACTATAGAAGCGATCTACTTCCTCTTCGTCTGAATCTTCCGAAGGCAGATAACTTGCCGCAATACATTCCGAATCGCCTAGATAGACTTACAAATGATCGGGCCAAGATCGGCCGGTTCGCCTTGGGTTCGCCGTCAAAGATCAATTATCGGGATTCGGTGCCAGCTCAACTGTCTCGTCACTGGCAATCAAATTGACCCCAACCTCATCCCTCATTCGAGTAACAAGGGACGATGGATAATCCTCGCGAGTGTCGCCTTCGAGAATACACACTTTGAGAGATATTCGAAAACTGTCTCTAATCTTCGGGAAGATGGCTGACTCGCGGCTGGGACGGGAGAAGCGTGTGAGAACTAGTGTTGCCGCGACTCGGCTTATCTCGGCTTAATGCCGAAGTCGGTTTTGAGCCATTTGCGCTTGGTGTGCTGTGACTCCACAATTATCCAAAATGGAAGATAATCTGAAGTACACATTAACTCACAAGAATTATTGGTAGTATTAGCAGCAGTGTGGCTGTTCCCTCTGTCCTGCTATCCTTGACGGCTCAAAAGTCGACTTCGGCGTTAAGTCGAGATAAGCCGAGTCACGGCAACACTAGTGAGAATGCGGCAATCGTCCTAAGAAATAGTCAGTAGTCTGGAGCGAGGCACAAATTGAAAGCGCTGTTACGTTAACATCGATGCTGAAAAGATTGTTATGGGACAGGGGATGAGGTCCTTGTGGGGAAACGCAGCGTTAGAGGCTTCTTGAAGAACTGGGGCGCAGGATGTTAATCATCTCTTAGGAGGGGGAATCGACATCGAATGTCGTATGAATAAAAGAGTCTTACAAGAATATTGACCTCACCAGGCGAGCAAAACAAAGCGGAAACATCCATACTAAATCAGTATCATTACGAGATGCAGTTCCGGTGAGGAAGTATTGGTGCTGGTCTCTTTGCATGACCGCCTCCGCCACCAGATGTATCATATCAAGCTTTGGCCAGGATGTTAGCTTACAGAATAAGTGATGCAGAGAATCATACCACGATCTCTGGATTAAGACACATCGTTCAAGTTTTTTGCATGCCACAAAAGCAAGTAGTTTGGGATTAATCGTGCTCGATTAACAATCTTGCCTCGCTGCTCGTATAAAGTTAATATGACGCATAAATAATAATGACAGCGTATCACTTGTTGCATACTTTCCACAGTCTCCGATTGCAAGCTTTTTGGGAGAATCCTCGGCGATGGGAGGACTATGTGGGCATATAGCATAAGCCACGATCCCGAACTGGTGTATTGTTATTGACACAGATGCAAAAGCTCTCTGTGAGCTGCTAAGATGTATGCTCAACGATTCGGTGCTGTTGTTAGGTACTAGACGTTGGTTTATTCCTGGAGACAAATTGCCGTCGTTAGTCTCGGGGATGAAATCAACGCTTACATCCGATACCGTTCACCGACAAGTGGCTTGGCTGGCCAAGGCATCGAGAAAATGAAAGTATCACCCTCTTACACCTACAGCTCAAAATCGCACATAGAGCTTAGGAGATTCAACACAGTGGCCACAATGTTCGCTATAACGTGGCTGAGATTTGCCAATGAGAAAGGCACATCAAAGCGTAACCCGAAAATATTTCAATTTGGCTTCGATTGCGGCCTTCTACCGGGCCGGGTCCACGCTTCTCTTACTTCCCTCCGCCTCAAGACGACGCTGGTAAGCCTTGCCTATCCGTGTGCTGAATACCACTTAATTTACGGCAGCATAAAATGCTATATTTACCTATAAGAATTTGAACGTTCCTAGGATTCCTCTGCCTCCTGATGTCACATCTAGGTTGGCACGGCGAGTAACGACGATTGCGACATAACAACAGATATTACGCTGCCGCCAGCTGCTGCTAATGCTATGCAACAGTGAAAGCAGTTGTTCTGAGAGGTATGTGACATTCCCGCTACATGATGATCACATACTAGGGTTTATTATTTATCATCCAGTGATTCCGTTTTCGAAATTTCCATCTGCCGTCCGGCCCTGTGCCGACTATCGATGGACAAGGCCCAGTCGCTGTATTCAAGGAATGCAAAAATTATGTACAGGGACGAAATTCAGATGACCGGCACTGTGTGCTTGAGAGCGGCTCTCCGTTGTCTGGTATGATCTTTTATTCAATGCGTGGTGTCTCTGGCACATTGTCCTTACTCGGCAATGTCACATGAAGTATTCATATTAAAATGCTTGACTTTGATTCTCACCAATCGAAGTGCAATTCCTTCCTTCAAAAATGCTAGAAATTTTAATTCCTAGTATAACCCTCCCTGTCGTAATTCGATGTTCACATCCAATTTGCTGCCATTGAAACCCTCAACTCCAAAGCAGGCTGTACGAGGATGCTACATACGTGGAAACAAGTATCCTTTCTATTTTTACTCAAGCTGCTTGACGTTTTATTTTCAAATGCACCTACAGAACGCTCAGAAAATGACCGCGTCCGAGCTATATAATGTCTCACCAGTGGGGATGTCAAACTGTACAGCGCAGTGACCATGAAGAGTCTTCCAGTAGACTACGCATCTCTCGTGGTTGTTTGGTGTAGCACTGTTCTTTATGGTGTGCTGGTATGATATACCTAACGAGTCTCTAGTTGACGAGTCCATTATTCTAGGCGTCAAGTGGGTACTTCAAAAAAATTCGAGTCCGACAATATTGATCCCTCTCAGTCTGGTCCTTTACTTCAGCTGTGTCAATCTACTAATCAGGCGTCGTTGGTGGTATATTTCCTTACCAAAGGATGTATTCAGTAACAAATACCATACTCATCCTTCTCCTCTTGTAGGATCTTACTCGGGAGTGCGACTTTCCAGTTTATTATTTCAACAATACACATAGCTGCATGTCTGCGCTCTACGATAGAAGGCTTCATTTGGCTGAAGAATCCAAGTCGTGCTATTTTCTACTGGGAAAATAACGCCCGGATGGTTAACGTCCTCCAGGAGACTGCCGTAATCACGAATGTGAGCTTGCTTTTATATCATAGAGAAGTATTACTTATCATGGCATTCGTTTAGTGCATTGCGTGTGACGCAATAATGCTTTGGAGATTATACGTCATTTGGAACAAGAGTGTGAAGGTGTCTGTGCCTCCCATATGTTTCGCGCGTCCAATTTCCTCCTCTCGGCTGACGTACTCCAGGCTATCATGGTTCTGGCATTCGGCCGTCAGTGCTTACTCCCCTTGTTATTTTGCTACCACCTTATCCCTCACATTTGCAGTTTGCGGCTACGTTTCCATATACCAGATATCATGTATGGATAGCAGGCCAGAATCTGCGCAGATCCTTTATCGTTGGCTTCAAGCTTCATATTCGCTTTCTCTCGCCACGCAACTTTCCGTTACAACTATGATTGTATCTCGTATCTGGTGGCTGTCGCAGCGAGCCCGAGCTTGGAAACCTGGCTCGAGTGCCAAGCCATCTAGCATCATCTGGATGATCGTCGAGTCGGGGGCAATCTCTGCCATTACATCGACACTATTCCTTGCATTCTTCAATGCGGATCCTAAGATTAGCATCATCCTTGCTGATTCATTGGGCCAAATAAGCGTATGGCATTTCTACCCCCTTATTCAATCACAACGATATGCTAATTCTCCTTGTAGGCAATCGCTCCATCATTGATCTTGTTCCGTGTTGCATTAGATAGGGAAGTGAGGAACAATGTCTGTGATCATTCGTATAATCTTCATACGCGCCCCGCGCTTCGCATCACAATAAAGCATTCGGTATGCTCCGACCAGACCTACTTGAAGCCCGAGGAATCGCGAAATGAAGAATATAGCGCGGAAGTATAGGAAGCAGCAAATTTAATAGACATAGCATATAACGAATATGGATTAATATGGAGTTAGTACTGCAGCATTTCTTTAGTTCTATTTATGTATCGTGTGTGGGCAGCTACATATGCGCTATTTTCGGCCTTTTCTTTACCTTGACCTCCTGTTTCTACCGTACATTCATGTCTTTGACCTAGTATTCTTCTGGAGATAAAATTCTGAGTTACACTCATTTCTGCATTGAAGATCTATTGTGTGATAGGACCATTCAACATTTCAGGTATTTAATTTACCGTCGAATCTAGCTAGGCGAACAAAACTCCTTAAATGCTAGCATTGTATACTTACTATAAGTATTGGACAGGACTGAAAGCCTCTAGAGTCTATGCATGACATATTCATGAATGCGAAACACTACGTTCTGTATAGTACAATGAGTCGTCATCAAAATTCTTACCCGTACGTCTCCATGTGTACTGAGAGGAGAATACCTCAGTTCGGACGAACGGTACTCGGCACGCACCGGCTGCTTACTGGGCCACTTTTGCCACGTGGGTGCAGTGTCCTTCTTACTCATATCCACCGCCTTGTGCTCAACAGACTAACAAGAACAGCTTGCATTGAAAGAACCCTCGAACCCTCGGAGTCATCGATGTTTCCGCTATACGTGAGGGTGTGATGAAAGGGGCGCTTTTCCTATGGTGCGTTGTATGCATCTGATCTACTTTATTCGTGTCTCATGCATAACAGCAACAGCAGTTCGCAAGCAGCTATAATAATCGCTGTCAAAGGGAATCTCTCTATGTTTCCTTAGTGTTGAGATGGTCCCTCGCGCTTCGCAACCGGGGACTAGTGAATGCCAAGACACATGATGTGAGGTGCTTCCGCACTTCGCATAGCCTCCACGTTGTTAGACTAGTACACCGGCACCGTGAGACAATCACATTCAAAGTGGTAGTGGCAGCGAATAGATTTCTTCAAGAGGACTGCTTACATATCGCGATGGTCAAAGAATAGGCCTACAATCCTCTCCTACGCTCCCTCAATATTTTGGAATTTCACTTTTATATTTTTCTTCACCGCTGGCGCAGATGCCCTTCCTACTTCGCTCGTGAGTGTACTTTTCAGATGAATATGTCTTAATGTAACGACATTTTTCTCCAGGTTTTATTTCGCCCTTTGGACGCTGTGTGTCTCAGCGCTCAAAATTTCAGCCCCAAACCATGTTCTCCAGAATCATACTGTCGCTGTCAACTTGACGTATTCTCCCAGCGACCCCTCATACTTCTTTCTAAGGAAGTTTTGGAACATCAATGGTTCCTCGTATTTCTCGGAAAATGTGGCCAATATTACCAACTTCACAGCCGATACAACGGCGAATATTACGTTTCACCACGATGGGCAAGTGACATGCATCTAATACCAGCCTACGTTGAATTCTCATCAATCTATTTTCAGAGACTTTTTAGTCTTCGCCTTCAATATTTCCGAGTGAGCTGCGATTTGTTGCAATGGCCATAGAGTCTTTCTCTCATGATCTGTTTTCCAGCCCAGTGAACCTCAACCATTCCAGTTCGCATCAAAACTTGGCGAAGAGTCCAACGATACAAGTAGAAGGATTCGAGTCGCCCGACGACGACAGGAATCATGGTCACAATGGGCACGGTAACGAAGGCAATGATCAGGGTGGCAATGACTCATCAGGAAGATCGGGAGGCTCAACGTGGGTCGTGCAATGTCTGAAGACGCATCCATCTTATCATTGATGAACAGGCAAACAATTAATGCGGTGCCATTGGCTTCTTCCGCGTCATCCAATACGTCATTGTAAGGCACGAAACTTTGTGTTGAAAATTTGCTTAGTTCTCTTAGAGACGACTCTTCTGCACTTGCAGCATCGCCGCCGGCGCTAGCTTTATTTGTGCCATTAGGGCTGATTGTGCTTCTTATATCACAGCCTCTTTGAGATTGATTGCCTGCGCTGCAATGTTGATGCGTGTTATCATTATCTCGCGCGCCATAAATACGTATTTTATTGATTTGTTAAGGCTTACTTTAGTCCCATCGTGGATCCGAGAGATGTAATCTAAGGGCAACTCCAATCTTGACGTACCTTGGAAACGCCTAAAGCCTCGCGTCGGTATTTCATTGATTCGTCGTGACGGCGCATTGCCCTAAACATTTTCTCTCTTGTTAAGGGCCACACCGCGGCGAGCCGGGAGGAATTATCTGTTCTTGATATCTGAGATCAGTCGATATCGCTTCATTGATTCAGAGGCCGTGGAGATGATCAATGCATAGTAGCTGCCTGCGAGTACGCGAAATTAAGCACAGGCCTGTGATTGCACGTCAAGAGAGCGCGCAAGAAGCACGAAGAGATACTCGGCCCGGACGCCATGAATTTGAAAGTGACGCAAACGTGTGTAAGCATGCCTTACAGTCAGGTGCTCGAGCCCGCACTCATATTGTCCCGCGGGCCCGATCCGGACAGGTCAACGCAGCGATATATATAGTAGTACGTAGTAGTCCTTTCTCTTCTTCTTCTTCCCCCACGCTTTACCCTAGACATTACTCACCATACGTACGCGTTGTCCGTTTCCCAATATACCCCGTTCCTGTTCTCTTGTATGCTTTTTGTGAGTTCTGCCAGTGAGGCTGTCTCCATACGGAGCAGCCTTTCAACGTATTATCCCCGTGACCGATTGATATCGTTCTGATGTCAACGACCAGTCAAGGTTCAACGACGCGTCAGTCTTCCGGCGGGCAACTGATGGGTCTTCGAAATAAGAACGGACACTATGTGATAGGAATGTAATACATGAGATTAAGTCCAAATTGACACTGTTCTCATAGTCTCTAATAAGTTATAGCAATCCTAATACTACAGAATTTGTACTGAATCGCCTACGTCCATCTGCCTACACATCTCTTACATACGCTGGGGGTGGATCCATCTCTCTATCTTCATCCCATCCTGAAACTCTGTCGACGATAAGCTGTTGTATCTGAGTACGCAACCTTATGATCTCTTCTGCCATTTCATCGTTCCTTGCACGAGGTGCCAAAATTGAAGTACCTGCATGGGGTGTTGGCTCTTCTGCCAGTATTTGACAATTTTCAGGTCTGGGGCTTTCGGAACGGGCGGTATCAGACCCAAAGGTAGTGCGATCTGAGGCCCAGGAGAGTGGAGGCGTCGTCACTAGTTCTGTGCGTGTCCCCGGCAGATTGGCTATTGGGAGGGCTTCTTCAACATCAAAATCAGAATTCACGACCCCAGAGTTAACGGATGTTGGTCTCAGCACATCCACTGAGGTTGGTACAGGTAAAGCTCTACTTCGTTGTTTGTGAATGGGACTGCGCTGGGAGGAAGGACGAATTTGTAAATATTGAAGAATAGCTCTGGGATTGGGTAATGGCGTATGCCTGCGCCGATGCAGGAAATAACAACGAACTGCTCCTAGTGAAAGGAGTAAAAAGAACATAACCACGGCGAATACGGCTCCGATGATTGTCGACGTCTGCTTTGTTTTATCGGAGTTGGGATTATTGGGGGTAGAAGAAGCAGTGTTGTGCGGGTCGGCGACTTGCCGCAAAGTCACGTAAAAGTCAGCAGTCGGCCAAAGGCAGGGCATTTTTTGCCCTGACCTTTTCCCACGGCCTATAGGGGCCGAGGCCTGCCATCACTGGGTTCATAACGCATTTGCAAAAGATTTAAACATTATTACCACGATTTTTGACCAGTAAGTATGTACATTGGATGCTAAAATATCATCGATATCAATATCTAAGCCTCCATCACCATCAAGATAACATAGCTCAGAGAATTCTCACTCCTCTACTAAATTTCGTGTCGCACTACGCTGATGAGTGATAATCCAATCTTTTGAGCTGAATTGGATGCACTAAAAGATCTGAAAGAGAGGACCTACTGTAATGTCAAGGACATGCTAGCAGCCGGAAGAGGAGCACAGAAATAGTGTGAAAATTTGCCAGAGAAAAGGCAGAGATAGATATAGAGGGAACAAATGAAGGATGGGGCCCATCGGGCCGTGAGGACTTGCCTTAGTTGCACAAGCATTGACTCGATGACGCCTTAATGATGGGAAGATACGGACTTCTGATGCTTAGTCATGCGCCCTGAAAGTCAAGGCAGAAAATGACTTTCCGACTTGTCATGGACTTGTCACAAAGTCCTTGCCCTGACCTTCGACTCTCGGTCGTTGCCCTTCCAACACTGAGAAGAAGGGGTAGAATTAGTGCTATCACGATAGTGAGACTTGAAATTAAAAGCACGAATAACTCAAAACGCCTACGTTGAAATACTGTCGGTCGACAAGCTACCTGTAGGTTCGAAGGGACTGTTAAGCCCACACGCATTGAGCGACATCGACAAATATACGGAACGACAAGAAAACCTACCTACTAGGTGATGAGTCTGTAGAACTATAATTTGAAGACGTGGAGAATATTGACACGGCAGGGGAAGTGTAGCTTGTCGTAGTACCGGATAACGCTATACTAGCAGAGCTGCTAGCCGTTGCCAGAAATGAAATTATAAGCCAGCCGTGTTACGGGCTGAAGAAAGGAATGAACACACGTAGACGCCATTGTAGAAGGGGGCTTAGTTCCGGGATCAGGTTCACTGAGAGTGATTATACCCAAAGGACCACCAAGCGACCCATTGTTGCCCCGGAAAGCCTGAATTAAATAGTAGCTGTTTCACAAGAATGAGAAGTCGGAATATGAGATTCGACTTTCAATCAACATATTGCAGACGCACCCGGGAGCTGTAAAAATGACCGGCACGGTCCCGTTGAGGGTGCCATTCTTAGGAAATGAGAAGGATATGGGCTGTTCTTGGTCTGGTTGTCGGGTGTTCAATATTTGTTCAAGGTGGAGTTCGTCTGGTTCTTCTCCTGGGTCAAGATGCCATGTCAGAGTGAAGGGTGTGTCAACGGTCGCATTCGCTGTAATCTCATCGAAATGAAGGCCGATGGAAGTAGCAAAGCAGAAACAGAATCTTTCCAAGAAATCTAAGCATTCATCCACTCTTATGAGATGAAAAACACGACTTACAAACTGAGATAGAGCAACATCGAGCCTTTCTTATCTAGTAAGCGAGACGTAGTATGTAATGGGTTAAACAGCAGGGATAGAGGTCGAAGCCAGATGTTATAGATTCGGATGCACCTCTGAATGCCTTCGGACAGAAGGTACACCTGAACTATCAGCAGCCTTGGAAACTGATGATCCGTTGTACACCGCCAGTTCAGATCGGAACGTTAGTATGATGAAAGTCGCTTAGAACTCAGACATCACTGTACACGAGATTATGCAGTTCAGTAAGATACAATGAATGGTAATGCACTTTACCGATCAGCTTTCAATGAAATCTGTTTCAAAGATGTTTTGAACGGCATCGCGCAACAGAGGAGTCTCCCTGATTTGCACGGGCCTCGCAATTGCATTGCTTTTTACATCAAAAGACGGGAGAAGACAGTTGTCAGTGATACTGAGGAAACCTTCAATCACAAGAACCCGGCGAGGAATTACAACCTGGCAGGACATAACACATACGGACAATAATTTGCAGCGGGACAACACAAAGTGGGCATAAGAGCCAGTAAGTAGCTTATTTCTGTGGCTGACGCCATTGTGATACGGTTGCTACCACTGAAAGCGCATGTTCATCAGCCGAGGAAGCGCATTGGCCCCACCACGTGAGAACGGCAAGAAGAGGGAAATTTTTGTTCCCCGTGTTCGGTGCTGGTAGGAGGCTAGTATCCGATCGTGACCCATATGCTGAAATGTTGCGTTTCAACCAACGAGGAAGTCCTTTCAGGTCCTAACAGCTATAGCAAGACATAGCACATCAATCTTGAATTCGTACAGTCACCGATGTAGGACTTCGAATTATAGAACCTACTTTTCTTCGAGATCCTTAATGGCGCCCGGGTGTTCATTACCTTTAAGATACGACAGCGTAGGTCATCGCCGTGCGCATTTCACAGTTTCACTTGCCCCTCGTTCTAGTTCAGATGCTATGGAGTGTCCGGGGATCCCTTAGTATCGCCCCACAGCAAGTTAGAGAGAGGACATGCCACTGTGTCGTTTTGTTGTCCTAGTTGGAAATGTGGGATGGGGAGAAATTGGGGGTAGGGTGAATTGTGGTGATACTTACTAAGTTGGAGAGTTTACCACGTTGACCGGGAGTGATCGGAAGAACCTGAAGAACCGGTACATCGGGTAATCATTGACCCGGACAGTTGCCGAGCGCCAACTATCCGCCTGCTTGTCACAGGTACAAACGTGAGCTCCGTTCGTCACTCTTACGTTCACCGTTCCTTGATGCTAGTCTATTGTTCTATTCGAACCCGTTAAATAAGAGTTGTTCTTTACAGGCATCATAGAAGGGGACAATCATCATGTTAACGTGCTCGACGCGCAGTTCTCTCTCTCTTTCGGTCTTTCAAATAGGCTAGAGATTTTATTCCCAGTACAGCTCTCAAAGTATTAATACGATGTTCACATCTGATTCTCCGCCATTGAAACCCTCAACTCCAGAGAAGGCTATGAGATGGTGTTACATATGGGGAAATAAGTAATCTTTCTATTCCAGCTGCGTGATGTTCCGTTTTCTAACGCACTTGTAAAACGCTAAGAAAGCACCGCGTCAGAGATATGTGAGGTCTCCCAACCAGGATGCCGAACTATACAGTGCAGTGACCTGAAAAGTCTTCCAATAGATTGCACGTCTCTCGTGGGTGCTTAGTGTAACACTGCTCTCTGACCAAACCTAGTTTAAGTCCGGGAGCCTGCTAGCATGACGTGGAAATACAAGCCGCAGCGAACTTAGTAGACATATAATTATACCTCTCGAACTTAGATTCCACGACGATTGACACTCCGAAACGAGTGGTGCTTGACAGACGCCTCGATACTGATGATTTGCATATTCATAAGTGCGTAATACTTACTACGTCGCGTATGGCGCAGTTTCTCACTCTCGCACTTCGTACCCACTCGTCACTGTCTGTATTAGAGAAGAATAACTGAATTCGGAGAGGATCGGGACGGAGTCGGACCGTGGCTGTCGGCTCGCACCGGATGAGTACTGGGCTTCGTTCGCTCTTACTCGTTCCGAAACTCTCCATCACACCACCACCTTGCGTTTAACAGACCAGTACCGGAGAATCTTTCCAGAGAAAGAACACCGGAGAGCTCATTTATGTTTCAGTGGCAGCGTTTTTCGTTCGACTCTATCGGGTCAGGAGTCGGAAAACTTTACAACCAAGCCCTCATGTGTTCGTCTTTCTGGCGTCATATTATTTTTGATAAATACTGAGGCCGTGGCTTAGCGAGGTAATGTCGATGCTTCCTCTTCATCTATAAGCGCCCGTACACCTGGGGTGCCGACGGCATGGACGATACCTAAAATACCAATGATGTTAGCCGTGAGTGAGGGCGCGATGAAAGTTAAGCGCTCTTCATACAGTGCGTGTCTCTGATCTGATTTATTCGTGTATCATGCATCCTAGAAACACTGGCTCACAAATAGCTTTTAATAATCTCAGCTGGAAGCCTTTCTATGCCTTCCTAGCCTTGAGATGATCGCCCGTGCTTCGTTACCGGGGTTTAGTGGTGTCACGACACATGATGTGGGGTTCTTCCGCACCTTACGTCGCCCCTACTATGATATTAGACTACTGGAGGATACCGCGCCCCCGATACGATCACTTTCAAAGTGGTGGCGGCGGGGAAGGGTTCCTGCCAAGCAAGTGTTCACCCGCATGTCCTGATAGTCTGATAGTCAAGATGGACTTTTTAAACACTCTCTTACACACCCCCAGCGCTTAGGAGTTTCATTCATTCATTTTCCCTCACTGCTAGCAGCAATGCTCTCCCTACTTTTCTTGTACGTGTACTTTGCAGACTATGATCTCTTCATATAACGACGTTTTTCTCAAGCCTTTCTTTTGCTGTTTGGGCATGGTGCATCTCTGCGCTCAACATCTCTGTCCCAGACCATGCTCGCCAGAATCAGAATGTCACTGTCAAATTGACATTTTCACCGAGCGATCCACCCTCCTTCTTTCTGACGAAGTTGCAAACCGATGATTCTCCACAAGTTTCCAGAAATGTAACTAATATTACTGGGTTCACAGCCGAAACGGCTGTTAATATTACATTTCATCACGCCGGGCGAGTATCACCTCTCTCTCCACCTTAACCTGAATACTCATCCTTCCATCTTCAGGACCTTTCAAGTCATTGCTTGCAATGTTTCCGAGTAAGCCGTGATTCATTACAATGGTCACACAAAATGTCACTTATGAGCGTTTCAGCCCGAAATATCTTAACGTTTCCAGTG